>OU342739.1:469606688-470206688 GCA_910589765.1 Avena atlantica | reverse complement strand
TTTTGGGTAAGTTCATGACTCTTAGCCTTTATGTGTACTGGTCCTTTTAACCCGTTCGGGTAAATTATGACTTCTGGCCATTTTTTGGGCACTGGTCTTTTAACCTCTTTGGGTAAGTTATGATTTCTGGCCATTTTTGTGCGGTGACCCAGCATACCACTGCATGTGTATTACACTATAGTCGTTGACATGACACTCACAGAACACCGTTCTGTAAATATCACATCCCTCAGAGTGGTACAACAGAAACATTGCGGGTCCATATTACAAACATTCACATATTATTATTATTACAATACCAGAAGTTCAAGACTTCAAAAGGTTCAACTTACAAACCAAAATATAAAGTGTTTCAGGGAATTTAAAAGTAGCAACTTCGACTAGGAGTTGAGCTCAGCAGCTTATTCTATAGAGTTCATGCTGCTCGGCTCCGTTGGTTACTACTAACTAGGATACTTAGTTGGATTCGTTATCGTCAACACCATAGCGGATTTTGTAATCCACTCCTTCAACACCTCCTGACAGGTCAGGCTCCTCTTAGAACACATCTTCTTGACATTCAGCTGCATACATTGGCACGTCTTCGGAATCCTCAGAGTCTAAGCAAGGGATCAAAGGAAAGGATGAGTAACAGCGTTACCCAACAAGTTCATTATATGAAAGGTGGGAAGTTTAATGCTCTAACTACCAGCTCAGACTATAAGTCCTTGGCACTATGCAGTTTTTGTAAATCTTTCTTCAAATATTGATTTTATTATAAAACTCTATGACAATCAGCCTTCACAGGTTGACCAGAACTTTCGTGGAGTTCCTTTCCTGCCGCGTTCGTAGCTCCTTCCCAGAACAGGGAGTAACAAGTTACAATTCTTACACTCTGCAGAGGTACGTTACTTTACCCATGAGAGATCAACTCCTTGTTGCACAACTGGGCGTACTTTCCCATCCACAATTCCATGATGTGGGGCCCAGTAGTTGGTCCAAGCCAATCACTGCCCCCTTTGCGACCTCGCATGCCTCCTTGGTGTACACCATGCCCACATAATGAATTACGGCAATGGTTTGTACAAACCGTTAGATGCCAGAACTATCGTGGGACGATGAGGGTTCCCACCCATATGCTGCATATTCTCTATGAATTACCAATTAATATGCACGCTACGAGGATAACAGCCACGACCTGCACATCCGTCTTCATGCGGGAGGAAGAAGATACAGCTGGCTTCTCTGTCCCATTCCAAATCTCATGGCTAACGCGTAATATACGGCGCTAGAATCACTGATGTCAGGGTTATTAAGTCCCTAATTGATCATCATTGTTGCAAATAGAACCCTAAGTTCTATTGCTCCATTATATCATCACTTAGGATGATATCTATGATTTCTTTATTTGTGAAATTAATATTTTCTTTATTTTAGAGTATATATGATAACACACAATTTGCAAATACTTTGATAAAGACTCTTCAAAGGATATGAGCAAGTGATGAACTTGCCTTGTGATGGCAAGGTAGTGAAGTCTGATGCTTGCACTAGACCTTGGGCTTCTATGTCTACAAAAACATCATTATTGCCCGGCAAGGACAATATTTAAAGAAGCAAAAATGATTATGCAAAGTAATGTAATGCATCTTTTAACATGATATGCATTTTCTCCATTATTATAAAAATTATTTTTAATAATAAAGGATTTATAAATATTAATTTTTTAATATTTATAATAGAATATTGTATTCTTTTATTTTATTTCCCTTTTTATTTGATTTTTATTGTTTTAATAATTCTTTTAAGAATTATTACTTAAATGTCAAAAATTGTTATTAAATATTTATTTAGTATTTTTATAAAATACTACAATATTAATATATGATGAAAGTGATTTTTATTTAATTTTATCACCTTTTAATAATTTTGTTAAATTCCATAAGGATTATATAAATTACAAAATTCTTAATAAAATTTATATGTCTAAAATTTTATTTCTTAATTTATATGGATAGTGTGGATTATTTTGAATCCAAAAATATTTTATTTATAATTTTTGGACTTTTATTCTATTTTCTAGAATTTAATTAAATTTAGGGGCATTTTGGTCTTTTTCTATTTATTAAAACATGCCTTAAAGGTTTTTTGGGCTGGCTTATTCTTATTGGGACCTTGTGGCCCATGAGAGATAGTCAAAACAGCCACCCCGAAGGGTTCTGGCCCAACTTAGCCCACCCACTCGCTGTCTCTCACCCTCGAGCTCACTCCTCACCTCCTCCATCCCTGACCCCGTGGTCGGTGATGTCGCTGCCGATGATTCCCGTTGTCGTGGACCGTTCTGGTCGCTGCCGTGGTGCAGGAGGAGGTTGTCGACTACGCCCTTTCCTCCTGTCCAACTGGATTTGATTCCGGAGCTCCCCTGTGGCCAGGTTCACCCCGTTCCTAAACCCTAGGTTTTGGGTTGGGTGATGCCACCGCCACCATGGACCCTCCTGTGGTGGTGTGCGGTGTTCGTGTGCTGCGGTGGCTGCCGCCGTGGCTAGTGCGGGTTACAGCGCCCCCTGGGTGCTCCTCCTGTCGCCGCGAGCACGTCGGCCCTTCTGTTTCCTCTTCAATTCGTCAGCGAGGACCCCGAGTAAGTTGCCTCTGTGGATCTTAGTTCACCCTATCATCATGAATCTCTCTATGTGCATCTAGTGGCTACCCTTGCCTAGTGTTTGCGTTCTGATTAGGGTTCATATCCTAATTAGGGTTCTTGTTCTGATTAGGGTTCATATCCCTCTGTTGATCATATCTATGATGATTTGGATCTAGTGGTGACAATCCTTGAGCATGATGAACGACTGTTTGCTGTGGATTATTATTTGTAGTTGGCTTTGGTGATGCTAGTGGCCTGTCAGACTTATTCCAGTGGTAATTTACTATGATCCAATGTTAGTGTTTCTACAAAATCCCTACTTGGAAATGTTGTTGATCTGAGAACTTTCCACTGTCATTATGTTTATACTGACATTAGTTCTATCAGTAATTGCTTACTGCATTTATAATGGTTGGCGTGTATGAGAATATACATACTGAATATAATCATTATATGTTAATGATTTTCTGTAGATGTATAGATGAGTTTGATGATGATTCCTGGCATTTGGTTTCAGGAAGATGATATTTAGTGGCTTGCCCCTTTTTATTTGTAAAATCTAAGTAAAGATTGGGATTAGCTTATTAGAACTTGTCCTTGTGATACAATTGTAAACTGGCACACAAGTGATTGGTTCCTATTCCTAAGCTTAGCTCTGACAGTGCTTGTGATTAATACTAGCAAGATAAAATAAATCTTCTTTTAATTCTCCTGCCTATGATGTTGGTCTGAGGCATATGAACTAGTTTCCTAATGGCTGTCCCTAATAGAAATATTCTAGTAGAATTACCAGCTGCTAATTCTTGAAGCATAATTGGAAAACAATGGGTGTGCTAATGGTTTTGCATGGATCCATAGGATTTATGGATACTGAGGTGCTACTCTTTTAAGAGGTGTGCCCAGATTTCATAATCTTTCCATTGGGCTATATTGAAATGTAGGATTTGGCTTTTGTGACCAGGATCAATGATGTTTTGGTATGAGATCCTGGTTATACTGGCATGTTGATCTTGTGATTATGACTTTAATTTTTTTAAAACCTTCTAGGATGGATTCATCCCAGTTGGATGAATACTAAGAGGTTAGATATAAACAACACATGATTCTTTAATATGATAGCAGATCATGCGAAGGTTTTATATAACTCACCACAACTGTTGTTGCTGTTGTGGTTGCAACTTGTTGATCTAGTAGCCTGATCTTGCTGACTTGATCTGGTCCTTCTCTTGTTGCTGTCCCTATTGCTTACAGCTTCTGGAACTTGTCCTTGATCTTGCTATCTACCTTCTGGTTCCTGGTAGCTTGGTCTTGACCTTGCTGTCCACCTAATCCACCCCCTCCTTATGTCACCATCTTGGTGAGTTCTGAGAGGATCCGGTTTGTGGTTTAGTTTGGCAGGTTTGGCTGTGGCTAGGCTGCTGATGTTTGATGTGTATGAACAAGAAGATGAGGTTGTGGTGCTTTCCCACGGCTGTGTTGATGGTTTTGTGTGATTGAGCTAACACACACCATGCAGTTTGGTGTGTGTGCTGCCTGTGTGCTTGCTGTGCAACTTGTGGATATGCTCTGAATTTGAGAGTTACTGTTATCTGATTACTTTTACTTGGCTGGTGAAACTTGCCCCTCCTTGCTGTCATTTGACTTCTGGCTTAAAATTATGAAAGATACATTCTTTTATATTGGTGAAAATTGCCCCTTTTTATGAAATTACTCAATGATGAATCTTGATCAGTGCACTTCATTGACAAGTCTGAGAGTAAAACAATACTAACCCTAACCTTCTTTATTTTTTTATTTATGTTTGTTTTGCAGGTACCAGACTTGGGAATTCAAGATTTTAGCTTAGGTTTATTTGTAGAATAGTCATATGTAATATTCTTAATTCATTTGTAAATTTTAGTTCCATTCTTTTGCAATCTTTATTTTAGTATTTTGTAATAAAGATTATACTATGATCAATAAAGAAATATTATTCTTTAATTATTTACTATTGTAAAAATTGTGGATGATTTCCATAAGTTACATTTTTGTAACTTATTTATTGAAGAAAATTATGGAATGAATATTCATATTCTTAATTACTTTCTTTATATAAAGTTTGAGTTATTATTGGTTAACTCTTAATTGAATCAAATATTCAAACATTATTCAAAATTCTTTTGAATTATAAATTCAAACATTCAAGTTTTAAATTCAAATTTCATTTCCCAAAACACATAAATCCACAAAGATCATATCAAAGTCTATAGAAATCATCCTTCAAGTCTAAACCTATTCTCAAAGTATGAAAGAAAGCTTGATCACTTTAAGTTTTATTTGGCGAAAAAATTACCCACATTTTCACAGATGAATGCATGTAGTATTTCAAATTCTTAAATCTACCCTTCGTTAGTTCCTAAATGCTGGGATGTTACATTTTGGCACTGGTCTTTTAACCCCTTTGGGTAAATTGTGACTTCTGGCCTTTCTTTGAGTCTGGTCTTATAACCCCTGTGGGTAAATTGTGACTTCTGGCCATTTTTGGCTCTGGTCTTATAACCCCTTTGGGTAAATTGTGAATTCTGGCCATTTTTGGCTATGATCTTATAACCCATTTGGGTAAATTGTGACTTCTGGCCATTTTTTGGCTCTGGTCTTATAACCCCTTTGGGTAAATTGTGACTTCTGGCCATTTTTGGCTCTAGTCTTATAACCCCTTTGGGTAAATTGTGACTTCTGGTCATTTTTGGCTCTGGTCTTATAACCCCTTTGGGTAAGTTTCCATCTGAGTTACTTTTTATGAGTCAAATTACTCAATTCTGAATTACCTTACAAATCCGAGTCGTCTGACTCGAAGTCCACGTTATATGACTCAAATCCGAGTCATCTGATTCTCAATCTGAGTTATATTACTCGAACCTGTCTTAGGTCTCAAATCTGAGTCATTTTACTCAAAATCCGAGTCATATAACTCAAATCCGAGTCATATGTTTCCAAATCCGAATCATCTGTTTCTACATCCGAGTTATATTACTCAAATTTGGCTTATGTCTCAAATCCGAGTCATCTGACTCAAAATCCGAGTTATATGACTCAAATTTGAGTCATCTGATTCCAAATCCGAATCATCTGTTTCTACATCCGAGTTATATTACTCAAATTTGAATTATGTCTCAAATCCGAGTCATCTGACTCAAAATCTGAGTTATATGACTCAAATCCGAGTCATCTAATTCCAAATCTGAATCATCTGTTTTTACATCTGAGTCATATTACTCACATTTGACTTATGTCTCAAATCCGAGTCATCTGGCTCAAAATCTGAGTTATATGACTCAAATCCGAGTCATCTGATTCCAAATCCGAATCATCCATTTTTACATCCGAGTTATATTACTAAAATTTTACTTATGTCTCAAATCCGAGTCATATGACTCAAAATCCGAGTTATATGACTCAAATCCGAGTTATATGACTCAAATCCGAGTTATTCTGTTTGCCGAGATATAATTTGATCTGATGAGATGATGGAAAATTGCCTTTGATATGGATCTGAGATAAGGTTTTGAGATATGATATTAGGGCTAATCGCCAAGATATGTGATTCAAGATGTAGATCCGAGATATAAATTTGAGATATGATATGCTGGCAAATAGCCATCCGAGATATAAGATAGCCTGGCAAGGTGAGTTGAATATCAGTATGAATCATAACATAACTTGGCAAGCTGAATCAAACTCTAATCCAAATCAAAGGTAAGCTGGTAAGCTGAGTCAAAATACAAATCCGAGTTATATCATATCCTGGAAAGATGAATCAAATGTTAGTCTGAATCAAAGATAAGCTGGTAAGCTGAGTCAAAAACTAATCTGAATCATAAACAAGCCGAGTCATAAACTAATCTGAATCATAAACAGGCTGGTAAGCTGAGTCAAAAACTAATCTGAATCATAAATAAGCTGAGTCATAAACTAATCCGAATCATAAATAAGCCGAGTCAGAAACTAATCCGAATCATAAATAAGCCGAGTCAGAAAATAATCCAAATCATAAATAAGATGAGTCAGAAACTAATCCAAATCATAAATAAGCCGAGTCAGAAACTAATCCGAATCAACATGACGCTTTCTTCATCTAAGGGTGACTCTATGGATACGTTGGCTAGTCCCCGGGTTGAGTTATTTCCTTCCCGGGGTGAACGATCGAGTGTAGATGATTGAGTTATCTGATACTCACTGTGTGCTTGGAGAAGAGTCTGAGTCATGCTTGCTGAGTATCACTTGCCTTGCTGAGTCAGACTTGGTGACTCCTGTGCTCACCTCTCTGCTCTCTGTATGCTTGGAGAAGTTGAAGGAGCTCTTATGAAGAAGAGGTTGATGAAGATGCTCTCGTTCGGATGGAAACCCAACCAACGCCACTAAAAGGCCCCACGGTGGGTGCCAAATGTCGTGGTGGTATCACGACATATGCCATGGGTAGGCTAAAGTTGGGGCCAATGGACGTGGAGGAATCCGGAAAGGGATGATGCAGTGAAGACCGCACTCGTAAGAACAAAGAGAAATACAATATATCTAGGGTAGAAGCTCTCATGTTGAGATAACACCTCTTTCCCTACATCAAATCTCATATGATCTTGCCATGCTTGTGGCTACAATGATGCTCCTTGAGCTATATTTCCTATGCCTCTATCTAGATCTCTCTATGAGTGTGGAGGAGGAGGAGAGAGATTCTAACGAGAAGAGAGGAGAGGAGCCCTTCAGGGCCTCTTCGAGAACGATCCCCCTGGTGCTCCTTATAAAGGGGAGCCCAGGGGACAAGACTTGTTCCCCACGCTTGGCATCTGTGCAGCATATTCCCGACATCTTCTTAGATGATTAGCATATGACTTGGCATCTTTGGATATGCCAGGGAATATTCTTTAGCATCTTCTTGATGCCAAGGGCATATTCCATATGCCCATGTGCCAGTCGGATCCCAGGAGTGTCCCAAGACTGGTACGGGATTGGTTGGTCTTGTCCTGGCTCGATGGTGCGTTGTTGTAGATGTCGGGATGCGCCCGGATGTGAATACGGGGCATATAGGGCGATATAATTCGGCCCGAACGCCCCAGAGGGAGCGGCAATTCGGCCTAGACCTTGGTTGATTTGGCCTGGGGAGAAGTGGCCCAGCCGAGTCGGAATTCTGCTCGAACGAGGCCTTGGCGTGTCCTGGCCGGACTAATCCTCATTCGGGCCAAGCCGGGGACGGCCCAGCCGAGGTATTCCTGCATGTGGATGCTTGTAAGCCGTGGTGGGCCGTCTTATTCGGCGCATTCCTGGTAGCTGGTGCTTGACGGGGAGGAAAAGGTTGAAGCTATTCTATATATGTCCCCAGCAACGACGCCAGAAAACTTGTAAGCATTGAAAGCTGGGATCAAAGAACTCTAAACATGTGCATGAAATAATGGAGTTCTAACAATATGACATAGTAACTATGCATGCAACATGAAAGACTACAAACAAAGATCATGAATAACATGCATTGAAAAACATTTATTTGTTTCACATACAGAAAACATAGCATAGTGGCAATCAGCTTGTCCCTGGTAGAGTAGCAATATAGATGCATAGGACACCTTCAAAGTTCACAAGGGTGTCTAGAAACAAATAGCACAAGAACAAGTAATATCACAATATGCATCAATTAATAAGCTTTGGAACACTACACATAGAATGACAACTATGCTCTCTTAAAGGTGCGTAAAGGTAGAAGGTTGCAATGCCCGGAAAATATTACGAATTAAAATTGCGTGTTATTTTCTATTTTTGATCATCATGACATCATTCATACTTTCGCCCTAAAATATTTTCATCAAAAGCCTATTTTGTTTTCTAGTTAGTCCATCCTTTAATTTCAAATCAAAACCATGGTCTTTTCCAGATCTTTTATTTGTCTAAAAAACTATTTATACAAGTCTATTTGAAAAAAAAATTAGGGGCAGGCAGCCGGCCAGGCCAAACGGCCCAGCTAGCCATCTACGACCCCGTAACAAAAACCCTAGATAGTCCTAACCCTAACCCTAGCCCCGCACACCACATGCCCCGCCCTCGATGTGCACACACGCATCACAAACCCACACTGCCACCCAACATGACTCACACAACTCACGCACGCACCCAACACCCAGACCCAACACGCCTCAACGGACACACACCTTGTCACGTACACACACACGCACACAGCCACGCGATGCACGCACGCAACCTCATGCGTCGCCCTCCCTCTCCTCTGCTCTAAATCCCTGCTGCCAGGGCCGCAGTGCCGCCTCTGGCCTTCCTCTCCTTCGATGGCCCTGCTCTTCTCCACCGGTCCTCGAACCTACCGCCCCTCCTCGATCAAGAGCCGCTCGGCCGCCGTTGCCTCGCCCTCTTCCCCGCAGAATCCCGTTCCCGCCCGAGGCCGTCCGTCCTCGGTCGCTCCAGCTCCGCCTCCGGCCGAAGCCCTCCCTGCCTCGTCGGCCTTCCCGACCATGGTCCCCGTGTGCCTCTGCTGGCCTCCGCGTGTCCCAAGGTCGCCACTGCCTCTGCCGTTGTGCTCTTCCCGACCCTTCGCCGTCAACCACCGCCTCCCACCACCTTGACCCGAGCTCCTGCGCCATGGCGCCCTCCTCCGCAACAAGCCGCGTGGTCCCGGACCATCGCCCATCCTCCTCGCCCTCTGCTGGCCACCGACTCCACATGAGAGGCTCCCCCGTCATCAGCGCCTGACTGCACCCAGGCATGGCCGGCTCGCCTTCGACCCTGCCCCGCGAGCACAAGCCCAGCGCAACACCAAGACCTCCTCCACGCAGCTCCTCCTCGAGCTCCACCTTGATGACCATGTCCCTGTGTCTAGGAACTCTGCATCCCCGCCAAGACAGTGCTCTCCGGCCGGACATGCTCAACCTGGACCGTCTCCTTCTCGTAGGAAAGAGGGCTCTTGCGCGTGTGTCACCCATGTTGGTCAACATGTTCTCCGTGGTACCTTCCTTCGTCGACCGTGTTGTGATTTGATCCTATGTTGTTGCCAATTTCGAGTTTGTGAACCGTTCCCTCTGAATGTCCAGTGACTAGTAGCAACCAAGCTCGATATTGCAAAGGATGAATGTTATTCAAAGATCCACATCGACATTGAGTCTGAGGAATGAACCACATGAAACCAACCCTGGTGCTTTCTCCTTCCTATCTGAAGATTGATGCCATCAAAGCCGAATCCCTCCAGAACGAAGATCTCCGATCCGAAATGTGCGACCCCTATCCGAGACCCCTATTTTGTTATAATATATATAATATAACTCGTTGCGTATTAATTCATCCATACTCGCATACATGTTTATTTGTTTGGGGGACTTTGTCGAATCACCTAATAATTAAACATGGAGATTAAACGCGGGATATTTATGTCATATTTCGGACTCCATTTAATATTGTGTAGCAAACCGATGCCATGTTATATCTTGTTTAGCGAACATTTAAATTGCGGGGTAGATAGACAACTCAAACCATAATATTTATTTGTCGGGATCCCGGTTCCTCTTAACATTGCTAAGTGGGACCGCATATTGCCATGTCATGCATCATATCATAAACATGCTGGCTTCCGCCATAGTATTAAATATTGCATCGGGTGTTCTTTCTAGTGTTTGATTCTTCACCGAATAGGACGATGAGTCGATGCGAGATACGACAAGCCTTTGGTCATCGACTTTGTCTCACATGCGAGCATTCCCCCTTCTACCTATTTTTGCATTTATAGTCTTTACTTCCTCCAATTGATCTATTGCTATCCTTACTATCGATGCTTTAGTATTGTTCCTTTATTTACCTACTCTACTATATTGCCTTGGTTATCATATTGCCTTGTTTGACTAGCTAGTCTTGTCCTTGCGATTCGTAGGCATGCTTAGTATTGCTCTCATACAGGTGGAACATGATACTTGGATATTGTTGGTGATAAGATATTTTAAATTGGCGATATGGGTTATGGTTATGGTTATGGATTTACCTAATGATAAGGCCCCGGTAGGGACCACCTTTGGGAACTGTTTGAGTCGACCTAGGACCCGCTCGTTCTACGATACTAGTTCTGAGATGATCGCGCTAACCAAACGTGGGGGCCTCTGGGATCCCCCCCTCAACTACCGGCGCTATTCGTATATCCAGAGGGTTACAAAATTGGTTTTCCATTTGGTGCATACACATAATATGTCCTCGGACATGGGTTGAGTTGTGATATGATTTTGGTGGACTGCCATTGCTTGCATTGCATAAAATTGGGATATCGTGTCGGAGGTGGGATGGAGCTCTACAAGTTATCTTCCGATCATCGCCCGACCGTAAAATCAAACGATGTGCCTCCCTCAAGAATCGTCGTATCTCTTGGTTGGATCAACACAGTAGGTGATGCCTCTGGATATGCACGTAGTTATGAGACAGTTCTTGTTGTGAGATTCGGAAGGCACGCGTGATATGTTGCCTGAAGGGTTGAGAATGCGTTTGGGTACAGTAGTGCACACTTGCAGGGTAAATCTTCTCGAGAAGTCGTGTGTCCACAGTTATGGACGCCTTAGGAGTACGGTGTCATGATCATAGACAACACCACACAGGTGGTCCCTCAGTAGAGACCGAGGTTATCGAACCAGAAGGAGGAAGGAAACGTCACACAGGTGTTGCAAGCAACACGGAGACCCGCACAACACAAACTCAAGACTTTTCCCCAACGAATCAGTGAGGTTGTCAAGGTCACCGGTTTGCTGTAACAAAGGATTAAACTTATGGTGTGGAAGGCAATGGTTTGCAGCAAGTAAACAAGTAACAGTGGAAGATGTATTGATGGTAAAGATTGGACCGGGGTCCATAGTTCACTAGAGGTGCTCTCCTTAGATAAACAACATGACATGAAGGGTAAACAAATTACAGCGGGGCAATTGACAGGAACTGAGCAAGGCATAACAATGCAATTACTAGTCAGAAAGATTTTATGAGATTCGATTGGGCAATACAAAAAGATACATAGACCGCCATCCAACTGCATCTATGACTAGAAGTCCACCTTCAGATTATCATCCGAACCCCCTCCAGTATTAAGTTGCAAGCAACAGACAACTGCTTTAAGCAAAGTGTGTAACGTAAATAGTCCACATGTTCCATGAACAAGAGGCCGTTGTTTTCTCCCTAGTAGCAGCAACACATCTACAACCGAAGAGATTATTGTCACTTTCCTTGGAAACTAGAGGCATGAACCCACTATCGAGCATAAATACTCCCTCTTGGAGTCACTAGCAACTACTTGGCCAAGATAACCACTAGAAACGGAGAGCATGCAAGATCAGAAACAACACATACATGATAGAATCATAAAGATAAAACCATTAATCAAACCAACATAATAATCTCAATATCCATCGGATCCCCGCAAACACAACATGCATGATTACAAATAGATTAGATCTTGATCATGAACAGAGCTCACAAGATCTATACATGAAAGCACAAAGGAGGATATACAACCATCTAGCTACTACATGGACCCATAGTCCAAGGTGGAACTACTCACGCATCATACCGGAGAGAAGGCCTCCGGGATGATCTCCCCTCTGGCAGGGTGCCGGGAAGAGCTTCAGATCCCCCGATCTAGGGACGACGGTGGCAGTGGCTACAGAAGGTTTCGTGGATTTTTGATTGGGTCCCCAGGGTTTCTGCATCGGGGGCTTCTTATAGGCGAAGGGGGAGGCCGAGGCGGCGGCCAGGGCGGCCAAACCCTAGCCAGGCACGGGCCCACCTGTGGCCACGCCTGGGGGGGGGGGAGGTCTGGCCCTCCTGACTGGCCCCTACGGCTCCCCTCTGGACTTCTTGTTCCCTACGAAAAGTAATTGACTTTGACGTTTGTTCCGTCCAATTCCAAGAATATTTCTTTACTAACTTTTCTGAAACCAAAAATAGGAAAAACAGACATCTGGCATTGTTGCAACTTGTTAGTAGGTTAGTAATAGAAAACATGTAAAAAGCACCTTAGAGTGTGGACAAGTAAAGCAAAGTAGATACTAAACAAGCATGGAGCATCAAAAATTATAGATATGTTTCTGACATATCAAGGCCCACCCGGGGGAGATGACGGTGCCCTGGTGTTCTGGCCTGACTCGGGCTAGTTGGCGAGGAAGGCCCCACGGTGGGCCGAGCTTCCCATGCCGACCCACCCGAGGGAAGATGGCACGGAAGAATTAGTGATGCTGGCTCGTGGTGGGCCGCGGAGGTTGGTGCCGGCCCACCGGGATTCGCCCTGCTCTAGCGTGGCACCGTTGGTGAGACTCGGAGAGGAAACCGCGTGATGGTTCGGCGGGAGCGGAGGGAGTTTGGAGATAACCCGGCGGGAGCAGAGGGAGTTTGGTGGTGATTCGTCTAGGTGGGCCGAATTGACATCTAATTCGGCCCGTTAGCGCTGTTTGGCCTAGAAGGAGTAGTGGGAGCAGGCCGAATTACGTTTAGCTCGGCCCAGGTCTTCTTTTCTCTTTGTATTTTTCTCTTAATGCCTTATTGACATATCTTCTCACTCTTCCATCAGTCTTGTGGGGTATGTTCATACATTAACTCTGGGGTAGGGTTATATACCCGACACCCATGGTTGCAAGAAGCTATGAAAAGATATGCTGCAAAAAACAGACGATCAACAAAAAGGAGGGAACAAATCAATAGAAGAAATAGAGGACTCACAAATGACCTATGGGAACCTACCACTACTCGGGACAAAGTGTAGAAAGAAAAAAAAGGAGAAAATCATACCAAGGCCACACCTATGAGCGGCACACATCGACCACGCCACAATGGGACCAACAAAAAATGACCAGAGTACACGAACCATCAACAATATGTGGACAGGAAGAACAAATAAATGGAAGAAAAAAAGGGAATTGGAAGATGCTGAGAAGCTTTTTGATTATGCTGAACTGTTTAATTATCAGAAAGTGAATTGGACCATTAAATATCTTGGGGTTCCAATCTATCATAGAAGATGCACAGTTGCAGAGATGAATATCCTAGGAGAAAAGTTGGAAAAAGGAAATGGATGCGTGGATAGGAGGTGCTTTGTCCATTGGTGGGAAATTGGTTAGAGTACGTATCTTCTTGCATTTCAAGTCTAGCTGTGTATCTAATGTCTATGATGCTTCTTCATAAAACTAATGTGGAAGAATTAGATAAACCCACCAAAGCATTCTTCCTGGTATGGTGGTGCAAACAAGAAAAGGTATCATTTGGTCAAATGGAGGTATGCGTGTAAACCAAGGAAAAAAGGTGGTTTGGGAGCGAGAAATCTTTACAAATTCAATATTAGTCTAATTCGCAAATGGTGGTGGCATCTCGAAAGAGAGGAAGACCCATTTCTAGATTTTCTGAGAAAAAATTCTAGGAGAGGAAGGCATTTCTGTAATAAAAAAAGACCTAGAGACTAAGCTTACAGGGGTGATATGCCACTGGTTAAAGAAATATATTTGAAAGGGAGATATATGGTGATTGGTAATGGCAAGAGAACCATCTTCTTAGGGATACTTAGTTTGATCAAATGCCTCTGAAAGATAGCCATCCCGAATTTCTTGAAATTTACAACACCCCTGATGCAACAATTGCTGAAGTGGCAGCCATGTCTGAAACTTTTGGATATTTGGAACCAATTTTTTCCTATCTAGCTTGATTTTTTACCTATAGAGTGATCATATCAAGAAAAATAAATTTCACGATCTATAACAGCCCTATGAGCTATACATGGACTACAGAACAATGAAGATCTGTCATCAAACTTAACATTGCCATAAAACTTTCCCCACACTACATCATGAAAATGGACCTCCACAATCTAGCTACAACCTCCAAATCTACTACGAGCGACCATATGCTAACATGTCTAAACTTGTAGAGCTAAGGTTACATGTCTCTTACAGCAATCTGAACATCGTATGATGAGGACGACATCTCGAAGATACGGACAAAGAACACTTATCATAGAGGAGCTTGACCGGCCAAAGTAGACGGTGCTGCTTACCTTCTCGTAGGCGAAGAACCTTTGTTGGAGGGAGAGCTCGAATGAGAGGTAAATGGTGGCACGAGAATCAGTAGTGAGGTGGAGTAGTGTAAATAGATGGTGTGAATAGGCCATCTCTCTCTCGCACGTCGCGTGCAATCATTTCCCGAGCGAGCGTGAGAAGAAGTTGTCTTCATAGAAATGGCCGATTTGGGTGTTGATCCAGACTCGGGGTGCTTTCAACGGTGTAAAGATTCATTTTTGTGTGAGCAACCAGACGAGCCAAAATCTTCAAGAATTGTGCGAGAAATCCAAACACGCCCTAGGAGGTCAGGTCAGCACCTACCAATTATTTAGGGTATGTGTAACATCCCAGGATTAGCACCTCGAAATAGACATGACATATGTTTGTGCATTGCATTCATGCATAAGAAAATCCGGGGAATTTTCGCATAAAACTAAAGTATCTAGTGGAGGGATCGAGATCTCTCTTGTTCTGATGGAAACATCAGGACAGGTGCGATGGATTTCGACATGACCTCTATTGTACTTTTGTGTTTTAGGAGAAGACGATTTAAATTTGAATATTTAATTGATAGATTTGAATACTAAAAGAATTTGAAATAGAATAATAATTGGAAATTAAATTGTAAAAAGAGATAAGAGGTGAATTCTTATTTATGAATAAGATACAATATTCACAATTATTCAAAGTGAAATTTAAAACACAAAAAGATAAGTGTTCCTCTTGCCTTGATGAAGTGGGGTTTAGTTCATCATAGATGGGTGTTAGAAATTTGTACATGACCTTTGTTGATTCTATAATTTTGGGGAAAAGAATTTTCATTCAAGACTTCAAATATGAGATCATACAATTCAAATATAACTTGGATTTAAATTTAAATCTTAAACTATTATAGAATATTCCATAATCATAATACAAAATGGTATAAGTAAATATAATATTTATTACATAAATATGAATTTAAGAAATTACAAGTTACAAATAATAAAGATCAATTACAACTAGTGAATACTAATATAATGTTTAAAAGGAAAAGGTTAATGTTCATTACTTTAATACAAATATTACAAGGTTCTTACAAGTAAATAAAATTACAAATGAATAAAGGAAAAATTCCTAAATCTACTCTTGATCCTTTATCTGTATCTTTTCCTGATTCTTGATCCCTACAAAACAACACAAAAGATAACAAAAAAAAACAAAAGAAGGGAAAATAAGGAATAAAGGGGGTTAGTTTGGTTTATTGCTCTCAGATATCAACACTGTAGTGCACTGTTTTGTCTCCTCATTGAGCTGAGTTGTTTTTAGAAGGGGAAAGTTTCACCAAATGAATAGTATCTATTCTTATCTAGTAGTGGCCTCGATCTATGCATCACAGGCAAGGGGGAAAGTTTCACCAAGTGGAGAAGCATCCAAAACAGGGATAAATATCAGAATCAGCCAAGCTCATCCACACCATCAAGTTTCATTCATGGAAACTTGCACCCAAAGGGACCCACTTGACAGCAACTCTATCACCATGCAGGTGTTATGCTGTCAGCACTAGAGAGATCAAGCTTAACACATAAAATACCAAGGCACAGCCGCAACACAACATTAGCACTGAGCAAGAACACCACCAAGAAACATCACTTGTTCTTATCTGTTCTCCACAAGAACAACAAGAGCACACTTCCTTACCAAATTATCAAATTATCCAATCATGGGTAGCTAGTTGAGTTAACCATACTCACAAGAAGAAGGAGAAGGCTCGCAACAACCATAGGAGGAGCAGGCCAAGGGCAAATCCAGGGGAGCAGGTCCATATCAGCAGAATCACAAGATCAACAAGTAACCACAAGTTATAGTCAAGCGTCAGCAATCACAACAGGTTGATGTACCACTAGCTCATGCAACATCCGTTCTTGTCGTTTTATTTCTGGGCATGGAGTTGTATGGGAGAGAGGTTTTTCATACTGGGTAGTAATGCTACACCAGTATCATCATTGATCTAGGATTATAAACTATAGCATCCGTTCTTATTACCACTAGTTTCTCAGACTATGCACCCTTGGTAGTCATATCTTAATTCTTCACCAATCAGTTTAAAACAGCAGATTGAGCTATCCAAGTATGCCACTATAGCTTCAGACTTTTGCATCACTAGCTCTAAGCCCTATCTCCCTACTATACCACTGAGGTTACATCATAGTAGTATTTTTAGCAGCAGTTTATGCTAATTAAGATTCACCATTGTGCACACTCAAATTGAGGCACCACAGTGACATCTACACTAGCATAAGCCACTACTTTATCTTGCCACATCATTTTCCTAACAGCTGCTCTAGGAATCAGGTATGTAGATTGTTTTATTGTAGAAAAGTTCTATAAAACAGATCCTTTCTTAAAACCTCAAGCAAGAATCCATTCATAATTTGCTTCTACAAAGCTTAAGCCTCAAATTAGGATATCATTGGATAGAGAAAGTCCAAACTTCTAACCAACAATGTTATAGTATGGATATATATATGATCTAGTTCATGTGCATCCTACAAGGAGGTACCACATGATGACCCACAAGTGTAGGGGATCGCAACAGTATTTGCGGGTAGTATTACCCAATTTATTGATTCGACACAAGGGGAGCCAAAGAATACTTGCAAGACTTAACAATTGAGTTGTCAATTCAACTGCACCTGGAAATAGTTCTTGCTCACAGAAGTTTATCAGTAGCAACGGTTTGTAGTAGCAACAACAAAGTAACAACAACAGTAGAACAAGAGCAATAGTGATAGTAACGGTAAACAGTAGATTTCGAGTGCGGTAGGAATAGGGATGGATAGACGGGCGTTGCATGGACGAGTCTAAACATGTAACTTCAAGACCTAGTGCATTACAAATAAATAATAACAAGCACCCAAGTACTAAACAATCCTAGGCATGTGCTCCAAATATAGTCATACGTGCTTGCAATGAGAACTTGCACAACATCTTCTGTCCAGCCAGCCCGTGGCAGCGGGGCCTATAGGGAACTACTGGCTGTAACATCCCTAAAATCATGATTTCAAAGATTGCATATCATTCATGCATGCATATAGATTTGAGATCAATTTCAAACTCATTTCAAGAAAACAGAAGCACATAGTGCTATTATTTTAGGTGAGCCAACTTAAATCAGATGGCCATCCCCATTTGAGAGCTTGAATGTTTTAAACCAAGATTGTTTGTCTCCCTTCTTGATTGGTTTGAGTGGGAGTTAGAGAAAAAATTTACAAAATAAAAATGGGTTCAAAACCATTTTCAAATCTTTTGCAAAACAAGTGCTAAGTCACTGTTATTTTGTCTTTCCAAAAATGACCAGGCCAATTCAAAGTGACCACATGGTTTTATGCCAAGTTTTGTGACTATTGCACACTGCAAAAATTCCAAAAAGATTTGAACTCAAAAGGAGTTTGAAATCATTTGAAAACCATTCCTGAAATTCATTCTGGAAAAAGAAAAGGATAAAAGAAAAGAAAAAGGCCAGGCGCTCCTATTCTAGCCCAACAGCAAAACCGGCCCAACTAGCCCACCCGACTTCTCTCTCTCTCTCTCTCTCTCTCTCTCTCTCTCTCTCTCTCTCTCTCTCTCTCTCTCTCTCTCTCTCTCTCTCTCTCTCTCGCACGTGCAGACGCACCCATGCGGTCACTGACGCTCGGACCCCACTCCCTCTCTGCTTATTTCGCTGACAAGCAGGCCCCGTCCACGTCATCGTCGTCTTCCCCAAAATCTCGCGCACGAACTCCGCCGCTGCCCGTTGCAGCTTTGATTCCGCGAGGTAAATGGCATTGAATCACTGGGCATTTCTTGTCGAGCCTCTGGCTACTTAATCCCCTCTCTCTCGCGACCATTTACCCTCAACCAATTCCCCCTTCACGCCCCCAGGCTGCTCGCAACTCGCTCGACGCCGCCGCCGCTGTTCCGACGACCGCGCCGACGAATTTCGGTGAGCACCGTGTTCCCCTCTGTCCCTGACTCATGCTATCAAACTCAGCAACTCCTTGCGCATCTACTGACACACCCTGTTTGTTCTCGCATGGTCTGTAGCTTCGGCAACGACTTCGACCGAGCGCCGCCGCTCTCTGCACGAACTCCGGCGACCTCTCCCCGTAAGTACCAGACGCCCCTTGCCCTCTGCCTGATACGCCTAGGACCCCCATCGTCTTGCGCATCTAACGGTGCCCTCCTTTTGACTTAGCGCGACGCAGAACCTTGCCAACGTCGATAGCAGCCGCATCCGACGCGTTCGTGAACTCCGGCGAGGAATCTGCGACGACCCCGTGCGCCCCTTTCCAAGCCACCGCCACGTTGAGCTTCAGCACACCACCGCGGTTTTGGTAAGCCTCTTCCCCCACTCCCGCGCGACCTAGAACGCCAGCGCCGCCGCTGACAGACGCGCCGCCGCTAGCGCCGCTCATCTTTGGTCAAGGCGTTCAGGAACGTTAGATGTAGATCCTACGGCTGAAATTAGAACTTAAGCGAAGAGGTATGCGCGCATCTGAGCCACCAGATTTGACTTAAATCCTACGGCTCGCAGAGCTCGATCCGTCCGAACCGGTACGGGCCAATAGGAAACAGACCCGTGGCTAGGGTTTGAGTTTAAAAACAGATTTGAATCAGATTTAGATCCAATTTTGAAATAGCTATAACTTTTGATCCACACGTTAGAATTTGACAAATTTTATACCGTTGGAATCAGGGAGACAAGCCCTTTCTGTTTATGCAATGTGTTTAATGTTTAGTTTCTGTTAAAATGATTTTATTTGCAGAAACTTGTTTAGGACTATTTTTGAGTATAGAAATTGTTTAGGAAATTATTTTAGTGCCAAATAAATTTGGTTTAGCAAGTTTTTGACTTATGGTTCAGTACTATGCACTTTCTTGGTTGGGTTTTAAAAAAATCATTCCTTAGCATCTTGCATGCATGCATATATATTTTTGATTGTATATGTTTTGTATGTGATTGTGGCTATATTTTATGTGTAGATTTTGGTGCTAGTGATTGTGATTGTGAAGAGTGCTAATCTCCCCACTACCAAGGCAAGTGTTACTTCATGAATATTTCCATCCCTATATTTTGTACAAACATTAGAAATATTTTGCTAAGTCTTGCATGTTACTATTTTGCCAAATGCCATGTTGGGAAATCCTAAGTAGTTGTAGAATTGCTAGGAAATTTTCTAAGTGAAGTACTATCTATGCCATGCTTAGCCTAGCTAGTAGCAAACAAGGGTTGGTAAATATACATGCTATGATGAAAATATTTCTAAGTCTATGGACTTATGTTTTCCTAATAAAACAACTAAGTCAATGAATCACCTGGGTGGAATGGGACTTGATTGGTGGTTTTTGGTTGAGTGGTTACACAAGGCCCATGGTTTACCTTGTGTATCTCACTTGTGGAAAGCCACCCAGGAACAAAGGGATTTTAGAGGCCAAGTGTTGAGAAGCTTATAGTGCAGCCACTTGGCAATATGGGCTCTGCCTTGATCACATAGGTTGCTAGAACTTAGTCATTTGGACAGTTGGTGGTAGTGGGATGATAGGTTGGAACACGTCCATTTGGCTAAGGCAAGGCTTCTGAAAGGTCCTGTCTTGGGAAACCAAGTCTGGTGGGGAAAGTGCACAACCTCTGCAGATGGAAAAATCTAAGTACTTAGCCAAGTCCATGGCAATGGACAACTTGAGCATCAAGACATGGAAGCTATCAAGAATCTCATCACTCCAACTTCTAAATAAAAACTTGTGGGTGAACAAGGGTGAAGGACCTCAATGTATATTGATGGTTTCTTGGGAAAAGTTTTGACAAAGAAAAACTTAGTGATTTCAACTAATAGGAAAAACCTATTTTGTGCAAAGCAAGCCAAGCTACACTTAGCCAAAATGCATATAGTAATATAGTCCACCTTAATTTTACTAAGGTATCACTTGCCAATACTATTCCAAAGTATTGACCTACTGTGGCTGTAACTTGTGATGTTGCAGGTTACTCTGATGAGGATTAGGTGTCATGAGTCTACACTCAACATGTTTGCCTGTGGCACATGAAGATGAAGACTTATATTTATTTACTTATTCAAACTCTTGTATTAGGCCTGTGGCCTTGAGTTGTAAAGACTATGTTTAAACTCTGGAATGGATGTAATAAATGACCTTTGTATCTGTGTACTTCATCTTAAACTGTGGATGCTAGCAATGATCCAGGGACTAGCATTGCAATCACAGGGATCCTTTTCCTTTACAAAGGAGGGATCTTACAGATGGTATCAGAGCACTGTGTTGCCTGTAGGATTATGACCCTGGGATTGGAAACCACTAAGGAAAAAATTTCAACTACTTCTACACTTGTCTATTCTTCTCGTAAACTTTTCTAATCTTCTCTTTCTCATCTCTATTTGTAGATGAACTCCATCAATGAAGCCGTAAGGAAAGGACCACTCATGACCATGACCTTGGAGTGTGAGACAAAGTTCCCCAAAACTCTCAAGGACCTCATGGTGGCAATGGAAATACATGGTGCAGCTGTGTACAAAGGCTTTCCAGTGATGGATGAAGGAGTTGAGTACTGGTGGGTGCAACTTCACTTGTACAAAAACAAGGAAGACAACCACAAAGAAACAGGATTCTGCATGTACACCAACAATGTGGTGCATACCACATTCTTTGAGTCAGCAAGAGAAGAAGCTTGGAGGACTATCAAAGAACTTAGTGCTAGAGTCAAGTGCAGAATGCTCAACCTCCAAAAAGACTTGAAGAAAGAGAAGGAACATACTCAAGAGTTGGAAGCTACCAACCAAACCTTAAGAGGAGATATTATAGACTTAGTGATGGAGTCATGTGAGCAAGATAGGCTGATTGCCTCTAGAAACATTGTGTTAGCCAACAGATCCAGTAAGATAGGATTGTAAACGTACTTCGTTAGTTGGACCACCACCTATCAACTTATTTTCCAAAATGTTACCTTAAAATAAGATTGGACCTTGGTTGATGTAATGGATTCATGTATGCATGACTTGTGTGATTTTGCTTTCCAAGGATATGTATGGGATGTTTTGTCTTTTGTTTAATCTTGAATTGTGTTGTTCTAACTTTTCTATCTTATAAATAGATGCCTATTACCATCAGCACTGTTGAGGAGTTCCAGGTTACCCGCTTTGGTCCCCGTATCGTTGAGCTTACTACTTTGCTCAATCTTCCTCTTCCTACCATCATGGTGCATCCCCTCACCAAGTTCGAGAGGAAGGACCTCTGGGGCTTCAAGGTGAACCAGCCCGGACGTCAGACAGAGCCTACTACGGAGGCCATCGTCTTCAAGCTTATGCACGATGACAGGGAGAGAGGCATGGAGGTAGTTATGCAGGACCTGATAGGACGTCTGCTAGGACGACACTCCCGACAGGTTAGAGGCACCCACTTCCACGTCTTCGGAAGACGTGATGAGGATGGAGAGTCCATCGACTTCGAGGACGACTCGAGGGACGCAGCAGAGCCGATACGCCTGTACCTCCAGGACTTAGAGTCTCTCATTAGGCACGTGGACACGGAAAGGACCAATGTCATGCTCAGCAATGATGAGCTCCAGGTGCAGCTTCACGAGAAGGACAAGCTCTTCGCGCAGCAGGACGAGATAGTCAAGGAAATGGAGGCGAAGTTCGAGACCCAGGACAGGAAGTTCAAGAGTCAGGAGAAGGTCCAGGATAGGAACAAGAAGATCCGGGATATGACTAAAGAACTGCAGTCCAAGGACTTTGAGCTAGAGCAGCAGAAGACGATGATCGAGAGGCTTCGTTCCCAGAAGAGGGCTCTCAAGACCAAGATAGAGTCCTTGACCACTACCATTGAGGAGAACAAGACCGCGATGGAGAACGCAGGTCTTACCTTTGTCGAGGAGGAGATTGATGCCGATGAGTAGACTTGACTACTCGTTTATCTTTTATTATCATACTTGTTATTTTGAGAACTTGTTATTGGACCATCCGACATGTGGATGGCTTGCTACTTGTGTGTTTTATTTTGTGAACTTGTTATCTTGTTGTTGAACTTTTATCTTGTGTTGCATGCTTTGTGATTGTTTATGTGATGTATTGTGCATGAAAACATCTATGGGTATCTCATTCTTATCTCTATTTGAAAAAACCACAGATGCCTCCCCGTCGTGCAAACCCCAACCCCAACAACAACAACAACATCACACCAGAAATGCAGCAAATGATGACTGCTCAAACACAGCTAATGCAGATGATGACAACATTCATCCAGAACCAAAACAATAACAACAACAACAACCCCAACAACAACAATAACAACAACAACAACAACCCTCCGGGCTTTGATATGCTTACCAGATTCTTGAGATTGAGGCCAGCTAAGTTCTCAGGGACGACTGATCCCATGGTGGCCAATGATTGGCTACGTTCTGTAAACAAGGACTTAGTAACCGTGGGCTGCACGGATGCTGAAAAGGTCAGATTTGCAGCACATCGGCTGGAAGGGCCAGCCGCCACTTGGTGGGACAAGTTCCAGATCACCACTCCCATAGATGAAGTGACTTGGGCTATCTTTGAAGATGGCTTTCACACTGCTCATATCTCATCAGGAGTGATGAGCCTGAAAAAGAAAGAGTTCCACAATCTGAAGCAGCGCCACCGCAGCGTGGCTGAATACATTGAGGGGTTCAACAATCTGGCGCGTTATGCACCAGATGAAGTTGACACAGATGCCAAGAGAAAGGAAAAATTTCTGGAAGGCTTGAATGATGAGCTGAATCTGCAATTGGCTGTGGCATATTTTCCCACTTATCAGTCGCTCTGTGACAAAGCTGCAATATTGAAGAACAAAATGAAGCAAGCCGAGAGTAGAAAGAGGAAGCACTCCGACAAGCACAGCTCGGGATCGTCTCACAAACGATCTCATTATGATGACAACGGAAGCTCAGGATCCCACAAGCATGGGAAATTCAACAAGCACCACAACCACAACCGTCATGACAACAAGCATCATCGCAGTCATGACAATGACAAGTACAAGAACCATAAGAGTGGACATAAGAGCCACCACAGTGGTAATGGAAGTGGAAGTGGAAGTCAGCCTGTTAAGAGAGACATCAGTCAGGTTGAATGCTTCAAATGCAAGAAGATGGGGCACTATGCAAATGAGTGCCCTGAAAAGAAAGTTGAAGGACCTATCAAGCCCAATCCTTTCCAGAAAGGACAGGTGAACCACATCAATGTGGAGGAGGTCTATGAGGAGCCTGATGCTGTTGCTGGTAAGTTCAGACTCAATTCCATTCCAGCATTTGTACTCTTTGATACCGGTGCATCTCATTCATTCATATCAAGATCATTTGTTGAAAGAAATGAACTGCCGGTAGAAACTATTGGGTGTCCTATAAAAGTAAGTTCTCCTGGTGGAGAAATGATAGTGAATTCAGGATGTCATGATCTAGTCATAGAATTTGGGAAGTATAAGTTTCCCGTTAACTTGATAATTCTAAACTCCCAAGGATTGGATGTCATTCTGGGAATGGACTGGATGACCAAGTACAAAGGAGTGATAGATTGTGCCAGCCATACTGTCTCACTCACAACTCCAGAAAATAAAAGGATCAGATTCAAGACCAGCTTTGAAGCAAAAAGGAGTATGCTAAATTCTCTTAAGTTGGTTAGCATGGACAGTGTGCCAGTTGTGAGAGAGTATCCGGATGTGTTTCCGGAAGAATTACCGGGAATGCCACCAGATAGAGATGTGGAATTTCTGATAGATTTGGTACCAGGGTCTGGACCAATAGCTAAGAGACCGTACAAAATGTCAGTTGACGAACTGAAAGAACTCAAGAAGCAACTTGGAGAACAGTTGCAGAAGGGATTCATTCAACCAAGTTCTTCATCTTGGGGAGCCCCAGTCTTGTTTGTGGAGAAGAAAGATAGAAGTCAAAGGTTATGCATAGATTACCGTTCACTCAACAAGGTAACTATCAAGAACAAATATCCTTTGCCTAGAATCATTGATTTGTTTGATCAGCTTGAAGGAGCATGTGTGTTCTCAAAGATTGATCTAAGGTCAGGTTACTTTCAACTCAAGATAAGAGAACAAGACATACCTAAAACAGCATTCACTACAAGGTATGGATTATATGAGTATACCGTAATGCCTTTTGGCTTGACAAATGCTCCGGCATACTTCATGAATATGATGAACAAGGTGTTCATGGAATTCCTTGACAAGTTTGTTGTCGTTTTCATCAATGACATCTTAGTCTACTCCAAGAGCAAAGAAGAACATGAAGGACACTTGCGTTTGATACTTGAGAAGTTACGGGAGCATAAACTTTATGCCAAATTCAGCAAGTGTGAGTTCTGGTTGGAGGAAGTTGGATTTCTTGGTCATGTTATGACAAAGGATGGTGTAGCAGTTGATCCTGCTAAGGTTTCAGCTGTGACTGAATGGGAATATCCCAAGTCCGTGAAAGAAGTTCGTAGTTTCCTTGGCTTAGCAGATTACTACAGAAGGTTCATTGATAATTTCTCTAAGGTAGCTAAGCCCATGACTGAATTGTTAAAGAAAGACAAGAAATTTGCTTGGTCTGAAGGTTGTGAACTTAGCTTTCAGGAGTTGAAGAAGAGACTTGTGACAACACCAGTTTTATGTCTGCCAGATTTGGAAAAGGATTTCCAAGTATATTTTGATGCATCTCATCAAGGTTTGGGTGCAGTACTTATGCAAGACGGTAAAGTTCTGGCTTATGCCTCGAGACAATTCAAAACACATGAAGTAAACTATCCTACTCATGATTTAGAGTTAGCCTCTGTGGTCCATGCACTCAAAACATGGAGACAATACCTTTTGGGAAAGTGATGTGAAGTGTTCACGGATCACAAAAGTTTGAAGTATATCTTCACCCAGAAGGAAATTAATATGAGACACAGAAGATGGTTAGAGCTTATCAAAGACTATGACTTCAGTTTGCAATACCACCCCGGTAAAGCAAATGTTGTAGCAGATGCTCTAAGTCGTAAGATATTTGTGAATGGCTTTACCAAAGGAGAATTGCCGGATGATCTGTGTACCCAATTTAGGAAACTCAGATTGGAGATTGTGCCTGAAGGACATCTCATGTCTTTGGATGTTCAACCCACTTTGTTGGACAAGATCAAAGAAGCTCAGAGGACTGATAAAGAAATTGAAGAGATTAAGGAAAAGATTGGCCAAGGAAAAGCCAAAAATTTCCATGAAGACGAACAGTGTACTTTATGGCATGGGAAACGTATTTGTGTTCCACAAGATCCCGAACTGCGGAAACTGATTTTGCAAGAAGCACATAACTCTCTGTATTCCATTCATCCGAGTAACACCAAAATGTACATGGACATGGAAAAAATATTTTGGTGGAATAATCTCAAGAGGGACATCGCCGAACATATTGCTTTGTGTGATGTGTGTAGTAGAGTGAAAGCGGAGCACCAGAAACCAGCAGGTTTGCTTCAACCACTACCTATTCCTGATTGGAAGTGGGATAATATTGGTATGGATTTCATTACCGGATTACCAAGGACTAGGTCAGGATATGATTCCATATGGGTAGTAGTGGATCGCCTAACTAAAGTGGCTCATTTCATACCCGTGAAGACAACATATACAAGTGCTAAGTTAGCCAAAATCTACATGAGTAGAATTGTATGTCTACATGGTGTGCCCAAGAGTATTGTGTCTGATAGGGGAACTCAATTCACTTCCCATTTTTGGAGACAGTTACATGAATCATTGGGAACAAGGTTGGAATTCAGTACTGCTTTTCATCCTCAGACCGATGGACAAATAGAGATAACTAATCAAATTCTTGAAAACATGTTGAGGGCATGTGCCCTAGACTATGGAGCAAGTTGGGATGAAAGTCTGCCCTATGCAGAATTTTCTTATAACAACAGCTATCAAGCCAGCATTGAAATGGCACCGTTTGAGTTTCTCTACGGAAAAAACTGTACCACCCCATTGTTATGGAATGGTGTGGGAGAAAGAAGTTTATTCGGACCAGATCTTATCAAAGAAGCCGAAGAGAAGGTCAAATTGGTTAAGGATAGGTTGAAGATAGCACAGTCCCGACAGAAAAGCTACGCAGATCCTAAGCGTAGAGAAGTCACCTACGAAGTGGGTGATAGAGCCTATCTTAGAGTGTCACCACTTCGTGGAGTGAAAAGATTCGGAGTCAAAGGAAAATTGGCACCAAGATATGTTGGGCCATTCAAGATTTTGAGTCGCAAAGGAGAAGTTGCCTATGAAATTGAATTACCAGAATCTCTATCAGCTGTCCATAATGTGTTTCATGTGAGTCAACTTAAGAAATGTCACCCAGAAATGGAAGAAACTTCTTTGAAGGATACTATACCTTTGGAGGAAGTGCAACTAGAAAGTGAACTCACTTATGAAGAGAAACCTATCAAAATTCTTGAGACTGCAGAAAGAGTCACAAGGACAAAGACTATCAAGTTTTGCAAAGTGCAGTGGAATCATCATTCCGAAGAGGAAGCAACATGGGAAAGAGAAGATGATCTTCGGAAAGACCACCCTCACCTATTTGCTAGCCAATCCGAATCTCGAGGGCGAGATTCACCTTAAGGGGGTTAGATTTGTAACATCCCTAAAATCATGATTTCAAAGATTGCATATCATTCATGCATGCATATAGATTTGAGATCAATTTAAAACTCATTTCAAGAAAACAGAAGCACATAGTGCTATCATTTTATGTGAGCCAACTTAAATCAGATGGCCATCCCCATTTGAGAGCTTGAATGTTTTAAACCAAGATTGTTTGTCTCCCTTGTTGATTGGTTTGAGTGTGGAGTTAGAGCAAAATTTTACAAAATAAAAATGGGTTCAAAACCATTTTCAAATCTTTTGCAAAACAAGTGCTAAGTCACTGTTATTTTGTCTTTCCAAAAATGACCAGGCCAATTCAAAGTGACCACATGGTTTTATGCCAAGTTTTGTGACTATTGCACACTGCAAAAAATTCCAAAAAGATTTGAACTCAAAAGGAGTTTGAAATCATTTGAAAACCATTCCTGAAATTCATTCTGGAAAAAAGAAAAGGATAAAAGAAAAGAAAAAGGCCAGGCGCTCCTATTCTAGCCCAACAGCAAAACCGGCCCAACTAGCCCACCCGGCTTCTCTCTCTCTCTCTCTCTCTCTCTCTCTCTCTCTCTCTCTCTCTCTCTCTCTCTCTCTCTCTCTCTCTCTCTCTCTCTCTCTCTCTCTCTCTCTCTCTCTCTCTCTCTCTCTCTCTCTCTCTCTCGCACGCGCAGACGCACCCACACGGTCACTGACGCTCGGACCCCACTCCCTCTTTGCTTATTTCGCTGACAAGCGGGCCCCGTCCATGTCATCGCCGTCTTCCCCAAAATTTCGCGCACGAACTCCACCGCTGCCCGTTGCTGCTTTGATTCCGCGAGGTAAATGGCATTGAATCACTGGGCGTTTCTTGTTAAGCCTCTGGCTACTTAATCCCCTCTCTCTCGCGACCATTTTCCCTCAACCAATTCCCCCTTCACGCCCCCAGGCTGCTCGCAACTCGCTCGACGCCGCCGCTGTTCCGACGACTGCGCCGACGAATTCCGGTGAGCACCGTGTTCCCCTCTGTCCCTGACTCATGCTATCAAACTCAGCAACTCCTTGCGCATCTACTGACACACCCTGTTTGTTCTCGCATGGTCTGTAGCTTCGGCAACGACTTCGACCGAGCGCCGCCGCTCTCTGCACGAACTCCGGCGTCCTCTCCCCGTAAGTACCAGCCGCCCCTTGCCCTCTGCCTGATACGCCTAGGACCCCCATCGTCTTGCGCATCTAACGGTGCCCTCCTTTTGACTTAGCGCGACGCAGAACCTGGCCAACGTCGACAGTAGCCGCACCCGACGCGTTCGTGAACTCCGGCGAGGAATCTCCGACGACCCCGTGCGCCCCTTTCCAAGCCACCGCCACGTTGAGCTTCAGCACACCACCGCGGTTCTGGTAAGCCTCTTCCCCCACTCCCGCGCGACCTAGAACGCCAGCGCCGCCGCTGACAGACGCGCCGCTGCCAATCGCCGCCGCTAGAGCTGCTCATCTTTGGTCAAGGCGCTCAGGAATGTTAGATGTAGATCCTACGACTGAAATTAGAACTTAAGCGAAGAGGTATGCGCGCATCTGAGCCACCAGATTTGACTTAAATCCTACGGCTCGCAGAGCTCGATCCGTCCGAACCGGTACGGGCCAATAGGAAACAGACGCGTGGCTAGGGTTTGAGTTTAAAAACAGATTTGAATCAGATTTAGATCCAATTTTGAAATAGCTATAACTTTTGATCCACACGTTAGAATTTGAAAAATTTTATACCGTTGGAATCAGGGAGACAATCCCTTTCTGTTTATGTAATGTGTTTAATGTTTAGTTTCTGTTAAAATGATTTTATTTGCAGAAACTTTTTTAGGACTATTTTTGAGTATAGAAATTGTTTAGGAAATTATTTTAGTGCCAAATAAATTTGGTTTAGCAAGTTTTTGACTTATGGTTCAGTACTATGCACTTTCTTGGTTAGGTTTTAAAAAAATCATTCCTTAGCATCTTGCATGCATGCATATATATTTTTGACTGTATATGTTTTGTATGTGATTGTGGCTATATTTTATGTGTAGATTTTGGTGCTAGTGATTGTGATTGTGAAGAGTCCTACTCTCCCCACTACCAAGGCAAGTGTTACTTCATGAATATTTCCATCCCTATATTTTGTACAAGCATTAGAAATATTTTGCTAAGTCTTGCATGTTACTATTTTGCCAAATGCCATGTTGGGAAATCCTAAGTAGTTGTAGAATTGCTAGGAAATTTTCTAAGTTAAGTACTATCTATGCCATGCTTATCCTAGCTAGTAGCAAACAAGGGTTGGTAAATATACATGCTATGATGAAAATATTTCTAAGTCTATGGACTTATGTTTTCCTAATAAAACAACTAAGTCAATGAATCACCTGGGTGGAATGGGACTTGATTGGTGGTTTTTGGTTGAGTGGTTACACAAGGCCCATGGTTTACCTTGTGTATCTCACTTGTGGAAAGCCACCCAGGAACAAAGGGATTTTAGAGGCCAAGTGTTGAGAAGCTTATAGTGCAGCCACTTGGCAATATGGGCTCTGCCTTGATCACATAGGTTGCTAGAACTTAGTCATTTGGACAGTTGGTGGTAGTGGGATGATAGGTTGGAACACGTCCATTTGGCTAAGGCAAGGCTTCTGAAAGGTCCTGTCTTGGGAAACCAAGTCTGGTGGGGAAAGTGCACAACCTCTGCAGATGGAAAAATCTAAGTACTTAGCCAAGTCCATGGCAATGGACAACTTGAGCATCAAGACATGGAAGCTATCAAGAATCTCATCACTCCAACTTCTAAATAAAAACTTGTGGGTGAACAAGGGTGAAGGACCTCAATGTATATTGATGGTTTCTTGGGAAAAGTTTTGACAAAGAAAAACTTAGTGATTTCAACTAATAGGAAAAACCTATTTTGTGCAAAGCAAGCCAAGCTACACTTAGCCAAAATGCATATAGTAATATAGTCCACCTTAATTTTACTAAGGTATCACTTGCCAATACTATTCCAAAGTATTGACCTACTGTGGCTGTAACTTGTGATGTTGCAGGTTACTCTGATGAGGATTAGGTGTCATGAGTCTACACTCAACATGTTTGCCTGTGGCACATGAAGATGAAGACTTATATTTATTTACTTATTCAAACTCTTGTATTAGGCCTGTGGCCTTGAGTTGTAAAGACTATGTTTAAACTCTGGAATGGATGTAATAAATGACCTTTGTATCTGTGTACTTCATCTTAAACTGTGGATGCTAGCAATGATCCAGGGACTAGCATTGCAATCACAAGGATCCTTTTCGTTTACAAAGGAGGGATCTTACACTGGCAATTAAGGTGCTCCTTTTAATAGAGCACCGGAGCAAAGCATTAACACTCCGTGAACATATGTGATCCTCACACCACATCCCCTTCAGTTTTCCCAATTATTGTCACTTTGGGGCCTTTGGATCCGGAAAATGATATGTGTACACAATTTGTAGATAAGATCACAAAAAATACTATCATAATGATTCAATAATAAGTTCAGATCTGAAATCATGGCACTTGGGCCCTAGTGACAAGCATTAAGCACAACAAGTTGCAACAAAGTCAAATAGCACAAATAGAGATACTAGGCACTATTCCCTAACAATCTTATTCGATTACACATGGATGAGGGAAACATGGATGGTTGATGGAGATGTGTTGGTGGTGACGATGGCGATGATCCTCTCCAAATTCCTCGTCCCTGCAGGGTGCCAGAATGGAGTTTCTGGATCCAAATCTTGGTTTCTAGTGGCAGCTGCGTAGCGAAACTCTTTCTGGAAATCTATCAAACCCCCCTAAGTTTTTAGGTCGAGAGGCAACTTATAGGCGTAGAGGGAGGCAGAGGGGGTGCCTGGGGTGGCTGCACCCCCCTAGGCGCGACCAGTGGTGGGCCCGCGCCTGGTAGGGGGTGTGGGCCCCCTAGGCCTCATCTCCGTCTCGTCTTCTGGCTCCGTGGATCTTCTGGTGAAATATATTTTTGGCGTATTTTCCGGGATTTTTCCTGATAGTTGATTTTTGCACAAAAACTAGACACCAAGGTAATTCTGTTAAAAACAGCGTCAGTCCGTGTTAGTTGTATCCAAATCACATAAGTTTAGAGGAGAAACAATAGCAAAGTGTTTGAGAAAGTATATATGTTTTAGACGTATCAACTCCCCCAAGCTTAGCTTATTGCTTGTCCTCAAGGAATTCAGTTGAAAACTGAGTGCGATAAAAGAACTTTCACGAACACATTTCTTCATATGATGTATATATTCTCAGCATAGGAGTAGATGCCTAGACAATTCATAATAAGGAGTATGCAACTAAGTCTACTCAACAATCATTGCAAGCCATGAATAGAAACCAACTCAATAATACTAAGTAGCATGAAACATAAACATAAGCAACATTGCAATGCTCATAATAAGGTATGATAAAGTGGTATCTCGCTTTCCTTTGTTTGTAGAGCACAATATAAATGCCAAGACACCTCTGAAGTTCAAGTGAAGACTAGAAGTAAAGATATCAGAGATACAAGCATCAAAGTCATGACTTAATTAACAAAGTTTTGGAACAAACACAAGAATGACAACTATGCTCTCAAGAAGGTGCTCATAGAATAAGTGGTGACTCAACAAGGTGGTGAAAACGGTTTTGAAAGGTTTCCTGATGCTGAAAGGAAGGTACTCATTATCTTTGAGCTCTCATTTCCCCTATCATAGGCATCTTCATATGGTTAAGGTGAAAGTGAGGTCCACTCTTAATCATATGCTTGACAGACCATAAACTGGAAATCCCAAGTCCCGTGAGTACGAGGGCCGCTCCACATTCTACTCAACTTTGGTTACCTGAAAGTTCTTGTCATTGTAAATACATGCATATCATAGAGAACCGCCAACGGGGTACCCCTTGCACATGATACAGGAGATATCCCGTGATCAAAATAACAAGGCAAGCAGACAATGAGCATCTCAGCGATCTTTTTATTTACTATGTGTATAGCTTTTTATTGAGGATGCTTCATAAATGATCATTATGGTGATGCTGCAAGTTTCCACCATGATTAGGCATGGCTTAGGCTAGTGTCCCAGGAGTTTCTCTAACACAATGTATAAACTCCATGAACTCACAAGTCCCCCTTTTATTTCACATCGACGACATCTGCAGACAAAAGAACAAGGTATCAACTGGATATAAATATCCAAAAAGTGTTGAAAGCGTTCCCCATGACAGCACGGTTCTGCTGACTCCCAGCATATAACTTTCATGGACATGTCACAATGTTTCAGAATTATTAAGTGCACATAATAAAGTGTGCCATCAAGTTCGTGAGATCTTTACTAACTAACTTTCTCAAAATAGACAAACATTTTATTTGGAAGAAAACACGGCATATTGAATATGCACTGAAATAGCAAACAATGCTAATAGGTAGGTATAGTGGACACAGCTGGCAATATTGGTTTTGGGGAGTTGGAAACACAGGTAGAACTCATACTCAGTGCAAGTGAAGGCTAACAATAGAAAGGGAGCGACAAACGAGAGAGCAATAACTGCCATAATCATGCTTGCAACAAAACAGGACTAATTATGGCATGAAAGTGATACAAGAACTCTGAGGCAAAATAAATCATCGAGGCTTACTGACTATTGATTAGTCATATGCATGCGTGAGCATGTGCCAAGTCGATTCATATGAACAATCAGAGGAGGATACCTCAATATCATACCAAAGTATGAATAGAACAATGCAAGCAAACATTCATATGACATGCTACAAACTATTAGCAAGTTGGAGCTAATCACGGGCAAGCAAGAACTACTAAGCATCCATAATGACATACACCTTACACAAACAGGCTAAACATGCTCACAATGATGCGTATATGTACAAAAATGAAAACAAATAGAGTTCATTACCAGCCTCTTACCACTCCTCAAGTTGTCTTAATCTTCATTATTGCCCTTCACTTGTGTGACTTGAATAATAACATGAAACCAAACTCCACTGGGGACGGCTAAACCCTGCAAAGAACTCACAAAACCAAAGAACAACAACAAATATTTTTGGTGTTTTCGATTTTTTTAGAAACAAGCGAACAAAGAAAAACCAAACAAGAGGCAAAAAAGCAAAAGAAACACACAAAGCAAAATCTTTTTGGATTTTTCTTTTGAGGCAAACCAAAACCAAAAGGCAAAGAAACAAACCAAGAGAAACAACGATTTTTTTTGGTATTTTTGTGTTTTGAGAAAGAAGCAACAAGAACCAAAAACAAAGCGAAGCAATGGATATACAAAGAACTGACCGAATATGATATATAAATGAGTGTGATGTCGGTATACCTCCCCCCAAGCTTAGGATTTTGGCCTAAGTGGGGCTCAATCCCATGGTGCCAAAGTAGATGCACCTTCGTAGTATGAGAAGGAGGCTCCCTCGTCGTGGTACGAGCTCGAGGACTCCCCTTTGTAGTGTACAACAGGGTCATATGAGGGCGCTTCCTCCTGATAGTGCCCATGGAAGTTAAAAGAGCGCAACAACTCATCCATATCCTCCTTGGAGCGTGACAAAGATCCCTGAGAAATACTGAACAAACTGGTTTGGGGGAGAGGAATCTCTCTCTTCCCCGTCAATAAACAACATTCTATAAACCAATCTCTCAAGGGTAGAGCTAGTGGTGACAAAGTGATGCGCCTTCATGGCAGCAAGATCAAGCCTCTCAGGAGCCAAGGCTGTATCATTTGGATCAACAATAATGTCCAAGGCGGCATCAACACGCGTAGCAATAATTCCCCCATAAATGGGTCCCTTAGCAGTTAAGCGACGAGCAATGAGAGAACCAAGATTGTACTTGGTTTCATTGTTGAGCGCAGCAGCTAAGAAAGCCAAATGATAGCTGGAAATATTACTAGTGTTCTCCCTACCAAGAACACTAGTGGAAAGATAGTAAGCGAAGTACCTGATGGCTGGAAGCTGAATGTTTCTTATCTTTCCCTGTTGAGCTCTACGACTATCATCATTGGTTATTCCTTGGTAAAGCTCCAAAAAATCAGCGGGTTGAGCTGGAATCTTCTTTGCTGAGCCAGTTGTACCAAGTCCAAGAGCCCCACAAAATTTCTTCAATGTCATATGGTAAGACCTACCATAAACTTTGAAAGAAACATCTGGATGGAACACACTGTTAGTAAAGGATAAACTCTCCACAAATATTTTGGTGAGTGTGGCATATTGCGTGCTCTCATCCTGTATAAGACTCGTTAGTCCAGCCCTTCGAACCAAGGTCATAAAATCATCAAGAATCCCGGCAGCCCGCAAGAAAGTTTGGCAAGGAAAGGTGGAGGGTTTCACATCCCCTTCATCTCCCTCGTCACCAAATCGTGGAGTAATGAGATCCTCATTGTATGAGGGTCTAGTACTGGTGGATGACCTTGGAAGCCTTGCCCTTATAGGTGCATCACTCTCAAATATTTCACCAAATGTGTGGTTGTCCATGACCTTTCTTTAATTCTGAAATTTATAGACAAACATCAAACAAAGTGATTTGTAAGTTGATAAATGATGAGAAACTACTATAGGAACTTGCTAGAGGACTACACATGCATCAAAATGAAATTTCAAAGAATAGAACAAGCATGCAAGATCAAACAACCTGACACCTATAGCAGCAAAATACTCAAGATACAATCTACCAATCACAAATCTAATTGAACAAGTGGAGGAGGCACATACCAAGGAGAAATCCCTCCAAAAATTAGCACTTGAGATGGGCTGAACAAGGAGATTGAAAATCGTGAGCAAAAACATCAAGAACTCGAGCTAGAGGAAGTTTTCTGGTGTTTTTCGGGAGAGAGGAAGAAGGTGGCTTTGAGGAGGCAGCCTGTAGGGGCCTAGGTGGGCCAAACCCCCCTAGGCGCCACCCCTAGGTAGGCAGCTCCTACCCTGGGTGTGGTGCCCCCTGGGTCACTTCAGGTGTCGCTTTGTTCCTTTTTTCGAGGAAAAATTTATTTTGAATTTTCTGGGATTTTTCGGGAAACTTTATTTTTGGCCAATTTTCAGGGTATGAAAATTGATTTTCTCGCAGAAACAGTTTTTTTCAGAAGAAGCAAAAGCAAACAAAAACCAAACTACAGCAGCTCGAAGACACTTTAACAATCAAACAACTAGCTAAAAAGAGAAAAATCAAATACTAGGAAGGAGAAAAGTAAAATAAAGCAAGTATAACCACAGTGAAAACATTATTTTGTTCATTAAAATCCTTTTGTTAATAAGGTTGATCAAGTCTTGTTACCAAAACAATCTTATATGAGACAAAACTTTGTAATCCACTAAGTGATTATGTTACCTCAAGTTTGATAGCAATGGTCCCAATCATAATAGTTTCAAAATTTTGTTGTGGGATGGGACAATATATTTCTCCAACCTTGATGCTCTCAATATTTTCAATGGAATTCAAGCAATAGCTCTTAGCAACCTTCTTGGGGAAATATACATTGTGCTATTTGTCATTAATATTAAATGTTACTTTTCCTTGATTACAATTGATGACAGCACCTGCAGTGTTAAGAAAAGGTCTCCCAAGAATAATAGACATATTATAATCTTCAGGCATTTCAAGCACAACAAAATCAGTTAAAACCAAGCAATTATGAGCCACTTGAACAGGAACATCCTCACATATACCAACAGGAATAGTAGTTGACTTATCAGCCATTTGCAAAGATATATCAGTTGGTATCAATTTTTCTAGCTGGAGTCTCTTATAGAGAGAAAAAGGCATAACACTAACTCCATCTCCTAAATCACATAAAGCAATTCTAACATAATTATTCTTAATAGAGCAAGGAATAGTTGGTATACCTGGATCACCAAGTTTCTTTGGGACCTTACCATTTAAGGAGTAATTAGCAAGCAAAGTAGAAATCTCCTCATTAGGGATCTTCCTTTTATTAGAGACAATATCCTTCATATACTTTGAATAAGGAGGCAATTTAATAGCATCAGTCAAAGTAATTTGCAAAAATAAAGGCTTCATCCACTCACAAAACTTGTTGTAGTGTTCTTCCTCCTTTCACTTGTGTTTCTTACCTGGAAAAGGCATAGGTTTCTGCACCCAAGGTTCTCTCTCTTTACCATGTTTATTAGCAATAAAATCTTTTTTAGTGTACCTAGTGTTCTTAGTGTGCTTCTCGGGTTCTTCCTCAACTTCTCCCTTAGGAGAATCATTTTTATCATTACCACTCTCAGTTTTAGCATTAGAGACAGATATACTATTAGGATCTACAGCAGGTTCAAGTGGTTCCTCAAATATTCTATGTTTCTTTTTCTTTCTCTTACGAGGACAACCACTATATTGTTGGGAATCCTGCTCAATTCTTTTAGTGTGTCCTTCAGGATATAGAGGATCTTGAGTATCCATACCACTCCTAGTTCTAATTCCATAAGCATGTTTATCTCCTGAAGCATTAATAGCATATCCTTTTGTACCTTAGCAAGTTGATCAAGTTGGGTTTGGACCATTTGAAAGTATTTAAAAAGAATTTTAATATCATTTGAAGTTCTTTCCACACTATCTTTCAACTCTTTAACAGCTCTAGAGTTTTCCAATAAATGATTCTGAATTTGTTTATTAAAATAGCCTTGTTTAACAATGAAAGTGTCAAGTTCCTCTAAACATTGATCAGGAGGCTTAGCATAAGTAATATCACCTTCATCAAAGTGTTGGAGAGAGTGTACCTCAATAGTGGATGTGTGATGAATTGGCTTACATAATTCTTCTATAGGAGGTAGGTTCTTCACATCTTCAACTCTAATACCTTTCTCCTTTAGACACTTCTTAGCTTCCTTCATCACTTCATCATTTAATGAAATAATACCTCTCTTCTTTGGTGTTGGTGTTGGAATTGGTTCAGGCATATCTGGTTCAGGAGTAATAGGCTCAGGTGTATTTAGCTCAGTTGAAGTCCAATCATCATAATTCTTGCTTATTTTAGCCATTAATTCTTCAACATCTGTAGGACTCATTTTCCTGAAAACACAATCAGCAAAGCTATCTAGGTAGGTCCTAGAATCATCAGTTAGTCCACTATAATTAATATCAAGAAGCTCATTCTTAGGTAATGGACATCCAGGATGTGCATGAATCAAGGAACAGAACCTTGTCCATGACTCAGGCAATTTCTCTTCTTCTCCCTGTTTAAAATCAAAAAGTCTCTGCAAAGAAGCATGTCTAGCACTAGGAGGAAAATATTTCTGGAAGAAAGAAGCAATCAAACAATCAGGACTATCAATGGAACCAGGAGGTAATCTATTAAACCAAGCCCTAGCTTCTCCTTTTAGTGAAAAGGGAAGATCTTAGCAACAAAGTACTTGCACATCTTAAAATCATCAGAGGACAAAGAACTCATAGTAGAAATCTCATTCATATTAGCCACAACACTCTCGTTTTCAGTACCACAAAAAGGTTCTTTCTCAATAATATCTAAATAAGCTAAATCAAGAGAGAAATCATAATCTTTATCTTTAATATCTATGGGAGAGGTGGCAAACTTAGGATCATAGGACTTCTTGGGTATAATAGTACGTCTATCAAGGCGACTCTTAATAGCACTAGCACCATGTGTGTTTCGACACTCTTCAACAAATTCATTAGTGAGCTCAGTGTAACCATCATTAGTATCAAAACTCTCACTAGACTTAGGTGAGCTAACAGGTGTAACAGTGTCTTCACTAGGAGTTTTGGTATTTTCTAGACTAGCCATAGTAGCATCTAGAAAAGGACCTAATGAACCACTCGCATCAAGCACAGTAGAAGTAACATCATGAGTATCAAAAGCAGTTTCAGATTCAGCAGTAGTAGCAGTGTGTGTAGCATGAGTATGTGGTGGTGGTGTGACAAGCTTACTTATAACAGACGGTGAATCAAGAGCAACAGAGGTGTTCAGGATTGTACCTCTTCTTGTAGTGGATGGTAAAATAGGGAACTTTCCATCACGATACTTCCCCATGATGAAAGGAGTAGCAGTGAACAATAATAGATCCAAGTGAACTTACAAATAAAGCTATGCTCCTCGGCAACGGCGCCAGAAAATAGTCTTGATGACCCACAAGTGTAGGGGATCGCAATAGTCTTCACGGGTAGTATTACCCAATTTATTGATTCGACACAAGAGGAGCCAAAGAATACTTGCAAGCCTTAACAACCGAGTTGTCAGTCCAGATGCACCTGGAAATAGTTCTTGCTCACAAAAGTTTATCAGTAGCAACAGTTTGTAGTAGCAACAGCAAAGCAACGACAATAGTGAAACAGGAGCAGAAGTAGCAGTAACGGTAACAGTAAGATTCGAGTGCGGTAGGCATAGGGATGGATGGACGGGCGTTGCATGGACGAGTCTAAACATGTAACTTCAAAGAACTAGGGTATTGCAGATAAATAATAACAAGCATCCAAGTACTAAACAATCCTAGGCATGTGCTCCAAATATAGTCATACATGCTCATAATGAGAACTTGCACAACATCTTCTGTCCAGCCAGCCCGTGGCAGCGGGGCCTCTAGGGAACTACAGGCAATTAAGGTGCTCCTTTTAATAGAGCACCGAAGCAAAGCATTAACACTCCGTGAACACATGTGATCCTCACACCACAGCCATCCCCTCCGGTTGTCCCAATTATTGTCACTTTGGGGCCTTTGGATCCAGACAATGATATGTGTACACAACTTGCAGATAAGATCACAAACAATACTATCTTAATGATTCAATAATAAGTTCAGATCTGAGATCATGGCACTCGGGCCCTAGTGACAAGCATTAAGCACAACAAGTTGCAACAAAGTCAAATAGCACAAATAGAGATACTAGGCACTATGCCCTAATAATCTTATTCAATTACATGATAGAACTCATCCAATCCCTACCATCCCCAAGCCTACAGCGGGGGATTACTCACTCATGGATGAGGGAAACATGGATGGTTGATGGAGATGCGTTGGTGATGACGATGGCGTTGATCCTCTCCAAATTCCTCGTCCCGGCAGGGTGCCAGAACGGAGTTTCTATATCCGAATCTTGGTTTCTGGTGGCGGCGGCGTAGCGGAACTCTTTCTAGAAATCTATCGAACCCCCCTCGGTTTTTAGGTCGAGAGGCAACTTATAGGCATAGAGGGAGGCGGAGGGGGTGCCTAGGGTGGATGCACCTCCTAGGCGCGGCCAGTGGTGGGCCCGCGCCTGGCAGGGGTGTGGCCCCCCCAGGTCCCATCTCCGTCTCATCTTCTGGCTCTGTGGAGCTTCCGATGAAATATAATTTTTGGCATATTTTTCGGGATTTTTCCTGATAGTTGATTTTCTGCACAAAAACTAGACACCAAGGTAATTCTGCTAAAAAAAGTGTCAGTATGTGTTAGTTGTATCGAAATCACATAAGTTTAGAGGAGAAACAATAGCAAAGTGTTCGAGAAAGTAGATACGTTTTGGACGTATCACCACATCATCCAGAACAGTTGCAAAAAGCCAAGCACAACACTAAGGTATCTGCAAGCCTTAGGAAATTCTTCAAATCATTCCCCTAGCTAATTAACTAGAATTCATTAAGTGTACTACTGTCATTACTGACAGGGAAGTGTATATACTTTCACCCACATAATAATATACAAATCCTGACAGACTTACTATCATGTATATAGTTAACCATCCAACTATTAACCATAACAACAAAGTATGCCTTAGTATAGTACAACCATTTGTACTCACTTTCACATCTTACATATACACACTAATTGGGGATGACATCAAATATGAATTTTCCAAACTAATATGTGTTGCTGTCAAAAAATATACACTTCACTTCATCAAGTGATAAACTATAGAAACCAGGAGTATGACAAGTTAAAGCAACCAACACAACTAACCTGACACTAGAATAAATTCTAGGAGGTTAGGAGGGGTCACTATAACTATATCCTTCTCATATCCCCAAATTGATGATCATGGGATCATTTCATTATAGTTTTTTATAAACATAGGCTCATGCATATGAATGCTTAAGTAAACCTACAACACTAAAATCCATAGTCTAATTAAAATACCACCATAGCACTTATTTATATAACAAAGCCTGCTATTTAACTAGGCATAGCCAACATCAGGGGTACAGATTTAGGAAACACCTTCAAGTGATTTTATAGTACCAACATCACACAAGAATCAAAGCATCCAATCAATCACTGTCATGTTTGACAGTTTTAGAAATTCAGTATTACATTATCTAAGCATCAATTCATCAAAACATAATCCATGAGCAAATCACTAAGCATCATTGATCACCAAAAATAAGAAGAGAAATTTAACTTGAGTGGAACAGCAAGAGAAAAAGAGAGGAGTTTGAAAGGTTGAGGGGTACCTACCTAGGGCAAGTTCATAGCTCGCCGGAGAGGAAGCAGAAGCAATATCGACGACGGCGGCAAGACAGAGCACTGTGGCATGGCGGCACGAGGAACATCATGATGCTCAACTCGCGCCGAGCCACACAGCTACACCGTGACCACCATAGCATCGGAGCATCCCTGTGAGAAGCGCAACACACCAACGAGGGAACGACGACTCCGCGGGCATCAAAACCCTAGCACCAGTGAGGGAGGAGTGTGGCCTGATACAAGACCTATTCCCAAATCAAATTGGAGGCCCAGGTCAGGCTAGAAGGGAACAAGATCCCGTGACCATCGGTCGCGACCGCAACGGCCTGTCTCGCTGGAATTGGGCGGGCGACAATGACGGCGTCGCCAGCAACCAGGAGGAAAAAAAACGAGAGTGTGAGATGTGAGAGAGAGTGGTGGGAAGGTTGGGCCGGGGTGGGTTTTGACCTTGAGCCTTGTTGGTCCAAGATGGGTCTAGATGGGCTAATCGGTAAGCCCGACCCAGTTCCAAAGAAAATTACCAAATAAATTGTTTACCCAATTATTAAATGACCAAATTACCCCAGAACATAATTTAAATCCTATAAAATATAGAAAAATACTAAAAATACATATAATATATCAAAATGTTCACAAAAATAATATCTACATAATAAAAATATAACTTTATTTGTTTAAATAAATATAAAGCAAATAAATCTTAACAAAATTACATCCTAAGTGAAATCTCATAAAATAAGGAAAAATCCTAAAAATGAATAAAAATCATTTTTGTGTATAAAAATAAATCTACTATATTATAGAAATACTAACTTAACACTTCTATAAATAAAATTTGAAGTAAATATTTAAATACAATTAATCCTTTAGGGAATTTTAGAAACATAAGTATAATATTTAAAAATAAATAAAAACCATTTTTAAGATGTACCATTAGAAATATTTTTTAAAAAATTCTAAATGTACCATTAGAAATATTTTTTAAAAAATTCTAAAGCAATGAATCCTTATCTATTACCTATTTTGTAAATTCTTCAAACACAATTCCTAAGTAAGAAATAATCACAATTTTTATAAAACCTTGGGCAATTAATATCTAAGTACTAATTCCAAAACTTAAGAATAATTAAAACAAAGTACACCTTAAGGTTATTTACCCTTTTAAAGTTAACTTTAATCTCAAAAGCTTATAAAGATCATGTTTAATAAATTACTTATGTTTTCATAGTTAACTTTGGTATATTTCAATTAAAACATAAAGCATCTCAAGCCCAAACTAATCAATCAAACACCAAAAGACATTAATCATGTTCTATTAACAATAAAGATTGTTTAAACTTTAGAAAGGAAATCTTTTCTTCAAATGTTATTCTTTTTGCCACTTCAAACAATAATCTCATAATAAGTTCTTTAACTCTTAACAACTCAACACAAGGACTTTAATCATAGTCACTAGATAACAATTAATCATAATCACATTATTTTATCCTTTACTTGTATATTTTGGGTTGATAACACTTAAGTTCTTTATAAATGCCATTACTTGTAAAGTAAAACTTGAAGATAAATCAACTCTTAAAAGAATTACCTAAACTCACTTCACTCAAAGTATTGGGGATTCACTTTGGGAGTGTTACAAAATGCATAACATTACTTATGCATAATTGCATATTGCTTCTTTAAACATTAGTCCTTACTGGACCAATGATACTGATTCCAGATATTGGATCTTATATTGTCTCGAAGACCGTGAGTGCATAATCTTGCAATCACAAAAGGCAAGTTAACACTTTCTCATGTCCTTTGATTATTTTCTGTAAAGTATTTTGCAAATCCAGTGTTGTCATCACCTGTATTTCAAAAAGTTCAGAAAACACTATTTTCATAATAATATGATTATAGGTTATTTACCATGAGGTAATAACCAACTATTAAAGTTCCGGTGGTAAAGGAACATATTATCTAGGACTTAACAACCAATGCCACCAGTGATTCTTGCGCCGTATATTACGCATTAACCATGAGATTTGGAATGGGACGGAGAAGTCATCTGTATCATTTTCCTTTTATATGGAGGCAAGACTACCTTAACGTGACGTTGTGATTCCTTGTGCAGATCCAACATATGGGTGGACACCGTTAGGCCCCACGTTTTTGGTGTCTAGATTATCTATGAGTGGATGTCGTAGGTTTAGCCGGATCTATAAGGTACTTACCTGGGCATCACTAGCTCATAGAGTCTTCGGGAACTCATCAGGGTTTTAGCTTGCCCGAAAGGGGGCTTAACGGAGGTGAACCAGCCCCGAAGGATCGTGCAGACATATGGGGTCGCTAAGAGGGCAGTGATTGACTTGGATCTTAGACTGGGACCCATACCAAGGAAGTATGGACAAGCTTTAACATCCCAAAACTGTTGAACAATTATTATCAAATTCCAATCACCAAAATTAGGGTTAACAAAAACTTTTATTAATTCAAATCTTTATGAATGCATGTGTGTATGTGAGGATTGTGTGAATGCATGAATGGACTTGTGTGATTGATCTAAATAACAAGGATTGGTTTAAAGGTGACAACAACATTGAAACTTTCCCATTTCTTTTCACCCCTTGATAGACCAAGTAAAAGTGAATCAAATCCCACCTTTCAAACTTGCAGAAACATTAGGCAACCCCATTCAAATCACAATTCAAAATTGAATCTGATTCATAGGTGAAGATCCCACATTTTCAAAACCCAACCAAACCAGTGCCCTTTGACCAATCCAACTAACCAGAGACTCCCTAGTATGTAACTAGCAAACCCACCAAGTTTGAATCCAAAATTCAAATTTGAATCTCTTGCGGCCATTTCATCAAACACCTTGTAATCAGCAAACAAACAAACACAAAACACTATAGTGAGCAGTGATCAGTGCCTAACTTCTTCCCTGTCTAGCTCTCACTACACTCTCAGTAGATGATCTAGCTCAGTTAACAAGCCTTAGCACCACTGTGAGCATGCATAACCATCAATGGTGACCATGCCGAGAGCACCCTTGCCACCCCCAGGTCGCCAGCGAGCTACGAGAATCTCTCGCCTCGCCAACCTTGTCTGGTACACGTAGCACCGTCCATCGCCACCCCCTGTCCAAGCCCCGAGCCTTGCCAGCCACTGGACCACACGGAAATCTTGCGCCCAATTTCTCTTCCAGCATGTCGAGCGTGTGCCAGAGCGTCAACCGCAACACACGCCCACAGACCACGCGCCGCCTTCGCCGCGTGCAAGCAGGATCCCCAGCACCCCAGCAACACCGCAGACATGGCCGTTCGCCGCCGCGCGGACCATGGACGTTGTGCACCATTAAAATCGCCGTCGGACCCGCTCAGAGCGCCACGACATTCCGACCGTTCCGCACCGCCCCACGCCTCGCCATCAAGCCATTGAGCTTCGCCAGGAGTCAACGCACCACCTCCTATCATCGCCCATGCCATTAGCATGCTGTGCCGATGACCACAACAAGCTCAGCCCGCGCAGATCGGTCCCCTTCAGGCACTATAAAAAGAGGCCACCCCCGTTCGATTTGAGCACACCATCTCACTCCCCTCTCTCTCAAAAGCACCCCACCTCACTCTCGGAGCAAGGCGAGCACGAGGTGGCCGGAATTTCACTAGAGTCCGCCGCTGCAGAGGAGGAGAGGCGTCGTCGATTGGAGCCGCCCCAGGAGGATCTGCTGGTACCAGGAGGATCGTCATCGTTGACTTCGTCGTTCTCCCCCGTCGCCGACCATTGCCGGAGCCTCGGTGAGCCCCCGTCGACCCCCACTGGCCGCGCTAGGGTTCGTGTTTGTCGCGTCCTGTTCAGGCGTGGACGATGAACCACAGCCGTCGATCACACTTCTAATCCTGCGGCCCTAATCGCCATGTACCCCTTCACTACTCTCTGTCTCACTGACGAGTGGGGACAACCACTTAACCAGCCCGCGCGCGCTGTGTGTAGTGGGCCGGCCGAGTTAGCTCTCCTGCGCGACCCAGTAATTCAAATTTAGATTTTTTATTTTAGTTTCAAACCTAGTTCTGTACCTAGATTCAAAAATCCACCTAGCTCGATTGACTGAACCAAATTGCATGAAACCAATTTTGTTAGAAAGGTACTGGAGTGCTTAATCCAAGCCCGTTGAATTGAAATCATTTAGATTTGTATATCACCCATGGTAAAAATAACAAGGCAGAAGCTTTTCTGCATTCATTCTTTTTTCAAAATTCACCCACAAAAGCTTTTGAGTTGATTCCAACTCTCAAAAATCACATTTAACTAGACCTTTCTGAATATATAAAAATATCTAGGTTTACTTGCATAAATAATGTACAAGTAATAAAAGAATGCCTCATAGGCAATTCTAGTCACTTTAATTAATTAAAATAAAAAGGTTAAACCTTATTAAATTGTGACACCACTTTAAATCACATTCCCATGTACTGAAATATGTGGTGATGACATGTGTCAACATGATTCCATGTTTTAGTTGGAGAATATTAAATCTTAAGTAGTTTTTCAATGAGTAGAAATTACTTTTCCAAAATAAAGGAAATTAAACTATTTGCCCTAATGGTTGTAATGCTTGTGATGATCCTATATCATCTAGTGCAAACCTTGGTGTGATAGATAGAAATATTTAAGTATTGTTTGGTGATTGTGTACCTCGTATTTATTTATAGACGCTAGTACCGACCAAGGATACGAGGAGGAAGGAGGATACTACGAGGAAGAAGCCGAGGAGAACTTCAACCACTGCTCTACACAAGGCAAGCCAAATACTACCAGTTGACTTGGCAAGCTAACACTTGCAAGTTATCTTACTTAGCAAGCTAAGCTAAACCATGCAAGTTTTACTTGCAAGCTTACACCACTTGACACACCATCCTAGTTTTTCTTGCAAGCTTAGTTATTTTATTTCTTTATCAAAGCTTTCTAGTTAAGGTTACATGATAATTAGTAGATATTTGAAGTATATTTGAAGGTAGCATAAAGAGCATAAAACTTGACCTAAGTTAGATAATATAGATGTCATCCTGAGGCATGAGATTGAACTTAGATCATTTACACCTGATTACCACCCCTCATTAGTACTTACCCCCACTTGTAGATGCTACTGCTAAGCATAAAACTTGATCAACTTTAGATGAGAATACTTGGTGAAAATGGTTATGAAAAACTTAGAATGATGAGTCATTCTACTGAAATGTTTTGACATGTGTTATTGAACACCAGATGATTATGATGATGAAAATGTTAAGGCATGAGCCTTAGCCCTTTATAAAACTGATAGTTGTCTGGATGCGATACCATTCCAATTTTACCGTACGACCACAATACCCGAAATTTGGGTAGGGCTTGACAGGAAATTTATATACCTTAGTATGGGTTCCCTTGCGGTCAAGGTTTGAGCTGAGGCTACCTTGTGAAGATTGTCCACCTGTGCAGTACCCAAGATGACAATTGGTCATGGTTGGGAGGCCAAACTCACAGGAGAGGTGCCTATACTAGGGCGTGTAATTGAAAGGTTAAGATTGATTATCAGCATACTGAGTATGGTGAATTCAGGATTTGTTCCTGACGGATGTATCGAATATTGTGGTGAAAGTGTACAATATCTACAGAGAGTTAAACTATTCGAATAGCCACGTTCGCGGTTATGGACAGTTGGAGTGGCCATACTGTTCCATCGTCAGATGTTTTCAAAATTACTTGTGAAATGATTTATGACCTTGACTTGACCACAACAGGGTTGTGATATGAAATTCAATTTCCCACTTAGGTGTTATAAAAATTTCAAATAGCTTTCTTTGCTTCTAAACTCAGTAGAGATAAATCTGGCTTCTTGCAAAAATAACCCTAGAGTTTAGTATATCCTACTCAAAAACCACTTCACTTGTTAGCACTAGTTTGCGAGTACTTAAAGAGTACTCATGGATTTGTCCCTGGGTATTCCCGTGGCCAGACTATGAAGAGGACTAACAGGAGGCTGGACAATAGGAAGGTTACGACAACTAGGATCATCTCCCATCGTCAGCATTGCCCGTGACCATGAAGATGGAGCTTCGCCTACGCTATCGTTATTATTATATTATTCCGCTGCTTGAATTGTATTAAGACTGGATCATGAGATCCTTTATTTGTTGTAAGACCTTATGTATGGTTTGTAATGGATGATGTACTGTGATATCTAATCTGTTATGTCTTGCAAAAATGGTAATCCTGGGAGATGTATGGCATAACAGGCATCTGGGATTAAAATTCCGGGTGTTGACAAGTTGGTATTAGAGCCATCCTGACCATAGGAGACCCTAGTTAGAATGGACGTTTGAATCAAAAACTTAGTTTCAAAACCAAAGGAAGTGAGTATTTATGAAACTTATTCTCATTCTGACCACTTAGACTCTTTCATGAAAATTCATGTTCCTCAAAAATTCTTGCAAAATTACTTAAAATTTGACACACTTGATCACTCAACTAACTTAGTTATCCTATATTCTTATAAATGGACGTGAAGTACATCAAGTTTTATTAGTTGGGGAATGGAGGAGACCTCATCTTTGAGCATGACTTTGACCAGCTTTCAAAACTTCTGGAGCGTTCGCACCCTGAGTTCTTCGGAGCTCGGCTCAATGATCAGGAAGGAGAGGAATTGCAGTGTCTAGTTTTTGCAAGTCACCAGGGAAAGATTGAAGCCCCCGCCTCAGAGGGAATTTAGTTCACCTTGAGAGAGAACAACTGGCTCGATGGACTTGCCAGGGCCATGCAGGAATCTCTTGCCTGTCTGTGTGGGCAGAGTATCAATCAGATCAAGGGTACCTGCTTTGAGTTCTGCGCAAGGCGTGATGTTATGAGACAGCCACTGGAGGCACCATATCACCCTGAGTCGCAGAAACAAGTGGACCACCTCAGCTTCATGATGTATGACTGTAACATACCAGCATTTAGGAACCAACGAAGGGTAGATTTAGGAATCTGTGAAATTGCATGCATTCATCTATGAAAATGTGGGTAAATTTTTCACCAAACAAAAACCTAAAGTGATCAGAGTTTCTTTCATTCTTTGAGATTAGATATAGTCTTGAGGAAGGATTGTGATAAGCTTTGATATGATCTTTGTGGATTCGAGTGTTTTGGGAAATGAAATTTGAATTTAAAACTTGAGTGTTTGAATTATAATTCAAAAGGATTTTGAATGATGTTTGAGTATTGTATTTAATTAAGAGTTAACCAATAATAACTCAAATTTTAAATGAAAGAAGATAATCAATAAAATGAATATTCCAAAACTTCATTCAATAATGAATTACAAAATGTAACTTATGGAAATGAGCAACAATTTTCACAATAGTAAATGAATAGAAGAATAATAATTCTTTATTGAATAATAGTACAATCTTTATTACAAAAGGATAAATTACAAAAGAATAAAGATATTACAAGTGACTATTCTATATAGAAAAAGAAAAACCTAAACTAAAATCTTGATCCTCAAATCTGGTACATGCAACATAAACAGAAACTTAAAACAGATAGAAAGTTAGGATTAGAATTATTTTACTCTCCGATTTGACAGTGAAGTGCAATGTTCACTTTTTCATCATTGAGTAATTTAAGGGGAAATTTTCACCAATATGAAAGAATATATCTTTCATAATTTTAAGCCATAAGTCAAATAAACAGCAAGGAGGGGCAAGTTTCACCATCCAAGTAAAAGGTAATCTGATAAAAGTAACTTCCAAAGTTAGTACATGTCCACAAGGTGTGCAGCAGACACACAGGCAGCACACACACCAAACTGCATGGTGTGTGTGCTGTCAGCACCACAGCAACAGCCACACACACAAAACTGCTCAACGCAGCCGTGGGCAAGCCAACCCATACCATTTTCTTGTTCTTACACATCAAGCATAGCAGCCACCAGCTAAACCAAGCCAAAGCCTAGCAAGACCACGCCAATCAAAACCCTGTATCACATCACCAAAATAGTGACATAAGGAGAGGGTAGATCAGGGGGATAGCAAGGACAAGATCAAGCAACCAGGACCAGAAGGTGAAGGGATAGATCATGAACAAGCCAGGAGATGGAAATACCAGGAGAGCATCAGATCAAGCTACCACAATATCAACCACTGGCAACCCCAACATAAAATAAGTGTGGTGAGTAAACTAGACCATCACATGATCTATTTTTCTCAAATTAGACAAGCATTCATGATTTGTCTATTACTCAAATTCTCAGAAAACACCCAAGTGGGGTGAATCCATCACTAAAGTTTTAAACACTAAAAGCAATCAAAAAACCATAAAGATCCAACTTAGATCTCAGGAAAACATCATTGATCTAAGCAATCAAGCTATATTTCAATTCAAGAATGAATATAGCCAAGATTTAAACTTCTAGGCACATCTCTAAGATAAGAGTAGCACCTTAGAATTTAATCTTATGGATCTATATAAGTAATCAAGCCTATAATCAATTTTCCCCAACTTTGATTCAAGAAACAGTAGCTGGTATCACTACCAGAACCAATCCATGAGAATCAACAAGATAAAGACTTAATCCCTAAACCTCAGACGAACATCATGGGTCTTAGGGATTTAAGAAAAGAAGTTTCTACTTATCTTTACTGCCAAACTCATCTTAAGCTTGAACAAAACCAAACCAAGTAATAGAATCTAATCTTGTGTGCCATACAAGGATGGTGTCACAAGAACAGTTCTAAACTAAGCAGGTTAAGCATCCAATCTTCACAGCTACAACCAACCAACTATAAATCATTTTCCTGACATCACAGGAATCATAATCAGGAAAATGCATATATATATCTTCACTGTTTGAAACCAATTGATCTCAAGCTACATATGAATTCTTAAGCCAACAGTACTAAGACAGTGACTTCATCATACAACACTCACTGTCATTAACCAAGTAATGACAGTGGTGAGTTATTAAACCACTAGCATCACCACAACTAACCATCAGCAGTAATCCACAGCAAGTCACCACTCAACAGATTCAAGGATCATCAATACATGATCCAATTCATCAAATATTTAATCCATAGAGGGGTATGAACCCTAAACAGATCAAACCATCTGAATTAGACAGGACACTAACCAGGAAAGGCCACTACCAACATCTAGCATGGGATGGCCTAGCACAGAGTGCACGAGAGGGAGAGGAACAACTTACCGAAGGTCCTCGCTGTAGAATAGAACAGGAAGTAGAGGAGGCCGACGACCACAGAGGCACGGGGAGCACCCCAAGGGGGCGCTGCGACCTACACAACGCCACAGCGGCAACCATAGCCACACCTGGAGGCGAGGAGCATCACCACGGCGCACGACAGCAGCGGCGGCGTCAGCACCAACGCCAACCCCAAACCCTAGGGTTCCGAATGACATCGATCTGTCCCCAGGAGGGCTCCTGGTCCAAATCCAATTGGACGGCAGGGAAGAGTGGGACCGACAACCTCATCCTGCACCACGGTGGTGGCCAGGGAGGTCCACGGCGGCGTGAATCGCCGGCGGTGACACCGTTGACCACAGGGTCGGGGAAGGAGAAGAAGAGGGGTGAGCGAGAGAGAGAGAGAGAGAGATAGGGAGTATTGGGCTGGGTTGGGCAAATATCCCTTCGGGGTGTTGTTTTGACTTTGCCCTACTGGGCCACAAGGGCCCAATAGACCCAAACAGTCAGCCCAAATCACTTAGAGCCTGTTTTAATAATTGAAAAAAGACCAAAATGCCCCTGAATTTAATAAATTCTAGAAAATAAAATAAAAGTCCAAAAATTAGAAATAAAATATTTTTGGATTCACAATAATCCAATCTATCCAAATAAATTAAGAGATAAAATTTTAGACATATAAATTTTATTAAGAATTTTGTAATATATATTCTTTATGGAATTTTACAAAATTATTAAAAGATGATAAAAATAAATAAAAATCACTTTCATTATATATTAATATTTTAGTATTTTAGAAAAATACTAAATAAATATTTAATAACAATTTTTGGTATTTAATGATAATTCTTAAAGGAATTATTAATTAAATAAAATGCAAATAAATTGAAATAAAATAAAAGAATACAATATTCAATAAATATTTATAAATTATTTATTATTAAAAGAATTTTTATAATTTAAATAAATGGGGAAGAATACATATAAAGCTAAATGATGCATTACATTACTTTGCATAATCATTTTGCTTCTTTAAATATTGTCCTTACCGGGCAATAATGATGTTTTTATAGACATAGAAGCTCAAGGTCCAGTGCAAGCATCAGACTTCACTACCTTGCCATCACAAGGCAAGTTCATCACTTGCTCATGTCCTTTGAAGAGTCTTTATCAAAGTATTTGTGAATTGTGTGTTATAATCTATATTATAGAAAAAGAAAACATTATTTTCTCAAGATACTAAATCTTAGATATCATCCTAAGTGATGGTATGATGGAGAAATAGAACTTATGGTTCTAATTGCAATAATGATGAACAATTAGGAATTAATAACCCATGACATCAGTGATTCTAGCGCCGTATATCACGCGTTAACCATGAGATTTGGAATGGGACGGAGAAGTCAGCTGTATCCTTTTCCCTTTGTATGGAGGCAAGACTATCTTAACGTGACGTTGTGATTCCTTGTGTGGATCCAACATATGGGTGGGCACCCTTAGGCCCCGTGTTTTTGATGTCTAGATTATCTATGAGTGGCTACCAGGGGTTTAGCCGGACCGATAAGGTACTTACCTAGGCATCACCAGCTCATAGAGTCTTCGGGACTCATCAGGGTTCTAGCCTGCCCGAAAGGGGATTTAACGGAGGTGAGCCAGCCCCGAAGGATCATGCATACATATGGGGTCGCGGAGAGGGCAGTGATGGGCTTGGAACAACTACTGGGCCCCACATCTTTGAATTGTGGACGGGAAAGTACGCCCGGTTGTGCAACAAGGAGTTTATCTCTCATGGGTAAAGTAACGCAACTCTGCACAATGTAAGAATTGTAACTTGTTACTCCCTGTTCCGGGAAGGAGCTACGGAGCAGGAAAGGAACTCCATGAAAGTTCTGGTCAACCTGTGAAGGCTGATGATCATAGATTTTTATAATAAAATCAATCTTTGAAGAAAGATTTACAAAAACAGCATAGTGCCAAGGACTTATAGTCCGAGGTGGTCGTTAGAGCATCAAACTTCCCACCTTGCATATAATGAATTTGCTGAGTAACACCGTTACTCACCCTTTCCTTTGAATCCTTGCTTAGACTTTGAGAATCCAGAAGATACTCCAATGTATGCAATGGAGAGTCAAGAGGAGGTCTTTAATGAAGAGCCCAATCTGTATGGAGCCGTAGAAGGGGAGGACTACGATATCGTCTACGGAGAAGAGTTCCAAGAGTACGAATAATTACTATAGTTCTAGGAGCCACTTGAGCCGAGCAACATGAACAATATATAGCAATAAGTTGTTGAGCTCAATTTGGAGTTGCTACTTTTGAATTCCGCTGAAACACTTTATAATTTGGTTTGTAAGTTGAATCTTTTCGATGTCTTGAACTTCTGGTATTGTAATAATAATAACGTGTGTATGTTTGTAATATGGACCCGCAATGTTTCTGTTGTACCACTCTAAGGGATGTGATATTTACGGAACGGTGTTCTGTGGATGTCATGTTAACAACTATAGTGTACTACACATGCAGTGGTATGTTGGGTCACCGCGGTCGGTATCAGAGAAAATTGCTTTGACCTAAGGTTGGAAACCTAGTAAAGGGTATTACCTGTAGAAGAGTGTAGCAACGATAAAGAATTCTCTAAAAGAAATATAATGGGTATTCAAATGAGGATATTCCGTTATATGTTTTAGTGCGATAATTATTTGTTATGATGCAATATATTGTTGGTTACTAATAAAAATATTTTTCTGACATATAGAGCTATGGCACCAAAGTTTCCAAAACATACTTTGGTAAGGAAAGAGGAGACTCTTGATGATTATCAAGGATCATTCACAAACCAACTTCGTCAACTTTTAAAGATTTTTAGTTGTCCAACTAGAATTCCAGTGAACACTATAACCTATGATGATGGTCGGATGTTATCCAAGTATCATGTGAGTATCCAACTTCCAGAGGAGCTTGGATTATATCATGATTTACCTATAGGTGAAGGTAGGAGTCACTTAGCAGCATATCATGTTGCTGTTGTGGAGGCGATAGCTAATATCCGGGAGCATAAAGCCAAGGAGTTAGAAGGTAGCAGATTTTCTGTGATACCTCAGGATTCTATAGACTCGGAGCCTATACCAGATCATCTTACTTTGGTTAAGAAGCATCCTAAGTTAGCTTCCAAGTTTATGGATAGATATCGAACACTTGTTGCATCTTTTTATAAGACACATCAAGTGATTGTCGAAGATAAAAATGACACGTTAGAGGATCTAACTGATTCGGAAAGGAGGGAGCAGTTAGCATTCCAGTTGGAGAAAGAAGCAAGTAGTAGTGCAACACCTATCTTTAAGGATATACCTATAGATCCTGAATCTTTTATACCATATCCTTATTCACCAAGTCCTGAACCTATACATGATACTACTATGGATATGAGGTATGCAGTACCACAGGGATCAGAGGATGGTTCTGATTCAGAACTTCCTATTGAGAATTCTACTGGTTGGATAAGGGGATCATATGAAGGATCTCATGAACACCAAATGTCCACAGATGGTTCTGACAGAAATGTTGGACAATCTAGCTAGATGGGTGCAAGAAATAACCCTAGTAACAGTAGTCGAAATGCCATGTCGATAGATAATCAGGATGAAGAAGAAGATCCTGAGGAGAGAGTGCTTGAATCATCAACATCTTCTCAAAACCCGGGGAATATACATTATCCGGTGTTTAACTATCTTGCCCAAATGAGCACCTAGGAATTAGCAGAATCTGCGTATCCTGTTGACAACTCAAGGAATGAAGCTCAGGAGATGCAGACAGGAGATAATGTTGAATATGTTTCTGAAGACTTTTCATCTGAGATGGAGGGAGTCAATGCGCTCAGGTTGAGTAATGACTCAAGTCCTGACACTTCAGATACTGAGTATGTTCCTTCTGGAAGGCCATTTGTTCCACAAAGTATGCGACGAACATCACGTCATCACGGTTGGACATCAGGCATGTATGATGAGCATAGTTACTACTAGAAGTAGGCAACTATTTAGAAGTATCAAGTACCGTGTATTGTACTCCAAGAATTAAGATAGTTAGGTAAATAAGGTAGTGTTGTGATTATACCTATATGGTATATGTTGTAATGACTTTTTATTATTATGATATTATATATAATATGTGAAATGCATATCTGGATTTTCTTTGGACCTTCATTGTGTGACTAGTTCTGTGCGTAAAGTCGAGCTCAAAACACATGTGCATGATGTAATTATGAGTATTCGCTTTATGTTGCAGGACTAGAGGGTCATGGATACGGGTGTAGAGACCGAATCTGAGCAGCAGAGGATGGAACGTGAGGCCAAGGAGAAGGCCGATGCAGATGCAGTAAATCAGGGAGCATTGCCACCACCACCACTAATGAGGCCGTTAATTGAGCAGAACTTTATGCAGTGTATGCAAATGATGCAAGAGACCCAGAACAAGTTCATGGAAGAGTTGCTGGGACGAGCAAATCATAGGGCACCTGTAGGTGGAGGAGTGAGTCTATATGACTTCCAGAATGCAAGGCCGTTACCTTTTGCATCAGCTCCTGAACCAATGGATGTAGAAGATTGGCTAGCAGATACAGAAAGAAAGCTGAAGACTGTAGGTTGCAATGATGAGGAGAAATTAAGGTATGCAACTCATCTTCTGACTGGACCTGCATCATCATGGTGGGAGAATCAGTTATCCATGCAACATCCATGAAGGGAGTACACCCGGGAGGAGTTTAAACAGAGATTTCGTGAATATCATGTTCCGGAAAGTGTTATGGAGTTGAAGCGGAGAGAATTTGAGGAGCTGCAGCAGGGATATACTAGTGTTATGAAGTATATCCAGGAGTTTAGTCAACTGTCTCGATATGCTGAGGAAGAAGTTAATACGGAGGAAAAGAGGAAGAAGCGTTTCCTGCGTGGATTAAATCCATTTGGGAGGATGCAGTTGAGGTTGGCTAATAAGCAAACTTATCAACCGTTGCTAGATGCAGCTATTACCTTCGAAGATGACTACAAGAATGTCCAAGAGGATAGAAGGAAGAGAGCTAAGAAAGAAACCAAGAGAATACAAGCAAGCAAGCCCAAGCCCAATCTGGAATTCAAACCAAGGAATAGGCCCTATAACAACAACAATTCCAATCGGAGTGCAAATCCAAACGCAAAGAATATTATATGCCACAATTGCAAACTCCCAGGGCATATAAGCAAGAATTGGCTGAAACCAGCCATTGTATGCCATGTTGTGGTCAGAGAGGTCACATAAAGCCACATTGTCCAAGCAAACCACAAGGAGGTTGGCCGGTTCGAGATGGAAGGCAAGCCAGTGGAGGCTTTGGACAGCCCAATAAAGGAGGAAATGATGGAAAGAACAACAATGGCAAGAGGAAAAAACCTACCGGGAAGCTGAACTATGCAACCCTCGAGGAGGTGGATAATTCGGAGCATGCAGTGATAAGTACGCTCAATATCCTTACCAATCCCAGCAAAGTTCTATTTGATACTGGTGCAACTACTTCATTCATTTCTGAAGAATTCTATGATAAATTCGGGATTAGAAGGGCAACGTTAGAAACTCCTATGACCGTAGTTACGACAGGGGGAAATGTGACTGTACGCCACATTAAACAAGATCAGGTTATCTCGATCTGTGGTTGTACATACTTTGCAGACCTTTATGTGATTCCTTTTAAGGGAATTGCAGTAGTGCCGGTTATGGACTGGATGATGGAGAATGGGGCTCAGATAAATTGTGAGGAGAAAACTGTCTCAATCAAAACTCCAAGTGGAGCAAGGATAGTTTACCAAGCAGATAAACACAGTCATATCATGGTGGATCTGCAGTTGAACTCAATGAAAGAGGTCAAATTGGAAGATATTCCAATAGTAAAAGAATTTCAAGATGTTTTTCCAGCAGAGCTACCGAGAATTCCACCAGATCAGGAGATAGAGTTCACTATTGATCTAATTCCTGGTAAGGCACCAATAGCTCAAGCACCATATAAGATGGGACCAAAAGAATTAAAAGAACTCAAAGAGCAAATTGACGAGTTAGCCAGAAAAGGGTTTATTTAGGAAAGTGTATCCCCATGGGGAACACCAGTAATCTTTGTGGATAAGAGGGATGGTGGAAGAAGGATGTGTGGAGATTACAGAAATCTGAAAAATGTTACTATCAAGAATAAGTATCCTTTGCCAAGGATTCAAGATTTGTTTGATCAAGTGAAAGGAGCCGGAGTATTTTCAAAGATCGACTTAAGATCTAGATACCATCAAATAAAAATCAAACCAGAAGATGTTCCAAAGACAGCATTTGTCTCAAGATATGGACACCATGGGTATCTGGTAGTACCATTTGGTTTGACCAATGCACCAGCAATATTCATGAATTTGATGAACAAAATCTTCATGTCATATTTGGATAAGTTTGTCATAGTCTTTATTGATGATACTCTGATATATTCCAAGGATAAGGAAGACCATGATGATCATCTGAGAATAACATTGCAGACTTTAAGGGAACATAAACTTTATGCTAAGTTCAGTAAGTGTGAATTTTGGCTAGATGAGGTAGAATTCCTTGGCCATGTGATCAGTAAAGATGGAATTGCTGTAAATCCATCTAAAGTTCAATCAGTACTAGAGTGGACTGCACCAACCAATGTGAAGCAAATTCGAGGTTTCTTAGGAATGTCAAGTTATTATCGGAGATTCATTGAAGGTTTCTCCAAAATAGCTGGACCAATGACCAAATTGTTAAGAAAGAATACACCATTTAATTGGGATGAAAAGTGTGAAGCAAGTTTTCAGGAGTTGAAGACTAGGTTAACCACAACTCCAATCTTGGCAGTTCCTGAAATAGGGAAGGACTTCACAGTATACTGTGATGCATCTAAAGAAGGTTTGGGTTGTGTGTTAATGCAAGATCGGAAGGTGATTTCTTATGGTTCAAGACAACTAAAACCACATGAAGTCAATTATCCAACTCATGATTTAGAGTTAGCAGCAGTAGTCTTTGCACTGAAAGGATGGAGGCATTTTCTTAATGGAGCAAGATGTGAGTTATACACTGACCATAAAAGTCTCAAATATTTCTTTACTCAAAAGGAGTTGAATATGAGACAGAAGCGTTGGTTGGAACTAATCAATGATTATGATTTAACAATCAACTATACTCCAGGGAAAGCAAATGTTGTAGTTGAAGCTTTAAGCAGAAAGAGTGCAGATATTCAGCCTAGCGATCGGGAGCTACCAAAAGAGTTACAAATGGACTTGGAAAGATTAGAGCTCCAATTCATTAGAACAAAGGTTCTTGGAGGATTAGATACTATTCAGATAGTTGCAGAGCAGAATAGTGATCTTAAGCACGAAATTTTCATACATCAAGCAGAAGATCCTTTCATTGCTGAGGAAATTCGGAGGATATCTCAAGGGAAAAAATCAGTTTTTTGCCTTGGAGAATTTGAGTCTTTATGGTTTCAAGACTGTCTTTGTGTTTCATATGTGACTGAGATTCGAGATGTCATACTCAGAGAAACACATGAAACACCATATTCTATACATCCAGGAAGTACTAAGATGTATATGGACTTGAAAGAACTATTCTGGTGGAATAACATGAAAAGGGACATTGCTAAATATGTATCAGAATGCCATACTTTCCAAAGGGTGAAGGCTGAACATCAAAGTCCAGCAGGACCATTACAACCTTTGGAAATCCCGGATGGAAGTGGGAAGAAATAGGTATGGAATTCAACAAAGGATTCCCCATGACACCTAAACGGAAGGATATGATATGGGTAATTGTGGACAGACTCACTAAAAGTGCACATTTTATTCCGGTAAATCAGAAAGATAATGCCGATAAGTTAGTAGAATTTTACATCAAAGAGATAGTAAGTAATCATGGAGTGCCCAGAAGAATCGTAACTGATAGGGGATCAGTGTTTACTTCAGCATTTTGGAAAGCACTTGGTTCAAAGTTAGATTTTAGCACAACCTATCATCCAGAGACAGGAGGTAAAACAGAAAGAACAAATCAAATACTAGAAGACATGTTAAGATCTTGTGCATTAGATTTTGGAGGTACATGGGAAGATCATCTACCATTGGCAGAATTTTCCTACAATAATAGTTATCAGAGTAGTCTGAAGGCAGCTCCATATCAGGTTCTGTATGGAAGGAAGTGTAGATCACCAATATGTTGGTATGAGCCTGGAAGCAGCAAGGAATTTGCGCCAGACTATATCAAGGAAAAACAAGATGTCATTGATAAGATCAAGGATATACTGAAAATAGCTCAGAGTAGGCAGAAAAGTTATGCTGATCAAAGTCGAAGATCTTGGCATCCAGAAGTGGGAGATATGGTATATTTTAAAGTAAGTCCAGTGAAAGGGGTGAAAAGGTTCAGATTTAAAGGAAAATAGAATCCAATATACATCGGACCATTCAAGATACTGAGTCGGAACAGGACTATAGCTTATGCTTTAGAGTTAAGATTGGCTCAAGTGCATAATGTTTCCCATGTGTCACAAGTTCATAAATGTTTGAAAGTTTCGGATGATGCAATCACACATCAGGAGATAGAACTACAAGAAGACTTGACCTTTGTTGAAAAGCCCTGTAAAATTTTGGAAGAAAACTGAAAAAGGTTGAGGAATAGGGCAATCAAATATTGCAAGGTATAGTGGGAACATCATCCTGAAAGGGAAGCCACTTGGGAGAAAGAAGAGGATTTAAGAAAAGCCTATCCAGAACTATTCAGGTACATCTCAACAAACTTCGGGACAAAGTTTAATTTAAGGGGGAAAGTCTGTAACATCCCAGCATTTAGGAACCAACGAAGGGTAGATTTAGGAATCTGTGAAATTGCATGCATTCATCTGTGAAAACGTGGGTAAATTTTTCACCAAACAAAAACCTAAAGTGATGATAGTTTCTTTCATTCTTTGAGATTAGGTATAGTCTTGAGGAAGGATTGTGATAAGATTTGATATGATCTTTGTGGATTCGAGTGTTTTGGGAAATGAAATTTGAATTTAAAACTTGAGTGTTTGAATTATAATTCAAAAGGATTTGGAATGATGTTTGAGTATTGTATTTAATTAAGAGTTAACCAATAATAACTCAAACTTTAAATGAAAGAAGATAATCAATAAAATGAATATTCCAAAACTTCATTCAATAATGAATTACAAAATGTAACTTATGGAAATGAGCAACAATTTTTACAATAGTAAATGAATAGAAGAATAATAATTCTTTATTGAATAATAGTACAATATTTATTACAAAAGGATAAATTACAAAAGAATAAAGATATTACAAGTGACTATTCTATAAATAAAAAGAAAAACCTAAACTAAATTCTTGATCCTCAAATGTGGTACCTGCAAAATAAACAGAAACTTAAAACAGAAAGAAAGTTAGGATTAGAATTATTTTACTCTCAGATTTGACAGTGAAGTGCACTGTTCACTTTTTCGTCATTGAGTAATTTAAGGGACAATTTTCACCAATATGAAAGAATATATCTTTCATAATTTTAAGCCATAAGTCAAATAAACAGCAAGGAGGGGCAAGTTTCACCAGCCAAGTAAAAGGTAATCTGATAAAAAGTAACTTCCAAAGTTAGTACATATCCACAAGGTGTGCAGCAGACACACAGGCAGCACACACACCAAAGTGCATGGTGTGTGCTGTCAGCACCACAGCAACAGCCACACACACAAAACTGCTCAGCATAGCCATGGGCAAGCCAACCCATACCATTTTCTTGTTCTTACACATCAAGCACAGCAGCCACCAGCGAAACCAAGCAAAAGCCTAGCAAGATCACACCAATCAAAACCCTGGATCACATCACCAAAATGGTGACATAAGGAGAGGGTAGATCAGGGGGATAGCAAGGACAAGATCAAGCAACCAGGACTAGGAGGTGAAGGGCTAGATCAAGAACAAGCCAGGAGCTGGAAATACAAGGAGAGCATCAGATCAAGCTACCACAAGATCAACCACTGGCAACCCCAACATCAAATAAGTGTGGTGATTAAAATAGACCATCACAAGATCTATTTGTCTCAGATTAGTCAAGCATTTATGATTTGTCTCTTACTCAAATTCTCAGAAAACACCCAAGTGGGGTGAATCCATCACTAAAGTTTTAAACACTAAAAGCAATCAGAAAACCATAAAGATCCAACTTAGATCTCAGGACAACATCATTTATCTAAGCAATCAAGCTATATTTCAATTCAAGAAAGAATATAGCCAAGATTTAAACTTCTAGGCACATCTCTAAGACAAGAGTAGCACCTTAGAATTTAATCTTATGGATCTATATAAATAATCAAGCCTACAATCAATTTTCCCCAACTTTGATTCAAGAAACAGTAGCTGGTATCACTACCAGAACTAATCCATGAGAATCAACAAGATAAAGGCTTAATCCCTAAACCTTAGACCAACATCATGGGTCTTAGGGATTTAAGAAAAGAAGTTTCTACTTATCTTTACTGCCAAACTCATCTTAAGCTTGAACAAAACCAAACCAAGTAATAGAATCTAATCTTGTGTGGCCTACAAGGAAGGTGTCACAAGAACAGTTCTAAACTAAGCAGGTTAAGCATCCAATCTTCACAGCTACAACCAACCAACTATAAATCATTTTCCTGACATCACAGGAATCATAATCAGGAAAATGCATATATATATCTTCACTGTTTGAAACCAATTGATCTCAAGCTACATATGAATTCTTAAGCCAACAGTACTAAGACAGTGACTTCATCACACAACACCCACTGTCATTAACCAAGTAATGATAGTGGTGAGTTATTAAACCACTAGCATCACCACAGCTAACCATCAGCAGTAATCCACATCAAGTCACCACTCAACAGATTCAAAGATCATCAATACATGATCCAATTCATAAAATATTTAATCCACAGAGGGGTATGAACCCTAAACAGATCAAACCATCTGAATCAGACAGGACACTAACCAGGAAAGGCCACTACCAACATCTAGCATGGGATGGCCTAGCACAGAGTGCACGAGAGGGAGAGGAACAACTTACCGAAGGTCCTCGCTGTAGAATAGAACATGAAGCAGAGGAGGCCGACGACCATAGCGACACGGGGAGCACCCCAAGGGGGCGATGCGACCCACACAACCATAGCCATGCCTGGGGGCGAGGAGCATCACCACGGCGCACGACAGCAGCGGCGGCGGCAGCACCAACGCCAACCCCAAACCCTAGGGTTCGGAATGGCATCGATCTGGCCGTAGGAGGGCTCCTGGTCCAAATCGAATTGGACAGGAGGGAAGAGCAGGGCCGACAACCTCATCCTGCACCACGGTGGCGTCCAGGGAGGTCCACGGCGGCGTGAATCGCCGGCGGTGACACCGCTGACCACATGGTCGGGGAAGGAGAAGAAGAGGGGTGATCTCGAGAGAGAGACATGGAGTGTTGGGCTGGGTTGGGCCAAAATCCCTTCGGGGTGTTGTTTTGACTTTGCCCTACTGGTCCACAAGGGCCCAATAGACCCAAACAGTCAGCCCAAATCACTTAGAGCCTGTTTTAATAATTGAAAAGGACCAAAATGCCCCTGAACTTAAATAAATTCTAGAAAATAAAATAAAAGTCCAAAAATTATAAATAAAATATTTTTGGATTCACAATAATCCAAACTATCCAAATAAATTAAGAGATAAAATTTTATACATATAAATTTTATTAAGAATTTTGTAATATATATTCTTTATGGAATTTTACAAAATTATTGAAAGATGATAAAAATAAATAAATATCACTTTCATTATATATTAATATTTTAGTATTTTAGAAAAATACTAAATAAATATTTAATAACAATTTTTGTATTTAATGATAATTCTTAAAGGAATTATTAATTAAATAAAATGCAAATAAAATAAAAGAATAAAATATTCAATAAATATTTATAAATTCTTTATTATTAAAAGAATTTTTATAATTTAAATAAATGGGGAAGAATACATATAAAGCTAAATGATGCATTACATTACTTTGCATAATCATTTTGCTTCTTTAAATATTGTCCTTACCGGGCAATAATGATGTTTTTGTAGACATAGAAGCTCAAGGTCCAGTGCAAGCATCAGACTTCACTACCTTTCCATCACAAGGCAAGTTCAGCACTTGCTCATGTCTTTGAAGAGTCTTTATCAAAGTATTTGCGAATTGTGTGTTATCATCTATATTATAGAAAAAGAAAACATTATTTTCTCAAGATACTAAATCTTAGATATCATCCTAAGTGATGATATGATGGAGCAATAGAACTTAGGGTTCTAATTGCAATAATGATGAAGAATTAGGAATTAATAACCCATGACATCAGTGATTCTAGCACCGTATATCACGTGTTAACCATGAGATTTGGAATGGAACGGAGAAGTCAGTTGTATCCTTTTCCCTTTATATGGAGGCAAGACTATCTTAACGTGATGTTGTGATTCCTTGTGTGGATCCAACATATGGGTGGGCACCCTTAGGCCTCGGGTTTTTGATGTCTAGATTATCTATGAGTGGCTACCAGGGGTTTAGCCGGACCGATAAGGTACTTACCTAGGCATCACCAGCTCATAGAGTCTTTGGGACTCACCAGGGTTCTAGCCTGCCCGAAAGGGGGCTTAACGGAGGTGATCCAGCCCCGAAGGATCGTGCAGACATATGGGGTCGCGGAGAGGGCAGTGATTGGCTTGGAGCAACTACTGGGCCCCACATCATGGAATTGTGGACGGGAAAGTACGCCCGGTTAGGCAACAAGGAGTTGATCTCTCATGGGTAAAGTAACACACCTTTGCAGAGTGTAAGAATTGTAACTTGTTACTCCCTGTTCCGGGAAGGAGCTACGAACGCGGCAGGAAAGGAACTCCATGAAAGTTCCGGTCAACCTGTGAAGGCTGATGGTCATAGGTTTTTATAATAAAATCAATCTTTGAAGAAAGATTTACAAAAACTGCATAGTGCCAAGGACTTATAGTCCGAGGTGGTAGTTAGAGCATCAAACTTCCCACCTTGCATATAATGAATTTGATGAGTTACGCTGTTACTCATCCTTTCCTTCGATTGCTTAGACTTTGAGAATACAGAAGATACTCCAATGTATGCAATGGAGAGTCAAGAGGAGGTCTTTATTGTAGAGCCCAATCTGTATGGAGCCGTAGAAGGGGAGGACTACGATATCGTCTACGGAGAAGAGTTCCAAGAGTCCGAATAATTACTATAGTTCTATGATCCACTTGAGCCGAGCAACATGAACAATATATAGCAATAAGTTGTTGAGCTCAATTCGGAGTTGCTACTTTTGAATTCCGCTGAAACACTTTATAATTTGGTTTGTAAGTTGAATATTTTCGAAGTCTTGAACTTCTGGTATTGTAATAATAATAACGTGTGTATTTTTGTAATATGGACCCGCAATGTTTCTATTGTACCACTCTGAGGGATGTGATATTTACGGAACAGTGTTCTGTGGATGTCATGTCAACGACTATAGTGTACTATAAATGCAGTGGTATGCTGGGTTACCGCAATGACCATCAGAAGGAGTTGGACAATGCCCGTGCCTACGCCAACCACAAGTATGCCATCGCTGCCAAGAAGGATCAGACTATTGCCATGCTAGTGAAGGATCGCCAGTCTCATCGTTGTCAGCTCGATAAGAAGGAGAGCATCATTGCCCGTCTTCGCCACAGGATCACAAACTTGGAGGAGACCATCCACGAGAGAGACATGTAGTTGGAGGAGAGGGAGAATGCAGGGGAAGACCTTAGTGGAGACCCCCACTCCTATATTAGTGACAATGACGACTTTCTGGAGGATCAGGCCATGGACTTCTTCACCGATGAGGATGACTTCGCCTTCATCGATGATGATGATGATGATGAGGACACCAACTTCGAGGAGTAGTAGCACTTGAGCACTAGCGTTAGTGAGTTGCATTCGGTTCCACTGTATCGTAGTTTCCTAGAATGGTTCTTAAAACCCTCTGTTTTCCTTTGTTGTGGTGTGTGTTGTATCATGTGCTATGAATGAATGAATGAAAAGCAAGTTGCTAGAAAAATCTGAGTCAAAACCTTAAAATCTTTACAAAACCCTGGACCTTAGAAATTTCCCCCTTTTCTCATGATCTATCTCAATCTTTAGATGCCTCGCGGAGGAAGCAGTTCATCCCCGGACCCAATGTTGCAAATCTTGCAAATGTGACCGTGAAGCTGAGAGAGTCGAACGTCAAGACAACTTAGCCCCCCTTCAGCACATCGCCCAGATGGCCAACAACAACAACCAGGGCCATGGAAATCAGGACAACCATGGATCTAAGCTCAAGAATTTACAGAACACCAATCCACCCATTTTCACTAAGTCTGAAGAGCCCCTAGATGCAGATTATTGGTTGCAAACCATGGAAAACAACTTAGAAGTTGCAGGAGTGGAGGCGAATGATAAAGTACTGTTTGCCACCCACTACCTGGCCGGAGATGCAAGAGCATGGTGGAACAGCGTCCGTGCAATGAATGGAGGTCAAATGATGACTTGGGAAGAGTTCAAAGTCAAGTTCAACAGAACCCATGTGCCACCAGGTTTGATCAAGAGGATGAGAGATGAATTCAAAGAACTGAAGCAAGGAAGGATGACCGTAGTGGATTACCGTGAATTTTTTTTCATTAGCTAGGTATGCACCAGATGAGATAGGCACTGAAGCTAAGAAGAAGGAGAGATTCATGAATGGTCTGCACGATGAGATGCAGATGGTGTTAGTCAATATCCCATTTGCTTATATTGAAGCCTTAATTGACTCTGCCATTCAGATGGAAGGAAAGATCAACCAAGCTAATGAGAACCGCAAGCATCGCATGATGCATCAGCCAGGAACCCACCATACACCAAAGTATCGCCCCAACCCATCTCCAGGATTTTCCCCAAGAAACAACAGACCCCCGATGAACCGTCTGACCTATCCCAACCATGGAAACCCAAGGCCCGGAAGAAACCACAATAACCCCGGCAACCCCAGCAATTTCAACCATGCACCGCCCAAGTTCAACAGCAACAATGCCGCCACCAACACCAACACTGCCCCGAGAACTAGAAGCAATGTTGTGCCTGTTGCAGCGAAGGACAAGTCCAAAGTGACTTGTTATGAATGTGGAAATAAGGGTCACTATTCCAATGAGTGCCCCAAGAACATTGTCGCAACCCTCAATGCAAATGCCCCAGCTCAGCAGCAGCGTCGTGTTCAGCCCAGAAGGATATTTGCCCCAGGGAGCTCGCTCAATCGCAACGGACGTCTCTTTCTCATGCATGCTGAAGAAGCCCAAGAAGCGCCAGATGTCGTGCTGGGTATGTTTTCTGTTAACTCGGTACTTGCAAGAGTGTTGTTTGATTCTAGAGCATCGCACTCGTTTTTTACGAAAGAATTTGCATGCACTAGTAAGATTCAACTGACTAAATTGAAGCATGTTATGATAGTTCAAATACCTGGTTCAACCACCAAAGCTAGACAAATTTGCAAGGCCGTGCCTATCCGAATCCATGGCAGAGATTTTTATGCTAATCTAATAGTACTCGGAACTATAGGTTTGGAAGTAGTACCAGGAGTGGATTGTATGTCCAAACATAAAGGACTAATCGAATGTGCCAAGATAGCCATAACCATGACTAGTACAGCCGGAATATCAGTAGAGCATGTATCTGAAACCTTGCCCTGTCAATTCAAGCGCAACAAGAGTATAGCCGAACCAACCATTGACCAAGTCCAGATGGTCTGTGAATACCCCGATGTATTTCCAGATGTTTTGCCCGGTATGCCCCCAGATCGGGATATCGAGTTTATCATTGAACTAATCCCTGGAACCGGACCCATAGCCCAGAGAACATATAGTATGAACCAGTCTAAATTAGTGGAGCTGAAGAAGCAACTGGATTCTATGCTGGAAATCGGATTGATCCAACCAAGTGCATCACCATGGAGATCACCTGTTTTATTTGTGGACAAGAAGGATGGAGGTAACCGTTTATATACGGATTATCGGAAGTTGAATGATGTCACCATCAAAAACAAGTACCCGTTGCCCAAGATAGAAGACATGTTTGACCAGTTGACTGGTGCCAAAGTGTTTTTTAAGATTGATCTTAGAACTGGCTATCATCAACTCAAGATTCGCGCACAGGATATTCCAAAGACTGCCTTCACCACCAGGTATGGATTATACGAGTATAATGTCATGTCTTTTGGATTAACCAATTCCCCCGCTTATTTCATGAACCTCATGAATAAGATTTTTATGGACTTCCTAGATAAGTTTGTTGTTGTTTTCATCGATGACATTCTGATTTATTCCAAATCAGAAGAAGAACATGAGCTACACCTAAGGACCATTCTTGGAACCCTTAGGGAGCATCAGTTGTATGCCAATTTTAGCAAATGTGAATTCTGGTTACAGGAGGTAGGATTCCTCGGACATATCGTATCAGCTAGAGGAATTGTCGTTGACCCTGCGAAAGTGAAGGATGTCGAAGATTGGCAAGCCCCAACCACTCAAACCCAAGTTCGTGCATTTCTCGGATTAGCGGGATATTACCGCAAGTTTGTAGAAGGATTCTCGAGTATCGCAAGACCCATTACCCAATTGTTGAAGAAGGACAAGAAGTTTGAATGGACAGACAAATGTGAAGCGAGTTTTCAAGAAATCAAGAGGAGATTGATTTCAGCCCCAATCTTGATCATGCCAGATATCACGAATCCCTTTCATGTGTATTGTGACGCATCCATGATCGGTCTCGGATGTGTGTTAATGAAAGAAGGAAAAGTAATATCTTATATATCCCGACAACTGAAGCAGCATGAACAGAATTATCCAACCCATGATCTTGAACTAGCAGCCGTAATTCTAGCCCTGAAGACATGGAGGCATTATCTGATGGGAAACCGTTGTGAGATTTATTTGGATCACAAGAGCCTGAAGTATATATTCACTCAGAAGGAGCTGAATATGAGGCAGAGAATATGGATTGAGCTAATCAAGGACTATGATCTGGACATTCACTATCACCCCGGTAAAGCCAATGTGGTAGCATGTGCCCTTAGCAGATTGCCGTGCCGCTTGAACTCCATGATTCTGAAGGAGCAACCAAGCCTGCACAAGGAGATGGAAGATTTCAGAATGGAAATAGTAAGTGAAGGATTTCTGGCTAGCATAGAACTCCAACCCACTTTGATCAGTCAGATCAAGGAGGCTCAGAAAGGAAATGCTAGTATCGACGGAATCAAACATTGTATCGGTACAGGCAAAGTACCCGGATTTACCGAGGATGAAGAAGGAGTTCTGTGGTACAAAGGACGTCTCTGTGTACCAGCAGATTCAGAGCTGAAGGAAACTATCTTGAAGGAGGCCCATGATACTCTTTATTCTATCCATCCCAGAGGAACGAAGATGTATCAGGATTTGAAGGAACAATTTTGGTGGCATAAGATGAACAGAGAAATCGGAAGCCATATCGCCAAGTGTGACATTTGTCAGAGAGTCAAGGCGGGACATCAGAGACCCGCAGGACTGTTGCAACCACTGCAGATTCCGGAATGGAAGTGGAATTCAGTTGGAATAGACTTTATCACCGGATTGCCTACTTCTAGTAGGGGAAATGACTCTATTTGGGTCATAGTAGACAAATTTTCCAAGGTAGCCCATTTCTTACCAGTCAAAACCACCTACCAGAGCTCGAAGCTAGCGGAGTTATACATTGCTAGAATCGTCAGTTTGCATGGAGTCCCCAAGAACATCGTGTCAGATCGAGGAACTCAGTTTACCTCGAGATTTTGGAAGAAAGTCCAAGAAGGACTAGGAACCCGATTAGATTTCAGCACAGCGTATCACCCTCAGACCGATGGACAAACGGAGCGAGTAAATCAAATACTCGAAGATATGTTGAGAGCATGTGTGCTAGAGTATGGATCTAAATGGGAAGACTGTCTGCCGTTCACAGAATTTTCGTACAACAACAGTTATCAAGCTAGTTTGCAAATGGCCCCATTTGAATTCATGTATGGAAGGAAGTGTCGCACCCCTTTGAATTGGTCGGAAGTAGGAGAGAGTCAGATTTTCGGACCCGGCATCCTACGAGAAGCAGAAGAGAAAGTTCACAAGATTCGTGAGCACCTCAAGACCGCCTAGTCAAGACAGAAGAGTTACACCAACAAGAGACGTCGAGACCTCGCTTTCAATATCGGAGATTTTTTGTATCTCGAAGTGTCTCCTTTGAAAGGAATGCAGCGTTTCCAGCTCACAGGAAAGTTAGCCCCCAGATATATCAGGCCTTTCAAGATTCTGAATCGTCGAGGAGAAGCATCGTATCAACTGGAACTGCCAGAGGAGATGTCAGCCATGCATAATGTGTTCCATATATCGTTACTTCACAAATGCCTTGAAGTCCTAGAGAAGACTGGAGTTTTCAAGAACATTGATCACCACACCATAGACATCAGCGATGACCTGACGTATCCCGAAGTACCCATCCGTATTTTGGAGGAAGCTTTCAGAACCACCAGAACCCGGAGCATCAAGTTTCTCAAGATTTAGTGGAGTAACCACACTGAAGAAGAAGCTACCTGGGAGCTAGAAGATCACATCAAAACAGAGTTTCCCGGTCTTTTTAAATCCTAGTTTTCTTCTTTCTTCTTTCTCAAATCTCGGGACGAGATTTTTTTTAAGGAGGTAAGGTTTGTAACATCCCAAAAATGTTGAACAATGATTATCAAATTCCAATCACCAAAATTAGGGTTAACAAAAACTTTTATTAATTCAAATCTTTATTAATGCATGTGTGTATGTGAGGATTGTGTGAATGCATGAATGGACTTGTGTGATTGATCTAAATAGCAAGGAATGGTTTAAAGGTGACAACAACATCATCTAAAACATTTCCAAGCAGAAACAAATCAAGAGAAAATCAAAAACAAAACAAATAAGCAAATGGTCATTTTTGCCAATCTTGCTCACTAGGCCACTTTGAGTGTTTCTAGTCCAAGATTTCAAACAGAAACAATCCCATTTCTTTTCACCCCTTGCTAGACCAAGTAAAAGTGAATCAAAGCCCACCTTTCAAACTTGCAGAAACATTTGGCAACCCCATTCAGATCCCACATTTTCAAAACCCAACCAAACCAGTGCCCCTTGACCAATCCAACTAACCAGAGACTCCCTAGTATGTAACTAGCAAACCCACCAAGTTTGAATCCAAAATTCAAATTTGAATCTCTTGCGGCCATTTCATCAAACACCTTGTAATCAGCAAACAAACAAACATAAAACACTATAGTGAGCAGTGATTAGTGCCTAACTTGTTCCCTCTCTAGCTCTCACTACACTCTCAGTAGATGATCTAGCTCAATTAACAAGCCTTAACACCACTGTGAGCATGCATAGCCATCAATGGTGTCGAGAGCACCCTTTCCACCCCCATGTCGCTAGCGAGCTAGGAGAAGATCTAGCCTCGCCAACCTTGTCTGGGACATGCAGCACCGTCCATCGCCACCCCCTGTCCAAGTCCCGAGCCTTGCCAGCCACTGGACCACACGGAAAGCTCGCGCCCAGTTTCTCTGCCAGCATGCCGAGCGCGCGCCAGAGCGTCAACCGCGACACACGCCCATAGACTATGCGACGCCCTCGCCGCGTGCAAGCAGGATCGCCAGCATCCCAGCAACACCGCAGACATGCCCATTCGCCGCCGTGCGGACCATGGAGGCTGTGCACCATTAAAATCACCGTCGGACCCGCTCAAAGCGCCGCGATGTTCCGACCGTTCCACACCGCCCCATGCCTTGCCATCAAGTTGTTGAGCTTCGCAAGGAGGCAACGCACCGCCCCTATCATCGCACATGCCATTAGCACGCTGTACCGACGACCATGACGAGCTCAGCCCGCGCCCGTCGGTCCTCTTCAGGCACTATAAAAGGAGGCCACCCCCGTTCGATTTGAGCACACCATCTCACTCCCCTCTCTCAGAAGCGCCCCACCTCACTCCCGGAGCAAGGCGAGCACCAGGTGGCCGGAATTTCACTTGAGTCCGCTGCTGCAGAGGAGGACAGGCGCCGTCGATTAGAGCCGCCCCAGGAGGAGCTGCCGGTACCAGGAGGATCACCATCATTGACTTTGTCGTTCGCCCCTGTCGCCGACCATCGCCGGAGCCCCGATGAGCCCCCGTCGACCCCCACTGGCCACGCTAGGGTCTGTGTTCGTCGCATCCTGTTCAAGCGTGGACGATGAACCACAGCCGTCAATCGCACTTCTAATCCTACGGCCCTAATCGCCCCGTACCCCTTCGCCACTCTCTGTCTCACTGACGAGTGGGGATAGCCACTTAACCAGCCCGCGCATGTTGTGCGTAGTGGGCCGTCCCAGTTAGCTCTCCCGCGTGACCCAGTAATTCAAATTTAGATTTTTCTTTTAGTTTGAAACCTAGTTTTGTACCTAGATTCAAAAATCAACCTAGATCGATTCACTGAACCAAATTGCATGAAACCAATTTTGTTAGAAAGGTACTGGAGTGCTTAATCCAATCCCGTTTGATTGAAATCATTTAGATTTGTATATCACATATGATAAAAATAACAAGGCAGAAGCTTTTCTCCATTCAAACATTTTCCAAAATTCAACCACAAAAGCTTTTGAGTTGATTCCAACTCTCAAAAATCACATTTAACTAGACCTTTCTGAATATATACAAATATCTAGGTTTACTTGCAGAAATAATGAACAAGTAATAAAAGAATGCCTCATAGGAAATTCTAGTCACTTTAATTAATCAAAATAAAAAAGGTTAAACCTTATTAAATTGTGACACCACTTTAAATTACATTCCCATGTACTGAAATATGTGGTGATGACATGTGTCAACATGATCCCATGTTTTAGTTGGAGAATATTAAATCTTAAGTAGTTTTTCAATGAGTAGAAATTACTTTTCCAAAATAAAGGAAATTAATTTATTTTCCCTAATAGTTGTAATGCTTGTGATGATCCTATATCATCTAGTGAAAATCTTGGTGTGATAGATAGAAATAGTTAAGTATTGTTTGGTGATTGTGTACCTCGTATTTATTTATAGACGCTAGTACCGACCAAGGATACGAGGAGGAAGGAGGATACTACGAGGAAGAAGCCGAGGAGAACTTCAACCACTGCTCTGCACAAGGCAAGCCAAATACTACCAGTTGACTTGGCAAGATAAGACTTGCAAGTTATCTTACTTAGCAAGCTAAGCTAAACCATGCAAGTTTTACTTGCAAGCTTACACCACTTGACACCCCATCCTAGTTTTTCTTGCAAGCTTAGTTATTTTATTTCTTTATCAAAGCTTTCTAGTTAAGGTTACATGATAATTAGTAGATATTAGAAGGATATTTGAAGGTAGCATAAAGAGCATAAAACTTGACCTAAGTTAGATAATCTTGATGTCATCCTGAGGCATGAGATTGAACTTAGATCATTTACACTTGATTACCACCCCTCATTAGTACTTACCCCCACTTGTAGATGCTAGTGCTAAGCATAAAACTTGATCAACTTTAGATAGGAATACTTGGTGAAAATGGTTATGAAAACCTTAGAATGATGAGTCATTCTACTGAAATGTTTTGACATGTGTTATTGAACACCAGATGATTGTGATGATGAAAATGTTAAGGCATGAGCCTTAGCCCTTTATAAAACTGATGGTTGTCTGGATACGATACCATTCCAATTTTACCGTACAACCACAATATCCGAAATTTGGGTAGGGCTTGACTAGAAATTTATATACCTTAGTATGGGTTCCCTTGCGGCCAAGGTTTGAGCTGAGGCTACCTTGTGAAGATTATCCACCTGTGCAGTACCCAAGATGACAATTTGTCATGGTTGGGAGGCCAAACTCATAGGAGAGGTGCCTATACTAGGGCGTGTAATTGAAAGGTTAGGATTGATTATCTGCATACTGAGTATGGTGAATTCAGGATTTGTTCCTGACGGATGTATCGAATACTGTGGTGAAAGTGTACAATCTCTACAGAGTGTTAAACTATTCGAATAGCCGCGTCCGCGGTTATGGACAGTTGGAGTGGCCATACTGTTCTGTCATCAGATGTTTTCAAAATGACTTGTGAAATGATTTATGACCTTGACTTGACCACAACAGGGCTGTGATATGAAATTCAAGTTCCCACTTAGGTGTTATAAATATTTCAACTAACTTTCTTTGCTTCTGAACTCAGTAGAGATAAATCTGGCTTCTTGCAAAAATAACCCTAGAGCTTAGTATATCCTACTCAAAAACCACTTCACTTGTTAGTACTAGTTTGTGAGTACTTAAAGAGTACTCATGGCTTTGTCCCTGGCTATTCCCGTGGGCAGACTATGAAGAGGACTATCAGGAGGCTGGACAACATGAAGGTTATGACAACTAGGATCATCTCCCATCGTCAGATTGCCTATGACCATGAAGATGGAGCTTCGCCTACGCTATCGTTATTATTATGTTATTCCGCTGCTTGAATTGTATTAAGACTGGATCATGAGATCCTTTATTTGTTGTAAGACCTTATGTATGGTTTGTAATGGATGATGTACTGTAATATTCAGTCTGTTATGTCTCGCAAAAATGGTAATCCTGGGATTGCGATATATGGCATAACAGGTATCTGGGATTAAAAATCCGGGTGTTGACACAAGCTCATGACTTGGTTGTGCAACAAGGCTAAGGTCTCTGATGGGAAAAGTAACGCACCTCTGTAGAGTGTAAGAACTGTAACTTGTTACTCCCTGTTCCGGGAAGGAACTACAAACGCGGCGGGAAAGGAACTCCATGAAAGTTTTGGTAAACCCGTGAAGGATGACGGACATAGATTTTCAGAATAAAAGCAACCTTTGAAGGAATGTTTACAAAAACCTGCATTGCCTACGACCTACGGTCTGTGGCTGTAGATTTAGAGCATCAAACACTCCTTTCTAGTGAACTTGCTGATACGCTCGTACTCAACGTATCTTCTTAACCCTTGCTAGATTCTGAAGCCATTAAGACGACGTCTACAACAAGATATGTTCTAGGAATCATTATCAAAAGCTCAAGCTCTTTAATGAAGTAAAGGAAGTCCACATATACATCAACTAAAGATAAGACGAAGTTGCTGATTAGGTAGAAATTAATCTCTAGCCATAGAACCTACTTCTGTAGAGTATTACAATAGCAGCAATACAAGCCAAATAGTTAGATGCTAATCTTATTAGCATAATAGTTATGAGTTGATTATTTTTGGATCTTCTTTGTACGAAGTTTCTTTCTCTCTCTTTAACCTAGAGTGTTCTCTGGATCTTATGTAAAGAGTCGAGTTGTAACCTATAGTCATGTCTTGGACCTGTTGTGTTTCTGTTGTACCACTCTGAGGGATGTAATACATTGAACGGTGTTTCATTGGTGTTATGTCAACGACTATAGTGTACTATATCATGCAGTGGTATGCTGGGTCACCGCAGTATGTTCTGTCAAACAAAATTTATTTAGTTGTTGTTCTCATCGGTAAGACAAGTAACAGACAGACATGAATCTAACAGTGACCCCGTGTCGTGGTGGTGGCACGGCAGATGCCATGGGTAGGCTTAAGTTGGGGGCCGAATGGGTGCTTGTGGTCATCGGGGAGGGAGTGCACGGTCAAGCCATGCACGAAGAACAGGAAGAACTCTCCACACTTGACGATTTGATTGATACCCCAAAGATTACAAGTGCTCCTTGAGCTGTATTGGCTTGAGTACACAGCACATGTTCTCTACTTGGTCCAACCTCCCTCTACTACTGCTATGCTCTCCCTTATATAGGCAGTGCTAGCTAGCTAATACCCCTTTGGGTTCTAGGGTTTACTGTTTGGATCTTGGTCCCTACAATATGGGTCGGGTTATGGGCTTGCCTTGAGCCCATAGGCCCGGTCAATAAAGCTTGACAGCTAACGGTCTTCTGGTACGCTGCTTCTTGTTCTTTTTGGCGTCGCGCTATTACTCTGTACGGCAGCGCTTGCTTTGGGCGTCACCCGACTCCTTTTGTGTCACCCGGCGTCGCCCTTCTCTTTTGACCGTGCTTTACCATGGTCCTTCCCAAACCTTACTCGGAAAGGTGCCACGTGTCCTTCTTGACCCGGCCCTTCCTCGGTTAACTCGACTCGTTGGTACCTGCAAGGGTTACAACTTTGTCCTATACGGGCCGAGATAGTTTGTATCTCGGCTTTCTTGCTTATCTTACCTGGCCTGGTTCATTTTTTACTCGGAGTCAACCCAGCTGCGCCATGTTTCCCCTCTCGTGACCCTACTAGGGGTTATCCCCCGACATTAGTCCCCAAAGATGGTGAGGTCTAGCAGTTCAAGCTGTTAGGCGTCTCCAGGTTCCTTTTGTGTGAATGGAACTTAGTTTTTGTCTTTTATCTATCTCAGTTTTGCATCTTGTCGGGTTAGTCTGACAATTTCGGGTCAATTCTTTGACTTCTTGGCTCATTTTTGCCTCGAGCCGAGTTATTTTGGCCAATTCCGGGTCATTTTCGGTGCACTTCAGTCACTGACAGCTAGTAATCATGATTACTTGCCTCAATTTTTGTTCCAAGTTCTAGCGGCATAGTGACGGTTGCGCAGTTATTCCCCGTCACTGTGGCAGTCCCATCGGTCTGCGCCTCTTGTACTTCCAGCTGTGACGTGGCACCGGATTTTTTGTGTATCTTTGGCTATGTGGTGCTCGCTGACTGGCTCGCCCGGCCTGGTACACGGCCACAGGCTGGCCGCACGGCATAGTTAGATCCCACGACGGGGTTTTTTACTGCCCTTAAGTAGGGGTTGGGGGTTTCCACTTCCCCCACGCTCGTTCAGTTTCCTTAGCCTTTCTTCTTCCTCGCGCCCGCAAGATTCAACTGCCTCCTTTGCGGTTCCTTCTTCCTCTTGCTTTAGCGCTGCGATTGCCCCTGCCCTCTTTCGATTTCAGCACGGTTCCTCGCTGTTCCAAGCCTCTCCTTACCGAGGAGGAACAGAATCCAATGACAAGATGGATGCTCGCGACGGTGCTGATGGTGCTGAGGAGCAGGAGGTCCCCGCCGACGAGCGCGGTGGCTGGGAAGGCTTGGAGGTCTCCACCGAAGAAGTGGAGTGGCTCCGGTCCACCAGACGCATCCCACTGCAAGTGGATTGCCGTCTCCCCACCGGTGAGATTTCCCCCACCCATCAAGCTGGCGAGCGGGTGGTTTTTCTTTCACACTTTGAACGCGGTTTTGCTCTTCCTGTGAGCACCTTATTTTCTTCGTTTCTTTCTACCTTCCATCTGCAGACCCACCATCTTCCTGCCAATGCAATGGGCTCTCTCTCTCTCTTGTTTCATCTCTGCCTGCGAGGCCTATCTTGGGATTTGGCCTACAGTTCTCCTGTGGGCCAAGTACTTTCGCTTCAAAGTTTAGGTTGTTCCCCAGCCTGAAGTTCCCCGTGCCGAGAAGAAACCTACTCGGTGCGGTGCTGCCAGCATCACGCCCAGGAGGGATTCCATCTTTCCTCGGGTTGCTGGTATCGATTCTTGCAAGAAATGGCATAGAACCTTTTTCTGAAGGGTTTCGCGGCATAGTAAATCAAAATTTTCTACGGATGCGAACAGAGTAAATCCAAGATCTAATCTAGGAGATGCAAACAACGAGAGAGATTAGATGAGATCTTCATACCCTTGAAGATTCGCACAGCGGAACGTTCGTCGGAACGTGGGTGATGTAGTTGTACTCGCTTCTCCTCCTCGCGATCCGATCCGATCTAGCACCGCAAGTGGCGATGCCTCCGAGAGATGCACACGTGCGGAACCTCGACGTCTCCTCCTTCCTTGGTCCAGCAAGTGTGGTGGAGAGACGGATTGGATCTACAGCACGACGGCGTGGTGCAAGTGGTGGAGAGTTTCTGCAGCAGGACTTCGCCTACACGCAGTCGGGAGGGAGAGAGAGAGGAGGGCAGCAGGGCGGCTAGGCTTGAGGGAAGGTGTTGGGGGGTGGTGTGCCCCAACCCTCTATATATAGAGGGGTGGGCGCCAGCCCTAGCCCCTCCCCCAAGCCTAGGCCGGCGACCAAAGGAGGGAGGAGTGGGGGGCAAGTAATCCCCCCTTCTAGAAGCTCCAAACTAGGGTTTCCCCTTATTTGGCCGGCTGGGCCCTATGGGGCCTTGTGCCCCTGGCCCAATGCGGCCAGGGCACTCCCTCATAGGCCCATGTCCCCTCCCGAGAAGTGGGACCACGTTGGTCCCCTTCCGGAAGGTTCTAGAAGCTTCCGGTACAATACCGATTAACCCGGAACAATTCCGAACTCCAAAAACTGCACTGCCTTATATGAATCTTATTCTCCGGACCATTCCAGAACCTCTCGTGATGTCCTGGATCCCATCCGAGACTTCGAACAGAAACTCATAAACCAATTATCCAATCTATCCTAGCGTCGAGACACGTTAAGTGTTTGACCCTTCGGGTTCGAGAACATGCAGACATGATCTTATATCAATAATCAATAGCGGGGTCTGGAAACCCATATTGACTCCCACACATTCATCGATGATCATATCGGATGAACCATGATGCCTGGATTCAATCAATCCCATATATATATTCCCTTCGTCTCGCGATATTTTACTTGCCCGAGATTTGATCGTCAGTACCGTCATACCTAGTTCAATCTCGTTCTCAGCAAGTACTTTACTCGTTCCGTAATCCGATATCACTTTGTGATTAACTCCTTAACCACATGCTTGCAAGCGGTGTTGATATCGATTACCGAGTGGGCCCGAAGTATATCTCTCCGACTTGGGAGGGACAAATCCCATCTCGATACATACAACCCAACAGGTACTTTCCGATCACCTGAGAGACACCTTTATGATCACCCTCTCATAGGATGACGTTTGATGACCTCAAAGCTTTCTTTCGATACCAGGGAGTTGTAATATCTCATGGTCTAAGGAATACAATATTTGACATAAGAAAAGCTTCGCAAAGATGAACACGATGACACGATCTAATTGCTCCGCTTAGTTTGGGTTTCTCCATCATATCATTCTCCCAATGATATGATCTCATTATTAATCGACAACTCATGTCTATGGTTAGGAAACCTTAACCATCATTAATCAATGAGCTAGTCCATAGAGGCATACTAGGGACACAGTGTTGTTTACAAACCACAAAAGTATTAAAGTTTCCGCTTAATACAATTCTAGCATGGAATATAAACTTTATCATGAACAAGAATTATAATAATAACATCTTTATTATTGCCTCTAGGGCATAATTCCAATAGTCTCCCACTTGCACTAGAGTCAATAATCTAGTTTACATTTGGCAACAATCTCACACCCATGGAACTAAGGTGCTGATCATGTTTTACACGTGGAAGAGGTTTAGTCAATGGATCTGCGACATTCAGATCTGTATGTACTTTGCTAATCTTCAGATCTACATCTGCTATATAATCTCGGATTATATGAAACTTGCGGTTGATATGCTTGGTCTTTGGATGATATCTTGGTTCCTTAGCGAGTGCTATGGCGCCAGTGTTGTCACACAATATCTCTAGTGGGTTCAATGCACTTGGAACCACGCCAAGCTCAGTGATGAAGTTCCTGATCCAAACTCCTTCACTTGACGCTTCTGCAGCAGCCATGCATTCCGCTTCTACTGTAGATCCCGCGATAATGCTTTGCTTGCAGCTTCTCCAGCTCACAGCTCCTCCATTCAAAATATAAACGTATCCTGTCTGAGATTTAGAATCATCCTTGTCGGTGTCGAAACTAGCGTCGACGTAACCTTTTACGACGAGTTGTTCATCACCCCCATAGACTAAAAACATTTCTTTTGTCCTATTTAGGTACTTTAGGATGTTCTTCACGGCTGTCCAGTGTTCCACTCCTGGATCACTTTGATATCTGCTTGTCAAACTAAGAGCATTGGACACATCCGGTCTAGTACACAACATGGCATACATGATAGAACCTATGGCCGAGGCATAAGGCACTTTGCTCATAGCTTCTCTATCATTTACCGTAGCTGGCACTGAGCCTTGCTCAATATCTTACCTGACAACATAGGCACTGAACCTTTCTTTGCCTTATCCATTCTGAACCTTTTCAGAACTTTGTCTAGGTATGTACTCTGGCTTAAAGCTATCAGGTGTCTTTGTCTATCTCTATAGATTTTGATGCCCAATATATAAGCAGCTTCACCTAGGTCTTTCATTGAAAAACACTTGTTCAAATAACTCTTCACGTCGTTAAGCATGTTAATGTCATTTCCAATAACCAATATGTCATCCACATAAAGTACCAGAAATGTCACCGAGCTCCCACTCACTTTCTTGTAGATACAAGCTTCGTAGCAATTTGGAACAAATCCAAAGCTCTTGATCACTTGATCAAAACGAAGGTTCCAACTCCGAGATGCTTGCTTCAGTCCATAAATGGAACGCTGAAGTTTGCACACTTTATCAACATCCTTAGGATCGACAAAACCTTCGGGTTGCATCATATACAACTCTTCATCAATGTTGCCATTGAGGAACGCAGTCTTGACATCCATCTGACATATTTCATAATCATGAAACGCAGCAATTTCTAATAAAATCCGAATGGACTTAAACATCGCTACGAGAGAGAAAGTCTCATCGTAGTCAACACCTTGAACTTGTCGAAAACCTTTCGCGACAAGCCGTGCTTTATAGACGGTAACATTACCATCCGCGTCCGTTTTCTTCTTGAAAATCCATTTGCACTCAATGGCCTTTCGGTCGCTAGGAGGGTCCACCAAAGTCCATACTTGGTTTTCGCTCATGGATCCCAATTCGGATTTCATGGCTTCTAGCCATTTCTCAGAGTCTGGGATCATCATCGCTTCCTCATAGTTCGTAGGTTCACTGTCTTCTACCAACAAGACAGTCAAAACAGGGTTGCCGTACCACTCGGGAGGGGCACGCGACCTTGTCGACCTGCGACGTTCAGTAGCAGCATCGTCCAAAGCTTCATGATCCTTGTCATTAGCTTCCTCTATTGTTGGTGCAGGCGGCACTGGAACAATTTCAGGTGCTGCGCTACTCTCCAACTCAAGAGAAGGTTCAATAACCTCGTCTAGCTCTACTTTCCTCCCACTCACTTCTTTTGAGAGAAACTCCTTCTCAAGAAAGGAACCGTTCTTTGCGACAAACACTTTGCCTTCGGTTCTGTGATAGAAGGTATACCCAATAGTTTCCTTAGGGTATCCTATGAAGACGTATTTCTCCGCTTTGGGTTCGAGCTTGTCCGACATCAACTTCTTGACGTAGGCTTCGCATCCCCAAACTTTAAGAAACGACAACTTAGGTTTAGCACCAAACCACAGTTCATACGGTGTCGTCTCAACGGATTTAGATGGTGCCCTATTTAAAGTGAATGTAGCGGTTTCTAATGCATAACCCCAAAATGATAACGACAAATCAGTAAGAGACATCATTGATCGGACCATATCTAATAAGGTTCGATTCCGGCGTTCAGACACACCATTGCGCTGTGGTGTTCCGGGTGGCGTGAGTTGCGAAACGATTCCGCTTGCTTTAAGATGCGTGAGAAAATCATAACTCAAATATTCACCTCCACGATCGGATCGTAGAAACTTAATCTTTCTGTTACGATGGTTCTCCACTTCATTCTGCAATTCCTTGAACTTTTCAAATGTTTCAGATTTATGTTTCATTAAATAGATATACCCATATCTACTTAGGTCATCGGTAAAAGTGAGAAAATAGCGATATCCACCGCGCGTCGAAACACTCATCGGTCCGCATACATCGGTATGTATGATTTCCAACAAGTCTGTTGCTCGCTCCATCATACCGGAGAACGGGGTTTTGATCATCTTGCCCATGAGGCATGGTTCGCATGTGTTAAATGATTCAAAATCAAGAGACTCCAAAAGTCCATCAGAATGGAGTTTCTTCATGCGCTTTACACCAATATGACCTAGACGATAGTGCCACAAATAAGTAGTATTATCACTATCTACTTTGCATCTCTTAGCCTCAATGTTATGGATGTGTGTTTCATCCCTTTCGAGATTTAGAAGAAATAAACCATTCACAACAGGTGCATGACCATAAAAGATGTTACTCATATAAATAGAACAACCATTATTCTCCGATTTAAATGAATAACCGTCTTGCAATAAACAAGATCCAGAAATAATGTTCATGCTCAACGCAGGCACATAATAACATTTATTGAGGTTTAAAACTAATCCCGAAGGTAAAACTAAGGAGAGCGTGTCGACGGCCATCACATCAACTCTTGATCTGTTGCCAACGCGCATCGTCACCTCATCCCTCGCAAGCCGCCGTCTATTCCGTAGCTCCTGTTTCGAGTTACAAATATTAGCAACTGAACCAATATCAAATACCCAGGCACTACAACGAGGGCTAGTAAGGAAAACATCAATAACATGAATATCAAATATACCATTGATGGTGCCAGCCTTCTTGTCCGCTAAGTACTTCGGACAGTTGCGATTCCAGTGACCCTTGTCCTTGCAATAGAAGCACTCAGTGTCCGGCTTAGGACCAGACTTGAGCTTCTTCTCAGCAGGGGCAACGCGCTTGCCGCCGCCTTTCTTGAAGGGCTTCTTTGCACCCTTACCTTTCTTGAAGGTGGGGGGCTTGTTGACCATCAACACATGATTATCCTTTTTGATGTCCACCTCCGCAGCCTTCAGATTTGCGAAGAGCTCGGTGATCGTATCAGTGGAACCAATCTGATTGTAAGTCACTACAAAACTTTTGTAGCTGGGAGGGAGTGATTGCAGAACCCTGCCAATCTTGAGCTCCTCTAGAATCTTGCAGTCCAGTTGCTCAAGGCGTTGAGTATAGCCCGACATCTTAATGGCGTGCTCACTAACGGAACTCCCTTCCTCCATCTTGCAGTTAAATAACTTCTCAGAGATCTCATATCTCTCAGAACGAGCCTGAGTCTGAAACATGGTTTTCAGCTCCTCGAGAATCTCAAAGGGCCCGGGATAGTCTTCAAAACGATTTTGAAGGTCCGATTCCATAGCAAACAACATGGTTCTCTTAATCACACCATAATCATCTTTGCGCGACTGATAGACAGCTTTCTCATCAGCTGGCGCATCTATAGCAGGGGCGTCACCTATCGCATTTTCAAGGACATAGTCCTTTTGACCGCCAGAGAGAATGATTCTCAGATTGCGGAACCAATTGGTGAAGTTAGACCCATTGTTTCTAAGCTTTTCCTTCTCAGCAAAAACGTTGAAGTTGAAGTTGGACTTAGCCATTTGATCTACAATATTTGCAAGTACAAATTAGACTATGTTCATGATAACCAGTTCAACTTTTAATCAAATTACTAGATGAACTCCCACTAAATTCAACATCCCTCAAGTTTTTTAGTGAATATGATCCAAATTCACCACACTTAATCCGATCTTCACGAGAAGAGATGTGGCTTCAATGGTGGACAACGAAGTGTCGATCATATCATTCATATGATTCATGCTTAACCTTTCGGTTCATGTGTTTCGAGGCCGTGTCTGTACATGCTAGGCTCGTCAAGTTAGACCCAAGTATTTCCGCGTGTGCAAAAACTGGCTTGCACCCGTTGTATGTGAACGTAGAGTCTATAGCACCCGATCATCACGTGATGCTTGGACACGACGAACTTTCGCAACGGTGCATACATGGGGAGAACATAGTTTTATCTTGATCTTTAAGTGATGAATCATCTTATAATGCTACCATCGCGATCTAAGCATAATAAGATACATAAAAGGATAAACATCACATGCATATAACTGTATGTGACATGGTATAGCCAATCTTCGCGCAATGATCTCCATCTTGTGCGTGACGGCATGATCTCCATCACTCCACCATGATTGCCTCCACCACGAATAGCAACTACAACTATTGCTAACTACTTAGCGATAAAGTGAAACTATTACATGGCGTATAAGAAGTTGACACATAGGTCATACATAATTGTAAAGACAACCATATGGCTCCTGCCGATTGTGTACTCATCGACATGCAAGTCGTGAAACATTACAAAACATGATCATCGCATACAATATACACATCACGTCTTGGGCAATACCATATCACAGAAAACACTCCCTGCAAAAACAAGTTAGACGCCTCTACTTTGTTGTTGCATGTTTTACGTGGCTTATGGGAGTAGCAAGCTAAGAACGATTCTTACCTACGGAAAGCCACAACGGTGATATTATGGTTGCCAAACTCCGGTGTAAATCCCATGACAACTATAGTGAGAGAAACTGGCATCCACCAGCCGCATGTGTGGAACAAGCCACACGTCAAGTGCGGAGCCGGTCTCGCGAACGACGTCGCGTAAGGTTGGCCTGGACCGCTTCAATCTCACTATCCCGCGTCATAAAAAGAACACAAACAAGAGGCTTGCAACAGAAAACATCAACGCCCGCAACAACCATGCTGCGTTCTACTCGTGAAACACATCTACGCATAGATCTAGCTCTGATACCACTGAAGGGTTTCGCGGCATAGTAAATCAAAATTTTCTACGGATGCGAACAGAGGAAAGCCAAGATCTAATCTAGGAGATGCAAACAACGAGAGAGATTAGATGAGATCTTCATACCCTTGAAGATTCGCACAGCGGAACATTCGTCGGAACGTGGGTGATGTAGTCGTACTCGCTTCTCCTCCTCGCGATCCGATCCGATCTAGCACCGCAAGTGGCAATGCCTCCAAGAGATGTACACGTGCGGCACCTCGACGTCTCCTCCTTCCTTGGTCCAGCAAGTATGGTGGAGAGACGGATTGGATCTACAGCACGACGGCGTGGTGCAAGTGGTGGAGAGTTTCTGCAGCAGGGTTTCGCCTACACGCAGTCGGGAGGCAGACCCACCATCTTCCTGCCAATGCAATTGGCTCTCTCTCTCTCTTGTTTCATCTCTGCCTGCGAGGCCTATCTTGGGATTTGGCCTACAGTTCTCCTGTGGGCCAAGTACTTTCGCTTCAAAGTTCAGGTTGTTCCCCAGCCTGAAGTTCCCCGTGCCGAGAAGAAACCTACTCGGTGCGGTGCTGCCAGCATCACGCCCAGGAGGTATTCCATCTTTCCTCGGGTTGCTGGTATCGATTCTTGCAACAAATGGCATAGAACCTTTTTCTGAAGGGTTTCGCGGCACAGTAAATCAAAATTTTCTACGGATGCGAACAGAGGAAATCCAAGATCTAATCTAGGAGATGCAAACAACGAGAGAGATTAGATGAGATCTTCATACCCTTGAAGATTCGCACAGCGGAACGTTCGTCGAAACGTGGGTGATGTAGTTGTACTCGCTTCTCCTCCTCGCGATCCGATCCGATCTAGCACCGCAAGTGGCGATGCCTCCGAGAGATGCACACGTGCGGAACCTCGACGTCTCCTCCTTCCTTGGTCCTGCGAGTGTGGTGGAGAGACGGATTGGATCTACAGCACGACGGCGTGGTGCAAGTGGTAGAGAGTTTCTGCAGCAGGGCTTCGCCTACACGCAGTCGGGAGGGAGAGAGAGAGGAGGGCAGCAGGGCGGCTAGGCTTGAGGGAAGGTGTTGGGGGGGTGATGCGCCCCAGCCCTCTATATATAGAGGGGTGGGCGCCAGCCCTAGCCCCTCCCCCAAGCCTAGGCCGGCGGCCAAAGGAGGGAGGAGTGGGGGGCAAGTAATCCCCCCCCTTCTAGAAGCTCCAAAGTAGGGTTTCCCCTTGTTTGGCCGGCTGGGCCCTATGGGGCCTTGTGCCCCTGGCCCAATGCGGCCAGGGCACTCCCTCATAGGACCATGCCCCCTCCCGACAAGTGGGACCACGTTGGTCCCCTTCCGGAAGGTTCTAGAAGCTTCCGGTACAATACCGATTAACCCGGAACAATTCCGAACTCCAAAAACTGCACTGCCTTATATGAATCTTATTCTCCGGACCATTCCGGAACCTCTCGTGATGTCCCGGATACCATCCGAGACTCCGAACAAAAACTCATAAACCAATTATCCAATCTATCCTAGCGTCGAGACACGTTAAGTGTGTGACCCTTCGGGTTCGAGAACATGCAGACATGATCTTATATCAATAATCAATAGCGGGGTCTGGAAACCCATATTGACTCCCACACATTCATCGATGATCATATCGGATGAACCACGATGCCAGGATTCAATCAATCCCATATATATATTCCCTTCGTCTCGCGATATTTTACTTGCCCGAGATTTGATCGTCGGTACCGTCATACCTAGTTCAATCTCGTTCACAGCAAGTACTTTACTCGTTCCGTAATCCGATATCACTTTGTGATTAACTACTTAACCACATGCTTGCAATCGGTGTTGATATCGATTATCGAGTGGGCCCGAAGTATATCTCTCCGACTTGGGAGGGACAAATCCCATCTCGATACATACAACCCAACAGGTACTTTCCGATCACCTGAGAGACACCTTTATGATCACCCTCTCATAGGATGACGTTTGATGACCTCAAAGCTTTATTCCGATACCAGGGAGTTGTATTATCTCATGGTCTAAGGAATACAATATTTGACATAAGAAAAGATTCGCAAAGATGAACACGATGACACGATCTAATTGCTCCGCTTAGTTTGGGTCTGTCCATCATATCATTCTCCCAATGATATGATCTCATTATTAATCGACAACTCATGTCTATGGTTAGGAAACCTTAACCGTCATTAATCAATGAGCTAGTCCATAGAGGCATACTAGGGACACGGTGTTGCTTACAAACCACACAAGTATTAAAGTTTCCTCTTAATACAATTCTAGCATGGAATATAAACTTTATCATGAACAAGAATTATAATAATAACATCTTTATTATTGCCTCTAGGGCATAATTCCAACATTTTCTATGTCAAAAACAGCGGGTCCACTGACAACATCCGGCTTCCCCCTTTCTCGGACGAGGTCCCCAATAAGAAGTACTGGCAACTTGACCCGCGTGACCAATACGCTGCGGTAAACAAGGCAAACGCTATCCTGGAAAGGTTGATGTCGCCGGATGAGAACTTTCATCTCGTCGACTCTGACCTCATGTGCACCTTCATCTCACGCCGGGTAAGCCCCATCCAAGCCAGGAGCCAAAAGATGTGCTTCACGAGCGGGTCCCATGATCCCACTCGGCATTCCACTAAGGAACTCACTCATGACTCCATCGCCCGCCGAGTAAGCTCAATCTTCAAATTGAACTTGGCGGATGATTGGGCTTGGAGTTGCCCGCCGTTTAGCCGGTTCAGTCCTGTCCCCTGGGTAAGTTTTCCGAATTACCTTCTCGCCGAGTAGGCTTTAGCTCTTTTGCCACTCTTTAGTTCAGTTCTTTAGTTTTTCATTTTGTTTGTCTCTCGCAGAATCTCCTTCACCAGGTTGATGACAGTACTGTCCCTCCCGCTGGCTACAACGGGGATCGCTCTGACTCGGATGAGTTCGAGTATGATCTGGAGTGCTTCATGCCCATCCCGCACACTACGGCTGCTTCAGCTTCGGGTAAGAGTCAATCTCGCAATCCCTTACAAGATTGGTCTAACGATGATGAGGATGATGATTGTACGCTTTTGGAGGTACACGCCTTGTGAGCTTAATCTCTTTGCTTATCCGAGTAAACCCGTTATTTACTTATGCAACTGGTCAGGTACATGACGTTCCTCCTCTCGCCGTGGGCGGAGTCGGCAAGATTACTGTTGCTAAGCCGAAGCGACACGGAACCTCCTCCAGCACTCAGCCGGCCAAGAAGAACAAGCCCACTCCGGCAGCTCCTGCTGCCCCTGCTACTGACAGCCTGGGTGCGACTCGCCAAGCTGCTGGGCGCCGAGTCACACGCCGAGTAGACCACGACCCGATCGTCACCGGGTAAGTTTGTTTTTTACTTTGCCTTCTCTGTTCTTTTCTTTTTCATCCTTGATGTTCTCTCATGTATGTCTTGTTATTTTCAGTGTTGCACCTTTGACAGCGAATCAGGCTGCTTCTAGCATTGCCTCGCCGCTTAGGCCTGCACCTCCTCCAACTGACTCGGCGGCGCCGAGTCCCGTCCGGGTCGAGGCTCGCACTGTTGAGGATCACGCTTCTCAGTGTCAGTCAGACCCGGTGGGTCATTCGGCTAGCGCTCCTGGCGTTGGCCAGGAAAAACTTCCTGATCTTGGTGCCCACAAGTCTAGCGCCGAGAAACCCTCTGCCACCAGTTCCTCTGGCATCATCCCTCAAGCTGATGTGAATGAACAACTTCCTAATCTTGGAGCCAGCAAAACTGCTGAACCCAGTCAGGGGGCTCCAAGATCTTCTCTAAATCCTCCTGCTCGCTCTCAAATTCTGTCAAAGGGCCAGACCCAGCCCAAGGCTTCTGGCAAATCCACCTCTTCCAAGCAAACAACTCTAGTTTGCGCTTCAGGTTCTTCTCCTCAGATCCGGCCTCCGACGTTGGCGACAAAGCTCGCTTCAACGGGTAAGGGGGACGAATCTGCGGCTGCCGGGTCAGGTGATGACTCCAGGGCTGTTACCCTCCATACTTCTGCCGCTGCAACCCGTGCCACCTTGGGAACCGCCCTGAAAACGGGTCGAGTTCTCACTCGGACGCTCAGTGGCAAGAACCTTGGTTCGGCTGAACCTTATGCTGTGGCATGGAATGCAGCAGGCGAGCAGGAGGTCAGCACCCGTGCCGGGAAGAAGATGAAGCTAGGCCCCAAGGCCGTCTCCGACATGACCCAGTAGGCCATTGCTCTGATGGCCCGCGCCGACGAAGTGAACGAGGTAAATTAACTTCTTACTCTTTTGTACCATTGAGTATTTCCTTTATACATATCACCTAGTCCCTGAGGTTACAGTCGAGTAAGAAACTTACTCGGCTGTAAGCTCTTCAATAGTCAGTTAGCCTTCCAATCCTTTACCCCAAGCCCGTATGTTAGAAATTCGATCCCTAGCCCCCGAGGTTACTGCCGAGTAAGGAACTTACTCGGCTGTAAGCTCTTAAGCCATTTGATTCTTTTGTGCCAAACTCATGTTAGAGCTTCAATCCCTAGCCCTCGAGGTTACTGCCGAGTAAGGAACTTACTCGGCTGTAAAATCTTAAGCTTTTTTATTCGGCAGGTCGCCTGACTTGACTCTTTCTCATTTTTCTGTCTTCTTTGATTAGCTTACACATAACGAGCGCACCAAGGTGCATCAAGCTCTCATCCTGGCGCATCGCAAGCTCGAACTTGCGTATGAGAAGCTACAGACTGACACCTATGGCCAAGGTAAAATCTTTGCTCTTCCTCTTTTTCATTTGGTGTAATTTTTCTTAGTTCATCTCCTCATTTTTCCTCTCACTCTTGTTCACAGCCACTGCTCAGTCCACCATCAATGATCTTCACTCGCAAATCAGCGAGGCCGAGAGTAAATTTCCTGCCTTCTAAGCCAATAGTTGAAATTTTTCTATTGGTACTGACAAATTTTTGTTCTCAACAAGTAGAGAAGCACCAAGCCGAACTCCAGAAGGAGCGCGATGAGGTGACTCGGCTGAAGAAACTAATGGCCGAGACGGAGGAGAAGCACTTGGCTGAGGTTAAAGGGCTGAAGGAGGAGCTTGCCGAGAAGAACGAGCAGCAGGCCGCCAGCACCGAGAAGACTAAGAGGCTGCTCGACGAGGCCGAGTCATTGGTCAATTCGACAAATATGAACCTCGATGCCCTTCAAGCCAAGACCAAGACCTGGCATAGCAAGCTCACTGCCATCAAATCTTTTCTCGGTAGTGAGTTCTTACTCTTTACACATTGTCCAAGTCCTGCTGGGTCTCTCCCATCTGCCCTTGTCATTTGCTAACTTTTCTCTTTTTGCTTGCAGAGAATTTTCATGAGGCCAACATGTTTGCCATCCGAGCCATGAAGAAGGTGAGGGACGAAGCTGGTGCTGCTGCTGACGGCGATGTATCCATGGAGGAACTCCTTGCGGCGGTGTCTGAACAGGTCAAGACCCTCAGATCTTGCGGTGTGGATTTGCTCAAGTCAGCTATCCATGCGTTTCGCATGCTCTGGCCGGATGAAGACCCATCCGAACTCATCGAGCCACTCGCCAACAGATTGCTCCTTACTGAAGACCGGCTGGATCAATGGCGCGAGTCGGCCAGCTGAGCTGCGGCGGACAAGGCTCTCTCCTTCATGCTTTCATGGTACGAGGACATCAACCTCGACATTCTTGCTCGTATAAGGGGAGATGGCAAATGGCTTAATGACCCGGAGCTGATCAAGAAGCGCCAGGAGCGAGCTTATGCCATGATCGAGTACACCATGGTGCACGCTTGGTGTGAAGGGCCTAGCTTTCTCGACCTTGGCTACCCGCTCGTCGAAGTTGCCGATGAAGAGGGTGGCAACAGCAAGGCAACCGAGTCAGATGATCCAGATGACCCGACTGCAGATGCCCCTCACCCGGCCGATGCCCCAAGCGCTCCTGGCTCCGAAAACGCTCCTCCGAGTTCTTCTGCTCCTTAGGCCAACAAATACTTGAACTTTTATTAGATCCCCGGTATGCCGGGTACAGATGTAACATACATTGCACTCAAAGTTTGATTATGTGCCTTTTGATAGGCTTTATATGTTTGCGTTATGCTCTTAGTGCGAATCATTCAAGGGCAAGCCCCCGAGTTTCATTTTGTCGTGTCACCTTTCCTTGCCTCTGGCCCTTGTCTACCTTTTTCGGTGTTCGACATTAGGATCTCAAAGTACAAAGGAAGTAGTTAGCGGGTATGAAACTTGGATAGATTGGCCGAGACTACTCGACACGTAGTATAACAAGACCTGCAGAGAGTTAGGCAAAAACTAAAGCCGACTCGCGTTTCTCCCTTGTATTTATCCGACGTTCGTGTTTACCCGTCTTAGATCTTTTTCTCTTGCTTGTCATGAAGCCGTGTTTTCGGACAACAGCATAGTCGAAGAGTCGATTTCTTCCGAGTAAACACTACTTGTTCCGAAATAAATTTTGGGTATCACGCCAGCCGACGTAGAATAATTGAAACGGAAAGCCTAAAGGGTAGTCCCCGAGTCCGTTTTTCGAATCATACCATTTTATTATTAGCACATAGCCGGCAAACACGTCCAACATATGAGAGTTCGAGTGATACATGCACTGCTTCTCCTAAGTATAGAAGGGACGAAGCAGTGCCACATTCCATGGCCTTTTAGTTTCATCTCCTGACCTGTCCGCCTTGTTCTTTTGCGCTTCACGAGCATCTATGAGATAGTAGGAATCATTGTGCAATGCTTTTCTTACAATGAATGGACCTTCCCATGGAGGTGATAATTTATGCATTCCAGTTGTGCGCTGCACCAGCCTTAGCACCATATCTCCTTCTCGAAAAACACGAGGTTGCACTTTCCGGCTATGATAGCGTCGAAGATTTTGTTGATATATAGCAGATCTGGAGAATGCCAGTTCCCTTGCTTCTTCGAGTAAATCTACTCCATCTTCTCGGGCCTCTTTTACCTCGGCTTCTGAGTATTGCCTTATCCTTGGCGAGTCATATTCTATGTCGGCAGGCAGAACTACTTCAGCCCCATATACAAGGAAAAATGGCATATAACCAGTTGATCGATTCAGAGTCGTTCTTAAGCTCCACAGTACTGAGGGTAGTTCCTCTAGCCAACAACCAGGTGATCTCTGGAGTGGTTCCATTAAGCAGGGTTTTATCCCGGACAGAACTAAGCCATTAGCCCGTTCAACTTGTCCATTTGATTCTGGATGGGCGACTGACGCTACGTCGAGTCTAATTCGGTGTTTCCCACAGAAGCGAGCAAAAGCTCCTTCGGCAAAGTTTGTGCCATTATCTGTGATCACACTGTGCGGGTAACCGTATCTGAGGATTATATCTCTTAGGAATGTGACAGCTATTTTACCGTCCAATTTCTTGATTGGCTTCACCTCTATCCACTTATTCGGCGAGTCCACTCTATCTCCTTTCTGAAACCAAGTGCATTGCCTTGTTGAGTGATTTGCCGGCTTACTCGGACTTGGCGTGTGAAACTTACACGGCTGATCCAGCATCATCTCATAGGTGTATTTTTGTCGGTCTTGATACTGTTTCCTCTAATCGTATGGCCTTTTGCCGTCACTCTTTGGCACCCATTGTTGTTGACCATTTGTCCTTTGACGCTGACTGCTACCAGCATCTGGATGATCATGACTTACTGCTACAACCTGAGCCGAACCATACCTGTAATCCGGCCTCTCGTCTCTTCTCTTGCTTTTGTATTCGGATCTCTCCTGGCGCCTTTTCGACCCGGCAGCGTCATAGATCTGAGTCTCAGTCATCCCGTCTGCCGACATGAGCAGCGGCTGAGTCGGATCTCCTAACGCGTACGATTCGGCGATCCTTATCATCTCTGCTAGGCTTGCCGGCATATCTCTTTGTAACCTTTGCCACAACACACTCCCATGTCTACATCCTTGTGCAAACCATGCGATTGCTTGTGACTCGATTACCCCTTCACAAGAGTTACGCATCGTACACCACCTTGTGAGGAACTCTCTGTCTCATTTGGTCTTTGCTTGCACATTGCTAGTTGTTGTGGGCGATTCGGCCTCTTGTAAGTGCTCGTGAAATTTCTCACGAAGGTGTCGTGAAAATCAATCCAACTGTTGATGCTTTCGGGTGGCAAATTGTTAAACCATACCCGAGCTGGTCCTTCCAGCATCTGCGGTACGTAACGTACTGCCCATCTCAAGTTTACCTGCGCGATCTTCACAGCGGTTCCATAATCGATGAGCTAATCCTCTGGCTTTGTGCTTCCATCATATGTTTTTGTCCCTCTAGCCAGCTGGAAATTTGGCACCGGTGGATCCTTCATGATTCTTGGGCCAAAACATGGTGGACCTTGCAGACCTTGTGATTCAATTATCTCTGCCATTTTTATGCGGTCAAGCTTCAGCCTGGCATCATCCGGCTGAAGGTTCATACCTTCGTATCTCGCTCCCATTGCTTGATATGCATGATCCGACAGCTCATACCCGTCATTTACCATAGCCGAGTAACCATCATTATACTTATTCGCGTTCGGGTCAGCTGGCTGTTGAACTGCTTTTCCCGCGCTCTGCTGTCTTCTTTCCGGCTGAGCTGGTGCGATAGCAATAAGCCCCATACGGGGTGATAAAAGCTGTCTTTATTTGATCATTTGGATTCAGTGGAATCTGATGGAATCCTGAATATGCATCCACAAATGACAACGACTCACACCCAGCAGTAGAATCTATGACTTGATCGATCCGAGGTAGAGGAAATGGATCTTTCTGACACGCCTTATTGAGGTTCGTGTAATCAATACACATGCGCCACACCACCGCCATGTTCGGGTCATCTTTCTTCTTTTCGACCAGGACTGGATTTGACAACCAGTCCGGTTGCAGCACTTCCATGATGAATCCAGCAGCTAAAAGTCTTGCAATCTCGGCCGTTATTACTTTCCTCCTATCTTCGGCGAAGCGGCGGAGGGGTTGCTTCACCGGCCTTGCATCTGGTCTTACATTAAGAGAGTGCTCAGCCAGCTCCCTCGGAACTCCTTGCAGATCTTGAGTGGACCATGCAAAGATGTCCCGATTCTCACGGAGGACGCTGGTGAGCTCGCTTTCCTATTTATCTGTAAGGCCAGCCCCAATGGTTACTGTGCGCTCTGGGAAAGTTTCATCCACCTGCACCTTCTTGGTTTCCTTGGTAGCTTGAAACGACACATTGCCATGCGGGTTAGTGAGTGCCGGCATGGACATTTGTGCTGCTTTGGCCAATGCTGCCACCTCCAACATCTGACTTTTCTCTTGTGCTATGACGAGTGACTCGGCCAGTGAAGATCCGGCTGAGGCACAAGCAATATATCTTTTGTAATCTCCTTCAACTGTGATCACTCCACATGGGAGTAAGCGATGTGAGGAGTAGCCATGAACTTTGCCATAGCTGGCCTGCCGAGTAAGGCATGATATGAGCTGACCAAATCTACTACCTCGAACTCTATGGCTTCAGTACGACAATTTTCTCTGTTTTCGAATAAGACGTCGACCCAGATCTTGCCAATTGGCTCACAGGTCAATCCCGGCACAATACCGTGGAAAGTGGTCTTAGTCGGCTCCAGCATGTTCATGGTAATGCCTAACTTGAGCATGGTATCCTTGTACATGATGTTGATGCTACTTCCATCATCGATTAACACCTTTGAAAATTTCACGTTGATATCTGGGCCCATGAACGTTGGATCCAGAACCAAAGCGTATCCTCCTGGAGTTGGCATGATTTTGGTGTGATCCTTTATACTCCAAGTTATCTCTTGCTCAGACCAATGCATGTACTTGGGAATTGCCGGCATCGTGGCATTCACTTCCGTCATTCGTCGTTGCTGGCTCTTCTTGTCATTTGGCTATGTGACAAAGACAACATAGCTCCGGTGATGTTCTCTGTACTCATTTCTGGTTCCGTGGCCGACATGGGCATCGTCACCTCTTGGATTGTGCACTTGGTGCACATCTTCTCTTCTTTCTTGATTCTGATATCTCGGCTGCCTGTTTTCATATCTGTTATCTGCTCCTACTGCTTTAGCATTTCCTCCTGTAAGTGGTGGAGGGGGAGGTGGTGGAAGCTGCTTATTCGGCGAGTCCCCATGGTGGGCGCCAACTGCCGTGGTGGTGGCACGACAGATGCCATGGGTAGGCTTAAGTTGGGGGCCGAATGGGTGCTTGTGGCCATTGGGGAGGGAGTGCATGGTCGAGCCATGCACGAAGAACAGGAAGAACTCTCCACACTTGACGATTTGATTGATACCCCCAAAGATTACAAGTGCTCCTTGAGCTGTATTGGCTTGAGTACACAGCACTTGTTCTCTACTTGGTCCAACCTCCCTCTACTACTGCTATGCTCTCCCTTATATAGGCAGTGCTAGCTAGCTAATACCCCTTTGGGTTCTAGGGTTTACTGTTTGGATCTTGGTCCCTACAATATGGGCCGGGTTATGGGCTTGCCTTGAGCCCATAGGCCCGGTCCATAAAGCTTGACAGCTAACGGTCTTCTGGTACGCTGCTTCTTGTTCTTTTTGGCGTCGCGCTATTACTTTGTACGTCAGCGCTTGCTTTGGGCGTCACCCGGCTCCTTTTGTGTCACCCGGTGTCGCCCTTCTCTTTTGACCATGCTTTACCATGGTCCTTCCCGAACCTTACTCGGAAAGGTGCCACGTGTCCTTCTTGACCCGGCCCTTCCTCGGTTAACTCGGCTCGTTGGTACCTGCAAGGGTTACAACTTTGTCCTATACGGGCCGAGATAGTTTGTATCTCGGCTTTCTTGCTTATCTTACCCTGCCGTTCTTACCCGGCCTGGTTCATTTTTTACTCGGAGTCAACCTAGCTGCGCTATGTTTCCCCTATCGTGACCCTACTAGGGGTTATCCCCCCGACACCCCGGGAATATATCGATTGTTAAAAGGAAAATGATTCCCTTGCCCCAGATGATCATCGTCCGGGTCAGGGTTGTGTGAACCACTCGCACACGCATTAAGAGCAGGGCCCACCACCTGTGGTCCCTTTTTCCCTCATTTTTTCTTCTTCCCGCATCGGTCATGGAGGTGCTACAATCCCCCGATGAGGTCTCCCCGCACGAGCAGGTCGGCCACCGCCGCCCTCTCCCTGGAGTCCTAGCCCGCCGTCACCGGAGATGCATGCCTCCCTAGCCCGCCGTCGGTAGAGAAGAAGGACGCCGCCGCCCTAGCTCCCTTCGAGATCTCCTCCGCCGCTAGGTGCTCCACCTTCCTACGGAGCCTAGGCTAGCGACAAGCGGTGCTGCTGTGAAGCCATAGCGGCGAGGACAACGACGAGGATGGCGGCGCTGCTTGTAGGACGCCGCCTCCCTACCTCCCTAGCCCCCCTAGCCTGTCATTGTTGGAGATGTCGGCCTCCCCGGAAGTCGTGGTTGCTACCGATGGCCGACGGCGCTACTGCAAGGAGTACGAGGGGCTGCTAGCAACGAGGCTGATGTTGTTGCTACCTGTATGGTGACGGATTTTTGCTACCAAAGGTTGGTGTCGTCGTTACCGACGGCCAGTGGATTTGCTACAGTAGTACAAATATTTCGCTACAGTCAGTCTCCTATTTTTTTGCTACGACATCCCCGATGAGGTCTCCAACGAGGTGCTCAAATAAGTCTCCAGCGAGGTCTCCGACGATGTTAGTTTGTTGTTACATTAGAAAAACTTTGTTGCTACAACAGTCTTACTGCTACAAGGTCTCCGGCCAGAGTCATTAGGGAGTTTTTTCCGATGATGTCTCCGCGAAGTCGGTTTTGCTATATTAGCATATTTTTTTTGCTGCATGGTCTCCTGCGAGATCTCCGGCGGGACGTTCTATTTTCTAAAACGAACCAATTTTTTTTGGTTCAGATGAAAAGACAGAAACGTTTATGGTAAAAAAAATGATGTTTTACAGATTTTAGAGCGATTTTAGAAACATCGTGTCGCGCTGGGAAGGAGATGGAAACTCGCCCGTCGTCTTGGGACGCTAGCGCTTGCCTTGTTAACATCATTTGCACGACGCGATGTCACAATTCATTCTTCGCCACAAAATGATAGTAAGAAAATAGTGTGGTCATCTCAAGAAATGAGATGATCTATGGTGTGCCAACTTTTTCCTATTTACTGTAGCTTGATCGCCGTATGCTGCTGTTGGATGATCATCGCTAGAAGGTTCCAGTAATTATACTTTCTACTCATGTTATTCATGTTCACAATGGTGCGGAATAGCAAGACTGCACTGTGCAATTTACAGATCCTTTTTTATCTCCAATTTACAGATCCTGCAGTCATTCCGTTACTCCATTTGCTTCACGAACTCGGCGAATGCGGTGCGAGAGGAGCCACCTTCCTTCCACGCGGCGGCACTGCTCTCCTTCATCTCCATGAGCCGTTCCTCCATTTCTCGCCGTCTCTCCGGCTCCATGTCCATGACCTGCCTAACCGCCGCATCCACGTCGTCGGCCGTGACAAGCCCGCCTCGTTTATTCCCTCTCACCTCCACGCCGACCTTCATCTCCTCCACGATGTACACCTTGTTCATCCACTGCTCGGCTACCAACGGCCAGCACACCATCGGCACGCCGGCGGCCACCCCCTCTAGCGTCGAGTTCCATCCGCAGTGGGTTACGAACGCGCCGGTGGACGCATGACGCAGCACCTCGACCTGAGGCACCCAGGAGGAGGACGCGGTCACCACGAGGCCCCTGTCCGCGGTCCGGACCAAGAACCCGTCGGGGAGAAGAGACAGCGCCGCGTCCGGCTCGCCGGCGGCTGCGGCGAAGGCTGGAGGCGCGCGTAGCACCCACAGGAACCTGTGCCCGGACACCTCGAGCCCCTTGGCCATCTCGCCGATCTGCTCCTGCGACACGGTGTATCGGCTGCCGAAGCAGAGGAACACCACGCTGCGCTCGGGCTGCGCGTCCAGCCACGGGAGGCATGGGTGCCTCTCCTCCCCCTTCTCCGCCTCCGCAAACAACGGCCCGATGCAGTAGACGGGCGGGGTGGCGCGGTCGGGGAGGCAGCACCCGTCTCTAAGCGCCTCCAGCGCCGAGCTCTCCAGCGCCTCGAAGGTGTTCACCAGTATGCCGCTCGGCGCCGCCATCCGACCGAACACGTCCAGCGAAGTCGCGTATAGGTCCGTCCCTCTGTCGAGCACCGCGTCGGGCAAATGGGACGCCGGCATCTTGGGCGCACCGGGGAACACCACGGGCGCGTCGCCGAGATCTTTCAACCCTCTGTCGCTCCTGGAGCAGAACAAAGGCAGACCGAGGAAGACGGAGAGGGTGGTGGCGCCTGTGGAGAAGAAGAGGTGCCCCGGGATGCCCACCTCTGCGGCGACGTCGACGGCGCACACCACGTCGAGCATGTCGGCGACGAGCGCGTGGACCGCGGGGAGGCTACGGAGGAAGTCTCGCAGGCCAGGGGCCTGGGAGCGGGAGGCGGCCTGCATGCGGATGAACGGGTGCGCGGGAGCGGAGGCGGCGTCGAGGGATTGCTGCTGCGCGGGAGGGGGAGGAAGGGAGTGGACGGAGAGGGAGGGGAGCCGGGAGGCGTACCGGCAGACCGTGGAGCGGAAGGCCGGGGCGGTGAGGGACGGGTCCGGGACGACGACTGTGACGGCGAGGCCGCGATCGAGGCAGATCGCGGCGAACTCCAGCATGGGGATGAGGTGGCTTATGCTCTGGCCGGGGACGACGACCACCCTTCTCGCCGTTGACATTTTGCTTTGGTCTGTGAATTTCGCAGTTCAGACTTAGGGACTGGAGCAGCGAAATGAGGCAGCCATGTTATGTGCCTTTGAAAAATGTGTGCCATCATATCTTAAAATGGTTGGTTGGCCAGAGCTGAGAGTTCCCCGCGCCGCCATCATCTGCCCCCGCCGGTGGCCGCCATGGAGGCGCGGCCTGCTGGTCGCAGGTCGGATAGTGGCGCCGTCCTCGGGCAGTCGTTTCAGCGGGCTGACGGATCTCGGGGATGATCATGTCGCGATCCAGGTGGCGGAGGAGGCTCTGGAGGACGGAGAATGGACGACGGTGACTCGTCGTAAGGACCACCGGAGTTCGCTGCAGTCTTTCTAGGAGGAGGCGGGCTACCCCTCCCAGTCCTCGCGCTACTGGGAGCTCCGGAAGGGTCGACGGTCGCTTGGGGTCAGATCCCCTCCCCGGATTCGCCATGCAAGATCGACATCGCCCCCGGCGTCTGGTCTGGCGGCGGGTGATCGCCGGTGTTCCTCGTCGTCACCGACGGGTTTGCGGTTGTCGCACTGTCCGCGCATGGGCCTGTGGCGCGGTCCTCTGCCGAGGCGACGGATCACGCCGCCTCCTCTGCTCGCGGACTTTTTTCCGTCATTTGCGGCAGACGTGGCGGAGTCGGGTGGCCCCCGTGACACGGAACCCCTGGAATCATTGCCATGCGGGACTCGGACGCGGGCCGGTGACCTGGCGGGGTCGGGGTCGGGCCGTAGACGTGCACCGCGCCTTCGGAGACCGATTCTCCTCGACCCTTCAGCAGTTCTTCGTTCGACTCCTCCTGCGCCTGTTTCTCCCTCCGCGCTGCCATCGACCTTGATTTGCCCTAACGCCCGTTGCACCTGGAGGTCGGGGTCGTCGTCTTTCACCCGCATAGTGATGGTCGGGGGCCCCAGCCACCTGCGACGGCGGGAGGAAGTGTTGTGCCAGCTGCACCAACCATGCCTCCGGCGGGGGGTGGGCCTGCTGCTACGACGACTCCTGTCAATTCGTTGCTGCAGTCTGTGTCTTCTTTGCCTGGAGGAGGACAACCAGGGATGGTGAACCCAATACCTTTTAGGCCTCTTCAACCACTGTTTCGACATGTGGGTCCATCGGGGTTTGCTGCTCAGCCCCCGGGGCAGCTCTTCCAGCCACCGATGAATTTTGCTAGGCCGGTTTTCCCGCCAATTATCCCGCCTCAGCAATATGCGCAGATGTTTCCGCAATTTGCGCAACCTCCCGCTGTTGTTTCCGATCATGTGGTGTCGTGGAATAAACGTAAGAAAAAGAAGAATGTGCAGGGAGCACAGCCGCAGCCACCTGCGGTGCCTACACGGCAGATTTTTCAGCCTCATTTTCAGCCCTCCACCGGTGCTCCAATCACCGGGCATGATGTATGGTCCTCCGGACATGAGCATGCCAGTGCCACTATTTTCTGCTGTCTCAACACCCGCGGTTGCTGTAGTGGATTCTTCTGGTCAGGCTGATCCTGGAAAGACCAAGAAGATGGTGAAGTGCTGGAAATGCTCTGGTGATACTCATGCTTCCAAAAATTGTCCGGTTTCAACATTACTATTTGGTTTGTAATAATTCTGCTCATCCCACCGCCAAGTGTCCAACGCTGAAATTGACCAAGCCTACGATGATCGTGGCAGGGAATGGTACCGAAGATACTCTTTTCAATCAGTTGCATGATAGCATTTTTAAGGAAAACTTGGCTCCAAAGTGTACACCGACGGCTAAGGTGACTATGGTGGGTGCGGTGGTGCCCGCGGATGTCATTGAGTCTCAGATGACAAGGATCTTCCCTCTCAGTATTCACTGGAAATGGGACGCCCTTCCGCATGGTGATGATTCTTTTCTTGTAAGCTTCCCTTCTTTCGTGGATTTACAGCGTGTCGATGGCATACAAATGCCGGTCCCTTCTCACAATGCTCGGATTGTTATCAGTGTTTGGGAGATGCAGGATATTCAGTCGAAGTTTGTACTACCTCGGGTGTGGGTTCATGTGGAGGGTGTTCCTCATACCATTCGGCACTTCCATGGCTTGTGGGCGGTTGTCTCTCTTCTGGGTACGACAGTGGATGTGGATTTGTCGACGTTGTATAGTCGCAATATAGTGTGTATTTGTGTGGCAATGATGAATCCAAATGGGCTGCAAAAGTGTGTGGATGCTAGAGGTCCCTTCATTGGTACTAATGCTACTCTGAAGTTGAAGGGCTATGACTTTACTTTTCGCCCGGAGTCCCCAGACTTCTCGCCTGATCCTACTTTTACCCCTATGTTCTGGAGGCATAAGGGAGATGATTCAGATGAGGACGATGGTACTAGACAGAAGGAGAAGGACCCCTCTACTGATGATACCACTACTCGGACTCAGGGGAATCATATGGAGATTGATGCGAGTTCCCAGACAGCGGTGGGTGGTCCTCAGGTCAACAAGGTTTCTAATATGCATGTGTTTGCGGTCACGCCTTTCAATCCTAGCCCCCAGACTCCCAGGGGTAAAGCCATTGTTGCTGCTACACGGCGCTCTCGCTCTTACTTTCAGAGGCCTGGTTTGATCTCTGCTACTATATCTTTGGCCTTGGATGAGGCGGGTCTTTCTGGCGCCACTGTGGCATACGGTTCTGACGGGTCTCTTTCGCCGGCCTCCTCTACTGCACCGAATGCGGTGCAACCCTCTTCACCAGGAATCTCCGACGCGTCTTCGCTTTTGGGTGTGGGGATGCTCGCGGCCTCGCCTGCCGCGGGCCGGTCAGCTTCACCTCCTTCGTCATAGCCGGCCTCGTCGACTGCAGCTAGGACCTCTTCGCCATCTGCTGCGCGGGAGTCACAGGAGGTCCAGCCCACTCCGCAGCAGGCCCCTTAGGAGCGTTCGGCGATGGGCCAGGATGCCGATAGTCTTGGGCCACAAGATGGCCAGGTCTGTGGGCGTATTTCGAAGACGGAGACGCTGGTCGAGCTGGGTTCGTCGATGGATGCAGCTATGGAGGATGATCAGCATTTGCAGGTTCTCAAGGTCTCTGAGACGTCTATGCTGCGTAGGAGTGCAAGGCATCCGATGAGCGCCGATGGTGCTTCGGCTACAGATATGGATTCTTTGGAGAAGGCCATGCGCAGGAAGGCGGAGAAGAATCTCGACACGGCTGGTAATCCCTCTTAATCCAAGTCTTTTATTCCTTTTTCATCGACTTGCATTAATTCTAAGCTTAATTCTATTGGAATTATTTTAGGTAAGAACATAAGTGATGTTTCTATTTCTGCTAAGGTTGCGGATGGAATTTGACCGGTTAACGGTTGTTCCAAAAGCCTCGGTCTCTTATATTTCCACCTACTCTGATGATGAGGATACAGACATCTCAACAGATGGTCAGATCCTATCTCATCTAGTAGGTGAAGTTCTTGAAGTTGGTTTGAATGAAGATAGATTAAGCTTAATTTATGAGCTAACTGCTTCTGGTCGTAAATCAACTTCTGGAATGTAACAAATTTTGCAAATGAGTGCGCCTAAATCTATTATTGTTTCCCAATGAATGGCATGTTTTTGAATAGCAGGGGTCTTCGAGACTTGGCTAAACATTTACACATTACACTATGTTCTAGGGAACACAATTTGGATTTTGTGGCTATCTCCAAAACGGGTAGACGAGAATTCTCACAAACTATACTATATCGCCTATCAGGCGGTATATATTTTGTGTGGCATTCTCATCCACCCAGGGAACGGTCTTGGGGCATTTTACTTGGCGTGCGGGCAAACACCATGGATATATTAGCTGTTGCGGAAGAGGAGTTTCATATTAAACTACACATTCATAGCAAAGCTGATAATTTCGTGTGGAGTCTGGTTGCTGTGTATGGTGCGGCTCAAGAGGCTTTCAAGGCCGATTTCCTTCGAGAATTGGTGAACTTAGCAAAAGGTAATTCGTACCCTATTTTTATAGGAGAGTTTTTAACTTGCTTCGATTCCCATTTGAGAAGAGCAAAGGCCGCTTCGACGATCATTGGCCCTTCCTTTTTAACGATGTCATTGACAGTCCTGACTTGAAGGAAGTAAACATGATTGGTAGACAATTTATTTGGGCTAATTCTTTATCGGAACCAACATACGAAAAACTTGATCGTGTACTGATAGACTCAGATTGAAAAGATCACTTCCCTCTAGTTTTGGTACGCGCTCTAGAACGTATTGAGGCTCTGTCATATCATGCTCCCATTTTGCTAACCACTGGTTTGCCATTACCACGTTGTGGCCGTCCTTTCAAATTTGAGCTTGGATGGATGCTTCGTGATGGTTTCCATGATATGGTGAAAGCAGTTTGGGAAAGGCCGGTTGTTGGTGATACCCCAATCCAGAGATTGAATAATAAAGTGCGTTTGACATGGAAACATCTCGGGGGTTTGGCGCGTCACACCGCTGGTATTCTCCAAAAAAACTTAGACTTTCAGCTACTATTGATGACCTCGAAGCTTTAGCAGAAACCCGACTGCTTACTCCACAGGAAATTGAGGTAAAAAGCCAATCAAATGCGGAGATTGCCCGGTTACTGCGCGAGGAGGAACTCAAGTGGTATCAACATTCTAAATTACAATTTATTTTGCATGGGGATTCGAATACTAGATACTTCCACAGTGTAGCCAATGGCAGACACAAGAAGAAACGTATTCATTCCTTAAAGCATAATGACGAGCTAATTGAAGGACATGAGCAACTAAAGTCTTACATTACGAATTATTATAAGGGTTTGTTTGGGGATCCGAAGGAATGCACTTTCTCAATGGATGAATCCCAAATTAATGATATATCCCAAGTTTCTGTGGAGGAAAACAACTATCTGACTGCTCCCTATTCTGAGGAGGAAGTCAAATTAGCTGTTTTCCAAATGGAGCATAATAAGGCACCTGGTCCGGATGGTTTCCCCGCTGAGTTTTACCAAAAATTTTGGGATGTAACCAAACCAGATCTCTTGAACATGTTTAGTGCTTTACATGAGGGTAAACTAGATATGTTTCGGTTGAACTTTGGTGAAATCATCTTACTGCCTAAAGTTAATGAAGCAGAGAAGATCCAACAATATAGACCGATCTGTCTTCTTAATGTTAGCTTCAAGATTTTTACCAAGGTTGCCACTATCAGGTTGAACTCTGTGGCTGATCATGTTGTTAGGCCTTCACAAACCGCCTTCATGCAAGGTAGACACATTTTGGACGGTGTGGCTACCTTACATGAAACGGTTCATGAACTACATAGAAATAAATTGAATGGGGTAATTCTCAAAATTGATTTTGAGAAAGCTTATGACAAAGTTAATTGGTCTTTTCTACAACAAGCTTTTAGAATAAAAGGTTTTTCAGCGGATTGGTGCTCCTTGATCGAAAGCTTTGTAGTCGGAGGTAGTGTTGCCATCAAAGTCAATGACAATATTGGCAACTACTTTCAGACTAAGAAGGGGCTGAGACAAGGAGACCCATTATCGCCCATGCTTTTCAATATAATAGCTGATATGTTATCCATCTTGATTGAGCGTGCTAAGTCCGATGGCCAGATTGAAGGTGTGATCCCTCATTTTGTAGATGGGGGGTTATCTATACTTCAATATGCAGACGATACAATTCTTTTTATGGAACATGATCTTGAAAAAGCCAAGAATCTGAAACTCATACTTTCGGCTTTTGAGCAGCTTTCTGGATTAAAAATTAATTTTCATAAAAGTGAATTGTTTTGTTTCGGCGAGGCCCAAGAGGAGGTTGGTCTTTATAATGAACTATTTGGCTGTTGTCACGGCACTTTTCCGATCAGATATTTGGGCATTCCGTTACACTACCGAAGGCTTACAAATGCCGAGTGGAAAATTGTCGAGGAAAGATTACAAATACGTTTGAGTAGTTGGAAAGGCAAACTTATCTCTATAGGGGGAAGACTGGTGCTCATCAACTCAGTCCTTAGTAATATGGTTTTGTTTATGATTTATATTTTTTAACTACCAAAAGGTGTCTTAAAAAGGTTGGATTATTACCGATTAAGATTCTTTTGGCATGGAGATAATGAGAAAAAGAAGTATAGGCTGGCTAAATGGAGTATTTTGTGTAGACCCAAAGAACAGGGTGGGCTCGGTATTCATGATCTACAGGTTAAGAATACAACCCTTCTTAGTAAATGGCTCTTCAAGTTATTAAATGAGGAAGGGATTTGGCAAACTATTATTAAAAGAAAGTATATTGGTTTAAAGGCATTGTCCCAAATGGTTTTAAAACCTGGTGACTCTCACTTTTGGGCTGGTCTGATGGCATCAAAAAAACATTTTTTATGCTTCGGGACTTTCTCTATTAATAATGGGACGCAGATAAGGTTTTGGGAGGAGAAATGGCTAGATAATGCTACCCTTTGAGAATAATATCCTTCTTTATATTCTATTGTTCGTTATAAGGAGAAAATGTTTGACACAGTGTTCGAATCATTCCCGCCAAATATAACATTCAGAAGGGATCTAATTGGTTCTAGACTTGACTCTTGGATCATGTTGCTACATCGTCTGGCACATGTACAACTGTCGGACGAGCCAGATGAATTCCGATGGAATCTAACTAAGAACGGGTCCTTTTCGGTTAGCTCTTTGTATAATGCTTTAATCCAGCCGTCTATTCCGGCGGTAGATAATACGATGATCTGGAAAATGAAGATACCTCTTAAAAACAAAATCTTTGTTTGGTATCTTCGTCGTGGGATTATCCTTACAAAAGACAACCTTATTAAGCAGAATTGGCATGAAAATCCTGGGTGTGTGTTCTGTCACTATGATGAGACAATCAAACACCTATTTTTCAATGTAGTTTTGCTCGGTCTATATGGTTAATCACCCAAGCAGCTCCAGGCTTGTATCTACCACGTAGTATTGTCAACATTTTTGGAAATTGGTTACATGGTATTAACAAAAATACAAAAATCTTCTTAGGGTCAAAACGATAGCCATTATATGGTCGCTATGGCTATATAGAAATAATAAGGTTTTTAATGATATAAACTGCTCTCTTCTGTAGGTTCTCTACAAGTGTACTCATACCCTTCGAGCTTGGTCGACTTTGCATCGTGCGGAATATCGCGATCTCTTCATAGAGGTGTGTACGCGGCTGCAGGATACGACACGGGACTTTTTTACCAGACATGGATGGCAGCATAATCTTCGGATAGACCTGCCCCTGCATCCTAGGCGCTATTACAATTTCTCAGTTTGACATGTAATTCGTCTGTATCTTTTATTTTACGTTTGGACCATGTGGATTGGTGTCGGCTGTGTGCATCTATATGCAAAGGCCAGGTGTAAGTTACTATCTAAGTAATAAAGGCGTCTTTTATCAAAAAAAATCTTAAAATGGAGGAGATAAAATGTTCCATCTTTCATCTTGATTTTGTCGCGGGCCTGAAATCTGACAAATGTTGCACATTGTCTATTTTCTTTGAACTTGAATAACACATAGCATCATATCTTTTTTTCTGACAAACACAGTAGCATATTACAGTAGAATATTTGTATATTTGTTTAGATATGTCCGATACAATGTGGCACCGTGATTCCAGCCTCTAGAATCGACTGACCCGGCGCAAATGCAACGGATTTTCTTTTTTTGAAAAGGTATAAAGTACTTCCTCTGATCCATATTACTTGTTACAAAAATGAATGTATCTAGATATAAAACGTGTCTAAATACGTCATTTTTGTGACAAGTAATATAGACCGGAGGAAATATATTATCTGAAACCAACTCATTCTTGCAAAAAGAAATATAAAATATAATAAATACTACTTCCTCCGTCCTAAAAAAGACGTCTTAAGTTTGTCTAGGGAGTACTTAAAATGTTGAGCATCAGTCTTTCTCCTACATTCCTCGACACTGTGCGGTGAGCAAATCTCGGTGTTGTCGCTGGATGGGGTAGGAAAGCTCGTGTCGGATTTTTTTTTTAAATCCAGGTGCTTGTAGAAGCAACGACCATGAAATCATCAATGTAGATCAAAAGATGCTAGAGACCACGATCTTGAGAGATTGTCGTCCTGAGTAGCTAGTACCGATATGGCCAGAAAACATTCCTAACTCCGTCTAGTCGGAGATGAGAGACACCAAACTCGCAAGTTCTTCGACAAAGTTGTACCGTCAAGCGGAGTGGAACTTGAGGACACCAGTAGGCTTCAACATCTTCCCTGTTTACGATACGGATCGTCGAAGACCTAGGTTTGCACCGATATATAAACCCCTTGTAAGCCGCCGGTTGGGATAAGTTGCATCTGTAAAATCCCCGGCGTTTGTAAACACTCCTCGATATAGTGAAGTTTCGCTGGCTGGCGTCCGTGGTTTTTTCCTCTCTTTGTTGGAGAGGTTTTTCTACGTTAAATCTGTGTCCCCTTGCTGTGTTTTTGTTTTCGTTCTTCGTTATCTTCTTATCGCAATTGTAACATCCCCTCCACTGAACACCTTCGCTGTAGACAAATATTTATCACGCTAGGCCCAATGTCCGATGATCAACTCCAAACTCCAACCCGTCGACACTCCTCTAGGAAAAAACACTGATTTGGGAAGGGCTGAACGAGCATTATTCTCATCGCCGCTAGTGCCCTTACACCGGAGATGAAAAACTTGAAGACCCTAAGAGGACCGGTCATCCGATCATAGGTTCCCTGCCTTCTAGCCGGCGTCGCGGCCAGCGGAGGGCAACGGAACCAACAGCGGTGGTGCCTGTGGCCCGAGTGTAAGAACTAGACCACGTGACCCTAAAAAACTTCTGTTGTAGCCAATGACTGGCCTTAGCGCAGAGGCTAACATAGGAGGAAAGCGAGAGACGCGGCATGATGAGAAGGATCTTCCATTTGGCGAGACGCCTTTGGTCGCTGCAACCGGGCAGAACTACGGATTTTGTGGGATTAAAGTGACTCTTAGAACATCTCCACCTGTGTCGTCCAAAGGGTGACCGACAAATGCGCCAACAGTGCCACCGGAAAAGCCAGCCCAAACTATCAGCGGTTTGGGTTGGCCTTCCCACACCACCGGCAGCTCCCAACGATCAAGACCTCAAATAATTTTGGTCAAATTTATAATTCAAATCCTCTCAAATAGTTTAAAGTCACATAAAACATGAAAATTTAAGTTCAAATTCATGGCCACAACATCCCAAAACGCCATCAAAGTGCCTGGTCAATCTGAAGGACGGAGTCTGCCAAACTATCATCCTAGACACCAGCTGACTAAGATTGTTCAGTCCGTAGTTGAACTGAGGATCAACTGTTACCGGTGTTTAATATGGATCGGTCTAACACATATTGTTGCTATGTTGGAAGCTCGCCACGGTAAGTTCAAACATACTTAAGAAAGCTTCAGCGAGATAATGTTCTCAGAAAACAAAAGCGTCGGCACAATAGGACTTCAGATCTGATGGCTTGGAATTGGCTCAACGCACAGCTTCAAAATTTCGTACAAACACATGACAAAGATAGTAGTCTCATCCCGTAAATGACATGGAGTACTATGAGATAAACAACTGATAACCTTGACTTTATTTCAAGGAGAGAAAACTACACCCATATTAGCAAGGAGTACATGTTATCAGGTTTAGAGTATGAAGTACATGGCTGCCAGAGCTGTCCAACACTGCAGACACTGTCCTGTTTTCAATAATTTCTTAGGCTGCGAAATCAAACCATACATCGAAATTCTCACTAGAATCAGTTCTAAACAATGTGTTTTAACGGCTGGACTGGAACAAAGGCCTTCTTTTCAAAAAAGAAGAAATGTGGGTGAGGAATTCAAACAATTAAGATCAAATTTCTGCATTCTAACTAGTCGTGGACTTGAAAAGTGAAAAAAAACTATCATAACATTGATTTCCAGCATTGACAGGAACCATAATAATACTGCAATTGCAATTTCTACTCATGTTATTCATGTTCATAATGACACACAATACTGCAATGTCACAGTGTGCAATTTACATATGCTAACCTGCATTTGATATGTTGCTGCTAACATCCCCTTACCCCATTTGCTTCACAAACTCAGTGAATGCGGCGCAAGAGGACCCATCTTCCTTCCACGCTGCGGCAGCGCTCTCCTTTACCGCCATGGCCTGTTTCATGACTGTTCGCCGAGCCTCCGACTCCAGGTCCATGATCTGCCTAACCGTCGCATCCACATTGTCGGCTGTGACAAGCGCCCCAGGTTTATACCCTCTCACCTCGATGCCGACCTTCATCTCCTCCACGATGTACACCTTGTTCATCCACTGCTCGGCTTCCAGCGGCCAGCACACCATAGGCATGCCGGTCACCACCGCCTCCAGCGTTGAGTTCCATCCACAGTGCGTTATGAAGGCACCGGTAGATGAGTGACGCAGCACGTCCATTTGCGGCACCCAGGACGCGGTCACCACGAGGCCCCTGTCCGCAGTCCGTGTCAAGAATCCCTCGGGAAGAAGAGACAGCGCTGCATCCGGCTCGGCGGCGGCGATGCCCGGAGGCGCGCGTAGCACCCACAAGAATCTGTGCCCAGACTTGTCGAGGCCCTCGGCCATTTCCCTGATCTGCTCCAGCGAGACCGTGCACCTGCTGCCAAAGCAGATGAACACCACGCTGCGCTCGGGCTGAGCGTCAAGCCACGGGAGGCATGGGTGCCTCTCCTCCTCCTTCTCCCCCTCAGCGATCAACGGCCCGACGCAGTAGACCGACAGGTTGGCGCCGTCAGGGAGGCAGCTCCCGCTTCTAAGCGCCGCCATCACCGAGCCCTCCAGAGCCTCGAAGGTGTTCACCAAAATGCCGCGCGCCGCTGCCATCCTACCGAATACCTCCAGCACAGGCGCGTACAGGTCCGTCCCGCTGTCGAGCACCCCGTCGACCAGATGGGACGCCGGCATCGTGCGCACGCCGGGGAACGACACTGGCGCGTCGCCGAGGTCTTTCAAGTCTCTGTCGCTCCCGGAGCAAAATGAAGGCAATTGGAGGAATACGGCGAGATTGTTGGCGCCTGTGCAGTAGAAGAGGTGTCCCGGGACGCCCACCTCCGCGGCGACGTCGAGGGCATAGACGGCGAACATGTCGGCGACGAGCGCGTGGACGGCGGGGAGGCTGCGGAGGAAGTTTCGCAGGCCGGGTGCCTGGGAGCGGAAGGCGGCCTGCATGCGGATGAACGGGTGGACGGCGCCGAGAGATTGCTGGTGGGAAGGAGGGAGGGGAAGGGAGTGGACGGCGAGGGAGGGGAACTGGGAGGCGTACCGGCCGATGGCGGAGCTCAAGGCCGGGGCCGTGAGGGTTGGGTTCGGGACAACGACGGTGACGGCCAGGCCGCGACGGAGGCAGACCGCGGCGAACTCCATCATGGGGTTGAGGTGGCTGATGCTCTGGCCGGGGATCAGGACCACCCTTCTCGCCGTCGCCATGGGAGGGTTGTTCTGATTTTGCTTTCGTTGCTGGCCTGTGGCTGTGAATTTCGCAGCTGCTGGCCTGTGGCTGTGAATTTTGTACTGGAGTGGAGCCTGGAGGAGCGAAACCAGCGGGCGGCGAGGTACTACTCGGAAAGTGTCGGCACATGGGTGCTGATTGAAAATTTCAAAATCTTACATTTTTGTTTGTCTCCAAAAATTAAGGAGGAGTGTATGCAAAAAAAAAATCCACTAAAATACGGGTTCTACTTTGGAAAATACAAAAATGAAAAATTTCTGAATAGGACTTTTTTTGCGTACACTCTTCCTATTTAACTCCATAATTTTTAAAGACATAGAAGTGTGAGATTTTAAAAATTTTAAAAATCTAAAAGTGAAGAGAGCAATGGTGTCCATATGCACCAAGTCCCTTCTCCTTTTTTTTCTTCCCTATTCGCTTCTTTTCTCTTTTTTCCTTTTTATTACTTCCTTCGATCTAAATTAATAGATTTGGATTTGTCTAGATATTAATGTATCTAGTCGTATTATTCAAATTTCTAAATTTAAATGTCAATACGAAAAAAAAGGTGTACAACTAAGCAATCGACCCTCTATAATATTTTCTACTCCGTAATAAAAATATCAGCTAGCATCTCTTTATGCAAGACAATTTCTGTAGTGAAATATATGTAGAATTGATAAGTTTGATCTATAATCCTATGTCTAGGATAGGAACCGTCAAAAAAGATGCCCGAGAAAATGATTATTTATTTCTCTTACGAGTAGGAATCTCTTTAAATATGGCACATGTCTCTGGGACCTCCAATAGAAAACTTAGGATATGGATTTGATTTTTGAGTAGATAAATATACCGTTCATTTTTCATTCATACCTCTAGGAATAGCTCTAGCATATCATGTAGATAAAGAAAGAAATATTTCTTGAAAGCTGTTGTCAAGGAGGTAAGTATACCCGTGCTAACGGGGTGAAATTAATTTCTTTGCTTTGCCTAGCCTGCCATGATATCGAAATTTATTTTCTCTATGTTTGTGGCCTTCACATTTTACCGCTCAATACTTTGTTGACAAAAAGCTAGCAAATGAAATTAAAAGGGAACTTTTATTAAAGGATTATATCTCAGTGGGGTCATCGTCGGGATACCTTTGTTGGAAATATGCCAAGAGACAACAATAAAGTTGTTATTATCATATTTTCTGTTCATGACAAGTGTTTATACTACATGATATAATTGTATTAACTAGAAATTAAATACATGTGTGGATATATAAACTACATTGTATCCTTTGTAAGTCTCTACTAGAGTATCTCGTTGATTAAATGGTGATTAAGGTTTACTAACCATGGACATATAATTCATTTGATAATGGGGTCATGTCATTAGGATAATGATGTGATGTACATACCCAAAACTAGGCATAGCAATTTAATCGTGTCACTAAGTTTTAATTGATGCATCTTTATAATGTCAAGTATCAAGTTCCTTAAACCATGGGATCATATTACTTACTAGTAGTAACGTAAGAATATTTTACGGACATCAACCGTCATTTCGTAATTGGATGATCATAAACGTGTTTTTCGGGTATCTCAGAAGGTACTTACTGAGGTGTATGGATAAAGATCGTGGTTTTCACTCCAATTTGACGAAGAGATATCTTTAGGCCCTCTCGATAACACAACATCCTAAGAAGCTTGCAAGCATGTGACTAATGCGTTTAGCCACATGGATATTGTATTATGGAACGAGTAAAGAGAGCTTGGCAATGACGACATTGAAGTGGTAAGGTAATACCGATGATCAAATCCCGGGCAATTAATATATCGTGAGACAAAGAAAATTGAATACGAGATTGTTTGAATTCTCGACATCGTGGTTTGACTGACGAAAGATCCTCGTAGAATATGCGGGAACCATTATGGGAACCCGTGGCTTTCTCTTGATTATTGATCATAGAGGTGTCTCATTCATGTATAGATGTTCTTGAACCCGCAAAGTCACATACTTAATGTTCGATGTCGCTGGAGTAGTAATCAGGTATTAAGATGGTGATATCTAATTTTGATTTGGAGTTTTGGATGAGATCTATGGCATCCCGACGAGCTTCGGAATGGTCCATGATTTATGTGTTCCGAAAAAGTTCGAGAACATTTTAGTATTGTATTGGGAATATTCTAGAAAGTTCCAGGAGTCCACTAGTGGGGCCCACATGCTTGTAGGGGGCACATGAACCTGGGTGGGGGCACCTCATCCCTAAATGTGCCAAGGCGCCACATCTCCCAGGCCCATGCGCTAAAACCCTTCTAGGGGATGTTTTGGGAATATTTCAGTATTATATTGGGAATATTTCAGTATTGTATTATGAATATTCTAGAAGTTTCCCCCTCCCTTGGGCGCCGCTCCACAATCTTGGAGGAGGGGAAATCAAGGTTGTCCCCACGTCTATATAAGGAGGGAAGGGTCCAAGCGCTGCATCCCAAGCCCTAGACATCGCCGCCCTCTTGCGGTGACCAAGCATACCACTACATGTGTAGTATACTATAGTCGTTGACATGACACTTACAGAACACCATTTCGTAAATATCATATCCCTAGAGTGGTACAACCGAAACATTACGGTACAAATTACAAACATACACACAACATTATTATTACAATACCAAAATATCATCACTTCAAAGTTATTCAAACTTACAAACCATACTTATTAGTTTCAGCGGAAGAACAAAGGTTCAAACACATATCATGACTCGAGTTCAGCAGCTTATTATATAAAGTTTATGCTGCTCGGCTCATCTGAACTACTATATAATTATAGGTAACTACTCGGACTCGTTGCCTTCAACTCCATAGCGTATTTCGTAGTACACCCCTTCCACTCCTCCGACAGGTGTGGTTCCTCGTAGTAGACACCCTCTTGTCCTTAGGTAATGTAAATTGTAGTATCTTCTGGATCCTTAGAGTCTAGGTAGGGGATCAAAGGAAAGAGTGAGTAACAGCGTTACCCAGCAAGTTCATTATATGCAAGGTGGGAAGTTTGATGTTCTATCTACCACCTCGGACTATCAGTCCTTGGCACTATGAAGTTTTCATAAACATTTCTTCAAAGGTTGATTTTAATATAAAAAACTATGTCCATTAGCCTTCACAGGTTGACCAAAACTTCATGAAGTTCCTTTCCTTCCGCGTTCGTAGCTCCTTCCTGGAATAGGGAGTAACATGTCACAATTCTTACACTATGCAAAGGTGTGTTGCTTTACCCATGAGAGATCAAATCCTTGTTGCACAATTGGTCGTACTTTCCCATCCATAATTCCGTGATGTGGGGCCTAGTAGATGATCCAAGCCAATTGATGTCTACGCACTTCTATTCTTGTAGACAGTTTTTGGACCTCCAAGTGCAGAGGTTTGTAGAACAGCAGCAAGTTTCCCTTAAGTGGATTACCAAGGTTTATCAAACTCGGGGAGGAAGTGGATAAAGGTATTCCCTCTCAAGAAACCCTGCAATCAAGATACAAGAAGTCTCTTGTGTCCCCAACACACCCAATACACTTGTCAGGTGTATAGGTACACTAGTTCAACGAAGAGATAGTGAAATACAAGTGGTAACGGTGCCAGAAAATAGCTTCTGACTTGTTATTGACGTGGGGTAACGTGTGTGAAACTGAAATAAAGATGGAAGCAAGCAAACATGCAACAGATCTAGATGTGAACGGTGTTTCAATGTTTAGAAACAAGGCCTAGGGATCATACTTTCACTAGTGAACACTCTCTCATATAAATATCCTTTCTTCATGATACTACCCTTAACTACTCTCTGGTTGGATACTCTAATCCATGGTAGGGCCTTCCCCAATATAGATAACCTCACACTGTCACCCTGAGCGCTAGACGGTTCCAACAAACACCACAATTTCATAAAGACAACCAACTCAAAATATAACTCATGAATATATATGTAATCTAGCTTAAGTTCCACACACGGCGTGCACGCTATCACTGTCACACATGTGGGGAAAAGCATAGATCGATTAAAGCACGATGAGTATTTATGTAGACTCTAGCCTAAGTGCCACCATGGCATGCACGCAATCACTTTCACAGACATGGGGAGAGCAGAGATCTATTGAAGCACTTGAGTAGCAAGGTAGATCTACTTGATTACAAAGCTCATGACCACAAGATCATTCATAGAGAGAGAGAGAGAGAGAGAGAGAGAGATGAACAGATAGCTACCGGTAGAGCCCTTAGCCCTGAAGAAGAACTATTCCCCTGGTGTGAGCATGCGACAAAACATTACTAATCAAAGCATAGAGTGGTACTACAAGTCAAGTACTAAATGATCATAGAGGCTATGGTGACTTGTTAATAGTCATAACATGGTGTGAGCATGTGCCAAATCAACCCAAACAAAGCATCAAAGGAGAATACCACAGTACTATGCTTTTGTATGCTAAAACAACGCATGATTCCTTCAAGGCATATTAAGCAATACTAATTGTTTGGAACAAGTCATGCTACAACAATAATCATTAATCATAAAGTCAAAACAACATCTAGCATGACATGATAAAGTCTAAGTCACAGCCAAAACAAGCTCCTTTTTGTACCACTTTAAGCATGAAACTTTCTACTGTTTTCCAACACCAATCAACTTATTTGAAACAACTCAAAAAGATGATAATCAATAAATATCAGTGAGCATGTCTCACAAATCCACAAATAAGAACTAAAAATTTCTAAGAAAACAGCATAAGAAAACTAAGGCTAAACACAGTGCTAGCTAATGTGAACACTCACAGAACAATAAGAGTGAAAACTAGAGTGTTCTAGGCAATGAAAATAGAGTGTGCCTCTCTCCAAAAGAAGTGAGCTGGGATCCAACCAACTTACTCAAGCAAACTAAAACCAAAACCGAAAACTAAGACGCTCCAAGAACATCACAACTGTGCATGAAGCAATAAAAATAAAGTGTCTAGAAAGACCTAAGATTTTTATTGATGAAGAAGGGGATGCCTTGGGCATCCCCAAGCTTTGACGCTTGTACCTCTTGAATATTTCTTGGGGTGAAACGGGGTGGAATCCCCAAGCTTGAGCTTTTGTCCATTATTCATCTCATTACATCATTCTCTCTCTACACCTAAAAATTTTCCTTCATATAAAACTTCACACAATCTTCATTAGCAACATTAGTGTATTCAAAAGATAATAGACCCTTGGGTTTAGCTTTAGAACAGCAAAACTTTCACTAAAAACACAAGATAATGTAACAACTCCTTCAAAAAGCTCAATTTCCCAAAAAGAACCCAAAAAGAAATCAATAAGAAGCAAATGCAAATACTGGCAGAAATCTATCCAGACCAGCAGGTAGAAATCAATTTTTTCGAAAATCTTCTGTTGCTCAAATCAAAAAGTTTTGAACTAACGAAATTTAGATAACATACTGGGGGATTTATTTGTAAATTTTCAGCTCAATCCGACTTACATAGACCCCTCACAAAGTTTTATGGTGGAGGACAAAAATCTGTTTCAGGACAGCAACTCCCCAAATCAAACTTCCCTCTCATTAGAGGTCATTCTTGGCACAAAAATCAAACAAAAAGGATAAGGAGAGGTCATTACTGAAGTAATAAATTCCAAGACTCAAGGAAACTCTTGGGTTATCTCCCAACAAGTACCTTTTTAACGCCTTTAAGTTAGGCATGATAGTTTGAGAAGATGCTATCATAAGAAATATGAATTGAAGTAAAAGAGAGCATCAAGAAGAAAATTCAAAACACATTTAAGTCTAACCCACTTCCTATGCATAGAAATCTTGTAAATAAACAAGTCATGAAAGCACAAAGCAACAAGCATAGGAAAGGAAAACAAGTGCAACTTCAAGATTTGCAACATAAAGAGGGGAAACTTAATATTTGTGAGATGCATAAGACCATGTTTCCCTCTCTCATAATAACTTTCAGTAGAATCATGAATGAAATTAACAATATAACTATCACATAAAACATTCTTATCATGAGCCACATGCATAAAATGATTATTACTCTCCACATAAGCATTGTCATGCTTATTAATCATAGTGGGAGAAAATTCAACAAAATAGCTATCATTAATATTCTCATCACCATAATCATCAAATATAGGAGGCATATTGTAATCACAATTAATTTTCTCCTCAATAGTAGGTGGACTGAAAATATCATATTCATCATTGTAATCATCATATTTGGGAGGTTTGGTATCATCATAAGAAATAGAATAGCTATCTTCCAAAGCCGGGGAACTAAAAAGATCATTTTCATACAAACTAGCTTCCCCAAGCTTGGACTCTTCCATAGCATTAGCAACAATTGTGTCCTAGAGTTCATACTAATAACATTGCTATTAGCATGCAAATAAAGTTCCATAGGTTTTTTAATTTTCTCTTCAAACACTTCATGTCCTAATTCAAGCTAGATACTGTAGAGCTCTTTAATTTTTTTTGTTGTTTTCCATTAAGCCTAACTAGTGAAACAATAAACAAAAAGACACAATTTTAGAATCTAAAGGAAATAACTTCGAGCACTCACACCGGAGGATGTGAGTACCTTTTACCTTACCTCCCCGATAACGGCGCCAGAAAATATCTTGATGTCTACGCACTTCTATTCTTGTAGAAAGTTGTTGGGCCTCCAAGTGCAGAGGTTTGTAGAACAACATCAAGTTTCCCTTAAGTGGATTACCCAAGGTTTATCGAACTCAGGGAGGAAGTGGTCAAAGGTATTCCCTCTCAAGCAACCCTGCAATCAAGATACAAGAAGTATCTTGTGTCCCCAACACACCCAATACACTTGTCAGGTGTATAGGTGCACTAGTTCAACGAAGAGATAGTGAAATACAAGTGGTAACGGTGCCAGAAAATAGCTTCTACTTGTTGTTGACGTGGGGTAACGTGTGTGAAACTGAAAGAAAGATGGAAGCAAGCAAACATGCATCAGATCTAGATGTGAACGGTGTTTCAATGTTTAGAAACAAGGCCTAGGGATCATACTTTCACTAGTGAACACTCTCTCATATAAATATCCTCTCTTCATGATACTACCCTTAACTACTCTCCGGTTGGATACTCTAATCCATGGTAGGGCCTTCCCTAATATAGATAACCCCACACTGTCACCCTGAGCGCTAGACGGTTCCAACAAACACCACAATTTCATAAAGACAACCAACTCAAAATATAACTCATGAATATATACGTAATCTAGCTTAAGTGCCACACACTGCGCACACGCTGTCACTTTCACACACGTGGGGAAAATCATAGATCTATTAAAGCACGATGAGTATTTATGTAGACTCTAGCCTAAGTGCCACCATGGCGTGCACGCTGTCACTTTCACACACATGGGGAGAGCAGAGATCTATTGAAGCACTTGAGTAGCAACGTGGATCTACTTGATTACAAAGCTCATGACCACAAAATGATCATGCATAGGGAGAGAGATGAACACATAGCTACCGGTAGAGCCCTTAACCTCGAGGAAGAATTACTCCCTCCTTATCATGGGAATCAGCAAAGGTGATGAAGATGGCGATGGAGATGGCTCCGGGGGTACTTCCCCGTCCTGACAGGGTGCCGGAACAGAGACTTTCTGTCCCTCGAATATCCCCTTCGGTGGCGGCGGTGCAGCGGTTTTTTTTCTAGAAGTATGATGGATGATTTAGGGTTTTCTCCCTGGGGACTTCTTATAGGCGCAGGAGGCAAGGTCGGTGGAGGTCCAGGGGCCCCACACCCCTTGTAGGTTCCACCAGGGCTTGCCCGCGCCTGGGGGGTGCGACCACCCTGGTGTCCTCCTCCACCTCTGCTTCGTGGTTCCGTGTTACTCCGGGAAAATAATGACTTTGGCTTTTGTCGCGTCCAATTCCAAGAATATTGATTTTCTGCCTTTCTGGAACCAAAACACAGAAGAAAACAGGCAACTGGCACTATGGCATATTGTTAATAGGTTAGTACCAGAAAGTGTATAAAAATACCTCAAAGTGTAGACAAAACATAAGACAAATGATATAAAACAAGCATCGAGCATCAAAGATTATAGATACGTTTCCGACGTATCACCAATCACTGCCTTCTCTGTGAACCCACATGGAACACGAATCCCCAAGCAGGAATACCTCTATTAAGCCCCATATAGGCAGATATAACCATGGTAACCCCTTCAAGACTCCAGTAAGCAAATCATGTCCCTGGTAACCCCCACTGAAGTGGTAGATATACCTCCGACAGCCCCTCACGGATAATATATACACAAGTATCGCATGGACATAAGGGCTCCCACCCATGTTGAGTCCTCGCTAGGAATGTACAACGTCACGATAAGGTCATCCGTTCATGTGAAAGGAAGAAGATCCAGATGACTTCTCTTTCCCATTCCAAATCTCATGGTTAAAGCGTATTATATGGCGCTAGAATCACTGATGTCATGGGTTATTAATTCCTATATGATGAATCTTACTGCATATAGAATCCTAGGTTCCATTGTCAATCTTATATTTATCATCACTTAGGATGATAATAACATTTTATTTATTTGAGAAAATAGTATTTCTTTCTCCTTTATAGAACATAGGTGATAACACACAAGTTGCAAATACTTTGATAAACACATCAAAGGACATGAGAAAGTGATGAACTTGCCTTGAGACTGCAAGGTAGTGAATTCGAATGCTTGCACTCGACCATGAGCTTATATTTCTACAAAACACCATTATTGCCCAGTAAGGACAATATTTAAAGAAGCAAGAATGGAAATGCATACTAATGCAATGCATCATTTTATTATTAATCTTTTTTGCGTGTTTTACCCATATTATTAAAATCTTAAAGTTTCTTTTAATAAAATAAATTTAATTATTGATAATTCTTAAAATCTCGTAAATATTATATTTAATATTTTTTGTGATAACAAACATTAATGTAAGAGTTTAAAACTAATCTTTATTTAATTTTAAATCCAATTAATATTTTCCCAAAATTCCATTAAGAAATAAGTGTTTTAATTTAGAGGATTATATTTTATTAAACTAAAATACAATTTAGTATTTTTCTTAAATACTATATATATTTATGATTGTAAAAGTGAATTTTATTTATTTTCAGGTATTTTATTTATTTTTACAAAATTACATAAATAATTTATGTCATAAAAATAATTATCCTAGATTTATTATTTTAAAATTCAATTGGATAATTTTTATGAACACATAGATATATTGTTTGTATTTTCGAATTTTTATTTATTTTCTTAGAGCTTAACAAGTATTAGGATTATTTAGTCTTCTTAATAAATAGAATTAGGGTTCTTTTCTTTAAAACTAGGCCTGGCCCGTTGGACTGACCCAACCCGGTCCAACTGGGTTGGGTCAAACCCAACCAGAGTGGCACTAGACCGTCTCATCGGTCCAGTGCTCTCTCTCTCTCTATATATATATATATATCTTGCTCGCATCGATCTCATCCTCTTGTCTTCTTCCTCTAACGACCATGAGTTGCGCTGCCGTTGCTGCTTGATTTCGGCCGCCCTTGACCTCCCTTGCTGCTGCGGTGCAGGATGATGATATTGACGATGTTGTGTCGTCCTATCCTCTTTGATTCGTCCTACTGGCGGTGTCGCCACCTCACTGGTGCCTAGGGTTTAGACCTCGCCAATGACTTGGCGCTCCGACGCCTCTTTGATGTTCTGTAAATCCCAACATTTAGGAACCAATGAAGGATAGATTTAGGAATATGTGCAATTGCATGCATTCATCTGTAAAAATATGGGTAAATTTTTCGCCAAATAAAAACTTAAAGTGATCAAAGTTTCTTTCACTCTTTAAGTTTAGGAATAGCCTTGGAGAATGATCGTTATAAACTTTGACATGATCTTTATGGATTAGTGTGTTTTGGGGAAAGGAATTTGAATTCAAACTTGAGAGTTGGATTTATATTTTTAAAATATTAAGGTTATGTTTGAGTAATATTATTTAATCAAGAAATAATATTTAGTAACTCAAACTTTAGATAACATAACACAATCAAGTAAATGAATATTTATTCCATATATTTATTCAATGAATAAGTTACAAAATGTAACTTATGAAGTTGATAAAGAATCTTTACAATAGTAAATTATAAAAGGTGGAAAATTTACATATTGAGAAATATTACAATCTTTCTTACAAAAGAATAAAATAAAGATTACAAAAGAATAAAATAAATATTACAGAGGAACCATTCTATCAAAAAAGAAAACCTATTCTAATCTTGAATCTTCAAGCCTTGTACCTGCAAAACAAAGAACAAAGAAAAAGAAAGAAAATAAGGGTTAAGATATTTTTACTCTCAGCAGTGAAAAGTGTGATGCACTGTTCCACTTTACATCATTGAGTAAATCTTTAGGGGAAAGTTTCACCAATATGAAAGAATTAAATCTTTCATAATTAATAAGCCACAAGTCAAATGATTCCAATCAGTAAGAGGAGAAAGTTTCACCAGGCAGATGAATGGTAATCAGATAAAAAGGTAAATCATCTCCCTGAGCATATCCATAAGGATGCAGCAGGCACACAAACAACTTACACACCTAAATGCATGGTGTGTGCTGTCAACACAGCCACAGCTGTCTACACAAGCAAAAGAGCTCAACACAACCGTGGGCAAGCACCACAGAACCATTTCCTTGCACATACACATCAGGCATCAGCAGTCTAGACACAACAAACCAAGCCAAACCAAACCAAGCCAAACCAAACCAAACCAACCACACACCAGATCATCCCAGTACTCACCAAGATGGTGACATAAGGAGGGGTGGATCAGGTGGATAGCAAGGACAAGGCCAAGCTCACAGGAACCAGAAGGTGGATAGCAAGATCAAGGACAAGCTTCTAGGAGTTGGAAGTAGTAGGAGCAGCATCAAGAGAAGCACAAGATCAGGCCAACATAACAAGATAACAAGATCAACCAGTTACAACACCAACAACTCAACTATTGTGGTGAGTAGTATAAAACCATCACATGATCTGTCTATCTAAGTTAGATAAGAATTCATGTGTTATCTTATATTAAACCTCTCAGAAAGCACCCAAGTGGGGTGAATCCATCATAGAGGATTTTGAATACTAAATTCATAGCCATAAGAAAACCATACAAATAAAACCAGGATCTCAGACCAACATCACTGATCCTGGATATAAAGGCCAAATCTTTTAATCTAATATAATCATAGTCAAGATTATGAATTCTGGGCACATCTCTTAAAAGAGTAGCACCCTAGAATTCACAAATCTTATGGATCCATGCAAAATCATTAGCACACAAATCATTTTATCAAAAGGATTCGATAATAAGTAACTGGTATCACTACCAGAACATCTCTATAAGGAACAGCAAGATAGGAACATAGTTCCTAAGCCTCAGACCAACATCATAGGCACTGATGTTTAAAGAAAAAAGCTTCCAACTTATCTTTGGCATTAATCCAATCTTAAGCATTAACAGAATCAAGCCAAGTAGTAGAACCTAGACTTGTGTGCCATTTCAAGATGGTGTCACAAGAGTAGATTCTAAACCAAGCAGATTAAGTATCTAGCTTTCATAGATAAACTGACAAAAAACTAATCATCATTTTCCTGGTATCAATCACCAGGAATCATTTCCAAGTTTATGTATACAGAACATCACTGTAAGAAACTAATTAACCTCAATCTGCATATGAATCCATAAGACAACAATTACAGATACTATGCATAAATCACTCACAAAATCACCGTCAATAACCAAATCATGACAGTAGTGAATTTCCAAATCACTAGGATCCACAAGTAATGATTCCACAGTAGCACTATCATTTGAACCATATCAAATTAACCACTGGAATTAGTCTGGTAAGCCACTAGCATCATAGAAATTAACTATAGATAGTGATCAACATAGCCACCATACTGAAGGATCATCACTACTAGTTCCAATTCATTAGATATAACCACAACAGAGGGATGAACCCTAATAAATACATGAACCCTAATCAAGACATGAACCCTAATCAGGGGTAGCCACTAGAAGCACACAAGATAGGGAGGCAGAGTACAGAGAGCACGGGTGGGTAGAGAAAGAAAACTTACTGGAGGTTCTGCTATGGCCGAGAAGAGGAATAATAAGGGGTCGACGAGCGTGGCGGCACGGGGAGCACCCAAGGGGCATTGCAACCCGCACCGAGCCGAGGCGGCGAGCACAACATCGCTTGAGGGCGAGCAGCACCACCCCAACAACATTAGAACACCCACAACACCACGAGCACAGCGGCGACGATAGCACTAGCACCACCCCAAACCCTAGGGTTCAGGACGGAACCGTCCTGGCCACAGGAGAGCCCCAAATCCAAATCGAAATGGACTAGATGAAGGAGCGGGGTCAGCAACCACGCCATGCACCACGGCAGCGGACAGAGAGGACCACGACAACGTGAATCGCCCGACGGTGGTATCGGCGACCACGGGGTCGAGGAAGAAGAAAAGATAAGGACGAGAGAGAAGGACATGGGAGAGTGGGCTGAGAGGGCCAACCCTTCAGGGAGCCTTTTTGGTCTTGATCACTTGGACCAAAACGGCCCAATAAGCCCAACAACCTAAAGAAAGTTTAATAATTAGGAAAAGACCAAAATACCCCTGAACTTAAATAAAAAATCTAAAAATTATAAATAAAATATTTTTAGATTCACAATAATCCAATCTATCTAAATAAATTAAGAAATAAATTTTTATCAAGAATTTTATAATATATGTATTCCTCATGGAATTATATAAAATTAAAGAAAGAAGATAAAAATAAATAAAAATCACTTTTATTATATATTAATATTGTAGTATTTTAGAAAAATACTAAATAAATGTTTAATATCATAAAAGGAAATTCTTGTATTTAAATGATAATTCTTAAAAGAATTATTAAATAAATAAAAATCAAATAAAATAAAATAAAAATACAATATTCAATAAATATTAATATTTATAAATCCTTTACTACTTAAAGGAATTTTTGTAACTAAAATAATGGGTAGAACACACAAAAATAAGTAATGCATTACATTACTTTGCATAATAATTTTTCCTCTTTAAATATTGTCCTTACCGGGCAATAATGATGTTTTGTAGACATAGAAGCTCAAGGTCCAGTGCAAGCATCCGACTTCACTACCTTGAAATTACAAGGCAAGTTCATCACTTGCTCATGTCCTTTGAAGAGTCTTTATCAAAGTATTTGCAAATTGTGTGTTATCATCTATATTCCAAAGAAAGAAAATATTATTTTCTCAAATAAATAAATCTTAGGTATCATCCTAAGTGATGATATAATGGAGCAATAGAACTTAGGTTTCTATTTGCAACAATGATGATAAATTAGGGACTTAATAACCCATGACATCAGTGATTCTAGCATTATATATTACGCGTTAACCATGAGATTTGGAATGGGACAGAGAAGTTAGTTGTATCTTCTTCCTCTCGCATGTAGCCGGATGTGCAGGTCATGGTCGTTATCACTCGTAGCGTGCATATTAATTGGTAATTCGTTGAGGATATGCAGCATATGGGTGGGAACCCTCATCGTCCCACGATAGTTCTGGCATCTAACGGTTTGTACAAACCATTGTCGTAATTCTATGTGTGGGCATGGTGTAGACCAAGGAGGCATGCGAGGTCGCGAAGGGGGCAGTGATTGGCTTGTTTCACCTACTAGGCCCCGCATCATGGAATTGTGGACGAGAAAGTACGCCCGGTTGTGCAACAAGGAGTTGATCTCTCATGGGTAAAGTAACGCACCTCTGCATAGTGTAAGAACTGTAACTTGTTACTCCCTGTTCCAGGAAGGAGCTACGAACGCGGTAGGAAAGGAACTCCATGAAAGTTCTGGTCAACCTATGAAGGCTGATGGTCAAATATTTTAATAATAAAATCAATCTTTGAAGAAGGATTTACAAAAACTGCATAGTGCCAAGGACTTAAGGTCCGAGATGGTAGATAGAGCATCAAACTTCCCACCTTGCATATAATGAACTTGCTGGGTAACGCTGTTACTCACCCTTTCCTTTGATTCCTTGCTTAGACTCTGAAGATCCCGAAGCCACACCTATGTATGCAGCCGAATGCCAAGAAATGTGTTCTACGAGGAGCCTGACCTGTCAGGAGGTGTTGAAGGAGTGGATTACGAAATCCGCTATGGAGTAGATGGCAACGAGTCAAACTAGTGCTCTAGTTAGTAGTAACTGACGGAGTCGATCAACATGAACCATATAGAATAAGCTGTTGAGCTCAACTCTTAGTTGGAGTTGTTACTTTTAAATTCCGCTGAAACACTTTATATTTTGGTTTGTAAGGTGAATCTTTTCGAAGTCTTGAACTTCTGGTAGTGTAATATAATAATGTGTGTATGTTTGTAATATGGACCCACAATGTTTCTATTGTACCACTCCGAGGGATGTGATATTTATGGAATGGTGTTCTGTGAATGTCATGTCAACGACTGACGGGCTATTAGCTCAGTGGTAGAGCGCTCCCCTGATAATTGTGTCGTTGGAATTTCGATCTCATTATGTTCAATAATCACTGTTTTCATGATCCATTTGATAGTGTACTACACATGCAGTGGTATGCTGGGTCACCGCATGTTCCCCTGGTGCTTTGGCGACGATGTGGTTCCACCCTCTCTTCAATAGCCGCCATGGACACGGCTTGGCGCAGATTGCAGCGCCCCCCTGGGTGCTCCCCGTGCCGTCGTGTTCTTCCCCAACGTCGGTCACTGCTTCCTCTTCCAGTTTCTTAGCGAGGACCTCAGGTAAGAGGTGATTTTCCCCTTTATTATCATGATTCTTTCTCTTCAATCTCTCACTGTGGTGTTGTATTACCCCCAGATAGCCCCATACTTGGTTCTAGGGTTCTCTGATGTTTAATATTGCTTGTGGCTACATTCATTTAATATTGATGGATTCAGAATTAGCCCTTAATTTCTTAACTTGTACTCTGGTTCATGCTTGATATGATTCATATTGGGGTTCGGTGCAGAAAATCAAAAAAATTATTTTAAGCGGAAAAAACCCCAAATGCCCAAGATCTATCTACTAGTAATGCAATAATGGAGAGAGACAACAGTGATGTACCCTTGAAGACCGAGAGAGCATTACGCTCATGAATAAGAATGGATGGTGTAGTCGTACCCGTCCTACCTCAAGGTCACGTAGCTCCTCGCAATTCACCCTTGTCCTGGTCCTCGCACGATGGCCCGAAGGCTTCAATAGCCCCATGATGGCTCGCTGTTGACGAGGGAGCTTCTTCTTCTTTAAGTCCCCGACAACGGCGCCTGTTGGGAACCCCAAGAGCAAGGTGTGAAGCAGCAAGCAACAAGTTTCCCTCAGTTGAGCTGAGGTTATCGAACCAGTAGGAGGAAGGAAATGTCACACAAGTGTTGCAAGCAACGCGGAGATCTGCATAACACAAACTCAAGACTTTTCCCCAAAAAATCAGTGAGGTTGTCAAGCTCACCGGTTTGCTGTAACAAAGGATTAAACATATGGTGTGGAAGGTAATGGTTTGCAGCAAGTAAACAAGTAACAGTGGAATATGTACCAATGGTAAAGATTGGACCGGGGTCCATAGTTCACTAGAGGTGCTCTCCTTAGATAAACAACATGGCATGAAGGCAAACAAATTATAGCATGGGCAATTGATAGGAACTGAACAAGGCATAACAATGCAATTACCAGTCAGAAAGATCCTATGAGATTCGTTTGGGCAATACAACAAGATACATAGACCGCCATCCAACTGCATCTATGACTAGTAGTCCACCTTCAGGTTATCATCCGAACCCCCTCCAATATTAAGTTGCAAGCAACCGACAACTGCTTTAAGCAAAGTGTGTAAGGTAAACAGTCCACATGTTCCATGAACAAGAGACCGTTGTTTTATCCCTAGTAGCAACAAACATCTACAATCGAAGAGATTATTGTCACTTCCCTTGGAAACTAGAGGCATGAACCCACTATCGAGCATAAATACCCCCTCTTGGAGTCACTAGCAACTACTTGGCCAAGATAGCTACTAACAACGGAGAGCATGCAAGATCGCAAACAACACAGACATGATAGAATCATAAAGACAAAACCATTAATCAAACCAACATAATAATCTCAATATCCATCGGATCCCCGCAAACACAACATGCATGATTACAAATAGATTAGATCTTGATCATGAACGGAGCTCACAAGATCTATACATGAAAGCACAAAGGAAAAGATACAACCATCTAGATACTACATGGACCCATAGTCCAAGGTGGAACTACTCACGCATCATACCAGAGTGAAGGCCTCCGGGATGATCTCCCCTCCGGCAGGGTGCCAGGAAGAACTTCAGATCCCCCATGTAGGGACGATGGTGGCGGCGGCTACAGAAGGTTTCGTGGAGATTTGATCGGGTGCTTAGGGTTTCTGCATCAGGGGCTTTTTATAGGAGAAGGGGGAGGCCGAGGCGGAGGCCAGGGGCGCCAAACCCTATCCACACACGGGGTGCCCCCCGCCCGCGCCTGGGGTGGGTCTAGCCTCCCTGGCCGGCCCCTTCGGCTCCCCTCTGAACTTCTTGTTCCCCACGAAAAGTAATTGACTTTGACGTTTGTCCCGTCCAATTCCGAGAATATTTCTTTACTAACTTTTCTGAAACCAAAAACAGCATAAAACAGGCATCTGACACTGTTGCAACTTGTTAGCAGGTTAGTACGAGAAAACATATAAAAAAGCACCTCAAAGTGTAGACAAGTAAAGCAAAGTAGATACTAAACAAGCATGGAGCATCAAAAATTATAGATATGTTTCCGACGTATCAAGCATCCCCAAGCTTAACTCCTGCTCGTCCTCAAGTAGGTAAGTGATAAAAGAATAATTTTTGAGTTGACATGCACCCTCACAATAAAGATCCAACCATTTGCAAGCATTGAAAGCTGGGATCAAAGAAATCTAAACATGTTCATGAAAGATGTATTTCTAACAATAGGACATAGTAACTATGCATGCAACATGGCAAGTTACAAACAAAGATCATGAATAACATGCATTGTAAAACGTTTGTTCGTTTCACATACAGAAAATATAGCATAGTGGCAATCAGCTTGTCCCTCATAGAGTAGCAATATAGATGCATATGACACTTTCAAAGTTCACAATGGTGACTAGAAACAAATAGCACAAGAATAAGTAATATCACAATATGCATCAATTAATAAGCTTTGGAACACTGCACACAGAATGACAACTATGCTCTCTTAATGGTGCCTAAAGGTGAAGGTGGAGAGTCAATATGGTGGAAGAAAAACCTTTTATAAAGGAAGCAGGGATTTCAAGTTTCAAAAAGAGCTTCCAAAAATTATGGTACTAGTTAGCTTTCAGCCCTCATTGCCCCTATCATAAGCATCTTGAAGTGGTTAAGGTTAAAGTGGCAAAGGTGGAGTATATGCTTGACAAAGTATAAGTTGGCAATCTCAAGTCCCTTGAATACGAGGGCCACACCTCATGCATACTCAACTTTGGTTCCAGGTAAGTTCTTGTCACTGTAAGTATTTGCATATCATTAAGAACCGCCAACGGGGTACCCCTTGCACATGGTACATGAGATTTTCCATAACCAAAATGACAAGGCAAGCAGACAATGAGCATCTCAGCAATCTTCTTATTTACCATGGGAATATGGTGCTTTTTTTCTCTCTTTACTCCTTTTCTCAATGTGTCTCTTTTTTTACAAGAAGAATGCTTCATAGATGTCACTATGGTGATGCTGCAAGTTTCCACCATGATTAGGCATCAGGCGTTTCTCTAACACAGGATACAAACTCCATGGACTTACAAGTTCCCTCTTTATTTCACACCGGTGACATCCATAGACAAAAGAACATGATATCAACTGAGTACAAAGTATAAGTAAAATGTTGAAAATGTTCCTCGTGATAGCACGGTTCTGCTAATTCCAACTTATAAGTGCAAGCATATAAAACAAAGTTGTCACAATGGTTCAAGTTTATTAGGGGAAAAGAATATAAAGTGTGCCATCAAGTTCGCGAGGGCTTTAATCACTAAGTTTTCACATAACAATATGGTTTTTAATTGGAAGATAGTTGAAAACAAGAATATACTTGGAATGGTGTAACACACCATGCATAGGAATTTATAGTGGACACTTTGGAATAACTTGGTTTCTTGGGAGTTGGAAGCATGAGTAGAACTTACTCATACAAGTGGAGGCTAGCAAAAGACTGGGAGAAACCAACTAAGAGAGCATAATGGCCATAATCATGCAGTGCAACAAAGCATACTAATCAAAGAAAAGAGTGGTACCACAAGTCAAGGACTAAATGATCATAGAGGCTAATGGTGACTTGTCATAGTCATACATGGTGTGAGCATGTGCCAAGTCGACCCAAGCAAAACATCAAAGAAGAATACCACAATACTATGCTTTTGCATGCTAAAACAACGCATAATTTTTTCAAGACACAATAAGCAATCCAAATTGTTTGGAACAAGACATGCTACATCAATAATCACTTAGCATAAGTTCAAAACAACACATAGCATGTCATGCTAAAGTCTAAGTCACAGTCAATGCAAGCTCCTCTTGTACTTTAAGCAAGAACTTACTACTCCTTTCCAAACACCAAGCAAACTTATTTGCAAAACAACACAGCGAGAACGGGGGTCCAAACTACTTAAGAAAACTAAACAAACTAAGCAAATCGAACGAAAACTAATACTCTCCAAGAACAACACAACTGTGCATGAAACAATAAAAATGAAGTTTCTAGACGGACCTGTGATTTTTATTTATGAAGAAGGGGATGCCTTGGGCATCCCCAAGCTTTGACGCTTGTATCTCTTGGATATTTCTTGGGGTGCCACCATGGTGGCATCCCAAAGCTTGAGATTTTTTGTCCATTCTTCATCTTATTACATCATTCTCTCTCTCTACACCAGAATTTTTTTCCTTCACACAAAACTTCACACAATCTTCATTAGCAACATTAGCTTATTCAAAAGATATTAGACCTCTGGCAAAGCATTAAAACAGCAAGGATTTTCACTAAAAACACAAGATACTGTAGTAACTCCTTCAAAAAGCTCAATTCACCTAAATAGAACTCAAAAAGGAATCAATAAGAAGCAAATGCAAATAATGGCAGAAATCTGTCAAAACAGACCAGTAGGTTGAAACCGATTTTTTCGAACATCTTCTGTTGCTCAAATCAACAAGTGTTGAACTAACAAAAGTTATCTAACATACTGGGGGATTTATTCGTAAATTTTCAGCTCAATCTGAGTTATAGAGATTCCTCACGATTTTTTTTGGTGGAGGACATAAATCTGTTTTGGGACAGCAACTCCCCAAATCTTACTTCCCTCTCATTAGAGGTCATTCTTGGCACAAAAACCAAACAAAAAGGATAAGTAGAGGTCATTACAGAAGTAATAACTTCCAAGACTCAAGGAAACTCTTGGGTTGTCTCCCAACAAGTACTTTTCTCTAACGCATTTAAGTTAGGCACAAGAAGTAAGAAGAATCAAGTATTTTCAAATGAAGAAGCATTCATATCAAATCTTGCTTTCAAAGGAGGAGCAAAAAGCAACTTATCTCTCCTCATAGGGAAGTGTTCAATACCTTTATTGAATGGAAAATGATATTTAATGGTGCCTTCTTTCATATCAATGATAGCACCAACTGTTCTAAGAAAAGGTCTTCCCAAAGTGATAGGACAAGAAGCATTGTATTCAACATCCAAAACATAGAAATCAACAGGGATATAAGCATTGTTAACCATAATGAGAACATCATTAACACTCCCCATGAGTTTCTCCTTAGCATTATCATTGAGTGGTACATCCAAATAACAATCTTCTAATGGTGGAAAATCAAGCATTTCATATATCTTCCTAGGCATAATAGAGACACTAGAACCAAGATCACATGAAGCTTTGAGATCAATGTCTTTCACGTGCATATTAATAATGGGTTCCCAACTATCTTCTACCTTCCTAGGAATAGAATCTTTGTGTTTTAGCTTCTCTTCCTTAATCTTAACAAGAGCATCTATAATGTGTTTGGTGAAAGCAACATGCATATCACTAGCATCAGGACTTCTAGCAAGCTTTTGCAAGAACATAATCACTTCAAAAATATTGCAACCATCAATATCAAAGTCAAACTTAGCATCACTAGTAGTAGACATAGTAGGAGGTGGAATAGGGGCTACTTGTGGTTTAGTGGTGATGGTGCACACACTATTGTTTCTATCAATTTCAGCTTCCCTTTCCCACTTAGCATGAAGTTGAGCTAACCGCCTAACATTTTCATCAATAGTAACTTGTATGGCATGAGAAGTAGCAAAGGTGTTCTCCATAGTTTCAGGTTTAGAAGCCATTTTATTAACCAAGGAAGTTTGAGCTTCGGACAAAGAGGATATATTTTTCTCAGCACTAATTTTTTTTGACTGTAAACTAGGAATTTCTCTATCCAGATTCTCAAGCTGAAGACTAATGTTTTTCAAGATAATAGATTGTTCCTCCATAGTTTTAGTGAAAATCTTGCTTTGATCATATTGCATTTGCCTAAAGTTTTTAGTGGATATCTTGACTTCTAGAATCCTCTCTTCACTAGGCATTCCAGATCTACCTTGATAAGCATTTCCACTAGGAGGATAAGGTCTATAATTGTTGTTGCTACCAAAATTATTCCTGTAGGCATTGTTGTTGAAATTGCTGTTTCTAATGAAGTTCACATAAACTTGCTCTTTGTGAGCAACCAAAGAGGCTAAGGGAACACTACTAGGATCTAGAGGAGCTTTGCCATTAACAAGCATAGCCATAATAACATCAATCTTTTCACTCAAAGAGGAAGTTTCCTCAACAGAATTTACCTTCTTACCATGTGGAGCTCTCTCAACATGCCATTCAGAGTAGTTAACCATCATATTATCAAGGATCCTTGTTGCAACACCCAAATTGAGGCCCATAAAGGTACCTCCAGCAGCAGAATCCAAAAGATTTCTTGAGGAGAAGTTCAAACCTGCATAAAAAGTCTGGATAATCATCTAAGCAGTGAGTCCATGAGCAGGGCATTTTTTAACCAAAGATTTCATTCTTTCCCAAGCAGGAGCAACATGTTCACTATCAAGCTGTTTAAATTTCATAATGTCACTTCTCATAGATATAATCTTAGCAGGAGGATAGTACTTTCCAATAAAAGCATCTTTGCACTTAGTCCAAGAATCAATACTATTTTTAGGCAAAGAAAGCAACCATTCTTTAGCTTTTCCCCTCAAGGAGAAAGGAAAAAGCTTGATCTTAATAATATCTCCATCTACATCCTTATACTTTTGCATCTCACAAAGTTCAACAAAGGTATTGAGATGGGCAGCAGGATCATCAGAACCAGCACCAGAAAATTGCTCTCTCATCACAAGATTCAACAAAGCAGGCTTAATTTAATAAAAGGTAGTATCATGAGCAGGTGGAGCAATAGGAGTGCTTAGGAAATCATTGTTGTTGGTGCTAGTGAAGTCACAAAACTTGGTGTTCTCAGAAGAGTTCATTTTGGCAAAGGTGGGCAAGCCAAAAATAGCAGCAGCAGCTTAGAGCAGGAACTAATTTTTTTGTGTTTTTGAATAAAGAAAGCAAACCAAACTAGACTATTTTTTTTGAGTTTTTTGAAAAGAGGCAAACAAAACCAAGCAAAAGAAACAAAGCAAACTAAAAACAAAGTAAAGATAAAGGAAGTGAAGGACTACCCTAGTGAAGACGTCCTTAGACTCCCTGGCAACGGCGCCAGAAAACTTGATGGCTGGCTGTTGATGAGGGAGCTTCTTCTTCTTTAAGTCCCCGGCAACGGCGCCTGCTGGGAACCCCAAGAGTAAGGTGTGAAGCAGCAAGTTTCCCCTCAATTGAGACCGAGGTTATCGAACCAGTAGGAAGAAGGAAACGTCACATAGGTGTTGCAAGCAACGCGGAGATCTACACAACACAAACTCAAGAATTTGCCCCAACGAATCAGTGAGGTTGTCAAGCTCACCGGTTTGCTGTAACAAAGGATTATACATATGGTGTGGAAGGTAATGGTTTGCAGCAAGTAAACAAGTAACAATGGAAGATGTATCAATGGTAAAGATTGGACCGGGGTCCATATTTCACTAGAGGTGCTCTCCTTAGATAAACAACATGGCATGAAGGGTAAACAAATTACAGCAGGGCAACTAACAGGAACTGAGGAAGGCATACCAATGCAATTACCAGTCAGAAAGATCCTATGAGATTCGTTTGGGCAATACAACAAGATACATAGACCGCCATCCAACTGCATATATGACTAGTAGTCCACCTTCAGGTTATCATCCGAACCCCCTCCAGTATTAAGTTGCAAGCAACAGACAACTGCTTTAAGCAAAGTGTGTAAGGTAAACAGTCCACATGTTCCATGAACAAGAGACCGTTGTTTTCTCCCTAGTAGCAACAACACATCTACAACCTGTAGTGGACCCGAATCTGGCTTGGTTCGAAATCCCTATGATTACAGTGCTAGTCCCTGGATCGAATAGCTAGCACCCACAGTTTAAGATGTAATATCAAGATAAAAAGGTCATATTACATTGCATGATCCAGAATATAAATACTTATTACAATCTCATATCCATAGGCTATCTTATTGCAAAGTAGCGGAATAAAAGTAAAGCATGGAGTCCTTCATCTTCATGTGCCAGAGGCAAACATGTTGGGTGTAGACTCGTAACCCCTACTCATCAAACATCACTATCATCAAGTAATCCTGCAACATGATAAGTTATAGCCACAAGGGCCAATACATTTGAATTGTATTGGCAAGTGTCACTACTATGTGGAAATAAGTTGGAACCTATCAATACATGGATATTTGGCTAAGTAGAGTTTATGCTCATTTATAGAAAGCAATATGGTTTTATCCTATCTTTTCAAAATAGTTTTGATCTTCCAACAACCTCCTGAACTCCTTGGCAAACTCCAAGTGCTTCTAATCCCTTGTTGACACCATCAAGTTTTACTTTGAGAAATTGGAATGTCGAGATCTTCCATAGCTTCAGGCCTTAGTTGCTCAGAGTTGTCCATAAGCGGGGACACGGCTAAGTACTTAGAATTTGATTTTCTGCAGAAGTTGTACACTTTACCAACATGACACAATCTCGTCTTGATGCCACTAGTGGCCGCTGGATAATTACACACCAAATGGAGTACCGATAGATGGATAATGTGACAAATTCTTTCCATAGAAGTCCTCCCAATACATAATGCTAGCATGTCTACCAGGCACCAATGTAAGGATATACTTCCAATACATAATTCTAGTTAACCTGAATAGGTACCAATGCAAGGGTCTTCCACTATGTAATTGACTAAGCCAGAGCCCATTTAGCATGTGGCTATACACGGAAGCCACTGTACGAGAAACATGTTCAATCTCTAAGTCCCTGGGTGGTATTCTTCTAGTGCATACACGAAAAAGATAGCCATATATATGGTTCCCTTCGTTGCCACCTTATTCACATCTGAGTATCTACATTTCACCCAGGTGATTCATTGAGTACTTGTTTTATTATATAAAACATATATTTTCCAACACTTCATATAATCATAACATGGTGTTCCACCCCGAATCTATAGCATGGCTAAGAGTACTACAACTACGATGTTTCCACTAAGGAAGATATAAAGGATATCCTAATAGGACATAACATAGCATAGTAACATAGTAGTCCTATCATGCATACTACAAAAATTCCACTAAGTATAATGAAAATAGTAGGACATGGATGATAGTGCCACTTGCCTTAGTAGTTAGTGGTGTTGGTACAATCTTAGCAATAACACACTTGACAATCAACACAATCTATCAAGTAGAACAACCAAGACAAAAGAATCACAAGATCAATACTAATGACAACACAAAAATCATGCAAAGTATGCAAACATGAAAGATGGCAATTTTTATTGTACTAATTGTTATAACAAGGTTCTGAACATTACTAAGTGATTTCTGAACATTTTATATATTCAAGATTACAAATGCAACCATTTGTGCAATTGTAGCAATTAGTAATATTTTCTAACACTTGGAAAGGCCGTTCTCACTAAATAATTGCCACGATATTATTTATACTATAATAAAATTATATTTTGGCCTTACTGGACAGAGGGTTCAATTTACAACCATTTGCAAAAGGATTCGCTTAAAAATAATTTACACACCAATTTTTATACTCAAAATACTCCAGAAATGGTTTTGTATAAAACGTGATTTTAACCGACTCAAAAAAACCAAATTATGGATCTAATGTGTTCTACACGCTTTTGTGAATCCATAGACAAATTATTTGCTAAATTTGGATATACAGAACTAAAGATATGATTTTTAAAAGTTTGTGTGTTCTTATGTCTAAAAATCCGAAAATAGGAATAGATATGACACTTGGCAGATTCTAATTGGAGGATACCCCTTCATTTAAGTGATCTATGATGGCCTTTAGATTAAGATCTAATGGTCCAGGATGGATCACCGGAATAACTCGCCGGAGAAGTTCGCCGGATTTGCGGGCACGGGCTTGGCATTGCCGTTCCCGTCGCTATGGACGTATCCGGAGTAGAAGAAGATGCGGACGACGTAGAGGACGTCGAGGCGGTGCTACTGGACGTGATTTAGAGGTCGTCCGTCCCCAAAGGTGACGACATTCCACAGCTGGAGCAACCTGCGACGTTGGCGGCGCGGTGAACTGCAACAATATGATGAAAAATCATGTCCTCGTGGTAGACAACATCAAGAATAGTCTTATGGTAGAAAGAATCGACGAGGAACTCACCGTGGACGACAAGATCTGATGATGAACTCAAATTTGGGGCTGAAGTTGGCATCGATCATGTTTGTTCTATAGAGCTCCTCTCGAGAAAGTTTGAGAACGAAAATGATGGAGGAGGACTAGAGGAATATGGTGCTAGCTTCGGTTTTTACTAAGGTGGTCTGTGGAGAGAGATTGGGAGAGGTATGTCGCCGAGTGCCATTCGGTTCACGATATTGATTTGAGGGATTAAGACGTTAAAGTGAGGAACTAATGCCCTGAATGGATTCTCCATTGAATTTCCAATAACTTTCGTGTTTAACTCTATAAGAAACGGCAAGAGAACTGATGGGGGAGGAGAGCAAGATCTATAGCCATGAACGTTGGACTTTCTGTAGGTGTACCTGACGAGACGAGGAAGACGATCGATTGTCCTAGATGGGCTTTGCTGAACCTGCCCAATAAGAAAATGAATGGAAGGAAAAAAATACGTGGAATGGAGGGCTGATTGGGTCTTGGGCTGCTGCTGTTTCTTTTTTTTCCTTCAATATTTTCTTCTTTTATTTTTCTGTTTTATTTTCTAGTTTCCAGTTTATCTCTTCAATTTGATTTAAATTTATACCAAACCATTTTAGAAAATTTATATAAAATATAAGTTGATAGTTTACTCTAATTAGAATATTTGGAATATTTTTTTTCATAAATTATAATTCATTTAAAAAATGAGCATGGTACGTACGTCTAGTTTCATTATTTCTATTCCCTTTTCTTATAAAAACCATATCTTTTGACTTAGGACTCCAAAAAGGTTCAAACCAATTTCCTTAGCTTATAGTTTTATTCTTTACCATAATCACCCATTTAAGAATACTTTTATTTTGTTTTAGTCATTGCCTTAACTTGACGTTATTTTTCTTCCTATAATTTATAAATTTCATATCATTTTATCTAGAGCTTCAAATAGAGTCAAACTAATTTCTATGGTTTAATACTTTTTTCATTTATCTTTTTAGCTTAATTAGGAATTCTTTTGTATATTTTAAATATGGAATATATCCAAAGTCTCATATTGTTAACTGCCCAATTCAACTTTGAGAAGAAAGTTATTTCTCTTAGTTTTTAAAATTCAACCATGCATGCTTTATGATTTTGAGGTTTTTAAAACATGCATACAACTTCACAAACAAAATTGTTTTATTTAATTTTTTGTTTTGAAGGAGTTATATTAAATAGTCAAAAAAAATTGTTCCCTATGAATTTCCAAGACTTAGTTTCTCATTTTTTTAAGTTTTTCCACATTTCAAAATTTGCAAAATTTTGGGATGTGACAGACTACCACCCTTAAAAGGAATCTCGTCCCGAGATTCGAGAAGGCTAGAAAGAATAGGCTGAGTTTCAGGATAACTAGGGTACTACCACCCTTAAAAGGAAATTTTGTAGGGTTTCATTTGATGGTTCACTTGACTATGGGTTCAATAATTGACATCCAAACATGGATCCTTATATGACTGAACTGAGTTAGCTAAATCTTACCATCCACATCATCTAATTCTTTAAGGGTTCCATACATGCTGATATGGTTCACATGTCCTTTCTGGGTCACATTGGAATTTCTCCCATTGGTGTCTCCAACACTCTTATTCTTCTTCTCAGGATATTCTGATGCATAGTGTCCAAGTTGCTTACAATTGTAGCACTGCAACTGGCTAATGTCCTTCTTCATGGAATTGCCATGTTGGTTCTAACCAAGGTTATCTCCATTGTCAGTACCATTCCCATTATTATTACCACTTCCATTGTTCTTCTGGTGATTCTTATGATGACGATGAGTGTGTCCATTTCCTTCATGCTGATGTGATCCAAAATCTCCATTGCTCTTTTTGAAAGAACGCATCTTTTATGGTGATATCGAGCGATACTTGTCAAAGCTATGCTTTCTCTTCCTGTTCTCAACTTGCTTCATCTTGCTCTCTAAAATTGTAGCTTTGCCACATAGTGATTGATAAGTTGGAACATAAGCAACTAATAACTGCATGGACATTTCATCGTTTAGTCCATCCAAGAACTTTTCCTTCCTCTTAGCATTAGTGTCGGTATCATCCGGAGCATAACGTGATAGATTGTTGAACTCCTCAATATATTCAGCGACGCTGCGGTGATGTTGTTTAAGGTTGTGAAACTCCTTCTTTAAAATCATCACGCCTGAAAAGATATGGTTAGTGCGAAAACCCTCTTCAAATATTTCCCAAGTCACTTCTTCAATGGGGTAAGTGACTTGAAAGTTGTCCCACCATATAGCTGCAGGGCCTTCGAGCAAGGGTGCTGCAAATCTCACTTTTATGGCATCAGAGCATCCAACAGTCAATAAATCCCTATTCACTAAACGTAACAGTCATCGGCTACCATTGGATTAGAAGTACCAGAGAACTTTGCAGGTCTCAACCTTAGAAATCTAGTAAGCATATCTAGAGGTGGTGGATTGTTGTTGTTCTGGTTGTTATTATTGTTGTTGTTGTTGTTGTTGTTGTTGTTGTTGTTGTTCTGGTTGTTATTATTGTTGTTGTTCTGGTTGTTATTATTATTATTGTTGTTGTTGTTGTTGTTGTTGTTGTTGTTGTTGTTGTTGTTGTTGTTGTTGTTGTTGTTGTTGTTGTTGTTGTTGTTGTTGTTGTTGTTGTTGTTGTTGTTGTTGTTGTTGTTGTTGTTGTTGTTGTTGTTGTTGTTGTTGTTGTTGTTGTTGTTGTTGTTGTTGTTGTTGTTGTTGTTGTTGTTGTTGTTGTTGTTGTTGTTGTTGCTGTTGTTGTTGCTGTTGTTGTTGTTGGTGTTGTTGTTGTTGTTGTTGTTGTTGTTGTTATTGTTGTTGTTGTTGTTGTTGTTGTTGTTGTTGTTGTTGGTGTTGGTGTTGGTGTTGGTGTTGGTGTTGGTGTTGGTGTTGCTGTTGCTGTTGGTGTTGGTGTTGGTGTTGGTGTTGCTGTTGCTGTTGCTGTTGTTGTTGCTGTTCTGATTCTGATTCTGATTATTGATGGTTGCCATGAATTGTGTCATCATCTGCATTAGCTGAGCCTGTGCAGTCATCATATGTTGTTTCTCATTTCCATTGTTGTTGTTTCCATTGTTGTCACGGTTATTGGCACGTCTCGGAGGAATCTGTTGGTTTAATAGGGATAAGTAATGATAGATAGATACATCTAAATAATTTCTAACACACAACCCAAAACAAACAAGTTCAATCAAAAAATCAACAAGCAACTAATCACTTAACAACTTATGAGTTTAACTCACGAGTCGAAGAAAACAACAAGTTTTCTTGAAACAATCAACCTAGTATAGTTATACCACATAGGTCGGTATGATCCATACACTAACACGATACGAAAGTCTTAAATAATTGGTAGGCAATCTAATGTCTCTTGGGTCACACTATGATAACATCAGTGGGAGCTCTCTTTTGGGTTGGGCAATCATCGGTGAAATGTCCTGTCTTCCGGCAGCAATGGCAAAACACTTTCGTCATGTCTCGGGTCCTTTTCCTTGAAGTATTGTTATGGTTGTCTTGAAGTTCTTTCTCTAGACATTCATTAATACTGTGTCCTTCCTTCTTGTATTTGGAGAAAGTGATATGGATAAGATTTTCCTCTATCTTCCTTAGAGCTTGATACATTCCACCCTTGATTTGTTCTTTCACTTGTTGCACTATGAAGTCGAGATGGCACTTGGCAGGAATGTGGTTGGTTCCTTCACATAGGAAACAAGTGACTTGAGATACGGGGCATTCTTCAACTGGATGGTTGGAATCACAATATGGACATTGATCTTGATGTTCCTTAGAGGTGTGGCCTACTTCTCCACATATTTTGCAAGCTCGAGGACTTGTCGCAACTTCTATCTTGAACTTCTTGTTGACACGATCCATCTTCAAGGTCCTTAGAGAAAGAAAAAGGCTTATTTTCTACATGTTTGAAGGAGAAGAGATTCAGAAAAGAATGATTAAGGTATACGAGAAAACCTTCTAAGTATAAAATTATAAGTTCATTCCTAACAAGGGTCTTTGTCCAAATCCTAGGGTTACGATCCTATAGGCAACACAGTGCTCTGATACCATCTGTAGCGGACCCGAACCTGGCTTGGTTCGAAATCCGTGTGATTACAGTGTTAGTCCCTGGATCGAATAGCTAGCACCCATAGTTTAAGATGTAATATCAAGATACAAAGGTCATATTACATCGCATGATCCAGAATATAAATACTTATTACAATCTCATAGCCATAGGCTATCTTATTACAAAGCAGCGGAATAAAATAAAGCATGGAGTCCTTCATCTTCATGTGCCACAGGCAAACATGTTGGGTGCAGACTCGTAACCCCTACTCATCAAACATCACTATCATCAAGTAATCCTGCAACATGATAAGTTACAGCCACAAAGGTCAATACATTTGAATTGTATTGGCAAGTGTCACTACTATGTGGAAATAAGTTGGAACCTATCAATACATTCATATTTGGCAAAGTAGAGTTTAGGCTCATTTGCAGAAAGCAATATGGTTTTATCCTATCTTTTCAAAATAGATTTGATCTTTCAACAACTTTCTGAACTCCTTGGCAAACTCCAAGTGCTTCTAATCCCTTGTTGACACCATCAAGTTTTACTTTGAGAAATTGGAATGTCGAGATCTTCCATAGCTTCAGGCCTTAGTTGCTCAGAGTTGTCCGTAACCGGGGACACGACTAAGTACTTAGAATTTGACCTTCTGCAGAAGTTGTACACTTTACTCACATGACACAATCTCGTCTTGACGCCACCAGTGGTCGCTGAATAAATACACACCATATGGAGTACCGACAGATCGAGAATGTGACAAAGTATTTCCATAGAAGTCCTCCCAATACATAATGCTATCACGTCTACCAGGCACCGATGTAAGGATATACTTTCAATACATAATTCTAGTTAACCTGAATAGGTACCAATGCAAGTGTTTTCCACTATGTAATTGACTAAGCCAAAGCCTATTTAGCACGTGGATGTACACGAAAGCCACTGTGCGAGAAACATGTTCAATCTCTAAGTCCCTGGGTGGTATTCTTCTAGTGCACACACGAAAAAGATAGCCATATATATGGTTCCCTTCGTTGCCACCTTATTCACATTCCACCCAAGTGATTCATTGAGTACTTGTTTTATTATATAAAATATATATTTTCCAACACTTCATATAATCATAACATGGTATTCCACCCCTAATCTATAGCAGGGCTAAACATACTACAACTACGATGTTTCCACTAAGGAAGATATAAAGGATATCCTAATAGGACATAGCATAGCATAGTAACATAGTAGTCCTATCATGCATACTACAAAAATTCCACTAAGTATAATGAAAATAGTAGGACATGGATGATAGTGCCACTTGCCTTAGTAGTTGGTGGTATTGGTTCACTCTTCGCAATAACACACTTGACAATCAACACAATCTATCAAGCAAAACAACCAAGACAAAACAATCACAAGATCAATACTAATGACAACACAAAAATCATGCAAAGTATGCAAACATCCAAGATGGCAATTTCTATTGTACCAATTGTTATAACAAGGTTCTGAATATTACTAAGTGATTTATGAACATTTTATATTTTCAAGATTACAAATGCAACCATTTGTGCAATTGTAGCAATTAGCAATATTTTCTAACACTTGGAAATGCCGTTCTCACTAAATAATTGCCACAATCTTATTTATACTAGAATAAAATTATATTTTGGTTTTACTAGACAGAGGGTTCAATTTACAACCATTTGCAAAAGGATTCACTTCAAAATAATTTACACAATAATTTTTATACTCAAAATACTCCAAAATGGTTTTGTACAAAATGTGATTTTAAACGACTCAAAAATACCAAATTATGGATCCACTGTGTTCTACTCGCTTTTGTGAATCCATAGACATATTATTTGCTAAATTTGGATATACAGAACTAAAAATATGATTTTTACAAGTTTGTGTGTTCTTATGTCTAAAAATCCGAAAATAGGAATAGATATGACAATTGGCAGATTCTAATTGGAGGATACCCCTTCATTTAAGTGATCTATGATGGCATTTAGATGAAGATCTAATGGTCCAGAATGGCTCACCGGAATAACTCATCGGAGAAGTTCGCCGGGTTTGCGGGCACGGGCTTGGTATTGTCGTTCCCGTCGCTAGGGACGTATCTAGAGTAGAAGAAGATGTGGACGGCGTAGAGGACGTCGAGGCGGTGCTAATGGACGTGATTTAGAGGTCGTTCATCCCCAAAGGTGACGACAATCCACAGATGGAGCAACGTGCAACGTCGGCGACGCGGTGAACTGCAACAATATGATGAAAAATCATATCCTAGAGGTAGACAACGTCAAGAGTAGTCTTATGGTAGAAAGAATCGACGATGAACTCACCGTGGATGACAAGATCTGACGATGAACTCAAATTTGGGGCTGAAGTTGGCATCGATCATGTGTGTTCTATAGAGCTCCTCTCAAAAAAGTTTGAGAACGAAAATGATGGAGGAGGACTAGAGGAATATGGTGCTAGCTTTGGTTTTTAATAAGGTGGTTTATGGAGAGAGATCGGGAAAGGTATGCCGCCGAGTGACATTCGGTTCACGATATTGATTGAGGGATTAAGGCATTAAAGTGAGGAACCAATGACCTGAATGGATTCTCCATTGAATTTCCAATAACTTTCGTGTTTAACTCGACAAGAAACGGCCAAGAGAATTGATAGGGGGAGGAGAGCAAGATCTACGACCATGAACCTTGGAGTCTCTGTACGTGTACCTGACGAGATGAGGAAGACGATCGATCGGCCTAGATGGACTTTGCTGAACCGTCCCAATAAGAAAATGAATGGGAGGAAAAAAATTGAGTGGAATGGCGGGCTGATTGGGCCTTGGGCTGCTGTTGTTTCTATTTTTTTCCTTCAACATTTTCTTCTTTTATTTTTTTGTTTTATTTTCTAGTTTCCAATTTGTCTCTTTAATTTGATTTAAATTTGTACCAAACCTTTTTAGAAAATTTATATTTGGAATATTCTTTTAATAAAGGATAATTCATTATTTGGAATATTCTTTTAATAAAGTATAATTAATTTAAAAAAATAAGCATGGTACGTACGTCTAGTTTCATTATTTTCTATTCTTTTTTCTTATAAAAACCATATCTTTTGACTTAGGACTCCAAAAAGGTTCAAACCAATTTCCTTAGCTTTATAATTTTATTCTTTACCATAATCACCCATTTAAGAATACTTTTATTTTGTTTTAGTCATTGCCTTAACTTGACTTTATTTTTCTTCCTATAATTCATAAATTTCATATTATTTTATCTGGGGCTTCAAATAGAGTCAAACTATTTTCTATGGTTTATAATTATTCCCTTTATCTTTTTAGATCAATTAGGAATTCTTTTTTATATTTTAAATATGGAATATTTCTAAAGTCTCATGTTGTTAAGTGCCCAATTCAACTTTGAGAAGAAAGTTATTTCTCTTAGTTTTTAAAATACAACCATGCATGCTTTATGATTTTGAGGTTTTGAAAACATGCATACAACTTCACAAACAAAATTGTTTTATTTAATTTTTTGTTTTGAAGGAGTATTAAATAGTCAAAAAGTTTTAGTTCCCTATGAATTTCCAAGACTTAGTTTCTCATTTTGTTTAAGTTTTTCCACATTTCAAAATTTGGAAAATTTTGGGATGTGACACAACCGAAGAGATTATTGTAACTTCCCTTGAAAACTAGAGGCATGAACCCAGTATCGAGCATAAATACCCCCTCTTGGAGTCACTAGCAACTACTTGGCCAAGATAGCTACTAACAACGGAGAGCATGCAAGATCACAAACAACACAGACATGATAGAATCATAAAGACAAAACCATTAACCAAACCAACATAATAATCTTAATATCCATCGGATCCCCGCAAACATAACATGCATGATTACAAATAGATTAGATCTTGATCATGAACGGAGCTCACAAGATCTATACATGAAATCACTAAGGAGGAGATACAAACACCTAGCTACTACATGGATCCATAGTCCAAGGTGGAACTACTCACGCATCATACCAGTGAGAAGGCCTCCGGGATGATCTCCCCTCCAGCAGGGTGCCAGGAAGAACTTCAGATCCCCTCCCCCCGATCTAGGGACGATGGTGGCGGCGGCTACAAACGGTTTTGTGGAATTTGATCGGGTGCTTAGGGTTTCTGCATTGGGGGCTTTTTATAGGCGAAGGGGGAGGCTGAGGCGGCGGCCAGGGGCGCCAACCCTACTGTAACATCCCAAAAATACCAAACTTAGATCATCAAACACTAATCATCAAGATTAGGGTTAACAAAAACTTTTCTAAATAAACTCATGAATGCATGTATATGTGTATGCATGGATTTTGAATTTCTTTAAAAACCACCTTGTTTGTGTGATCCATTGCTTGTAAAATGTTTTTTAGGTGAAATGAACATCATCTAAAACATTTCCCACACTTTTCCTAAAGACAAGTAAATCAAAACAAATATATTAAGTGAATGGTCATTTTGACCAATTTAACTCCCATGCCTACTTTGGCTGTCTCAAACTTTCAAAACCTAACAGAAACTTTTCTGGATCTTTGCACCCCTTGAATGTACTCATAACAAGGTATCAAGGACCACTTTGTGATCATCCAGAAACTTTCAAATGCATAGTTTAAATGACAATTCAAAATTGAATCTTTCTCATATGGGAAGATCCCACTTTTCCAAAACCCACTCAAACAAGCTCAACTTTCAAAACCCAAGCATCTGCAGACTCACCAGCACCAATCTAGCAAACCCACCAAAAATCATTTCAAAATTCAAAACTTGATTTCATGCGGCCATTTCATCAAACAGGTTGCAGACACAAATCAAACAAAACAACAAACACTATAGTGTGCAGTGATTCTTGCCTAACTTGTTCCCTAGTTAGCTCACACACAGCTCAGTAGATCATCTAGAAAGATTAGCCCAACACTAGCACCCCTGTGAGCTTGCCATTGTCATCAATGGTGAACATCCGAGCACCCCAATGTCACCCCATTGTGGACAGCAAGCTATAGGAAAAACTAGCCGTGCCAACCTTGTCTAGGAGGCAGCCCACCGTCCACCGCCACTCACTGTCCCAGCCGCGAGCGTTGCCAAGCCCTGGACCACGCGCACAAGCCACGCCCAGACCATGCCGAGCGTGCGCCAGAGCGCCACCCTCGACCAGCGTCCACAGACCGCGCGCCGCCCTCACCACGTGCACACACGATCACCACCGACCCAGGAGACCGCCAGACATCCCCGTTTGCCGCCCCGTGCCATATAGCCACCGCCCGCCGTCGAAGACGCCGCCTCTGCCGCGCAGAGCACCGCCCGTTCCAGACCAAACCACACCGCCCATGCCTCGCGACCATGTCGTTGAGCATCGCCAGGAGACACAACACCGTCCCCTCCCTTGCCCATGCCATTAGTCGCCTGTAACGTCGCCCCCGACGAGCTCACCGTGCGCCCCGATGGTCCCCTCGCTCGACTATAAATAGAGGCCACCCCCGCACGATTTATTCACACCATCTCACTACCCTCTCCTCACTGACCATGCCACACCGTTCCCAGAGCAAGGCGAGCACGACCTCGCCGGAATTTCACTGGAGCCCGCCGCCTCTAGAGAAGAAAGGAGCCAGCGATTGGAGCCGCCCCAGGAGAAGCCACCGGTACCAGGAGGTTCGCCGTCGTCGACTTCGTCGTTCGCCCGCCTCGCCGACCCTCGCCAGTACCCCGGTGAGCCCCCAGCACCCCTCACTGGCCGCGCTAGGTTTCGTTCTCGCCGGAGTTGTCTCGCGTCGACGATGACCCCCAGCCATTGGATTAGAACTAGATCGAACGATCCACGTTGTCCCATACCGCTTCGCCCAGCCCCGTGTCACTGACGAGTGGGGACACCCACTTAAGCAGCCCGCGGGAGCACTGCGCTTAGCAGGCCGGCCCGTTAGAATTTCCCGCGCAGCCCAGCGATTCAAATTAAACCTTTTTCTTTTTAAATTCAAACACACTTCTGTACCCAACTTCAAAAATCAACCCAGATTGATTCAGTGCACCAATTTGAATAAACCAATTTTTTTTGGAAAGGTCTGTGAATTCTTAATCCAAGCCCGTTGGATTCAACTCATTTGGATTTGTAGATCACCCTTAGTAAAAATAACAAGGCAGAAGCTTTTCTGCATTCAAACATTTTTCAAAATTAAACCATAAAAGCTTTTGAGTTCATTCCAACTCTCAAAAATCACATTTAACCATACCTTTCAGAATATATAAAAATATATAGGTTTACTTGTAGAAATAATGTTCAGGTAATAAAAGAATGCTTCATAAGAATTTCTAGCCACTTCAATTAATTGAAATAAAAGGGTAAAACCTTATTAAATTGTGACACCACTTTAAATCACATTCTCATAGACTACAATATGTGGTGATGACATGTGTCAACATGTTCCCATGTTTAGTTTGGAGAATATTAAATCTTAAGTAATTTTTCAATGAGTAGAAATTACTTTTCTAAAAATAAAAAGATTTAAACCAAGCCTTAACCTTGTAATTTTAGAGATGATGCTAGATCATCTATAGGACCCTTGTGTGTGATGATTGCAAGTAGTTAAGTATTGTTTGGTGATTGTGTACCTCGTATTTATTCATAGACGCTAGTAACGACCAAGGATACGAGGAGGAAGGAGGATACTATGAAGAGGAAGCCGAGGAGAACTTCAACCACTGCTCTGCACAAGGCAAGCTAAAACTTGCAAGACACTCTACTTTAGCAAGCCTAATACTACTAGTGAATGTGCAAGATAACACTTGCAAGATACTATACCTATGCAAGCTAACACTTGCAAGATACTATACCTATGCAAGCTAACCCTTGCAAGACTACCCATTTGATAAACCAACCCTAGTTTTATGTGCAAGCTTCTTACTTTATTTCTTTATCAAAGCTTACTTAGAGTCTACCTAAGAGTTTGGTAGATACTAGACAGTTGTGCTGAAGGTTGCATCAAGAGCATTAAATTGGCCTAAGCTAGAAACCTTGATATCAGCCTAAGATATAAGGTTGGACTTAGTTGAAACTCCACTAGTTACTACCCCATCATCAGTACTACCCCTACCTTAGATGCTAGTGCTAAGCATAAAAATTTGATCACTTTAGATGGGAATACTTGGTGGAAAAATGGTTATGAAAACCTTGGAATGATGGATCATTCTATTGAAATGTTTTGGACATGTGTTTCCAAACACTTGATGATTTTGGTGATGAAAATGTTGAGGCATGAGCCTTAGCCCTTTATAAAACTGATGGTTGTCTGGATGCGATACCATTCCAATTTTAGCGTACAACCACAATACCCGAATATTGGGTAGGGATTGACTGGAAACTTATATACCTTAGTATTAGTTCCCTCCCGGCCAAGGTCTGAGCTGAGGCTACCTTGTGAAGATTGTCCACCTGTGCAGTACCCAAGATGACAGTGGTCATGGTTGGGAGGCCAAACTCACAGGAGAGGTGCTTATACTAGGGCGTGTAATTGAAAGGTTAGGATTGATTATCCGCATACTGAGTATGGTGAATTCAGGATTTGTTCCTGACGGATGTATCGAATGTTGTGGTGAAAGTGTACAATCTCTGCAGAGTGTCAAACTATTCGAATAGCCGCGTCCGCGGTTATGGAAAGTTGGAGTGGCCATACTGTTCCCCCGTCAGACTTTTCAAAATGAATTGTGAAATGAATTGAGACTTTGACTTGACCACAACAGAGTTGTGACCTGAATTACAAGATCCCACTTAGGAGTTATAAAAGTGTGACTAGCTTTGGAACTTAGTAGAGATAAACCTGGCTTTTTGCAAAACAACCCTAGAGCCTAGTGTCCTATTATCCAAAAACCCCTTACTTGTTAGTATTAGTTTGCGAGTACTTAAAGAGTACTCATGGCTTTGTACCTGGCTATTCCCATGGCCAGACTATGAAGAGGAGTACCTGGAAGATGGACCCCAGGAAGGTTACGACAACTAGGATCATCTTCCATCGTCAGCATTGCCTGTGACCCCGAAGATGGAGCTTCGCCTCGCTACCGTTATCATTACGTATTCCGTTGCTTGATGTTGTATTAAGAACTGGATCATGAGATCCCTATTTGTGTAAGACCTTATGTATCGTTTGTAATGGATGAAGTACTATGGTATCCAATTCTTTTATGTCTCACAAAAATGGTAATCCTGGGATTGCGATGTATGGCATAACAGGCATCTAGGATTGAAAAATCCGGGTATTGACAAGTTGGTATCAGAGCCATCCTGACCATAGGAGACCCTAGTTAGATTGGACGTTGAACCAAAAACTTAGTTTCAAAACCAAAGAACAAAAATATTTACGAAAACTTATTCTCATTCTTACCTCTTTAGTTCTTTAATAAAACTTCATGTTCCTCAAAAACTCTTGCAAAATAGATAAAATTTTGACACACTTGATTACTCTTCTAATCTACTCATCCTCTATTTTTATAGATGGACATGAAGTACAACAAGTTTTATCAGTTGGGTAATGGAGGAGACCTTATCTTTGAGAGGGATCTGGATCAGCTTTCGGAACTTCTGGAGAATACACACCCCGAGTTCTTCGGAACTCAGCTCAATGATCAAGGAGGAGAAGATCTGCAGTGGCTAATTGTTGCAAGTCTCTGAGGAAAGATTGAACCTCCCACTGCGGAGGGAATTCAGTTTACCTTGAGGGAAAACAACTGGCTCGATGGCCTTGCCAGAGCAATGCAGGAAGCTCTTTCCCGTCTGTGTGGGCAGAGCATCAATTAGATCAAGGGTACTCGCTTTGAGTTTTGCCCAAGGCGTGATGCAAATGGCCAACCACTGGAAGCCCCATACCACCCCGAGCTGAAGACTCAATTGGACCACCTTAGCTTCATGATGTATGATCGTCAGCAGGAATTGGACAACTGCCGTGACTATTGCAACCACAAGTCTGCCATCATCAAGATGAAGGACCAGACCATCGCCATGCTAGCAAAGGATCACAAGTCTCGCCGCCGTCAGCTCGATAAGAAGGAGCGCATTATTGCCCGTCTTCACCACCGCATCTCATCTCTGGAGGAGACCATCCACGAGAGAGACATGCAGTTGGAGGAAAGGGAGAATGCCGGAGAGAATCTTCGTGGAGACCCTTACTCTTATCTCAGTGATGACGAAGATTTTCTGGAGGATCAGGCCATGGACTTCTTCACCGATGAGGATGATTTCGCCTTCATCGATGATAATGAAGATGATGAAGCCACAAACTCTGAGGAGTAGTAGCACTGAGCACTAGCGTAGTGAGTAGTAGTCGGTCCCACTGTATCGTAGATTTCAGAATGGTTCTTAAAACCATCTGTTTTTCCTTGTTGTGGTGTGTGTTGTACTGTGTGCTATGAATGAATGAATGAAAAAGCAAGTTGCTAGAAAAATCTGAGTCAAACTCTAAAAACTTTTCAAAGACCCAAAACCTTAGAAATTTCCCTCTTTTCTCATGATCTATATCAATCTTCAGATGCCACGTGGAGGAAGTGGTTCAGCCCCGGACCCGATGTTGCAGATCCTGTAAATGTTGACTTCTGACCGCGAAGCTGAAAGAGCGGAACGTCAAGCCAACCTAGCCACTCTGCAACAGATAGCCCAGCTAGCCCACAACAACCAAGGCCATGGAAATCAGGACAACCATGGATCTAAGCTCAAGAATTTCCAGAATACTAACCCACCTGTTTTCACCAAGTCAGAAGAACCCCTAGACGCCGATGATTGGCTGCAAACCATGGAAAATAACCTAGAAGTCGCCGGAGTGGAAGCCAACGAGAACGTCCTATTCGCCACCCATTATATAGCCGGAGATGCCAGGGCATGGTGGAACAGTGTTCGTGCAATGACCGGAGGCCAAATGATGACCTGGGAGGAATTCAAGGTCAAGTTTAGCAGAACCCATGTGCCACCAGGTTTGATCAAGAGAATGAGAGACAAGTTCAGAGAGCTGAAGCAAGGAAGGATGACTGTAGTGGAATACCGTGACAAATTTTTGTCATTAGCTAGGTATGCCCCGGACGAGATAGATACCGAAGCCAAGAAGAAAGAAAGATTCCTGAATGGTCTGCATGACGAGGTGCAGACAGTGTTAGTCAATATCCCCTTTGTTGATATTGAAGCCCTTGTCGACTCTGCTATCCAGATGGAAGGAAAGATCAACCAGGCCAATGAGAACCGCAAGCGTCGCATGATGCATCAACCAGGAACCCATCAGACCCCAAAGTATCGCCCCAACCCATCTCCAGGATTTGCCCCAAGAACCAACATACCCCCTATGACCCGTCCAACCTATCCCAACCGTGGAAACCCTAGACCCGGAGGAAATCACAACAACCCCGACAACTCTAGCAATTTCACCCGTGCCCCACCCAAGTTCAACACCAACAATGCTACCGCCAACCCCAACACTGCCCCGAGGACTGGAAGCAATGCTGTGCCTGTCGCAGCCAAGGACAAGTCACAAGTGACCTGTTATGACTGTGGAAATAAAGGCCACTATTCCAACGAGTGCCCCAACAAGAAGAATGCTACAGCCCCCAACGCCAATGTCCCATCTCAGCAGCAGCGTCGTGTCCAGCCAGGGAGAAGATTTGCCCCAGGGAATTCACTCAACTGCAATGGCCGTATTTTTCTCATGCATGCTGAAGAAGCTCAGGAAGCGCTAGACGTCGTGCTGGGTATGTTTTCTGTTAATTCAGTACTTGCAAGAGTGTTGTTTGATTCTGGTGCATCACATTCATTTGTCACCGAAGAATTTGCCTGCACTAGTAAAATTCAACCAACCAAATTGAAGCATGTGATGATTGTACAAATTCCTGGATCAACCACCAAGGCTAGGCAAATTTGCAAAGCTGTCCCTATCCGAATCCATGGTATAGATTTTTATGCTAATCTAATAGTACTCGGAACTAAAGGTTTGGAAGTAGTACTAGGAATGGATTGTATGTCCAAACATAAAGGATTGATTGACTGTGCCAAGAAAGCCATCACCATGACCAGTACCGCCGGAATAACAGTCGATCATATATCTGAAACCTTACCTCGCCAATTCAAGTGTAACAAGAGTCTAGCCCAACCTACCATTGACCAAGTTCGGTTAGTCTGCGAATACCCCGATGTATTTCCAGATGTTTTGCCCGGCATGCCCCCAGATCGGGATATCGAGTTTATCATCGAACTAATCCCCGGAACAGGACCCATATCCCAGAGACCCTATAGTATGAACCCGTCAGAACTAGAAGAACTGAAGAAGCAATTGGATTCCATGTTGGAAATCAGATTGATTCAACCAAGTGCGTCCCCATGGAGATCACCTGTCTTGTTTGTGGACAAGAAGGATGGAGGTAACCGTTTGTGTACGGATTATCGGAAATTGAATGATGTCACCATCAAGAACAAGTACCCCCTGCCTAAGATAGAAGATTTGTTTGATCAGTTGACTGGTGCCAAAGTATTTTCTAAGATTGATCTTAGGACTGGCTATCATCAACTCAAAATTCGTGCAGAGGATATTCCAAAGACTGCCTTTACCACCAGATATGGATTGTATGTGTATACAGTCATGTCTTTTGGATTAACCAATGCCCCCGCTTATTTCATGAACCTCATGAATAAGATTTTTATGGACTTCCTGGATAAGTTTGTCGTTGTTTTCATCGATGACATTCTGATTTATTCCAAATCATAAGAAGAACATGAGCTACACCTAAGGACCATTCTTAGAACCCTTAGAGAGCATCAGCTGTATGCAAAATTTAGCAAATGTGAATTCTGGTTACAGGAAGTAGGATTCCTCGGTCACATTGTATCAGCCGGAGGAATTGCCGTTGACCCTGCCAAAGTGGAAGATGTAGAAGATTGGCAAGCCCCAACCACTCAAACCCAAGTTCGTGCTTTTCTCGGATTGGCGGAATATTACCGCAAATTTGTAGAAGGATTCTCTAGTATCGCCCGACCCATGACCCAATTGCTGAAGAAGGACAAGAAGTTTGAATGGACCGACAAATGTGAAGCGAGTTTTCAAGAACTCAAAAGGAGATTGATTTCAGCCCCAATCTTGATCATGCCGGATATCACGAAGCCCTTCGATGTGTATTGTGACGCATCCAAGATTGGTCTCGGATGTGTGCTAATGCAAGAAGGCAAAGTTATATCTTATCTATCGCGACAATTGAAGCAACATGAACAAAATTACCCAACCCATGACCTCGAACTCGCAACCGTAGTTTTAGCCCTGAAGACATGGAGACATTACCTAATGGGAAACCGTTGTGAAATTTATTCGGAACACAAGAGCCTAAAGTATATATTCACTCAGAAGGAGCTGAATATGAGGCAGAGAAGATGGATTGAGCTAATCAAGGATTACGACCTGGACATTCACTATCACCCTGGTAAGACCAACGTAGTAGCCGATGCCCTTAGCAGATTGCCGTGCCGCTTGAACTCCATGATTTTGAAGGAGCAACCAAGTTTGCACAAAGAGATGGAAGATTTTCGAATAGAATTAGTAAGTGAAGGATTTTTGGCTAGCATAGAACTTCAGCCCACTTTGATCAGTCAGATTAAAGAGGCGCAGAAAGGAAATGCCAGTATCGACGGAACCAAGCGTCGTATCGGTACAGGCAAAGTACCCGGATTCATCGAGGACGAATAAGGAGTTCTGTGGTACAAAGGACGCCTTTGTGTACTAGCAGATTCGGAGTTAAAAGAAGTTATCTTGAAGGAGGCTCATGATACGCTTTATTCTATCCATCCCGGAGGAACTAAGATGTATCAAGATTTGAAAGAGAAATTTTGGTGGCATAAGATGAAGAGAGAAATCGGAAGATATATCGCCAAGTGTGATATATGTCAGCGAGTCAAGGCCGGACATCAAAGACCCGCTGGATTGTTGCAACCTTTGCAAATTCCAGAATGGAAATGGGATTCTGTAGGAATGGACTTTATCACTGGACTACCTACTTCTAGTAGGGGAAATGACTCTATTTGGGTCATAGTGGACAGATTGTCCAAAGTCGCCCATTTCGTGCCCGTCAAAACCAACTATCAGAGTTCGAAGCTCGCAGAGTTGTACATCGCTAGAATCGTTAGTTTGCATGGAGTCCCCAACAACATAGTATCGGATCGAGGAACTCAGTTTACCTCGAGATTATGGAAGAAAGTCCAAGAAGGTTTAGGAACCCGCCTAGATTTCAGTACCGCGTATCACCCTCAGACCGATGGACAAATGGAGCGAGTAAACCAAATACTCGAAGATATGCTTAGAGCATGTGTGCTAGAATATGGATCCAAGTGGGAAGACTGTCTGCCGTTTGCAGAATTTTCTTACAATAACAGTTACCAAGCCAGTTTGCAAATGGCCCCATTTGAATTCATGTACGGAAGAAAGTGTCGCACCCCTTTGAACTGGTCGGAAGTAGGAGAGAGTTAGATCTTCGGACCCGACATCCTACGAGAAGCAGAAGAGAAGGTTCACAAGATCCGTGAGCACCTCAAGACAGCCCAATCCCGACAGAAGAGTTACGCCGACAAGAGACGTCGAGACCTCGCCTTCAACATCGGAGATTTTGTTTATCTGAAAGTGTCTCCATTGAAGGGAATGCAGCGTTTCCAACTCAAAGGAAAGTTAGCCCCCAGATATATCGGACCTTTCAAAATTTTGAACCGTCGAGGAGAAGTATCTTATCAATTGGAACTATCTGAAGAGATGTCAGCTGTGCACAATGTGTTCCATATCTCGTTACTTCGCAAGTGTCTCGAAGTCCCCAAGAAGACCGAAGTGTTCAAAAATATCGATCACCGGACCATAGAGATAAACGATGACCTAACCTATCCCGAAGTACCCATCTGTATATTGGAAGAAGCCTTTCGAACTACAAGAAACCGAAGCATCAAGTTTCTCAAGATTCTTCAGTGGAGCAACCACACAGAAGAGGAAGCTACCTGGGAGCGCGAAGATCACATCAGGACGAAGTTTCCAGATCTCTTCAAATCCTAGGTAATCTTTTCGTCCTTTTTCAAATCTCGGGACGAGATTTTGTTTAAGGGGGGGAAGGTTTGTAACATCCCAAAAATACCAAACTTAGATCATCAAACACTAATCATCAAGATTAGGGTTAACAAAAACTTTTCTAAATAAACTCATGAATGCATGTATATGTGTATGCATGGATTTTGAATTTCTTTAAAAACCACCTTGTTTGTGTGATACATTGCTTGTAAAATGTTTCTTAGGTGAAATGAACATCATCTAAAACATTTCCCACACTTTTCCTAAAGACAAGTAAATCAAAACAAATATATTAAGTGAATGGTCATTTTGACCAATTTAACTCCCATGCCTACTTTGGCTGTCTCAAACTTTCAAAACTAACAGAAACTTTTCTGGATCTTTGCACCCCTTGAATGTACTCATAACAAGGTATCAAGGCCCACTTTGTGATCATCCAGAAACTTTCAAATGCATAGTTTAAATGTCAATTCAAAATTGAATCTTTCTCATATGGGAAGATCCCACTTTTCCAAAACCCACTCAAACAAGCTCAACTTTCAAAACCCAAGCATCTGCAGACTCACCGGCACCAATCTAGCAAACCCACCAAAAATCATTTCAAAATTGAAAACTTGATTTCATGCGGCCATTTCATCAAACAGGTTGCAGACACAAATCAAACAAAACAACAAACACTATAGTGTGCAGTGATTCTTGCCTAACTTGTTCCCTAGTTAGCTCACACACAGCTCAGTAGATCATCTAGAAAGATTAGCCCAACACTAGCACCCCTGTGAGCTTGCCATTGTCATCAATGGTGAACAGCCGAGCACCCCAATGTCACCCCATTGTGGACAGCAAGCTAGAGGAAAAACTAGCCGTGCCAACCTTGTCTAGGAGGCAGCCCACCGTCCACCGCCACTCACTGTCCCAGCCGCGAGCGTTGCCAAGCCCTGGACCATGCGCACAAGCCGCGCCTAGACCATGCCGAGCGTGCGCTAGAGCGCCACCCTCGACCAGCGTCCACAGACCGCGCACCGCCCTCACCGCGTGCACACACGATCACCACCGACCCAGGAGACCGCCAGACATCCCCGTTTGCCGCCCCATGCCATATAGCCACCGCCCGCCGTCGAAGACGCCGCCTCTGCCGCGCAGAGCACCGCCCGTTCCAGACCAAACCACACCGCCCCATGCCTCGCGACCATGTCGTTGAGCATCGCCTGGAGACACAGCACCGTCCCCTCCCTTGCCCATGCCATTAGCCGCCTGTAACGTCGCCCCCGACGAGCTCACCGTGCGCCCCGACGGTCCCCTCGCTCGACTATAAATAGAGGCCACCCCCGCATGATTTCTTCACACCATCTCACTACCCTCTCCTCACTGACCATGCCACACCGTTCCCAGAGCAAGGCGAGCACCACCTCGCCGGAATTTCACTGGAGCCCGCCGCCTCTGGAGAAGAAAGGAGCCAGCGATTGGAGCCGCCCCAGGAGAAGCCACCGGTACCAGGATGTTCGCCGTCGTCGACTTCGTCGTTCGCCCGCCTCGCCGACCCTCGCCAGTACCCCGGTGAGCCCCCAGCACCCCTCACTGGCCGCGCTAGGTTTCGTTCTCGCCGGAGTTGTCTCGCGTCGACGATGACCCCCAGCCATTGGATTAGAACTAGATCGAACGATCCACGTTGCCCCATACCGCTTCGCCCAGCCCCGTGTCACTGACGAGTGGGGACACCCACTTAAGCAGCCCGCGGGAGCACTGCGCTTAGCAAGCCGGCCCGTTAGAATTTCCCGCGCAGCCCAGCGATTCAAATTAAACCTTTTTCTTTTTAAATTCAAACACACTTCTATACCCAACTTCAAAAACCAACCCAGATCGATTCAGTGCACCAATTTGAATGAAACCAATTTTTTTGGAAAGGTCTGTGAATGCTTAATCCAAGCCCGTTGGATTCAAGTCATTTGGATCTGTAGACCACCCTTAGTAAAAATAACAAGGCAGAATATTTTCTGCATTCAAACATTTTTCAAAATTAAACCATAAAAGCTTTTGAGTTGATTCCAACTCTCAAAAATCACATTTAACCATACCTTTTAGAATATATAAAAATATATAGGTTTACTTGCAGAAATAATGTTCAGGTAATAAAAGAATGCTTCATAAGCATTTCTAGCCACTTAAATTAATTGAAATAAAAGGGTAAAACCTTATTAAATTGTGACACCACTTTAAATCACATTATCATGGACTACAATATGTGGTGATGACATGTGTCAACATGATCCCATGTTTAGTTTGGAGAATATTAAATCTTAAGTAATTTTTCAATGAGTAGAAATTACTTTTCTAAAAATAAAAAGATTTAAACCAAGCCTTAACCTTGTAATGTTAGAGATGATGCTAGATCATCTATAGGACCCTTGTGTGTGATGATTGCAAGTAGTTAAGTAATTTTTGGTGATTGTGTACCTCATATTTATTCATAGACGCTAGTACCGACCAAGGATACGAGGAGGAAGGAGGATACTACGAAGAGGAAGCCGAGGAGAACTTCAACCACTGCTCTGCACAAGGCAAGCTAAAACTTGCAAGACACTCTACTTTAGCAAGCCTAATACTACTAGTGAATGTGCAAGCTAACACTTGCAAGATACTATACCTATGCAAGCTAACACTTGCAAGATACAATACCTATGCAAGCTAACCCTTGCAAGACTACCCATTTGATAAACCAACCCTAGTTTTATGTGCAAGCTTCTTACTTTATTTCTTTATCAAAGCTTACTTAGAGTCTACCTAAGAGTTTGGTAGATACTAGACAGTTGTGCTGAAGGTTGCATCAAGAGCATTAAATTGGCCTAAGCTAGAAACCTTGATATCAGCCTAAGATATAAGGTTGGACTTAGTTGAAACTCCACTAGTTACTACACCATCATCAGTACTACCCCTACCTTAGATGCTAGTGCTAAGCATAAAAATTTGATCACTTTAGATGGGAATACTTGGTGGAAAAATGGTTATGAAAACCTTGGAATGATGGATCATTCTATTGAAATGTTTTGGACATGTGTTTCCAAACACTTGATGATTTTGGTGATGAAAATGTTGAGGCATGAGCCTTAGCCCTTTATAAAACTGATGGTTGTCTGGATGCGATACCATTCCAATTTTAGCGTACAACCACAATACCCGAATATTGAGTAGGGCTTGACTGGAAACTTATATACCTTAGTATTAGTTCCCTCCCGGCCAAGGTCTGAGCTGAGGCTACCTTGTGAAGATTGTCCACCTGTGCAGTACCCAAGATGACAGTGGTCATGGTTGGGAGGCCAAACTCACAGGAGAGGTGCTTATACTAGGGCGTGTAATTGAAAGGTTAGGATTGATTATCCGCATACTGAGTATGGTGAATTCAGGATTTGTTCCTGACGGATGTATCGAATGTTGTGGTGAAAGTGTACAATCTATGCAGAGTGTCAAACTATTCGAATAGCCGCGTCCACGGTTATGGACAGTTGGAGTGGCCATACTGTTCCCCCGTCAGACTTTTCAAAATTAATTATGAAATGAATTGAGACTTTGACTTGACCACAACAGAGTTGTGACCTGAATTACAAGATCCCACTTAGGAGTTATAAAAGTGTGACTAGCTTTGGAACTTAGTAGAGATAAACCTGGCTTTTTGCAAAACAACCCTAGAGCCTAGTTTCCTATTATCCAAAAACCCCTTACTTGTTAGTATTAGTTTGCGAGTACTTAAAGAGTACTCATGGCTTTGTCCCTGGCTATTCCCATGGCCATACTATGAAGAGGAGTACCTGGAAGATGGACCCCAGGAAGGTTACGACAACTAGGATCATCTCCCATCGTCAGCATTGCCTGTGACCCCGAAGATGGAGCTTCGCCTCGCTACCGTTATCATTACGTATTCCGTTGCTTGATGTTGTATTAAGAACTGGATCATGAGATCCCTATTTGTGTAAGAACTTATGTATCGTTTGTAATGGATGAAGTACTATGGTATCCGCAAAAATGGTAATCCTGGGATTGCGATGTATGGCATAACAGGCATCTAGGATTGAAAAATCCGGGTGTTGACACCTACTCAGGCACGGGGTGGGGCCCACCCGTGCCTGGGGTGGGTCTGGCCGCCCTGGCCGGCCCCTCTGGCTCCCCTCCGGACTTCTTGTTCCCCACGGAAAGTAATTGACTTTGACGTTTGTCCCGTCCAATTCCGAGAATATTTCTTTACTAACTTTTCTGAAACCAAAAATAGCAGAAAACAGGCATCTGACACTGTTGAAACTTGTTAGTAGGTTAGTACCAGAAAACATGTAAAACAGCACCTCAAAGTGTAGACAAGTAAATTAAAGTAGATACTAAACAAGCATGGAGCATAAAAAATTATAGATACATTTCCGACGTATCACCCGACCGAGTTACCACAGGCATATGATGCAAGACGATGACTTCAGGTCAACGATGCCGCCAAGGTTGCGGAAGTAGACCTACTAGCTGGAATCTTGGCAATGCAATGATGTGCCGCAGAAGAGAACACCTTGCCTACACAGTCCAGACTTGCAACCACGCAATAGCAGAGGCAACTTTAGAGAGAGAGGGGAGTATTCCAACGAAAGGGAATATCTCAGATTATTGTGTGTTTAATCCCACCCGTAGGAACCTCCTTATTTAGGCTTAGGGAGGGGATCCCTCCCTCTTAGGTTCCCCATGTGGGACTAAAGATAAATGAAAAACAACTGAAAAACTTCTCAGCTGGTTGGGCTGGATTCCAGCCCAATAGGCAATCAGCAGCACAAGGGAGCAGCCAGGTGGGCCGGCTTGCACGTGGCCCAACTCGCCCTGCCAGCGATGGCAGACACCAACCAGCTCGGGTGGGCTGCCCGGTGGGCGCGTGGCCTGCTGGCGCTCAGCACAGCGGCTAGCGACGCAACGCCCGAGTGGGCCATCCCCGGCACACAACGGCCCAACGAGAGGGAGCGGTGGAGATGGGGAATGGGGCAACCCCTGGTGGGCCTCTCGCGGGCGTCGACGGCCTAGTGCACGCGCCAGGTCCCTGCGAGCTCCCTGGGCCGGTTCGAGCTGGCCGCCTGCCGCCTCGTGCGGTGGCTAATACCTGCCACCCTCATGGGCATGGGCTAGTCAAACCAACCTTAGATGTTATTTCCCTTTTCCATTTTCTATGATTTCTTTTCGAGGTTAAATCCCTCTGGGATTTTGGCCTAATAAGAAAGTCACTTTTATAAATCTTAATTTAAATATTATTTAGAATATATTATTTCATAATTAACATATAATAAATATATATTCAAATTCCCATTTATCTGAAACTCCTTTCAGTCCTTTTCCTTATTCCTTTCCTTCTATCCAAACCACATCGGATCTTCCTAGAACACTTTTGGTTTCTCTCTCTCTCTCTCTCTCTCTCTCTCTCTCTCTCTCTCTCTCTCTCTCTCTCTCTCTCTCTCTCTCTCTTTCTCTCTCTCTCTCTCTCTCTCTCTCTCTCTCTCTCTCTCTCTCTCTCTCTCTCTCAGAATTCTCTCTTACAAGAAGATCTCAAGCATCGTAAGCCCTTAAGCAGGTGTCCCTATGGTTCGGGAATGCCATAGACATAATCTCCATTAATGAGCATAGAGGTAGCCGACATGCACTTGTTCCCCCTATGACACTCATGATTCTCCATCGTTTCAAACCTAAAAAATTATGTGTTATGTTCATTTTGTCTCTGCGATACTAACATTGTCCAAGATTTGATAATCGACATCTCCATACCGAGTTCGATCTTGTTACCGACAATGCTACTTTAAACTCATACCGATAAGTGATATCCTGTGATTCAATCACATGTTGCGCAATATATTTGATATAACTTATCTGAGTGGGCCCAGAGTATCTTCCTGAAGGGAATATGCCCGAGAGGCAATAATAAAGTGGTTATTATCGTATTCCTTGTTTACGATAAATGTTTATTTTACATGCTATAATTGTATTAATACGGAAACGTTAATACATGTGTGTTTAATAAACAAAAGGAAGTTCCTAGTTATGCCTCTCTTATAAACAAGCTCGTTGATTAACAAGATGATCAAAGGTTTCCTGATCATGGACATTGGATGTTGTTAATAACGAGGTCACAACATTAGTGTAATGATGGGATGAACACTCATCCGAAGTATAGCATTACGATCAAAGTCATTGAGTTTATATTGCTATAACAACTTACGAAGTGATCCTAATCCTTAGACCATGAGATCATGTCAATCACTAACACCGGAAGAGTTTCTTGATAACATCAAACGTCACACCGTAACAGGGTGATTATAAAGATGGGTTCAAAACTACTAAAGTGTTATGTTGAGGCCCATGATCGAGAGTGGAATTTGTTCATCCCGATGACGGATAGATATGCTCTGGTCCCTCTCGGTGATATCACATTGATTAGCTTGCAAGCAAGTGATTTGATCACTAGAATGTTATATCACGGGAACGAAAAAAGAGTGCATGTCAGTAACGAGATCAAACTAGGTATGGAGATATCGATGATCGAATCTCGGACATGTAATATATCGCGAAACAAAGGGATTAATATACTAGCATAAAAGGTTCCAACGATCACAAGAAAGTCATCGTTGAATGTGTGGGAGTCAGTATGGGTCTCCGGATCCCGCTTCTGATTATTGATCCAAGAGGGGTATCGATCATGTCCGCATTATTAGAGAACCGTAGGGTGACACACTTAAGAGACACCGACATCCATTTGGAGCAAAAGTCTCATGCCAAAAAGAATAACAAGCGCAGGAATTTATTTCACTAGATACCGAAACGGGTTTTCGGGTGAAATTGCAGAAAGTGTTTCTGGATGTGAAATGAAATACTAGCAAGGGGTTATATGTGAATGTTTGTCATTAAAGTAATTGACAAAATTCTGAATAAATAAAAGGAGTTTTATTTAAGAGAGAGTTTGCATTAAATTTGGTGAAAATTTAATGGGAATTTGAGTGGGTTTTTGAGTGGAGAAATTTGAAGGGCCATTTTGTGAGTGGAGTGTCCACCCACATGAATGAGGGAGAGGTGGGGGCACCCTCCATGGCCGGCGGCCATGCCCCCTTGGGCTGCCCCCTCCCCTATATAAGGAGCCCCTCCTCTCACTTCTCACTCACACCTCCTCGTGAAGGATCTCTCTCCCCCTCTAGTATTTATCCCCCATGGTCTCGGACTAGCGAGATACATGTCAACACCCGGATTTTTAATCCCAGGTGCCTGTTATGCCATACATCGCAATCCCAGGATTACCATTTTTGTGAGACATAACAGAATTGGATACCACAGTACATCATCCATTACAAACCATATATATTGTCTTACACAAATAGGGATCTCATGATCCAGTTCTTAATACAACCTCAAGCAGAGGAATACGTAATAATAACAGTAGCGTAGGCGAAGCTCCATCTTCGGGGTCACAGGCAATGCTGACGATGGGAGAGGATCCTAGTTGTCGTAACCTTCCTGGGTTCCATCTTCCAGGTACTCCTCTTCATAGTCTGGCCACGGGAATAGCCAGGGACAAAGCCATGATTACTCTTTAAGTACTCGCAAACTAATACTAACAAGGGAAAGGGGTTTTTTGATAATAGGACACTAGGCTCTAGGGTTCTTTTGCAAAAGCCAGGTTTATCTCTACCTAGTTTAGGAGCATGAATGCTAGTTGAAGTTTATAACACCTAAATGGGATCTTGTAATTCAGGTCACAACTCTGTTGTGGTCAAGTCAAAGTCTCAATTCATTTCACAATTAATTTTGAAAAGTCTGACGGGGGAACAGTATGGCCACTCCAACTGTCCATAACCGCGGACGCGGCTATTCGAATAGTTTGACACTCTGCATAGATTGTACACTTTCACCACAACATTCGATACATCCGTCAGGAACAAATCCTGAATTCACCATACTCAGTATGCGGATAATCAATCCTAACCTTTCAATTACACGCCCTAGTATAAGCACCTCTCCTGTGAGTTTGGCCTCCCAACCATGACCAATTGTCATCTTGGGTACTGCACAGGTGGACAATCTTCACAAGGTAGCCTTAGCTCAGACCTTGGCCATGAGGGAACTAATATTAAAGTATATAAGTTTCCAGTCAAGCCCTACCCAATCTTCGGGTATTGTGGTTGTACGATAAAATTGGAATGGTATCGCATCCAGACAACCATCAGTTTTATAAAGGGCTAAGGCTCATGCCTCATCATTTTCATCACCAAAATCATCAAGTGTTCGGAAACACATGTCCAAAACATTTCAATAGAATGATCCATCATTCGAAGGTTTTCATAACCATTTTTCCACCAAGTATTCCCATCTAAAGTTGATCAAGTTTTATGCTTAGCACTAGCATCTACAGGTGGGGGTAAGAACTAATGAGGGGTGGTAAACTAGTGGAATTTTAACCAAGTTCAGTCTCATGCCTTAGGATGACATCAAGATTATCTAGCTTAGGCCAAATTTTATGCTCTTTATGCAACCTTCACATATCTTTATAGTATCTACCATTCACTTAAGTAAGCTCTAAGTACTAGCTTTGATAAAGAAATAAAGTAATCAAGCTTGTAAGTAAAACTAGGATTGGTTTATCAAGTGGATATGATCACATATGCTTAAGGCATATAGTGGACATAGTAACAAGTAGTGGTTTGTGGCATCAGTAGGGTATCTTGCAAGGGTTAGCTTTCATTGTTCCACTTAGTTAATAAAGCTTGCCTTGTGCAGAGCAGTTCTTGAAGTTCTCCTCGGCTTCTTCTTCTAGAATCCTCCTTCCTCCTCGTATCCTTGGTCGCTACTAGCGTCTATAAATAAATACGAGGTACAAAATCAACAAACAATACTCAACTACTTGCAATCATCACACAAAAGGGTCCTATAGATGATCTAGCATCATCTCTAACATTACAAGGTTAAGGCTTGGTTTAATTGTTTTTAATTTTAGAAAAGTAATTTCTACTCATTGAAAAACTACTTAAGATTTAATATTCTCCAAACCAAACATGGGATCATGTTGACACATGTCATCACCACATATTTTAGTCCATGGGAATGTGATTTAAAGTGGTGTCACAATTTAATAAGGTTTTGCCATTTTATTTTAATTAAATAATGTGTCTAGAAATGCCTATGTAGCATTCTTTTATTACTTGAACATTATTTCTGTAAGTAAACCTATATATTTTTATATATTCTGAAAGATATAGTTAAATCTGATTTTTGAGTGTTGGAATCAACTCAAAAGCTATTATGGTTTAAATTTGAAAAATGTTTGAATGCAGAAAATCTTGTGCCTTGTTATTTTTACCATGGGTGATCTACGGATCCAAATGACTTGAATCCAATGGGCTTGGATTCAACATTTTCGAACCTTTGTAACAAAATTAGTTTCATTCAATTTGGTGCACAGAATCGATCTGGGTTGATTTTTGAAACTGGGTACAGAAGTGTGTTTGAAATAAAAAGAAAAAGGTTTAATTCAAATAACTGGGCTGCGCGGGAAACGATACTGGGCCGGCCTGCTAAGCGCAGCGCTTCCGCGGGCTGTTTAAGTGGCTGTCCCCACGCGTCAGTGAGACAGGGGGTGCGAAGCGATATGGGGCGCTGTGGGGCATTCGATCTAGTTCTAATCCAACGGCTGGGAGTCATCGTCGATGTTGGGCAACGCCGATGAGATAGAAACCTAGCGCGTCCAGTGGGGGTTGCTGGGGGCTCACCGGGGTACAGGCGAGGGTCGGCGAGGCGGGCGAACGACGAAGTCGACAACGGCGAATCTCCTGGTACCGGTGGCTCCTCCTGGGGCGGCTCCAATCGCTGGCTCCCTTCTTCTCCAGAGGTGGCGGGCTCCGGTGAAATTCCGACGAGGTGGTGCTCTCCTTGCTCTGGGAACGGTGTGGCACGATCAGTGAGGAGAGGGGAGTAGAATGGTGTGAAGAATTCAACTGGGGGTGTCCTCTATTTATAGTCGAGCGAGGGGACCGACGGGGTGCACGGTGAGCTCGTCGGGGGCGGTGGTACAGACGGCTATCGGCATGGGCGACGGTAGGGGACGGTGAGGTGCTCCCTGGCGATGCTCAACGACACGGTGGCGAGACGTGGGGCGGTGCGGTTGGGTCGGAACGTCACGGTGCTCTGCGCGTGCCCGACAGATAATTTAATGGCGCACAGCGCGTGTGGTCCATGTGGCAGCGAACGAGCGTGTCTGCGGGGTTGCTGGGACGATGGTGATCACGTATGCACGCGGCGAGGGCGGCGCGCGGTCTATGGGCATTGGTCGAGCATGGCGCACGGGGCGTGCTCTCGGCATGGTTGCTGGCGAGGTTGGCATGGTTCGTGCGTGTGGTCCAGTGGCTGGCAACGTTTGAGCGCGGGGCAGGGAGTGGCGGGGGGGGGGGGGTGTTGGCTTGCTCCCAGACATGCTGGCTAGGCTTGTTTCTCGTCCTAGCTGGCTGTCGACATGGGGGTGACAAGGGTGCATTCGGCCTGCTCACCATTGATGGCAATACCAAGCTTATAGTGATGCTAAGGGTGTGCAATTGAGCTAGATGATCTACTAAAGCCTAGTTGCAACCAGAGAGGGAACAAGTTAGGCTTCAATCACTGCTCACAATAGTGTTTGAATTTTGTTTGATTTATGTCTGCAACCTGTTTGATGAAATGGCCGCAAGAACTCAAGTTTTGAATTTTGAAAAGATTTTTGGTGGGTGTGCTAGGTTGGTGCTGGTGAGTCTGCAGATGCTTGGGTTTTGAAAGTTGAGCTTGTTTGAGTGGTTTTTGAAAAAGTGGGATCTTTCCATATGATAAAGATTCAATTTTCTATTGTCATTTAAACTATGCATTTGAAAGTTTCTGGATGATCACAAAGTGGGCCTTGATACTTTGTTATAAGTACAATCAAGGGGTGCAAAGATCCAGAAAAGTTTCTGTTAGGTTCTGAAAGTTTGAGACAGCCAAAGTAGGCATGGGAATTAAATTGGTCAAAATGACCATTCCCTTATTTTATTTGTTTTGATTTACTTGTCTTTAGGAAAAGTGTGGGAAATGTTTAGATGATGTTTATTTCACCTAAGCATCCATTTACAAGCAATGGAACACATAAACAAGGTGGTTCAAAAGAACTCAAAATGAAATGCATACACATATGCATGCTTCCATAATTTTATGTAGAAAAGTTTTTGTTAACCCTAATTTTGATGATTAGTTTTTCATGATCCATGTTTAGTATTTTTGGGATGTTACAAACCTTCCCCCCTTAAACAAAATCTCGTCCCGAGATTTGAAAAAGGACAAAAATATTACCTAGGATTTGAAGAGATCGGGAAACTCCGTCCTGATGTGATCTTCACACTCCCTGGTAGCTTCCTCTTCTGTGTGGTTGCTCCACTGAATCTTGAGAAACTTGATGCTTCGGGTTCGGGTAGTTCTGAAGGCTTCTTAAAAAATACGGATAGGTACTTTGGGATAGGTCAGGTCATCGTTGATCTGTATGGTCCGGTGGTCGATATTTTTGAACACTTCCGTCTTCTCAGGGACTTCGAGACACTTGCGAAGTAATGAGATATGGAACACATTATGCACGGCTGACATCTCTTCGGGCAGTTCCAGTTGATACGATACTTCTCCTCGACGATTCAGAATCTTGAAAGGTCCGATATATCTGGGGGCTAACTTTCCCTTGAGTTGGAAACACTGCATTCCCTTCAATGGCGACACTTTCAGATAAACAAAATCTCCTATGTTGAAGGCGAGGTCTCGATGTCTCTTGTCGGCGTAACTCTTCTGTCTGGATTGGGCGGTCTTGAGGTGCTCACGAATCTTGGTAACCTTCTGTTCTGCTTCTCGTAGGATGTCGGGTCCGAAAATCTGACTCTCTCCTACTTCCGACCAGTTCAAAGGGGTGCGACACTTCCTTCCGTACATGAATTCAAATGGGGCCATTTGCAAACTGGCTTGATAACTGTTGTTGTACGAAAATTCTGCAAACGGCAGACAGTCTTCCCACTTGGATCCATATTCTAACACACATGCTCTCAACATATCCTCGAGTATTTGGTTTACTCGCTCCGTTTGTCCATCGGTCTGAGGGTGATACGCGGTACTGAAATCTAAGCGGGTTCCTAAACCTTCCTGGACTTTCTTCCAGAATCTTGAGGTAAACTGAGTCCCTCGATCCGATACGATGTTGTTAGGCACTCCATGCAAACTAACAATTCTAGCTATGTACAACTCTGCTAGTTTCGAACTCTGATATGTGGTCTTGACGGGCAAGAAATGGGCGACTTTGGACAATCTATCCACTATGACCCAGATAGAGTCATTTCCCCTACTAGAAGTAGGCAGTCCATTGAAAAAGTCCATTCCTACAGAATCCCATTTCCATTCCGGAATCTGCAATGGTTGCAACAATCCAGCGGGTCTTTGATGTCCTGCCTTGACTCGCTGACAAATATCACACTTGGCGATATAGCTTCCGATTTCTCTCTTCATCTGATGCCACCAAAATTGCTCTTTCAAATCTTGATACATCTTAGTTCCTCCGGGATGGATAGAATAAAGAGTATCATGAGCTTCCTTCAGAATAACTTCTTTCAACTCAGAATCTGCTGGTACACAAAGGTGTCCTTTGTACGATAGAACTCCTTCGTCTTCGGTGAATCCGGGTACTTTGCCTGTACCGATACGACGCTTGATTCCGTCGATACTAGCATTTCCTTTCTGCGCCTCTTTGATCTCGCTGGTCAAAATTGGTTGAAGTTCTATACTAGCCAAAAATCCTTTGCTCACTAATTCCATTCGAAAATCTTCCATTTCTTTGTGCAAACTTGGTTGCTCCTTCAAGATCATGGAGTTCAAGCGGCACGGAAACCTGCTAAGGGCATCTGCTACCACATTGGCTTTACCAGGATGATAGTGAATGTCCAGATCGTAATCCTTGATTAGCTCAATCCATCTCCTATGTCTCATATTCAGCTCCTTCTGAGTGAATATATACTTTAGGCTCTTGTGATCCGTATAGATCTCACAACGGTTTCCCATCAGGTAATGTCTCCATGTTTTCAGGGCTAGAACTACGGCTGCGAGTTCGAGGTCATGGGTTGGGTAGTTTTGCTCATGTTGCTTTAGTTGTTGGGATAGATAAGATATAACTTTGCCTTCTTGCATTAGCACACATCCGAGACCGATCTTGGATGCGTCACAATACACATCGAAGGGCTTCGAGATATCCGGCATGATCAAGATTGGGGCTGAAATCAATATTCTCTTGAGTTCTTGAAAACTCGCTTCAATTTGTCGGTCCATTCAAACTTCTTGTCCTTCTTTAGCAATTGGGTCATGGGTCTGGCAATACTCGAGAATCCTTCTACGAACTTGCGGTAATATCCCGCCAATCCGAGAAATGCACGAACTTGGGTTTGAGTGGTTGGGGCTTGCCAATCTTCTACATCTTTCACTTTGGCAGGGTCAATTGCAATTCCTCCGGCTGATACGATGTGACCGAGGAATCCTACCTCCTGTAACCAGAATTCACATTTGCTAAACTTGGCATACAACTGATGCTCTCTAAGGGTTCCAAGAATGGTCCTTAGGTGTAGCTCATGTTCTTCTTTCGATTTGGAGTAAATCAGAATGTCATCGATGAAAACAACAACAAACTTATCTAGGAAGTCCATAAAAATCTTATTCATGAGGTTCATGAAATAAGCGGGGGCATTGGTTAATCCAAAAGACATGACAGTATACTCATATAATCCATATCTGGTGGTAAAGGCAGTCTTTGGGATATCCTCTGCACGAATCTTGAGTTGATGATAACCAGTTCTAAGATCAATCTTAGAAAACACTTTGGCACCGGTCAACTGATCAAACAAATCCTCTATCTTGGGCAAGGGTTACTTGTTCTTGATGGTGACATCATTCAACTTCCGATAATCCGTACACAAACGGTTACCTCCATCTTTCTTGTCCACAAATAAGACAGGCGATCTCCATGGTGACGCACTTGGTTGAATTAATCCAATTTCCAGCATGGCATCTAGTTGCTTCTTCAGTTCTTCTAACTCCGATGGGTTCATACTATAGGGTCTCTGGGCTATGGGTCTTGTTTCGGGGATTAGTTCGATGGTAAACTCGATATCCCGATCTGGGGGGCATACCGGGCAAAACATCTGGAAATACATCGGGGTATTCACAGACTATCCGGACTTGGTCAATGGTAGGTTGGGATATACCCTTGTTGCATTTGAATTGGCGAGGTAAGGTTTCAGATATATGCTCGACTGATATTCCGGCGGTACTGGTCATGGTTATGGCTTTCTTGGCACAGTCAATCAATTCTTTATGTTTGGACATCCAATCCATTCCTAGTACTACTTCCAAACTTTTAGTTCTGAGTACTATCAGATTTGCATAAAAATCTATGCCATGGATTCGGATAGGGATGGCTTTGCAAATTTTCCTAGCCTTGGTGGTTGATCTGGGAATTTGAACAATCAGTTTGGTTGGTTGAATTTTACTAGTGCATGCAAATTCTTCGGTGACAAATGAATGCGATGCACCAGAATCAAACAACACTCATGCAAGTACTGAATGAACAGAAAACATACCCAGCACGACATCTGGCGCTTCCTGAGCTTCTTCAGCATGCCTGAGAAAAAGACGGCCGTTGCGGTTGAGTGAATTCCCTAAGGCAAATCTTCTTCCTGGCTGAACACGACGCTGCTGCTGAGCTGGGGCATTGGCATTGGGGGCGGTAGCATTCTTCTTGTTTGGGCACTCGTTGGAATAGTGGCCTCTATTTCCACAGTCATAATTGGTCACTTGCTACTTGTCCTTGGCTGCGACAGGCACATCATTGCTTCCAGTCCTAGGGGCAGTGTTGGGGTTGGTGGCAGCATTGTTGTTGTTGAACTTGGGTGGGGCACGATTGAAATTGCTAGCGTTGCTGGAGTTGTTGTGATTTCCTTCGGGCCTAGGGTTTCCATGGTTGGGATAGGTCGGACGGTTCATCGGGGGTCTGTTGGTTCTTGGGGCAAATCCTGGAGATGGGTTGGGGCGATACTTTGGGGTCTGATGGGTTCCTGGCTGATGCATCATACGACGCTTGCGGTTCTCATTGGCTTGGTTGATCTTTCCTTCCATCTGGATAGCAGAGTCGACAAGGGTTCAATATCCGCAAAGGGGATATTGACTAACACTGTCTGCATCTCATCATGCAGACCATTCAGGAATCTTTCTTTCTTCTTGGCTTCCATGTCGATCTCATCCGGGGCATACCTAGCTAATGACAAAAATTTGTCACGGTATTCCACTACAGTCATCCTTCCCTACTTCAGTTCTCTGAACTCGTCTCTCATCCTCTTGATCAAACCCGGTGGCACATGGGTTCTGCTGAACTTGACCTTGAATTCCTCCCAGGTCATCATCTATCCTCTGGTCATTGCACGAACACTGTTCCACCATGCCCTGGCATCTCCGGCGACTTCTAAGTTATTTTCCATGGTTTGCAGCCAATCATCGGCGTCTAGGGGTTCTTCTGACTTGGTGAAAACAGGTGGGTTGGTATTCTGGAAATTTTTGAGCTTAGATCCATGGTATCTTGATTTCCGTGGCCTTGGTTGTTGTGGGCTAGCTGGGCTATCTGTTGCAGAGTGGCTAGGTTGGCTTGACGTTCTGCTCTTTCAGCTTCGCGGTCAGAAGTCAACATTTGCAGAATCTGCAACATCGGGTCCGGGGATGAACCACTTCCTCCACGTGGCATCTGAAGATTGAGATAGATCATGAGAAAAGAGGGAAATTTCTAAGGTTTCGGGGACTTTGAAAAGTTTTTTTAAAGTTTGACTCATATTTTCTAGCAACTTGCTTTTCATTCATTCAATCATAGCACACGATACAACACACACCACAACAAAGAAAAGCAGATGGTTTTAAGAACCATTCTGAGAACTACGATACAGTGGGACCGAATACTACTCACTACGCTAGTGCTCAAGTGCTACTACTCCTCGGAATCTGTGGCTTCATCATCCTCATCATCATCGATGAAGGCGAAATCATCTTCATCGGTGAAGAAGTCCATAGCCTGATCCTCCAGAAAATCATCATCATTGCTGAGATAGGAGTAGGGGTCTCCACGAAGATCTTCTCCGGCATTCTCCCTTTCCTCCAACTGCATGTCTCTCTCGTGGATGGTCTCTTCCAAAGATGAGATGCGGTGGCGGAGACGGGCAATAATGTGCTCCTTCTTGTCGAGCTGACGGCGACGAGACTTGCGATCCTTTGCTAGCATGGCGATGGTCTGATCCTTTGTCTTGATGATGGCAGACTTGTGGTTGGAGTAGTCACGGCAATTATCCAACTCCTGTTTACGATCGTACATCATGAAGCTAAGGTGGTCCAATTGAGTCTTCAGCTCGGGGTGGTATGGGGCTTCTAGTGGTTGTCCATTTGCATCACGCCTTGGGCAGAACTCAATGCGGGTTCCCTTGATCTGATTGATGCTTTGCCCACACAGACGGGCAAGAGCTTCCTGCATGGCCCTGGCAAGTCCATCGAGCCAGTTGTTCTGTCTTAAGGTAAACTGAATTCCCTCCACTATGGGAGGTTCAATCTTTCCACGGAGACTTGCAACAATTAGCCACTGCAGATCTTCTCCTCCTTGATCATTGAGCTGAGCTCCGAAGAACTCGGGGTGCGGACGCTCTAGAAGTTCCGAAAGATGATCCAAATCCCTCTCAAAGATAAGGTCTCCTCCATTCCCCAACTGATAAAACTTGCTGTACTTCACGTCCATCTCTAAGAATAGAGGATGAGTAGGTTAGCAGAGTGATCAAGTGTGTCAAAATTTTATGTATTTCGCAAGAGCTTTTGAGAAACATGAATTTTCATGAAAGACTCAAAGGGATAAGAATGAGAATAAGTTTTTGTAAATATTTGTTTTCTTTGGTTTTGAAACTAAGTTTTTGATTCACACGTCCAGTCTAACTAGGGTCTCCTATGGTCATCCTGGCTCTGATACCAACTTGTCAACACCCGGATTTTTAATCCCAGATGCCTGTTATGCCATACATCGCAATCCCAGGATTACCATTTTTGCGAGACATAACAGAATTGGATACCACAGTACATCATCCATTACAAACCATATATATTGTCTACAAAAATAGCGATCTCATGATCCAGTTCTTAATACAACCTCAAGCAGCGGAATACGTAATAATAACGGTAGCGTAGGCGAAGCTCCATCTTCGGGGTCACAGGCAATGCTGACGATGGGAGATGATCCTAGTTGTCGTAACCTTCCTGGGTTCCATCTTCTAGGTACTCCTCTTCATAGTCTGACCACGGGAATAGCCAGGGACAAAGCCATGAGTACTCTTTAAGTACTCGCAAACTAATACTAACAAGGGAAAGGTTTTTTTTGATAATAGGACACTAGGCTCTAGGGTTCTTTTGCAAAATCCAGGTTTATCTCTACTAAGTTTAGTAGCACAAATGCTAATTGAAGTTTATAACACCTAAATGGGAACTTGTACTTCATATCACAACCCTGTTATGGTCAATTCAAAGTCTCACTTCAATTCACAAGTCATTTTGAAAAGTCTGACGGGGAACAGTATGGCCACTCCAACTGTCCATAACCGCGGACACGGCTATTCGAATAGTTTGACACTCTGTAGAGGTTGTACACTTTCACCACAACATTCGATACATCTGTCAGGAACAAATCCTGAATTCACCATACTCAGTATGCGGATAATCAATCCTAACCTTTCAATTACACGCCCTAGTATAAGCACCTCTCCTGTGAGTTTGACCTCCCAACCATGACGAACTGTCATCTTGGGTACTGCACAGGTGGACAATCTTCACAAGGTAGCCTCATCTCAGACCTTGGCCATGAGGGAACTAATACTAAGGTATATAAGTTTCCAGTCAAGCCCTACCCAATCTTCGGGTATTGTGGTTGTACGATAAAATTGGAATGGTATCGCATCCAGACAACCATCAGTTTTATAAAGGGCTAACGCTCATGCCTCATCATTTTCATCACCAAAATCATCAAGTGTTCGGAAACACATGTCCAAAACATTTAAATAGAATGATCCATCATTCCAAGGTTTTCATAACCATTTTTCCACCAAGTATTCCCATCTAAAGTTGATCAAGTTTTATGCTTAGCACTAGCATCTACAGGTGGGGGTAAGAACTAATGAGGGGTGGTAAACTAGTGGAATTTTAACCAAGTTCAGTCTCATGCCTTAGGATGACATCAAGATTATCTAGCTTAGGCCAAATTTTATGCTCTTTATGCAACCTTCACATATCTTTCTAGTATCTACCATTCACTTAAGTAAGCTCTAAGTACTAGCTTTGATAAAGAAATAAAGTAATCAAGCTTGTAAGTAAAACTAGGATTGGTTTATCAAGTGGATATGATCACATATGCTTAAGGCATATAGTGGACATAGTAACAAGTAGTGGTTTGTGGCATCAGTAGGGTATCTTGCAAGGGTTAGCTTTCATTGTTCCACTTAGTTAATAAAGCTTGCCTTGTGCAGAGCAGTGGTTGAAGTTCTCCTCGGCTTCTTCTTCGTAGAATCCTCCTTCCTCCTCGTATCCTTGGTCGCTACTAGCGTCTATAAATAAATACGAGGTACACAATCACCAAATAATACTTAACTACTTGCAATCATCACACAAAAGGGTCCTATAGATGATCTAGCATCATCTCTAACATTACAAGGTTAAGGCTTGGTTTAATTCAATTTTAGAAAAGTAATTTCTACTCATTGAAAAACTACTTAAGATTTAATATTCTCCAAACCAAACATGGGATCATGTTGACACATGTCATCACCACATATTTTAGTCCATGGGAATGTGATTTAAAGTGGTTTCACAATTTAATTAGGTTTTGCCCTTTTATTTTAATTAAATAATGTGTCTAGAAATGCCTATGTAGCATTCTTTTATTACTTGAACATTATTTCTGTAAATAAACCTATATATTTTTATATATTCTGAAAGGTATAGTTTAATCTGATTTTTGAGAGTTGGAATCAACTCAAAAGCTATTATGGTTTAAATTTGAAAAATGTTTGAATGCAGAAAAGCTTCTGCCTTGTTATTTTTACCATGGGTGATCTACAGATCCAAATGACTTGAATCCAATGGGAATGGATTCAGCATTTTCAGACCTTTCTAACAAAATTAGTTTCATTCGATTTGGTGCGCTGAATCGATCTGGGTTGATTTTTAAAACTGGGTACAGAAGTGTGTTTGAAATAAAAAGAAAAGGGTTTAATTCAAATAACTGGGCTGCGCGGGAAACGATACTGGTCCGGCCTACTAAGCGCAGCGCTTCCGCGGGATATTTAAGTGGTTGTCCCGACGCGTCAGTGAGACAGGGGGTGCGAAGCGGTATGGGGTGTTGTGGGGCGTTCGATCTAGTTTGAATCCAACGGCTGGGAGTCATCGTCGACGTTGGGCAACGCCAGCGAGATAGAAACCTAGCGCGGCCAGTGGGGGTTGCTGGGGGCTCACCGGGGTACAGGCGAGGGTCGGCGAGGCGGGCGAACGACGAAGTCGACGACGGCGAATCTCCTGGTACCAGTGGCTCCTCCTGGGGCGTTCCAATCGCTGGCTCCCTTCTTCTCCAGAGGCGGCGGGCTCCGGTGAAATTCCGACGAGGTGGTGCTCGCCTTGCTCCCGGAACAGTGTGGCACGATCAGTGAGGAGAGGGGAGTAGAATGGTGTGAAGAATTCGACTGGGGGTGGCCTCTATTTATAGTCGAGCGAGGGGACCGACGGGGTGCACGGTGAGCTCGTCGGGGGCGGTGGTACAGACGGCTATCGGCATGGACGACGGTAGGGGACGGTGCAGTGCTCCCTGGCGGTGCTCAATGAGACGGTGGCGAGACGTGGGGCGGTGCGGTTGGGTCGGAACGCGACGGTGTTCTGCCCGTGCCCGACGGAGAATTTAATGGCGCACAACGCGCGTGGTCCGCGCGGCGGCGAACGAGCGTGTCTGCAGGGTTGCTGGGACGGTGGTGATCACGTATGCACGCGGCGAGGGCGGCGCGCGGTCTGTGGGCGTTGGTCGAGCGTGGCGCACGGGGCGTGCTCTCGGCATGGTTGCTGGCGAGGTTGGCATGGTTCGTGCGTGTGGTCCAGTGGCTGGAAACGTTCGAGCGCGGGGCAGGGAGTGGCGGGGGGGTGTTGGCTTGCTCCCAGACATGCTGGCTAGGGTTGTTTCTCCTCCTAGCTGGCTGTCGACATGGGGGTGACAAGGGTGCATTCGGCCTGCTCACCATTGATGGCAATGCCAAGCTTACAGTGATGCTAAGGGTGTGCAATTGAGCTAGATGATCTACTAAAGCCTAGTTGCAACCAGAGAGGGAACAAGTTAGGCTTCAATCACTGCTCACAATAGTGTTTGGATTTTGTTTAATTTGTGTCTGCAACCTGTTTGATGAAATGGCCTCAAGAACCCAAGTTTTGAATTTTGAAAAGATTTTTGGTGGGTGTGCTATGTTGGTGCTGGTGAGTCTGCAGATGCTTGGGTTTTGAAAGTTGAGCTTGTTTGAGTGGTTTTTGAAAAAGTGGGATCATCCCATATGATAAAGATTCAATTTTGAATTGTCATTTAAACTATGCATTTTAAAGTTTCTGGATGATCACAAAGTGGGCCTTGATACTTTGTTATGAGTACAATCAAGGGGTGCAAAGATCCAGAAAAGTTTCTGTTAGGTTCTGAAAGTTTGAGACAGCCAAAGTAGGCATGGGAGTTAAATTGGTCAAAATGACCATTCCCTTATTTTATTTGTTTTGATTTACTTGTCTTTAGGAAAAGTGTGGGAAATGTTTAGATGATGTTTATTTCACCTAAGCATCCATTTACAAGCAATGGAACACATAAACAAGGTGGTTCAAAAGAACTCAAAATGAAATGCATACACATATGCATGCTTCCATAATTTTATGTAGAAAAGTTTTTGTTAACCCTAATTTTGATGATTAGTGTTTGATGATCCATGTTTAGTATTTTTGGGATGTTACAATACATGTTCCCGGTGGTTTTTGGCAAGAAAGAGTTGTGCTTCCGCTGCATCGCTGGAGCGAGGAGGCGGAGGTTACTCGGTGCCTCGGATGTGTCTGCGAGCATGGACGCGTTGCTGTTTTGCGGTGCTAGGACTTCCTCTCGATCTTGAGACCGGCAAGAGATCGTCTACATCAACCACGAGTTTGGACTCGTTAAGCTTTGTCGGTCTTCAAGGGTATGTTCTCTACGGATGTATATCCGCCCGTTGGTTGTATCTAGTAGATAGATCTTGGTACATAGTAGTTCCCATCGTAGGAATTTTTTTGTTTTCTATGCTGCGAACCCTACAGTGGTATCAGAGCCAGATCTATGCGTAGATGCTTTGCACGGGTAGTACACATATAAATATGTGGGCGATGATGATCATTTTATTGCTTCTTAGTTGTACTTTGGATATTGGTGACATAGTGGGATGAAGCGGCCCGGACAAACTTTACATGTCCTTGCACATGAGACCTGTTCCACGCTTGACATGCAACTATTTGCATAAGTGTCTAGAGGATGTCTATGTCTCCTAATATAGTCAATATCTAATTTGCAACAAGTTGTCAAAAATTTGGTTATCCTCGTTGTGGTTCATGTTCGTAGGTAAGAACGGTTCTATCTTCGAAAGCCCTAAGCCATGTAAAACTTGCAATGAATAAATTCGAGGCGTCTAGTTTAGATTGTCGTTGGGCTAGTGTTATGATATGGTGATGTTGTAAGTAGATGTTTGAGATGATACTCATACAACATGCATAACGTGTAAGTTCCATAGACCTTGGCCTTACACATAAAGGTATGATAGTGATCATACCATGGTGCACATGATAGAGATCATATGCGGGAACCATATCATTTCACTAATAAACATGTGATGTTTGATTGAATCTTATATTGCTTGTTTGGCGTTTTATTAGCATAATAAGATGATCCCTCATTTAGATATCAAGATAAAAATGTGTTCTTCCTAAAGTATGCACCGACAATGTTTCGTCGCTTCAAGACATCACGTGATGATCGGGTGTACTTGAATCCATGAGCATATCTCGGGTGTAAGACAGTTACACACGCGAATACTAAGGTTCTTACTTGGCGAGCCTAGCATGTACAGACATGGCCTCGGAACACGGACCGAAAGGTTAAGCACGAGTCATATGTTTTGATATGATGACCATATGGATGCTCGCCTTTGAAGCTACACCGACTCACGTGATGATCGGACTTGGTGTAGTGGATTTGGTTCATGTAATCACCAAAAACATACGAGGGATGTCATTTTTGAGTGGGAGTTCATTTCTAATTTGGATTAGTAGAACTCAATTTATCATAAATTAAATCAAAGTGATTTTGCATAATTTGTTGTAGTCATTGGCATTCGTTCACCACCTTATGCTTAGTTGTAATTGAGATAATAGAACTATAGAATTCTGGATATATACTTTACGAACTGGTATCGTATTGTGTTGAGTGTCAATCTAAAGTTTAAAGTCCTATTGCAAACTTTCAGCAAACTCTGTTTACTCCGTGAAATTTAATATTTGGTATTAAATCAACAGTAACAATTCCAGTGTTAGTATCTTAAGTATCATGTTTGCCTTCATGATTCTTGATTGTTTTTAAATATCAAGGTTATCTAGGAGCTGAAAGAATTGTTTCAGAAACCATCATGTGTGATAGATATAATGATATCTGACACAATGTTTTGGTTGCAATATGATAGAGTATAATATATGTTCTCATATTGGATGAGAATTTGCAAAGGTTGGAGATGCTAGACATCCTAATCATCCAAAAAGGATTTTGGAAAGTAGCGTTATACTCACGATTCGTCTTTATAAGCTACATTAGCTTGATCATGAAAGTTGTCATGATAAGGATGAATAGAAGATGTATGTGAAGCGTTTACTACACTAAAAGATTACTAAATAATGGATTTTGAAAGAATGCCGATCATTTTGATGATGGTGATCTACTTCAAAGTGCAAGTCCAAAGGTATTATTATTTGAATATACACGCTTTGGACTATGTGTCATGTATGTGGCGCCACTTTTGATGTTGATAGATTCTTTTAAAAAGAAAAGGAAATGCTGAAAGAGAATCTATAAAATATATTTGGCAGAAAATAAAAGATTGGAAATATCCAATTTAGGTATATAGATGATATACATGTTATGGTTGTATTATTTGCTTGTTAAACAATATGGTTCTTGGGTATTGGATACCGAATTGGTTGGTATGAAATTTCATACATAACGATGCAATTCATGAACCAAAATGGCCTAAGTAACTAGCAAGAGAATATGTGATGATGTTCATCGAAAACAAACAAACCATTGTTTGTATTTCTTGTTGACATCAAAGCTTGACTTCAAGATTTTTTTTAATAATTGTTATTTAAATCAGGTATTATGAGAATAAAGGTTGTTCAAATAATTACCGTATTTCATATAAGATGCATGATTTACAAATCTAGTTCAAGAAATCACATCCATAAAGCTAATGCTAAAATTTCGCAAGACAAATGATTGGAAGATCACTTACGAAGTGACATCGCCGTTTAAATTATATTGGAAAGAAAACATGAAGAAACTCCATTTTCATGGATTTTTGGAGTCTTTGATTTGATCAAGTGATGCTTGTGAGACTTTCCTCGGGATAATTGAAACTTCGTTCAAAGGCCAAAGAAGAACGAACGACTAAAATATTGGAATTTATACATATCGATGTATGTAGTCCATTATGTATAGTCGTAAGCGATGGATTTCAACTTCATATGCTTTCTCCGGAAATTTGAGTGAATATTCACTTAATGAGAAAGAAGTATGAAATATTTGAAAACGTTCAAAGACTTTCAAGATGAAGTGGAAAATCATTGTAACAAGAAAATAAATGATTTATGATTTTATCATAAAGGATTTATTTGAGTTGCAAGTGTAACAAGAAAATAAATGAATTATGATTTTATCATAAAGGGATTTATTTGAGTTGCAAGTTTAGCAAAAACACCTAGATTTGCATTTTCCGAAACACCATAGGAATATGGAGTGTTTGAGATTTGTAATGAAACCTTGTTTGACATGGTTGGATTAAAGGTGTTATTTATAAAACTTCCATTATGTTTTAAAAGATTAAAAGCTTTAGAGACTACCGCTTTTGCACTGAAAAGAGCTCCATCTTGATCCGTTGAAATAACACCATATGAGTTATGGTTTGGGGTAAAACCCAAGTTGTCATTTCTTAAATTTTGGTATGATAAACATAAGTAAGATGTTTACAACCGAAGTCGGATGAGCATGTCTTTGTAGGTTATTTCGAATAACCATTGGGTATTCCTCCATAACACCAAGGACAAAAGGGTTTATCTCTTGAAACGTGAAGTTTCTTGAAAAAGATTTTTTTCATAAAAGGTTAAGTGGGACGACAATAGAACTTTGATAAGGTTAACGAACCTTAGCTAAATGTGCTGAGTTGCGCAGCGCCGGGAATCGTTCCGGAGGCAGCCATAATGCTCATGGCTTATGTGCCTCAAAGTTTGTGGTCACGGAGATCTAAGTTCCTATTGAACCAAGTAGGTCGGTTAAACAATCAAATGCTAAGATTTGAGAGTAAATCATTATTGTTTGATAATGATGAACCAAATACATGCAAAGAAGCAATGGTGGTCCCTGACTCCATCAAATGGCTTGAAGCCATAAAATTCGTGATAGTTCCATGCACGAGAAATCAAGTTTTGAACTTGGAAGACCCTCCAGAAAGGTGCAAAAACCTATCGGTCATATATGGATCTATAAAGAAACAGACATGGATGTTTCACATCTATGAAATAGTCGACATGTCGGTAAAGTTTTTACGACAATGTTCAAGGAGTTGACTATGACAAGATTTGATCTTTCATAGGGATATTTAGTCTGGAGGGATTAAAGTAGCAACCACTACATATAATTTGGTATATGGTAGATGAATAAACAAAACAAAGTTCTTCTAATAGAACGGTTACCTAGGACGTGTACATGACACGGTCCAAAGTGTTTTGTTAAATTCAAAGGATGCTAAAAGGGTATGCAAACTTCAATGGTTGAAGTAAGCATCGCGGAGTTGGAATCTTCACCATGATGAAAAAGGAGTTTTTATCACGAGACGATGAATATGCTTGCATTTGCAAGAAATTAAGTGGGAGCACTAAGACATATTTTCTAATACATTATGTGGATGACATTTTGTTGATTAGAAATGATGTATCTTTTATTGACAAAGGTTAAGAATTTCATTTTGATGAAATACTTAGGCAAAACCCGAATATTTAGCATGAATGTCTATAGTGGATAGACTGTGACGCTAATATGGTTGTGCCAAACGTACATATATGAGATATTGAAGGAGTTCAATATAGAAACGACAAGAAACGGTTCTTGTCGCATGGAAAGGAATTGAATCAAGATTCAAGTGTATCGACACTTGATAAGTGAAACAAGATTCAAGTGCTTTGACACTTGATGAGTGAAATCACAAGGATGTTTCGATCAATCATACCATGATATGTACACATCCAGATATGTCCTATGCTCTAAGTGTTATGAGCATATACCAGAATGAATCATAAAATGATCATTGGACGATAGTGAGGATATGCTTATGATCTTTTGGAAGAACTAAGAATATATTTGTGTAGAGGTGACAAACAATTACAAATAGTTCATTGTAAAGCATTACATTGATACTAGTTTTTGTCACAAGATACAAATTAAGTTTATCTCAATTTAAACTATGGGTGGCACAATGTAATGGAAAGGAGATTCCATGATGGATTTGGATGAATTCTGAAGTTAAGACATTGTGACGGATACTACAACAACAGGCTAAGTATATGACTGCTATAGTCGCAGCAAAGGAGGGAATTTGTGTCAAGTAGTTTGTTATCAAACTAAGGTGTGTTTTGCAACAGGCTAACACTAAATATATATTGTACGACAATATTATCAACATGATTTAACCCCAAGGAACTAAAGGTCTCACCACAAGACCAAATTTATACAATGACATCTCATTGGAAAATGAGTGATGCGTGGAGACGCAAAGACATGCAAATACACACGAACCTGAAAGTGTTAGATCTGTAGATTATGTTAACCACTTGCAGTTGTGTATATGGAACACCAGAAAGCCATAGGTTTTCAATACGCAAAGTTTTCAAACTAGATTATTGTCTCTAGTGCAAGTGGGAGACTGAAGGGAATATGCCCGAGAGGCAATAATAAAGTGGTTATTATCGTATTCCTTGTTTATGATAAATGTTTATTTTACATGCTATAATTGTATTAATACAAAAACGTTAATACCTGTGTGTTTAATAAACAAAAGGAAGTTCCTAGTTATGCCTCTCTTATAAACTAGCTCGTTGATTAACAAGATGATCAAAGGTTTCCTGATCATGGACATTGGATGTTGTTAATAACGAGGTCACAACATTAGTGTAATGATGTGATGAACATTCATCCAAAGTATAGCATTAGGATCAAAGTCATTGAGTTTATATTGCTATAACAACTTACGAAGTGATCCTAATCCTTAGACAATGAGATCATGTCAATCACTAACACCGGAAGAGTTTCTTGATAACATCAAACGTCACACCGTAACAAGGTGATTATAAAGATGGGTTCAGAACTACTAAAGTGTTATGTCGAGGCCCATGGATTGGGAGTGGAATTTGTTCATCCCGATGACGGATAGATATGCTCTGGGCCCTCTCGGTGATATCACATTGATTAGCTTGCAAGCAAGTGATTTGATCACTAGAATGTTATATCACGGGAACGAGAAAAGAGTGCATGTCAGTAACGATATCAAACTAGGTATAGAGATATCGATGATCGAATCTCGGACATGTAATATATCGTGAAACAAAGGGATTAAGATACTAGCGTAAAAGGTTCCAACGATCACAAGAAAGTCATCGTTGAATGTGTGGGAGTTAGTATGGGTCTCCAGATCCCTCTTCTGATTATTGATCCGAGAGGGGTCTCGATCATGTCTGCATTATTCGCGAACCATAGGTTGACACACTTAAGAGACATCGACATCCATTTGGTGCAAAAGTTTCATGCCGGAAAGAATAACAAGCGAAGGAATTTATTTCACTAGATACCGAAACGGGTTTTCGGGTGAAATTGCAGAAAGTGTTTCTGCATGTGAAATGAAATACTAGCAAGGGGTTATATGTGAATGTTTGTCATTAAAGTAATTTACAAAATTCTGAATAAATAAAAGGAGTTTTATTTAAGAGAGAGTTTGCATTAAATTTGGTGGAAATTTAATGGGAATTTGAGTGGGTTTTTGAGTGGAGAAAATTGAAGGGCCATTTTGTGAGTGGAGTGTCCACCCACATGAATGAGGGAGAGGTGGGGGCACCCTCCATGGCCGGCGGCCATGCCCCCTTGGGCTGCCCCCCTCCCCTATATAAGGAGCCCCTCCTCTCACTTCTCACTCACACCTCCTCGTGAAGGATCTCTCTCCCCCTCTAGTATTTATCCCCCATGGTCTCGGACTAGCGAGATACATGTTCCCAGTGGATTTTTGGCAAGAAAGAGTTGTACTTCCGCTGCATCGCTGGAGCGAGGAGGCGAAGGTTGCTCGGTGCCTCGGACGTGTGTGCGAGAACGGATGAGTTGCTGTTTTGCAGTGCTAGGACTTCCTCTCGATCTTGAGATGGGCAAGATATAGTCTATATCAACCACAAGTTTGAACTCGTTAAGCTTTGTCGGTCTTCAAGGGTATGTTCAGATGTATATCCGCCCGTTGCTTGTATCTAGTAGGTAGATCTTGGTACATAGTTGTTCCCATCGTAGGAAAATTTTTCTTTTCTATGTTGCGAACCCTACACTTCCATCACACAGATGTACAAATCCTGCTCTTGACACAGTCTCATCGACCTGTTTCCTCTGGATACCCAACGACACCTTTATGACCACCATTTAACTGAGTGAAGTTTAATGTCATCAAAGTAACCTCGGGAAATAGTGATTTGATATGGTCTCACAGTCTGAGGAACAAGTCACTATGTTTCTGAAAATTGCAACTATGAACTTTGTGATATGATCGTGCTTTAGCAATAATATGCGGAACAATATCCACTCTCTCATTCCCCCAATGAGATAGCTCCATTGTAAATTAGGTGCCGAAGTACCTTGATGGTCAGGAAACCTTTGACCATCTGTTGACCAATGAACTAGTTGAATAGAGGCTACTAGGGACTTGGGTTTGTTTATATATCACACACATATATCATCGTTTCCTTATTGATATAGTTGTAGCATGACATAAACTATTATGAACTAATGGAATGTGTATAATAAACTCCTTTATTATTTGTCTCTAGGGCACATTTCCTCCAGTGTCCCACTTGCACTAGAGTTCAAATAATCTAGTTTCATTGCTTCTAATCATAAACCATATCTCATATGCACTTTTGATCATGCTTCTCAGGGAGGACTTACTTGTCCTAAATCTATTATATTATATTCATAAGGTCCTGTTTTGCAAATTATTAATGTCACCTATTTGACATTAACCCCATTATCACATAATGTACCTTTAGCAATTTTGGTGACTAAAGTGAGACTTCTGTTTTCTAGTATATACAATGACAATCTACCAATCAATCTGGATTTTGTAAGATATCATGTACAACTATAAACACACTTAGTCAAAAGTCAAACTTTCTCCGGACCAAAATTATACTTGCTAATTTCGAAGTAGGCTTGATACTTCTAAATCTTAATAGTTTCAATCGAAGTGCAACCATTGCAATTTTGATTCTGAACATCCTTCCTTTGCGCTAAACTTAACTCTAATTCAGTGGTTAGCTCAGGAATCATTCTAGAATCTCTGTTCTTCACTACCAAGAACAAGATTCATATTACATCTAATTTTACCAAAATGATCCAATCATTTCCAATACCTAGTGCGTTGTTTACCAATATGTCAACTACATATTCCAGAACGCAGTTTTATGCTTCCACTCAAATATATCAACAATATTTTATGTTTCAGGATGTCACTCATCTCCCACTCAAATATGTCGAACACATATTGCATTGGGAAAATTCCTTAGCTCCCATTCAATTTAGAATCCCTCTCGACAATCTTGGAAAATCCAAAATTCTTTGATCTTGTGTCAAATCAAGAATTTTCTTACTACAAGACTTTAGCAATTCCTGATTGATCATAACCTGCCTATTGTACCAGTTACATCCCTTTATTCAAACTCTTGAAGACTTTGCAATTTTGAGCAGTCCTTAGCCAATTTCTAAATTGGACTTATTTGCTAATTTAATACAACAGACATTAAGCTTTTATCAAAAAATAGCTTTATGACAGATCAACCCTTTATGTCTTCCTTCTAAGTTTCATTTTCATCCTTTCAACTTTGATGTTTACTATGAAGGATTAAGTAATCCCCATTACTTAATGAGATCAAGTAACTCTTTACTTCATAATCTCAAATGTTTACTTAATTTGGGATTTCATGATTCTTATTCATTTGTTGTTCTTAGGTCCATCAATCTTTCTTTGTAGTCCATAGGTATGTCTTATTGCAATAAATCAAGTGAATCAAGAATTAAATTCTACAAGGGGCGAAATGAAAAACTGAATCCTACTTCGTTAAAGTATGAGCTGAAACATTCATGATCACATCATTATGGTTTCCCTTTATTTGTAAAGTTTGTTTCCAAAATATATTCCATTTTACATTCTTAACAATTCGGAGGTGAGGTCAAACCTTAGCTTACACTTATGTCCTTCCACTAACACTTTCATGAGAAAACACTTTCGTAAACAAGTACCCCACTGCGACAAACAACTTTTGTCCTCTTTGGCTGTTAGTTGGAATTTATGTTCATAGTCTCACTAAGAACACCCTACAAATACTTACTATTCGCAATGATTTCAACCTTTCAAAATCTCTAGAAATTCAAGATTGACATATCTCATATGTTGCTATTTCCGTGAACCTTTAGATGTTCCTAATCTTTCATTGAGTGTTTACTTTTTAAATCTATAACTCTAATATCTAACATCAATCCCTTGGAATTTACTTCAGACCATATGTATCTTATACATCATGATTATGTTGCATTAGACATATCAAAACCATTTGATTAGTCCAATCACCATAATTTGCAAAACTAACTTTTCACAAGTCCTTGTATCACATATTGCCATTAACTTGAATTCGAAGTCACTTGGATCAAATCCCTAAGACTTTGACATTCTTGTTAATTCTATATCTCCTTAGATTCTGAAAACTTTGAACGATTCAAACCATTTCAGATTCATACTTAGATATCTCTTGGAATTTTCTCATTCTTTACAAATGCTTTATTATCATCCGGATTAAGGATGAGAAAAACTTATTTCCATCTTCAATGCGAATCATAAAAGAAATCATTCATAGAAAAAGGAACAACTGATTGTTTCTCATTAATATGAATAACCGTCTCACAATAAGCAAGACACACTTGCACTATTCACAAACTCGATTACAAAGATTTTATTCAAATCTTCTAATCCTAATGATAAATTTTGAGGGCAGGAGTGCTTCCAGCTTTCAACCAGATTGCTTGACGTCATCACGCCATCTGGGCCTGTTACATCCATAGCTCACACAGAGGGTCCTAATTTCAAATAAATCAGGGTAAGTATACAATACTTGCAACTGCACAAGTGTTTCATGGAAACATTTATAACTTTTATATCATCATTTACCTTCTCCGTTGACATCATTCCCAACCTTGGGTTCGACCTTGATAGTCCTTAGCTTGGCTATGACCTCGCGAAAGGTATTCAGAATCCCTGTCGTGATCTGGTCCTTGACGATGTCCTTGTAACTAGGGGAAAGTGAATGCATTACCCCATCTATTGCAAGGTATTCAGTCAACACGTTGCCTATAGCATCCTTAAGACGTTCATGGATCCTTTCCATGGTGTCTAGGTGGCTATCCAAGCTTGAGTTTTCTTCCATCCTTATGGAGACAAACTCCTATATGAACTCATATTCATGCGCCCTTCCTCAGCTGGAAACATACTCTTCAATCCATCGAGCATATCATATGTGTCGATTTCATAGAAGGGTACTCTCAAGCCAGGTTCCATTGCATGAATCATGGTGTACTTGACCATCATAAACTTCTCTCGGTGGTCGCAAAGAGTGACATCTTCATTTCCATCAGAGTCATCGGAGAAATCTTCCAGGGGTTCACGGAGGACATAGAGAAGATCATTTTCTATGAGGATCCTTCTAAGGTGTTGGTACTAGTCGATGAAATTCGACCCAGCTAGCTTAAGTTTCTCCCCGTCCATGAACAAACCAAAGGAGTTGCAAACTGAGGGGATGGCCATTGTCTACAAGATATTTGCAAAAAGACTTAGACTTAAGTTCATAATTGAAGGAGTCAATTTTTAATCATATTAACAAAGTACACTCCCACTTAAATCGTTCATCCCTAACAAAAATTTAAGTGATCACACAATCCCTTTACACCACACCATCCCCGATCGTCACGGACTTTGATGCAGCTGCCAGGGTAGACATTCTCCAATATCAATCACATCAACCATCTGACTCAAGCTCGATCTTTCAATCTCTTATGTTTCGAGGACATGTCTTCACATGCTAGGCTCGCCAACTCTAACTAGTGTGTATTGTAGTGTAACCTTTCTTACACCCACTGTATGTGAACATAGATATGTCAAGCCCCTGATCGTCACGGAGGACTTCATAAAGAAGAACTTTGGTGGTGCATACACTAGGGGAACACTTTCATTGAAATTATTTTTAGGGATCATCCTATTTAGATGCTACCATTGTGTATCTAATACAAGCACTCAAAACATGATGCACACAAAGATTAAATAATATAATCAAAATGTGACGTGACATGGTTGTCTTCTTGCTCCATGATCTCCATCAGGTGCTCCGGCGTGATCTCCATCAGGCCACCAGCTTCACGCCAAGTCCACAATGTCATCGATCTTGTCGTTCATCGTTACAATGGCTATAACTAAACTACTTAGCAATAGGAACAGTAAACTATCTGATCTTGTTCACGAATTTAAACCATATCACATCATAAAACCCTCCCTGCAACATAAAGTTAGATTCATCTACTTTATCTATTGCAGATTTTACGTGGTTGTTAAGGCTTTTGCAATAGAACGCTTCTACCTACGAAATTCCAACCACAACATGGATACAATAGTTGTTTATATACTACACCCCTTGCAGGGACTTCCTTTGTAGATGCTATATCAACTACTGTGAGAGAGATAGCAACCCGCGAGCCACTTATATGATACTGGCCGTATGTTGAGCATGGAACCAATATTGCATAGATTACGCATAAGGTCGGTCCCGGCCGCTTCATCTCACAGTACCGCGATATAAACAAATACACGTGGGAAGGTAACAACTAGAGTATCTATGCCCACACTTCCACATGTGTCTACTATGTACTAACATACTATACATAGATCTGGCTCTGATACCATTGTTGGGGTTCGGTGCAGAAAATCAATAAAATTATGCTAAGCGGAAGAAACCCCAAATGCCCAAGATCTATCTAATAGTTATGCAGTAACAGAGAGAGACAACGGTGATGTATCCTTGAAGATCGAGAGAGCGTTACGCTCATGCAGAAGCATGGATGATGTATCCGTACCCGTCCGACCTCAAGGTCGCGTAGCTCCTCGCAAGTCACCCTTGTCCTGGTCCTTGCACGATGGCCCAAAAGCTTCAATAGCCCCACCGAGTTACCACAGGCATACGATGCAAGACGACAATTTCCGGTCAAGGATCTCATCAAGGTTGTGGAAGTAGACCTCCTGGATGGAATCCCGGCAGCACAATGGTGTGCCGCAAAAGAGAACTCCTTGCCTACATAGTCCAGACTTGGGATCACGCAATAGCAGAGGCAACTTTTAGAGAGATAGGGGAGTATTCCAACCAAAGGGAATATCTAAGATTATTGTGTGTTTAATCCCACCCATAGGCACCTCCTTATATAGGCTAAAGGAGGGGAGCCCTCCCTATTAGGTGTCCCACCCATGGGCCCAAAAGCTTCAATAGCCCCTCCTTATATAGCGCGAGGGAGTGGTGGATATGGGGAAGGGGGCGACCCCGGGTGGGCCGGCCGCGGGAACCGACGGCCCAGTGCGCGCGCTAGCTCCCTACGAGCTCCCTGGGCCGGGTCGAGCTGGCCTCCTGCCGCCCCCTGTCGCATGCCGCCTTGTGTGGCGGCTAATACCTGCTCCCACGTGGGCCTGGGCTGGTCAAACCAACCCTAGATGCTATTTCCCTTTTCCATTTTCTGTGATTTATTTTTCAAGTTAAATCCCTCTAGGATTTTGGCCTAATAAGAAAGTCCCTTTTATAAATCTTAATTTAAATATTATTTAGAATATATTAATTCATAATTAATATATAATAAATACATATTCAAATTCCCATATATCTGAAACTCCTTTCAGTCTTTTTCCTTATTCCTTTCCTTCTCTCCGAACCACTTCGGATCTTCCCAGAACACTTCTGGTTTCTCTCTCTCTTCCTATCTCTTCTAGGATTTCCTCTTACATGAAGATCTCAAGAGACGTAAGACCTTAAGCGTGTGTCCCTACGGTTCAGGAATGCCATAGACATAATCTCCTTTAATGAGCATAGAGGTAGCCGGGATGCACGGTTTCCCCCTATGACACTCATGATTCTCCATCGTTTTGAACCTGAAACATTATGTGTTATGTTTCTTTTGTATTTGCGATACTTACATTGTCCCAGATTTGATCATCGACATCTCCATGCCGAGTTCGATCTCGTTACCGATAATGCTACTTTAAACTCGTACCGATAAGTCATATCCCATGATTCAATAACATGTTGCACAACATATTTGATATAACTTATCCGAGTGGGCCCAGAGTATCTTCCATTAGACGGATATACAAATCTTGCTCTTGATGCAGTCTCCTCAACATGTTTACTCCAGATACCCAACAATACCTTTATGCCACCATTTAACTGAGTGATGTTTAATGTCATCAAAGTAACCTCGAGAAACAATGATTTGATATGGTCTCACAGTCTGAGGAACAAGTCACTATGTTTTTGACAATTGCAACTATGAACTTTGTGATATGATCGTGCTGCAACAATCATCTGTGGAACAGTGTCCACTATCTCATTCCCCAATGAGATAGCTCCATTGTCAATTAGGTGTCGAAGAACCTTCATGTTCAGGAAACCTTTGACCATTCGTTGACCAATGAACTAGTTGAATAGAGGCTACTAGGGACTTGGGTTTGTTTATATATCACACCTATATCAATGTTTCCTTATTGATATAGTTGTAGCATGACATAAACTATTATGAATTAATGGAATGTGTATAATAAACTCCTTTATTATTTGCCTCTATGGCACATTTCCTTAAATTCAATATTGTCACTAACTAGTGATTATCTAAGTACTAGCTTATATGTTGTGAATATATGAGTTCACACTGCTACTGATGATGATCTATTTAGCTAACTAGCTTTAGTGTGAATCTTTTAGCACTAGTGACTCTTGTTCTTTTCTTGCTAGTGGTTATTAGTAAGATATACTAATTCTTGACTAGTATACATGATATTCTGAGGTATCACTAGTTGTTCCTATCAAATGAATCAAACCAATGATTCCTAAAATGATTAGGAAGATGCTTTAATTATTTATTAGGAAGATGTGGTTGAAACTGTCCTGATAGTGAAAGTGCAAAGGACGTCGCCTAGAGGGGGTGAATAGACTTTTAAAATTATTACGATTAAGGCTAAAAAAATGCGGAATAAAAGCTAACGTATAATTTATTGAGCACAAAAAATAACCACTAGATTCACCTAAGTGCACCAACAACCTATGCTAAGCAATACAAGCAAAAAAGTGATATCAAGGTGAAGTACTTCAAGCACGATGGCTATCACAATGTAAAATGCATAAGTAAAGGGCTCGGCTGAGATATAACTAATGGACGTGGAGACGAAGATTTTTATCCCGAAGTTCACTTCCAAAGAAGCTACGTCTCCGTTGGAGATGTGCAATGGCGAATGCTCTCTAAACGCCACAAATGGCTCACCTCGAGGTGTGGTGGCTCGATGCACACCCAACGCCACACAAGGCCTCACCTCGGATGCGGAAGCACGCAACTCACTAACGCCACAAAAGACTCACCTTATTCTCCCGTGAGCTCGCCACAAAGACCTACTCACGATCCACTATGGGACACTTGAGGGCGGTCACCCAACCCGTACAATCTTGGGGATGGCTCCACAACTTAATTGGAGGCTCCCAAGAACAAGGCAACAAAAGACAACATAGCCACAAAAGGATACAAGACCACGAAAGGTCACAAGGCCACAAAAGGCCACAAGAAATCAACACACCAATCGTCTAGGGTTCCAAGAACCCAATAGTAACAAGCCCACAAGGTTGTACTCGCCGAATCTCCGAGGAGAACTCAAACGTATGCATCAAATGCAAGGGCAAGTACTTCACTCGCAAATTCCAACAAAGCTACAAAAGTTATTGGGGGAATAAGGGAGGAAGAACAAAAGAGGAGAACAGAAAACTCTCCAAGATCTAGATCCCAATGATTCCTTCACAAAGAAGGGATTTGGATTGGGGGGGTTGTAGATCTAGATCTCCTCTCTCAAATCCCTCAAAAAGATGCAAGAATCATGGAAGGGGGAAGGAGAGAGGATAAGCTCTTCAAGGTCAACAATGGATCGTGATATGTCGTAAACGTATCTATAATTTTTGATGCTCCATGCTTGTTTTGTACCAACTATCTTATGTTTTGTCTACACTTTGAGGCATTTTTATACATTTTCTGGAACTAACCTATTGACAAGATTTCGCAGTGCTAGTTGTCTGTTTTCTGCTGTTTTTGGTTTCAGAAAAGCTAGTAAATAAATATTCTCGGAATTGGACGGAACAAAAGCCGAAGTCAATATTTTACCGAAGCAAAGACTGAGTCCAAAGGGGGGACGAAGAGGCGCCACAGGGCGGCCACACCACCCCCTGGCACGGGTCCACCCTTGGCCGCACCAGGGAATGGTGTGGGACCCCTGGCCCTCAACCGACCTTGCCCCTTCGCCTATATAAACACCCCGAGGCATAAACCCTAAGTACCCGATCATAAATCCACGAAAGAGTCCATAGCCGCCGCCACCATTGTCCCTAGATTGGGGGTATATGAAGCTCTTCCCGCACCCTATCGAAGGGGAGAGATCATCCCGGAGGCCTTCTTCATCACCATGCTAGCCTCCAGAGTGATGCGTGCAGTGGCGGAGCCAGGGCCCGACGAACCCGGGCAGCTGCCCGGGCTGCTCTGGCCAGTCTCCACTAATTAATTATGTCACTTAGTGATTAGCAACTAAATTTAGTGGGGCAAACATGAGCTAATGTCATAGTCAACAGGCCTTGCCTGGCTCCTTCAGCTGGCAGGCTTCGCCACTGGATGTGTGAGTAGTTCACCCTTGGACTACGGGTCCATACAGTAGCTAGATGGTGTTTCTCCTCTTTTGTGCTATCATGTTTAAATCTTGTGAGCCCCGTTCATGATCAAGATCATCTATTTGTAATGCTAAATGTTGTGTTTGTGTGGATCCGATGGATATTGAGTACTATGTCAGATTGATTATTAATTCTATCATGTCTATGTTATTTGTGATCTTTCATGCTCTCTGATGGTGCTCGACGTGTCACTTTGTTGGTAACCCCAAGCGCAGGGTGTGAAGAGCAAGCAGCAAGTTTTCCCTCAGTTGAGACCAAGGTTATCGAACCAGAAGGAGGAAGGAAACATCACACAGGTGTTGCAAGCAACGTGGAGACCTGCACAACACAAACTCAAGACTTTTCCCCAACGAACAGTGAGGTTGTCAAGCTCACCGGTTTGCTGTAACAAAGGATTAAACGTATTGTGTGAAGGTAATGGTTTGCAGCAAGTAAACAAGTAAAAGTGGAAGATGTATCAACGGTAAAGATTGGACCGGGGTCCATAGTTCACTAGAGGTGCTCTACTTAGATAAACAACATGGCATGAAGGGTAAACAAATTACAACAGGGAAATTACAGGAACTGAGCAAGGCATAACAATGCAATTACTAGTCAGAAAGATCCTATGAGGTTGATTGGGCAATACAACAAGATACAATACCGCCATCCAACTGCATCTATGACTAGAAGTCCACCTTCAGGTTATCATCCGAACCCCATCCAGTATTAAGTTGCAAGCAACAGACAACTGCTTTAAGCAAAGTGTGTAAGGTAAACAATCCACATGTTCCATGAACAAGAGACCGTTGTTTTGTCCCTAGTAGCAACACCACATCTACAACTGAAGAGATTTTTGTCACTTCCCTTGGAAACTGGAGGCATGAACCCACTATCGAGCATAAATACCCTCTCTTGGAGTCACTAGAAACTACTTGGCCAAGATAGCTACTAACAACGGAGAGCATGCAAGATCACAAACAACACAGACATGATAGAATCATAAAGACAAAACCATTGATCAAATCAACATAATAATCTCAATATCCATCGGATCCCCGCAAACACTAGATCTTGATCATGAACGGAGCTCACAAGATCTATACATGAAATCACAAAGGAGGAGATACAACCATCTAGCTACTACATGGACCCATAGTCCAAGGTGGAACTACTCACGCATCATACCGGAGAGAAGGCCTTCGGGATGATCTCCCCTCCGGCAGGGTGCCGGGAAGAACTTCAGATCCCCCCGATCTAGGGACGATGCTGGCGGCGGCTACAGACAGTTTCATGGATTTCTGATCGGGTACTCAGGGTTTCTGCATCGTGGGATTCTTATAGGCAAAGGGGGAGGCCGAGGAGGCGACCAGGGTCACCAAACCCTAGCCAGGCGCGGTGCTGGGCCCACCCGTGCCTGGGGTGGGTCTGGCCCCCCCCTAGATGGCCCCTCCGGCTCTCCTCTAGACTTCTTGTTCCCCACGGAAAGTAATTGACTTTGACGTTTGTTCCGTCTAATTCCGAGAATATTTCTTTACTAACTTTTCTGAAACCAAAAACATCAGAAAACAGGCATCTGGCATATGTTGCAACTTGTTAATAGGTTAGTACCATAAAACATGTAAAAATCACCTCAAAGTGTAGACAAAGAAAAGCAAATTAGATACTAAACAAGCATGGAGCATAAAAAATTAGATACGTTTCCAGCGTATCAACATCCACAAGCTTAACTCCTGCTCGTCCTCGAGTACGTAAGTGATAAAAAATAATAATTTTTGAGGTGACATGCACCCTCACAATAAAGATCCAACCATTTGCAAGCATTGAAAGCTGGGATCAAAGAACTCTAAACATGTGCATGAAAGATGGAGTTCTAACAATAGGACATAGTAACTATGCATGCAACATGACAAGCTACAAACAAAGATCATGAATAACATGCATTGAAAAACGTTTATTTGTTTCACATACAGAAAACATAGCATAGTGGCAATCAGCTACGGTGACCCAGCATACCACTGCATGTGTTGTACACTATAGTCGTTGATATGACATTCACAGAACACCGTTCCATAAATATACATCCCTCAGAGTGGTACAACAGAAACATTGCGGGTCCATATTATAAACATACACACATTATTATTATTACAATACTAGAGGTTCAAGACTTCGAAAAGATTCAACTTACAAACCAAAATATAAAGTGTTTCGGTGGAATTTAAAAGTAACAACTCCATCTAAGAGTTGAGCTCAACAGCTTATTCCATAGGGTTCATGCTGCTCGGCTCTGTCGGTTACTACTAACTAGAGCACTAGTTTGATTCGTTGCCATCTACTCCATAGCGGATTTCATAATCCACTCCTTCAACACCTCCGGATAGGTCAGGCTCCTCGTAGAACACATCTTCTTGGCATTCGGCTGCATACATAGGTATGTCTTTGGGATCTTCAGAGTCTAAGCAAGGGATCAAAGGAAAGGGTGAGTAACAGCGTTACCCAACAAGTTCGTTATATGCAAGGTGGGAAGTTTGATGCTCTATCTACCACCTCAGACTATAAGTCCTTGACACTATGCAGTTTTTGTAAATCTTTCTTTAAAGATTGATTTTATTATGAAAATCTATGACCATCAGCCTTCACGGGTTGACCAGAACTTTCATAGAGTTCCTTTCCTGCCGCGTTCGTAGCTCCTTCCCGAAACAGGGAGTAACAAGTTACAGTTCTTACACTATGCAGAGGTGTGTTACTTTACCCATGAGAGATCAACTCCTTGTTGCACAACCGGGCGTACTTTCTTGTCCACAATTCCATGATGTCGGGCCCAGTAGGTGATCCAAGCCAATCACTGCCCCCTTCGCGACCTCGCATGCCTCCTTGGTGTACACCATGCCCACACATTGAATTACGGCAATGGTTTGTATATACCGTTAGATGCCAGAACTATCGTGCGACGTTGAGGGTTCCCACCCATATGTTGCATATCCTCTACGAATTACCAATTAATATGCACGCTACGAGTGATAACAGCCACGACCTGCACATCCGGCTACATGCGGGAGGAAGAAGATACATCTGACTTCTTTCTCCCATTCCAAATATCATGGTTAACGCGTGATATACGGGGCTAGAATCACTGATGTCATGGGTTGTTAAGTCCCTAATTGACCATCATTGTTGCAAATAGAAACCTAAGTTCCATTGCTCCATTATATCATCACTTAGGATGATACCTAATATTTTCTTTATTTGAGAAAATAATATTTTCTTTCTTAGGAGTATAGATGATAACACACAACTTGCAAATACTTTGATAAAGAATCTTAAAAGGACATGAGCAAGTGATGAACTTGCCTTGTGATTGCAAGGTAGTGAAGTCAGATGCTTGCGCTGGATCTTGAGCTTCTATGTCTACAAAACATCATTATTGCCCGGTAAGGACAATATTTAAAGAGGCAAAATGATTATGTAAAGTAATGTAATGCATTATTTATCCTTTTGTGTTCTACCCATTATTTTAGTTATAAAAGATTCTTTTAAGTAGTAAAGGTTTTATAAATATTAACTTTTAACATTAATGGAATATTTTTATTTTATTTTATTTTATTTTTATTTATTTAATAATTCTTTTAAGAATTATCATTTAAATATAAGAATTTCTTTTATAGAAAATTAAAATTTTATTTAGTATTTTTATAAAATACTACAACATTAATATATAATAAAAATGATTTTTATTTATTTTTATCTTCTTTCTTTCATTTTAAATCTTTCATAAGAAATTTATATATTAAAAAGTTCTTGATAAACAATTATATACATAAAAATTTATTTCTTAATTTACTTAAATAGATTGGATTATTGTGAATCCAAAAATATTTTATTTATAATTTTTAGATATTTATTTTATTTTCTAGATTTTTTTAAGTTCAGGGGTATTTTGGTCTTTTCTTAATTATTAAAACTTCCTTTAGGTTGTTGGGCTGGCTTTATTGGGCTTATTGGGCTTATTGGTCCGTTCTGGCCCAAGTGGCTATGACCAAAAGGCTCCCCGAAGGGTTCCTAGCCCTCTCATCCCACTCCCTCTATCTCGCTTTCGTCCTTATCTCCTCTCTCCCTCGACCCTGTGGGGTGCTGGCGCTGCCGCCGAGCGATGCCTGCCACCGTGGCCCTCCCTGTTCGCTGCCGTGGTGCAGGGCGAGGTTGTCGACTATGATGGTTCATCTCCTCCACCTCGATTTGACTTTGGAGCTTTCCTGTGGCCATGCTGGCTTTGTTCCCGAACCCTAGGGTTTGGAGTTGGGTGCTGCCACCGCCGCTGATGATCCTCCTATGGTGGTGTGCGGTGATGTGTGCTACTATGGCCACCGCCATGGCTGGTGCGGGTTGCAGCGCCCTCTGGGTGCTCCCCGTGTCGCCACGAGCTCGTCGACCCCTCCGCTTCCTCTTCAATTCGTCAGTTAGGACCCTAGGTGAGTTGTGCCTCTATGGATTCTAGTTCATCTTGTCACCTCGAGTCCCTCTGTGTATTTAGTGGCCAGTCTTAGTTATGTGCTTGTATTGCTACTAGGGTTCATCCTTGGTGCTTGTAAGATGCTCCTATGGTCTGGTCATGATGTTTAGTGAGGATTTGTGTGCTTTGCACCTTAGTGCTTGTGGTCATCCTTTGAGTATGTGGTGTTGTTGTTGGTCTGAGGCTAATACTGAATCAAATGCTAGGGTTTCATAGTATTGCCTCTGGTTGGTACTATGGTGGCTTGGTGTTTATTAGTTGTCAGTATCTTGATACTGACAGTGACCCAGTCAGTGATGATTCACTGTCTTAGTTATGGTTAGCTTGCCTGATTATGCTTAGTCTAAATTTTATTCAATAGAATCAAATGATTCTTGAAAATGAATAGATAATATGATATGATCTCTATGTCTGGTCTCAGGGAAATGATTGGATAGTTGATTTGTATGGATTGGACTATTTGATTGTCTTAGTGATAAGATCAGTGCTTATGAAACCTTCTTAGAATGGTACATAAGTAGATCTTGTTGCTGACTTTACTTATGGTCATTTCTGGAATTTGATAGATGCTGATAAATAAGTTGGGATGCTTATTATTTGATCAGGCCTATGATGCTGGTCTGAGGCTCTAGGATCTAGGTCCTAGTTGGTTAAGTAAATGGTTTGTTTATAACTTATAAGATCAGAGGTGCTACTCCCTCTAGGAGATGTGCCCTGATATGGTAAGAACAAATGAGGGTTTATTTAAATTGCATGTGTTAACACCAAACTCTGCGAGGCTGGTATGAGAACTTGGTGCTTTTGGCTAGGTTTGATTTCTGATCTTTATACACAAAATCTCTAGGATGAATTCATCTCACCTGGGTGATTATTGAGAGATTGTTTCATAAAACTACACACGCTTCTATCTAGATAATATGAATAGATCATGTGATGGTTTTACGATACTCACCACAAAACTGATGATTGTTGTGTTTGGTGGTGATGTTGATCTTGCTGATTGGATCCTGTCCTTCACCTTTGATGATGTTCTTGTTTCCCTGAGTTCCTGTACTTGGCCTTGATCTAGCCTGCTCCTCCTAGCTCATGTGGCTTGGCCTTGCTGTCCACCTGATTCTCCCCCCTCCTTATGTCACCATCTGGTGATGTTTGGTTGATCTTTGGTGGTGCTTTGGTTTAGTTGGTTTTGACGTGGCTAGACTGCTGATGCTTGTGGTGTATGTGCAAGGAACTGGTACTGTGGTGCTTCCCATGGCTGTGTTGAGCTCTTTTGATTAAGTACACAGTTGTGGCTGTGTTGACTGCACATACACCATGCATTTAGGTGTGTAAGATGTTTATGTGCCTGCTGCATCCTTATGGATATGCTCAGGGGCAATTTACCTTTTTATCTGATTACATTTATCTGCCTGGTGAAACTTGCCCCTCTTACTGATTGGAATTGTTTGACTTATGGCCTATTAATTATGAAAGATGTAGTTCTTTCATATTGGTGAAACTTGCCCCTAAAAATTTACTCAATGATGATAAGTGGAACATTGCATCTCACTGTTCACTACTAAGAGTAAGAATATCTTAACCTTTATTTTCTTTCTTTTTGTTTGTTCTTTATTTTGCAGGTACAAGACTTGAAGATTCGAGATTATAATAGGTTTTCTTTTTCTTTATAGAATAGTTCCCTTGTAGTCTTTATTTTATTCTTTTGTAAGAAAGATGTATTAGTTAAATAATAATGTAATTTCCTCTTTTTGTAATTCCACTCTTGTAAAGATTCTTTATTAATTTGTAATTTACATTTTGTGACTTATTGATGAAATGATTATATAAAATTAATATTCATTATTTAATTGTCAATCTTACTTAGAGTTTCTGGTTACTATGTATTGTTTATTTATCATCTTCACAAATTACATTTTGTAACTTATTCATTTAGTAAATATATGGAATAAATATTCCTTTACTTGATTGTGTTATGTTATTTAATATTTGAGTTACTAAATATTATTTCTTGATTAAATAATATTTACTCAAACATAATCTTAATCTTTTAAAAATATAAATCCAAATCTCAAGTTTGAATTCAAATTCCTTTCCCCAAAACACACTAATTCATAAAGATCATATCAAAGTTTATAACGATCATTCTCCAAGGCTATTCCTAAACTTAAAGAGTGAAAGAAACTTTGATCACTTTAAGTTTTTATTTGGCGAAAAATTTACCCACATTTTTACAGATGAATGCATGCAATTGCACAGATTCCTAAATCTACCCTTCGTTGGTTCCTAAATGCTGGGATGTTACAGACTTTCCCCCTTAAATTAAACTTCGTCCCGAAGTTTGTTGAAGTGTACCTGAACAGTTCTGGATAGGCTTTTCGTAAATCATCTTCTTTCTCCCAGGTGGCTTCTCTTTCGGGATGATGTTCCCATTGTACTTTGCAGTACTTGATTGCTCTGTTCCTCAACCTTTTCTAGTTTTCTTCCAAAATTTTACAGGGTTTTTCAACATAAGTCAAGTCTGCTTGTAATTCTATCTCTTGATGTGTGATTGCATCATCAGGAACTTTGAGACATCTTCGAAGTTGTGACACATGGAAAACATTATGAACCTGAGCCAATCTTGCGGGTAACTCTAAAGCATAAGCTATAGTCCTGTTCTGACTCAGTATTTTGTCCAATATATCTTAGACTTAACTTTCCTTTAACTTCGAACCTCCTTTCATTGGACTTACTTTCAAATATACCATGTCTCCCACTTCAGGATGCCATGATCTTCGACTTTGATCAGCATAACTTTTCTGCCTACTTTGAGCTATTTTCAATTTGTCCTTGATTATATCAATTATATCTTGTCTTTCTTTGATATAGTCCGCCGCAAATTCTTTGCTATATCCAGGCTCATACCAACATATTGGTGATCTACACTTCCTTCCATACAATACTTGATATCGAGCTACCTTTAGACTACACTGATAGCTACTATTGTAGGAAAATTCTGCCAATGGTAGATGATCTTCCCACGAACCTCCAAAATCTAATGCATAAGCCCTTCGCATGTCTTTAGTATTTGATTGGTTCTTTCTGTTTGACCCTCTGTCTCTGGATGATAAGTTGTGCTAAAATCTAACTTTGAACCCAGTGCTTCATGTAATTGCTTCCAAAATGCCAAAGTGAACACTGATCCCCTATCAGTTACGATCTTCCTGGGAACTCCATGCTTACTTACTATCTCTTTAATGTAAACTTCCACTAACTTCTCGGCATTATCCTTCTGATTTACCAGGATAAAATGTGCACTTTTAGTGAGTCTATCAACAATTACCCATATCATATCCTTCCGTTTAGGTGTCATGGGCAATCCTATGATAAAGTCCATACCAATTTCCTCCCATTTCCATTCGGGAATTTCCAAAGGTTGCAATGGTCCTGCTGGACTTTGATGTTCTGCCTTCACCCTTTGGCAAGTATGGCATTCAGATACATACTTAGCAATGTCTCATTTCATGTTATTCCACCAGAATAGTTCTTTTAGATCCATGTACATCTTAGTACTTCCTGGATGTATAGAATATGGTGTTTCATGTGCTTCTCGGAGTATGACTTCACGAATCTCAGTCACATCTGGAACACAAAGACGGTCTTGAAACCACAAAGACTCATATTCTCCAAGGCGAAAAACTGATGTTTTCCCATGAGATATCCTCCGAATTTCTTCAGCAATAAAAGGATCTTCTACTTGATGTATAAAAATTTCGTGCTTAAGATCACTATCTTGTTCTGCAACTACCTGCATAGTAGCTAATCCTCCAAATGTTGTTGTCCTAATAAATTGAAGCTCTAATCTTTCCAAGTCCATATGTAACTCTTTTGGTATCTCCCGATGGCTAGGCTGAATATCTGCAGTTTTAGGACTTAAAGTATCTCCTACAACATTTCCTTTTCCTGGAGTATAGTTGATTGTTAAATCATAATCTTTGATTAGTTCCAACAAATGCTTCTGTCTCATATTCAATTACTTTTGGGTGAAGAAATATTTGAGACTTTTATGGTCAGTGTATAACTCACATCTGGCTCCATAAAGAAAATGCCTCCATCCTTTCAGCGCAAAGACTACTGCTGCTAACTCTAAATCATGAGTTGGATAGTTGACTTCATGTGGTTTCAGTTGTCTTGAACCATAAGCAATCACTTTCAGATCTTTCATTAACACACAACCTAAACCTTCTTTAGATGCATCACAGTACACTGTAAAGTCTTTCCCTGTTTCTGGAACTGCTAAAATTGGAGCGGTAGTTAACCTGGTCTTTAACTCCTGAAAACTTTCTTCACACTTCTCATCCCAATTGAATGGTGCATTCTTTCTTAACAATTTAGTCATTGGTCCAAATATTTTGGAGAAACCTTCAATGAACCTCTGATAATAACCAGCCATCCCCAAGAAACCTCGAATTTGTTTCACATTGGTTGGTGTAGTCCATTCTATTACTGATTGAAATTTGGATGGATTTACAGCAATTCCATCTTTACTGATCACATGACCGAGGAATTCTACCTCATCTAACCAGAATTCACACTTACTGAACTTAGCATAAAGTTTATGTTCCCTTAGGGTCTGCAATGCTATTCTCAAATGATCTGCATGCTCTTCTTTATTATTGGAATAAATCAGAATATCATCAATGAAGACTATGACGAACTTATACAAATATGGCATGAAGATTTTGTTCATCAGGTTCATGAATATTGCTGGTGCATTGGTCATACCAAATGGTACTACAAGATACTCATGGTGTCCATACCTTGAGACAAATGCTGTCTTTGGAACATCCTCTGGTTTGATTTTTATCTGATGGTATCCAGATCTTAGATCGATCTTAGAGAATACTCCAGCTCCTTTCACTTGATCAAACAGATCTTGAATTCTTGGTAAGGGATACTTATTCTTTATGGTAACATTGTTCAGATTTCTGTAGTCCCCACACATCCTTCTTCCACCATCCCTTTTATCCACAAAGATCACCGGTGTTCCCCATGGGGATACACTTTCCTGAATAAATCCTTTTCTGGCTAACTCATCAATTTGCTCTTTGAGTTCTTTTAATTCTTTTGGTCTCATCTTATATGGTTCTTGAGCTATTGGTGCAGTACCTGGAATTAGATCAATAGTGAATTCTATTTCTTGATCTGGTGGCATTCCAGGTAGCTCTGCGGGAAAAACATCTTGAAACTCATTTACTACAGGAATATCTTCCAACTTGACCTCCTTCATTGAGTTCAACTGAAGATCCACCATGATATGACTGTGCCTATCTGCTTAATAAACTATTCTTGCTCCACTTGGAGTTTTGATTGAGACAGTTTTCTCCTCATAATTTATCTGAGCCCCATGTTCAGTCATCCAGTCCATCCCCAGCACCACTGCAATTCCCTTCAAAGGAATCACATAAAGGTCCACAAAGTATGTACAACCACAGATCGAAATAACCTGATCTTTTTTAATGTGGCATACAGTCACATTTCCCCCGCCGTAACTACAGTCATAGGGTTTTCTAACGTTGCCCTTCTAATCCCGAATTTATCACAGAATTCCTCAGAAATGAATGAAGTAGTTACACCAGTATCAAATAGAACTTTGCCGGGATTGGTAAGGATATTGAGCGTACCTATCACTGCGTGCTCCGAGTTATCCACCTCCTCCAGGGTTGCGCAATTCAGCTTCCCAGTAGGTCTGTTCCTCTTGCCATTGTTGTTCTTGACATTATTTCCTCCTCGATTGGGCTGTCCATTTCCTCCACTGGCTTGTCCTCCACCCTTGGTAGGCCAACCACCTGGTGGTTTACTCGGACAGTCGGGCTTGATATGACCCTTTTGGCCACAGCCATAACAGATAGCTACTAGCTTTTTGCATTCTCTCTGGAAATGCCCTGGAATTCCACAATTGTTACAGATAACATTCCTCCTGGGATTGGATTGGTTTCCACCACTGCCCTTGTTATTGTTATTGTTGCCATAGGCTTTGTTCCGAGGTTTGAACTCCAGATTGGGTTTAGGTTTACTTGCTTGAATCCTATTAGTTTCCTTCTTAGCTCTCTTCCTCCTATCCTCTTGGACATTCTTGTAGTCATCTTCGAAAGTGATAGCTGCATCCAGCAACTGCTGATAAGTTTGGTTATTAGCCAACCTTAACTACATTCTCACAAATGGATTTAACCCTCGCAGGAAACGCTTGTTCCTCTTCTCTTCTGTGTTAACATATTCCTTGGCATAACGAGACAATTGACTAAACTCCCGGATATACTTCATGACACTAGTATATCCCTACTGAAGCTCCTCAAATTCTCTCCGCTTGAACTCCATAACAGTTTTCGGAACATGATATTCACGGAATCTCTGTTTGAACTCTTCCCAAGTGTACTCCCTTCCTGGCTGTTGCATGTCTATCTGATTTTCCCACCATGATGCTGCAGGTCCGGTTAGAAGATGAGTTGCATACCTTAGTTTCTCCTCATCATTACAACCTACAGTCTTCAATTTTGTTTCAGTATTTGCTAGACAATCTTATGCATCCATTGGTTCAGGAGCTGATGCAAAAGGTAACAGCCTTGCATTTTGGAAGTCAGAAAGACTGACTCCTCCACCTTCAGGTGCTCTCTGATTCCTAGCTCGTCCCAACAGCTCTTCCATGAACTTGTTTTGGTTTTCTTGCATCATTTGCATACACTGCATAAAGTTCTGCTCCATTAACGGCCTCATTGGTGGTGGTGGTAATGTTCCCTTATTTCCTGTATCTGCATCGGCCTTCTCTTTGGCCTCACATTCCATTCGTTGTTGTTCAGATTCGGTCTATACACCCGTATCCATGACCCCCTAGTCCTGCAACATAAAGCAAATACTCATAATTACATCATGCACATGTGTTCTGAGCTCGACTTTATGCACAGAACTAGTCACACAATGAAAATCCAAATATGAATTTCACATATTATACATTATAACATCTTAGTCATTACAACATATACCATATAGGTATAATCACAACACTACCTTATTTATCTAACTACCTTATTTTCTCGGATTACAATACACGGTACCCGATACTTTCTAAATAGCCGCCTGCTTCTAGTAACTACTACGCTCATCATACATTCCTGATGTCCAACCGTGATGACGTGACGTTCGTCGCATAGTTTGTGGAACAAATGGCCTTCCAGAAGGAACATACTCAGTATCTGAAGTGTCAGGACTTGAGTCATTACTCAACCTGAGCACATTGACTCCCTCCAGCTCAGCTGAAAAGTCTTTAGAAACATATTCAACATTATCACCCACTTGCATCTCGTGAGCTTCATTCCTTGAGTCGTCAACAGAATACACAGATCCTGCTGCTCCCCAGGTGCTCTGTTGGGCAAGATAGTTAAACACCGGATAATGTATATTCCCTGGGTTTTGAGATGGTGTTGATGATTCAAACACTCTCTCCTCAGGATCTTCTTCTTCATCCTGATTATTTATGAATATGGTATTTCTACTCCTGTTACTAAGGTTAATTCTTGCACCCATCCAACTAGATTGTCCAACATTTCTGTGAGAACTATCTATGGACATCTGGTGTTCATGGGATCCTTCGGATGATCCCATTCTCCAACCATTAGAATTATCAATAGAAAGTTCTGAATCAGAACCATCCTATGAACCCTGTGGTACTGCATACCTCATATCTAAAGTAGGATCATATATAGGTTCAGGCCTTGATGAATAAGGATATGGTGTCAAAGATTCAGGACCTATAGATATATCCTTAAAATTGGGTTTTGTACTACTACTTGCTTCCTTCTCCAAATGGAATGCTAACTGCTTCCTCCTTTCTGGATTAGTTAAATCCTCTATCATGTCATTTTTATCTTCGACAATGACTTGATGTGTCTTATAAAAAGATGCAACAAGTGTTCGGTATCTGTCCATAAACTTGGAAGCTAACTTAGGATGGTTCTTAACCCAAGTAAGATGATCCGGTACAGGCTCCGAGTCTATAGAATCATGAGGAATCATAGAAAATGTACTACCTTCTAGTTCCTTGGCTTTATGCTCCTGGATATTAGCTATCGCCTCCACAACAGCAACATGATATGCTGCCAAGTGACTCCTACCTTCACCTATAGGTAGATCGTGATATAATCCAAGATCCTCTGGGAGTTGGATACTCACACGATACTTGGATAACATCCGACCATCATAATAAGTTATGGTATTCACTAGAATTCTAGTTGGACAACTAAAAATCTTTAAGAGTTAACGAAGTTGGTCCATGAATGATCCTTGGTAATCATCGAGAGTCTCTTCCTTCCTTACCAAAGTATGGTTTGGAAACTTTGGTGCCATAACTCTGTATGTCAAAAAAAAAATTAGTAATTAATAATATATTGCATCATAACAAAGAATTATCGCATTAAAACAAATAACGGAATATTCTCATTCGAATACCCATTATATTTCTTTTAGAGAATTCTTTATCGTTGCTACACACTCCTACATGTAATACCCTTTACTAGGTTTCCAACCTAAGGTCAAAGCAATTTGCTCTGATACCAACTGCGGTGACCCAGCATACCACTTCATGTGTAGTACACTATAGTCGTTGACATGACATTCACAGAACACCGTTCTGTAAATATCACATCCCTCAGAGTGGTACAACAGAAACATTGCGGGTCCATACTACAAACATACACACATTATTATTACAATACCAGAGGTTCCAGACTTCGAAAAGATTCAACTTACAAACCAAAATATAAGGTGTTTCAGCAGAATTTAAAAGTAACAACTCCATCTAAGAGTTGAGCTCAACAGCTTATTCTATAGGGTTCATGCTGCTCGGCTCCGTCGGTTACTACTAACTAGAGCACTAGTTTGATTCGTTGCCATTTACTCCATAGCGGATTTCGTAATCCACTCCTTCAACACCTCCGGACGGGTCAGGCTCCTCGTAGAACACATCTTCTTGGCATTCGGCTGCATACATAGGTATGTCTTCGGGATCTTCAGAGTCTAAGTTAGGGATCAAAGTAAAGGGTGAGTAACAGCGTTACCCAGCAAGTTCATTATATGCAAGGTGGGAAGTTTGACGCTCTATCTACCACCTCGGACTATAAGTCCTTGGCATTATGCATTTTTTGTAAATCTTTCTTTAAAGATTGATTTTATTATGAAAATCTATGACCATCATCCTTCACAGGTTGACCAGAACTTTCATGGAGTTCCTTTCCTGCTGCGTTCGTAGCTCCTTCCCGGAACAGGGAGTAACAAGTTACAGTTCTTACACTCTGCAGAGGTGCGTTACTTTACCCATGAGAGATCAACATCTTGTTGCACAATCGGGCGTACTTTCCCGTCCACAATTCCATGATGTGGGGACCAGTAGGTGATCCAAGCCAATCACTGCCCCCTTCGCGACCTCGCATGCCTCCTTGGTGTACACCATGCCCACACATTGAATTATGGCAATGGTTTGTATAGACCGTTAGATGCTAGAACTATCGTGGGAAGTTGAGGGTTCCCACCCATATGCTGCATATCCTCTACGAATTACCAATTAATATGCATGCTACGAGTGATAACAGCCACGACCTGCACATCCAGCTACATGCGAGAGGAAGAAGATACAGCTGACTTCTTTGTCCCATTCCAAATCTCATGGTTAACGCGTGATATACGGCGCTAGAATCACTGATGTCATGGGTTATTAAGTCCCTAATTGATCATCATTGTCGCAAATAGAAACCTAAGTTCTATTGCTCCATTATATCATCACTTAGGATAATACCTAAGATTTCTTTATTTGAGAAAATAATATTTTATTTCTTTGGAGTATAGATGATAACACACAACTTACAAATACTTTGATAAAGACTCTTCAAAGGACATGAACAAGTGATGAACTTGCCTTGTGATTGCAAGGTAGTGAAGTCGGATGCTTGCATAGGACCTTGAGCTTCTATGTCTACAAAACATCATTATTGCCCGGTATGGACAATATTTAAAGAGGCAAAATGATTATGCAAAGTAATGTAATCCATTATTTATCCTTTTGTGTTCTACCCATTATTTTAGTTATAAAAGATTCTTTTAAGTAGTAAAGGTTTTATAAATATTAACTTTTAACATTTATGGAATATTGTATTTTTATTTTATTTGATTTGATTTTTATTTATTTAATAATTCTTTTAAGAATTATCATTTAAATACAAGAATTTCTTTTTTAGGATATTAAACAGTTATTTAGTATTTTCTAAAATACTACAACATTAATATATAATAAAAATGATTTTTATTTATTTTTATCTTCTTTCTTTAATTTTAAAACTTTCATAAGAAATTTATATATTATAAAATTCTTGATAAAAAATTATATACATAAAAAAATATTTCTTAATTTCTTAGATAGATTGGATTATTGTGAATCCAAAAATATTTTATTTTTATATTTTTATTTTATTTTCTAGAATTTATTTAAGTTCAGGGGTATTTTGGTCTTTTCTTAATTATTAAAACTTTCTTTAGGTTGTTGGGCTGGCTTTATTGGGCTTATTGGGCCATTTTGGCCCAAGTAGCTATGACCAAAAGGCAACCCGAAGGATTCCTAGCCCTCTCAGCCCACTCCCTCTATCTCTCTTTCGTCCTCATCTCCTCTCTCCCTCGACCCCGTGGGGTGCTGGCGCCGCCGCCGAGCGATGCCCACTGCCGTGGCCCTCCCTGGCTGCTGTCGTGGTGCAGGGCGAGGTTGTCGACTATGATGGTTCATCTCCTCTGCCTCGATTGACTTTGGAGCTCTCCTGTGGCCATGCTGGCTCTGTTCCCGAACCCTAGGGTTTGAAGTTGGGTGCTGCCACCGCCGCTGCTGATCCTCCTATGGTGGTGTGCGGTGCTGTCTGCTACTAGGGCCGCCGCCGTGGCTGGTGCGGGTTGCAGCGCCCTCTGGGTGCTCCCCGTGCCGCCACGATCTCGTCGGCCCCTCTACTTCCTCTTCAATTCGTCAGCGAGGACCCCGGGTGAGTTGTGCCTCTATGGATTCTAGTTCATCATGTCACCTCGAGGCCCTCTGTGTATTTAGTGGCCAGTATTAGTTATGTGCTTGTATTGCTACTAGGGTTCATCCTTGGTGCTTGTAAGATGCTCCTATGGTCTGGTCATGATGTTTAGTGAGGATTTGTGTGCTTTGCACCTCAGTCCTTGTGGTCATCCTTTGAGTATGTGGTGCTGTTGTTGGTCTGAGGCTAATACTGAATCAAATGCTAGGGTTTCATAGTATTGCCTCTGGTTGGTACTATGGTGGCTTAGTGTTTATTAGTTTTCATTATCTTATACTGACAGTGACCCAGTCAGTGATGATTCACTGTCTTAGTTATGGTTGGCTTGCCTGATTATGCTAAGTCTGAATTTTATTCAATAGAATCAAATGATTCTTGAAAATGAATAGATAATATGATATGATCTCTATGTCTGGTCTCAGGGAAATAATTGGATAGTTGATTTGTATGGATTGGACTATTTGATTGTCTTAATGATAAGATCAGTGCTTATGAAACCTTCTTAGAATGGTACATAAGTAGATCTTGTTGCTGACTTTACTTATGGTCGTTTCTGGAATTTGATAGATGCTGATAAATAAGTTGGGAAGCTTATTGTTTGATCAGGCCTATGATGCTAGTCTGAGGCTCTAGGATCTAGGTCCTAGTTGGTTAAGTAAATGGTTTGTTTATAGCTTATAAGATTAGAGATGCTACTCCCTCTGCGAGATGTGCCTTGATCTGGTAAGAACAAATGAGGGATTATTTAAATTGCATGTGTTAACACCAAACTCTGTGAGGCTGGTCTGAGAACTTGGTGCTTTTGGCTAGGTTTGATTTCTGATCTTTATACTCAAAATCTCGAGGATGAATTCATCTCACCAGGGTGATTATTGAGAGATTGTTTCATAAAACAACACATGCTTCTATCTAGATAATATGAATAGATCATGTGATGGTTTTATGATACTCACCACAAAACTGATGATTGTTGTGTTTGGTGGTGATGTTGATCTTGCTGATTGGATCATGTCCTTCACCTTTGATGATGTTCTTGTTTCCCTGAGTTCCTGTACTTGGCCTTGATCTAGCCTGCTCCTCCTAGCTCCTGTGGCTTGGCCTTGTTGTCCACCTGATTCATCCCCCTCCTTATGTCACCATCTGGTGATGTTTGGTTGATCTTTGGTGGTGCTTTGGTTTAGCTGGTTTTGCTATGGCTAGACTGCTGATGCTTGTGGTGTATGTGCAAGGAACTGGTACTGTGGTGCTTGCCCGCGGCTGTGTTGAGCTCTTTTTATTAAGTACACAGTTATGGATGTGTTGACAGCACACATACCATGCATTTAGGTGTGTAAGATGTTTGTGTGTCTGCTGCATCCTTATGGATATGCTCACGGGTGATTTACCTTTTTATCCGATTACATTTATCTGCCTGGTGAAACTTGACCCTCTTACTAATTGGAATTGTTTGACTTATGGCTTATTAATTATGAAAGATGTAGTTCTTTCATATTGGTGAAACTAGCACCTAAAGATTTACTCAATGATGATAAGTGGAACGGTGCATCTCACTGTTCACTACTGAGAGTAAGAATATCTTAACCTTTATTTTCTTTCTTTTTGTTTGTTCTTTGTTTTGCAGGTGCAAGACTTGAAGATTCAAGATTAGAATAGGTTTTCTTTTTCTTTACAGAATAGTTCCCTTGTAGTCTTTATTTTATTCTTTTGTAAAAAAGATGTATTAGTTAAATAATAATATAATTTCCTCTTTTTGTAATTCCACTCTTGTAAAGATTCTTTATTAATTTATATGTTACATTTTGTGACTTATTGATGAAATGATTATATAAAATAAATATTCATTATTTAATTGTCAATCTTACATAGAGTTTCTCGTTACTATGTATTGTTTCTTTATCATCTTCACAAATTACATTTTGTAACTTATTCATTTAGTAAATATATGGAATAAATATTCCTTTACTTGATTGTGTTATGTTATTTAATATTTGAGTTACTAAATATTATTTCTTGATTAAATAATATTTACTCAAACATAATCTTAATCTTTTAAAAATATAAATCCAAATCTCAAGTTTGAATTCAAATTCCTTTCCCCAAAACACACTAATTCATAAAGATCATATCAAAGTTTATAACGATCATTCTCCAAGGTTATTCCTAAACTTAAAGAGTGAAAGAAACTTTGATCACTTTAAGTTTTTATTTGGCAAAAATTTACCCACATTTTTACAGATGAATGCATGCAAATGCACAGATTCCTAAATCTACCCTTTGTTGGTTCCTAAATGCTGGGATGTTACATCAGCTTGTCTAGCGGCCCAGGCGTTTCTCTAACACAGGATACAAACTCCATGGACTTACAAGTTCCCTCTTTATTTCACACCGGTGACATCCATAGACAAAAGAACATGATATCAACTGAGTACAACAAGGTACAGTGCAATGTTGAAAACATTCCTCGTGACAACACGGTTCTGCTAATTCCAACTTATAAGTGCAAGCATATACAACAAAATTGTCACAATGGTTCAAGTTTTTAGGGGCAAAGAATAAAGTGTGCCATCAAGTTCGTGAGGGCTTTAATCACTAAGTTTTCACATAACAAAATAGTTTTTAATTGGAAGATAGTTGAAAACAAGAATATACTTGGAATGGTGTAACACACCATGCATAGGAGTTTATAGTGGACACTTTGGAATAACTTGGTTTCTTGGGAGTTGGAGGCATGAGTAGATCTTACTCATACAAGTGGAGGCTAGCAAAAGACTAGGAGCAACCAACTAAGAGAGCAATAATGGCCAAAATCATGTAGTGCAACAAAGCAAACTAATCAAAGCAAAGAGTGGTACTACAAGTCAAGGACTAAATGATCATAGAGGCTAATGGTGACTTGTGAGAGTCATAACATGGTGTGAGCATGTGCCAAGTCAACCCAAGCAAAGCATCAAAGGAGAATACCACAATACTATGCTTTTGCATGCTAAAACAACGCATAATTTCTTCAAGGCACACTAAGCAATACCAATTGTTTGGAACAAGACATGCTACAACAATAATCACTAAGCATAATGCTAAAACAACACCTATCATGTCATGCTAAAGTCTAAGTCACAGTCAATGCAAGATTCTCTTGCACTTTAAGCAAGAACTTACTACTCCTTTCCAAACACCAAGAAAAGTTATTTGCAAAACAACACAGCGAGAACGGGAGTCAAAACTAATTAAGAAAACTAAAGAAACTAAGCAAAGTAAACGAAAACTAAGACGCTCCAAGAAAAACACAACTGTGCATGAAACAATAAAAACGAAGTGTCTAGACAGACCTAAGCTTTTTATTGATGAAGAAGGGGATGCCTTGGGCATCCCCAAGCTTTAACGCTTGTACCTCTTGGATATTTCTTGGGGTGACACCATGGTGGCATCCCCAAGCTTGAGGTTTTGTCCTGTAACATCCCAGATTCTATATTAGGATGTTATTAGTGTCATGCATCATCCTTGCATCATTGGATCCTGCATTTGAAAAATTGCAATAAAAATCCTAACACATAAACCCATTTAAAAACCCTATTAAATATTTTCATAAGTGAGCACCCTTGTTGTAGTAGTTTGACCCTTCAAAAACTATGTAAAAACAGTAAACCATGGTCCTATGTTGCCCACCTTAATTTTATGAAAATTTAGAAACAAGTTTCATCAATTTTGGACTTAGTTTGCAAAAGTTATTTAGGATCTTTTAAAACAGAAATTGAAAAGTGTAGAAAAAGAAAAAAAAAAGGGGACACCCTACCTAACTGGGCCGCAGCGCATCCCACCAGAGCCCACGCGGAAGCCAGCCGCCGCAGCCCAGCATCGGCCCACTTCCCTCCCATCCACCGACAGCCCTACCCCACCTGTCATCCCTCTCCTCTCCCCAACACGAACGGGACAGAGTCCCCGTCGGCCACGATCCTCTGCCCCCGTGTCTGGCCAGGACTCCCCCAGGCCGTGTATATATGCTCAGCCGCGCGACCCCCTCCCTCCGTTCCCAAGCTCGCGAAACCCTAAAGCTTTCCCCGGTTCCACTGGTACAAGCCGCCGCCGACCAGGTGAGCTGAGTCGATGCCGAGCCTCCCCTCTCCTTGTTCTTCTCCCTAGGATGACCCCAACGCTCGACTGGTTCGTCTCACCTGCCCGGAGCTGCGGGAGAGACGCTGCCACCGCCATCGTTAGAGGAAGAGGGGGCCGAAATCGAGGCAACAGACGGGACCGTGAGGAGGAGACGATCACCAGCGGCAGTTTCTTCTTCCTCGAAGTGCACCCGAGCGCCACCGCCGTCGCCACCGACACCGCCGCCGCCTACCTCCACCGTCGTCGCAACTGTAAGTCGCCGCGCCCACCTCCTTGTTGGAATTATACCCTAGAGGCAATAATAAAGATGTTATTATTATAATTCTTGTTCATGATAATGTTTATATTCCATGCTAGAATTGTATTAAGCGGAAACTTTAATACTTGTGCGGTTTGTGAACAACACCGTGTCCCTAGTACGCCTCTATGGACTAGCTCATTGATCAATGATGGTTAAGGTTTCCTAACCATAGACATGAGTTGTCAATTGATAATGAGATCATATCATTGGGAGAATGATATGATGGACAGACCCAAACTAAGCGAAGCAATTAGATCGTGTCATCGTGTTCGTCTCTGCGAAGCTTTTCTTATGTCAAATATTGTATTCCTTAGACCATGAGATAATACAACTCCCTGATATCGGAAGAAAGCTTTGAGGTCATCAAACGTCATCCTATGAGAGGGTGATCATAAAGGTGTCTCTCAGGTGATCGGAAAGTATCTGTTGGGTTGTATGTGTCGAGATGGGATTTGTCCCTCCCAAGTCGGAGAGATATACTTCGGGCCCACTCGGTAATCGATATCAACACCGCTTGCAAGCATGTGGTTAAGGAGTTAATCACAAAGTGGTATCGGATTACGGAACGAGTAAAGTACTTGCTGTGAACGAGATTGAACTAGGTATGACGGTACCGACGATCAAATCTCGGGCAAGTAAAAATATCGCGAGACGAAGGGAATATATATATGGGATTGATTGAATCCTGGCATCGTGGTTCATCCGATATGATCATCGATGAATGTGTGGGAGTCAATATGGGTTTCCAGACCCCGCTGTTGATTATTGATAGAAGATCATGTCTGCATATTCTCGAACCCGCAGGGTCACACACTTAACGTGTCTCGATGCTAGAATAGATTGGATAATTGGTTTATGATTTTTTGTTCAGAGTCTCGGATTGGATCCGGGACATCACGAGAGGTTCCGTAGTGGTCCGGAGAATAAGATCCATATAAGGTAGTGCAGTTTTTGGAGTTCGGAATTGTTCCGGGTTAATCGGTATTATACCGAAAGCTTCTAGAACCTTCCAGAAGGGGACCAACGTGGCCACACCTTCCGGGAGGGGGCATGGTCCTATGAGGGAGTGCCCTGGCCGCATTGGGCCAGGGGCACAAGGCCCCATAGGTCCCAGCCGGCCAAGAGAGGTTTAAACTCTAGATAGAGCTTCTAGAAGGGGGGGTTTCCTTGCCCCCCACTCTTCCTCCTTGGGGCCGCCGGCCTTGGCTTGGGGGAGGAGCTAGGGCTGCGCCCACCCCTCTATATATAGAGGGCTGGGGGCGCACCAACCCCCTACACCTTCCCCTCCAACCCTAGCCGCCCTGCTGCCCTCCTCTCTCCCTCCCGACTGCTTGTAGGCGAAGCCCTGCTGCAGAAATTCTCCACCAATTGCACCGCGCCGTCGCGTTGTAGATCCAACCCATATCTCCACCATACTTGCTGGACCAAGGAAGGAGGATACGTCGAGGTGCCACACGTGTGCATCTCACGGAGGCATCACCACTTGTGGTGCTAGATCGGATCGGATCGTGAGGAGGAGAAGCGAGTACGACTACATCACCCACGTTCCGACGAACGTTCCGCTGTGCGAATCTTCAAGGGTATGAAGATCTAATCCAATCTCTCTCGTTGTTTGCATCTCCTAGATTAGATCTTGGCTTCCCTCTGTTCGCATCCATAGAAAATTTTGATTTACTATACCGCGAAACCCTACAGTGGTATCAGAGCTAGATCTATGCGTAGATGTGTTTCACGAGTAGAACGCAACATGGTTGTTGCGGGCGTTAATGTTTTCTGTTGCAAGCCTCTTGTTTGTGTTCTTCTTATGACGCGGTATAGTGAGATTGAAGCGGTCCAGGCCAACCTTACGCGACGTCGTTCGCGAGACCAGCTCCGCACTTGACGTGTGGCTTGTTCCACACATGCGGCTGGTGGATGTTAGTTTCTCTCACTATAGTTGTCATGGGATTAACACCGGAGTTTGGCAACCATAATATCACCGTTGTGGCTTTCCGTAGGTAAGAATTGTTCTTAGCATCTACTCCCATAAGCCACGTAAAACATGCAACAACAAAGTAGAGGCGTCTAACTTGTTTTTGCAGGGAGTGTTTTCTGTGATATGGTATGGCCCAAGATGTGATGTGTATATTGTATGCGATGATCATGTTTTGTAATGTTTCACGACTTGCATGTCGATGAGTACACAACCGGCAGGAGCCATATGGTTGTCTTTATAATTGTGTATGACCTGCGAGTCAACTTCTTATACGCCATGTAATAGCTTTACTCTATCGCTAAGTAGTTAGCAATAGTTGTAGTTGCTATTCGTGGTGGAGGCAATCATGGTGGTGTGATGGAGATCATGCCGGAACGCACAAGATGGAGATCCTTGCGCGAAGATTGGCTATACCATGTCACATAAAGTTTTATGCATGTGATGTTTATCCTTTTATGTATCTTATTATGCTTAGATCGCGACGGTAGCATTATAAGATGATTCCTCACTTAAAGATCAAGATAAAAATTGTGTTCTCCCCAAGTATGCACCGTTGCGAAAGTTCGTTGTGTACAAGCATCACGTGATGATCGGGTGCTATAGACTCTACGCTCACATACAACAGGTGCAAGCCAGTTTTGCACACGCGGAAATACTTGGGTCTAACTTGACGAGCCTAGCATGTACAGACATGGCCTCAGAACACAATAACCGAAAGGTTAAGCATGAGTCATATGAATGATATGATCGACACTTCGTTGTCCACCATTGAAACCACATCTCTTCTCGTGATGATCGGATTAGGTGTGGTGAATTTGGATCGTGTTCACTAAACAACTTGAGGGATGTTGAATTTAGTGGGAGTTCATCTAGTAATTTGATTAAGTTGAACTATTTATCATGAACATAGTCTAAATTGTACTTGCAAATACTGTAGATCACATGGCCAAGTCCAACTTCAACTTCAACGTTTTTGCTGAGATAGAAAAGCTTAGAAACAATGGGTCTAACTTCACCAAATGGTTCCGCGTTCTGAGAATCATTCTCGCTGGCGGACAAAAGGACTATGTCCTTGAGAAAGCGCTAGGTGATGCCCCTGCTATAGATGCGCCGGCTGATGAAAAAGTTGTTTATCAGCCGCGCAAGGATGATTATGATTTGATTAAGATCGCCATGTTGTATGCTATGGAATCGGATCTTCAAAATCGTTTTGAGGAGTTCGCCGGGCCCTTTGAGATTCTCGAGGAGCTGAAAAACATGTTTCAAACTCAAGCCCGTTCTGAGAGATATGAGATCTCTAAGAAATTCTTTAACTACAAGATGGAGGAAGGGAGTTCCGTTAGTGAGCACGCCATTGAGATGACGGGATACACTCAACGCCTTGAGCAACTGGACTGCAAGATTCTAGAGGAGCTCAAGATTGACACTCCTAGCTACAAAAGTTTTGTAGTTGATCACAATCAGATTGGTTCCAATGATATGATCACTGAGCTCTTTGCTAAGATGAAAGTAGCGGAGGTGAACATCAAAAAGAATAATCATGTGTTGATGGTCAACAAGCCCCCCACCTTCAAGAAAGGTAAGGGTGGAAGGAAGCCCTTCAAGAAAGGCGGCGGCAAGCGCGTTGCCCCTACTGAGAAGAAGCTCAAGTCTGGTCCTAAACCGGACACTGAGTGCTTCTATTGCAAGGACAAGGGTCACTGGAAGCGCAACTGTCCAAAGTACTTAGCGGACAAGAAGGCTGGCACCATCAAAAGTATATTTGATATACATGTTATTGATGTTTTCCTTACTAGCCCTTGTTGTAGTGCCTGGGTATTTGATACCGGTTCAGTTGCTAATATTTGTAACTCGAAACAGGAGCTACGAAATAGACGGCGGCTTGCGAGGGATGAGGTGACGATGCGCGTTGGCAACGGATCAAGAGTTGATGTGATGGTCGTCGGCACGCTCTCCTTAGTTTTACCTTCGGGATTAGTTTTAAACCTTAATAAGTGTTATTATGTGCCTGCGTTGAGCATGAACATTATTTCTGGATCTTGTTTATTGCAAGACGGTTATTCACTTAAATCGGAGAATAATGGTTGTTCTATTTATATAAGTAACATCTTTTATGGTCATGCACCTATTGTGAATGGTTTATTTCTTCTAAATCTCGAAAGGGATGAAACACACATCCATAACATTGAGGCTAAGAGATGCAAAGTAGATAGTGATAATACTACTTATTTGTGGCACTGTCGTCTAGGTCATATTGGTGTAAAGCGCATGAAGAAACTCCATTCTGATGGACTTTTGGAGTCTCTTTATTTTGAATCATTTGACACATGCGAACCATGCCTCATGGGCAAGATGATCAAAACCCCGTTCTCCGGTATGATGGAGCGAGCAACGGACTTGTTGGAAATCATACATACCGATGTATGCGGACCGATGAGTGTTTTGACGCACGGTGGATATCGCTATTTTCTCACTTTTACCGATGACTTAAGTAGATATGGGTATATCTATTTAATGAAACATAAATCTGAAACGTTTGAAAAGTTCAAAGAATTTCAGAATGAAGTGGAGAACCATCGTAACAGAAAGATTAAGTTTCTACGATCCGATCGTGGAGGTGAATATTTGAGTTATGATTTTCTCACGCATCTTAAAGCAAGCGGAATTGTTTCGCAACTCACGCCACCCGGAACACCACAGCGCAATGGTGTGTCTGAACGCCGGAATCGAACCTTATTAGATATGGTCCGATCGATGATGTCTCTTACTGATTTGCCGTTATCATTTTGGGGTTATGCATTAGAAACTGCTGCATTCACTTTAAATAGGGCACCATCTAAATCCATTGAGACGACACCGTATGAACTGTGGTTTGGTGCTAAACCTAAGTTGTCGTTTCTTAAAGTTTGGGGATGCGAAGCTTACGTCAAGAAGTTGATGCCGGACAAGCTCGAACCCAAAGCGGAGAAATGCGTCTTCATAGGATACCCTAAGGAAACTATTGGGTATACCTTCTATCACAGAACCGAAGGCAAAGTGTTTGTCGCAAAGAACGGTTCCTTTCTTGAGAAGGAGTTTCTCTCGAAAGAAGTGAGTGGGAGGAAAGTAGAGCTAGACGAGGTTGTTGAACCTTCTCTTGAGTTGGAGAGTAGCGCAGCACCTGAAATTGTTCCAGTGCCGCCTGCACCAACAATAGAGGAAGCTAATGATAAGGATCATGAAGCTTCGGACGATGCTGCTACTGAACGTCGCAGGTCGATAAGGTTGCGTGCCCCTCCTGAGTGGTACGGCAACCCTGTCTTAACTGTCTTGTTAGTAGATGACAGTGAGCCTTCGAACTATGAGGAAGCGATGATGAGCCGAGACTCTGAGAAATGGCTAGAGGCCATGAAAGCCGAATTGGGATCCATGAGCGAAAACCAAGTATGGACTTTGGTGGACCCTCCTAGCGACCGAAAGGCCGTTGAGTGCAAATGGATCTTCAAGAAGAAAACGGACGCGGATGGTAATGTTACCGTCTATAAAGCACGGCTTGTCGCGAAAGGTTTTCGACAAGTTCAAGGTGTTGACTACGATGAGACTTTCTCTCCCGTAGCGACGTTTAAGTCCATTCGGATTGTATTAGCAATTGCTGCGTTTCATGATTATGAAATATGGCAGATGGATGTCAAGACTGCGTTCCTCAATGGAAACATTGATGAAGAGTTGTATATGATGCAACCCAAAGGTTTTGTCGATCCTAAGGATGTTGATAAAGTATGCAAGCTTGAGCGTTCCATTTATGGACTAAAGCAAGCATCTCGGAGTTGGAACCTTCGTTTTGATCAAGTGATCAAGAGCTTTGGATTTGTTCCAAATTGCTACGAAGCTTGTATCTACAAGAAAGTGAGTGGGAGCTCGGTGACATTTCTGGTACTATATGTGGATGACATATTGATTATTGGAAATGACATTAACATGCTTAACGATGTGAAGAGTTATTTGAACAAGCGTTTTTCAATGAAAGACCTAGGTGAAGCTGCTTATATATTGGGCATCAAAATCTATAGAGATAGAAAAAGACGCCTGATAGCTTTAAGCCAGAGTACATATCTAGACAAAGTTTTGAAAAGGTTCAGAATGGATAAGGCAAAGAAAGGTTCAGTGCCTATGTTGTCAGGTAAGATATTGAGCAAGGCTCAGTGTCCAGCTACGGTAAATGATAGGGAAGCTATGAGCAAAGTGCCTTATGCCTCGGCCATAGGTTCTATCATGTATGCCATGCTATGTACTAGACCGGATGTGTCCAATGCTCTTAGTTTGACGAGCCGGTATCAAAGTGATCCAGGAGTGGAACACTGGACAGCCGTGAAGAACATCCTAAAGTACCTAAATAGGACTAAAGAAATGTTCTTAGTCTATGGAGGCGATGAACAGCTCGTCGTAAAAGGTTACGTCGACGCTAGTTTCGACACCGACAAGGATGATTCCAAATCTCAGACAGGATACATTTATATTTTGAATGGAGGAGCTGTGAGCTGGAGAAGCTGCAAGCAAAGCGTGATCGCGGGATCTACAGTAGAAGAGGAATACATGGCTGCTGCAGAAGCGTCAAGTGAAGGAGTTTGCATCAGAAACTTCATCACTGAGCTTGGCGTGGTTCCAAGTGCATTGGACCCACTGGAGATATTGTGTGACAACACTGGCGCCATAGCACTCACTAAGGAACCAAGATATCATCCAAGACCAAGCATATCAACCGCAAATTTCATATAATCCGAGATTATATAGCAGATGGAGATCTGAAGATTAGCAAAGTACATATAGATCTGAATGTCGCAGATCCGTTGACTAAACCTCTTTCGCGTGCAAAACGTGATCAGCACCTCAGTGCCATGGGTGTGAGATTGTTGCCAAATGTAAACTATATTATTGACTCTAGTGCAAGTGGGAGACTGTTGGAATTATACCCTAGAGGCAATAATAAAGATGTTATTATTATAATTCTTGTTCATGATAATGTTTATATTCCATGCTAGAATTTTATTAAGCGGAAACTTTAATACTTGTGTGGTTTGTGAACAACACCGTGTCCCTAGTACGCCTCTATGGACTAGCTCATTGATCAATGATGGTTAAGGTTTCCTAACCATAGACATGAGTTGTCAATTGATAATGAGATCATATCATTGGGAGAATGATATGATGGACAGACCCAAACTAAGCGAAGCAATTAGATCGTGTCATCATGTTCGTCTTTGCGAAGCTTTTCTTATGTCAAATATTGTATTCCTTAGACCATGAGATAATACAACTCCCTGGTATCGGAAGAAAGCTTTGAGGTCATCAAACGTCATCCTATGAGAGGGTGATCATAAAGGTGTCTCTCAGGTGATCGGAAAGTATCTGTTGGGCTGTATGTATCGAGATGGGATTTGTCCCTTCCAAGTCAGAGAGATATACTTCGGGCCCACTCGGTAAATGATATCAACACTGCTTGGAAGCATGTGGTTAAGGAGTTAAACACAAAGTGATATCGGATTACGGAACGAGTAAAGTACTTGATGTGAACGAGATTGAACTAGGTATGACGGTACCGACGATCAAATCTCGGGCAAGTAAAAATATCGCGAGACAAAGGGAATATATATATGGGATTGATTGAATCCTGGAATCGTGGTTCATCCGATATGATCATCGATGAATGTGTGGGAGTCAATATGGGTTTCCAGACCCCGCTGTTGATTATTGATAGAAGATCATGTCTGCATATTCTCGAACCCGCAGGGTCACACACTTAACGTGTCTCGACGCTAGGATAGATTGGATAATTGGTTTATGAGTTTTTGTTCGGAGTCTCGGATGGGATCTGGGACATCACGAGAGGTTCCGGAGTGGTCCGGAGAATAAGATTCATATAAGGCAGTGCAGTTTTTGGAGTTCGAAATTGTTCCGGGTTAATCGGTATTGTACCGGAAGCTTCTAGAACCTTCCGGAAGGGGACCAACGTGGCCCCACCTTCTGGGAGGGGGCATGGGCCTATGAGGGAGTGCCCTGGCCGCATTGGGCCAGGAGCACAAGGCCCCATAGGGCCCAGCCGGCCAAGAGAGGTTTAAACTCTAGATAGAGCTTCTAGAAGGGGGGGTTTCCTTGCCCCCCACTCTTCCTCCTTGGGGCCGCCGGCCTTGGCTTGGGGGAGGGGCTAGGGCTGCGCCCACCCCTCTATATATAGAGGGCTGGGGGCGCACCAACCCCCTACACCTTCCCCTCCAACCCTAGCCGCCATGCTTCCCTCCTCTCTCCCTCCCGACTGCTTGTAGGCGAAGCCCTGCTGCAGAAATTCTCCACCAATTGCACCGCACCGTCGCGTTGTAGATCCAACCCATCTCTCCACCATACTTGCTGGACCAAGGAAGGAGGATACGTCGAGGTGCCGCACGTGTGCATCTCACGGAGGCATTTCCACTTGTGGTGCTAGATCGGATCGGATCGCGAGGAGGAGAAGCGAGTACAACTACATCACCCACGTTCCGACGAACGTTCCGCTGTGCGTATCTTCAAGGGTATGAAGATCCAATCCAATCTCTCTCGTTGTTTGCATCTCCTAGATTAGATCTTGGCTTCCCTCTGTTCGCATCCATAGAAAATTTTGATTTACTATGCCGCGAAACCCTACACTCCTCCGTTCGATCTTCGACCAGTGGCTCGGATTAGATCTTTACCCGAAGGGGTATGCGCCAATCGCACGCCGCCGCGTGGCGACCATGCCAGCTCGCCGCTTCACCACACCGCGCTGCGCCGCGTCACCCCCCTGTTGCCAGCTGGGCCAGTCAGGAGCTGCCACTTGGCAAGCTCTTTTAAGTAGAGCTTAGATCTGTTTGCAGATTTGAATTTAAAACTTGCGAAATTCATATAAAATTGAATATTTGGACAAATTTAGCTTATAATATACCGTTGGATTCCTAATTTTATGTAGAATCCAAATCTACAATAATATCCCTGGTTCACAGTAAAGTTTTAGGTGTAGATTTTAATCATTAGATTAGAGAGTTTAATCTATAGAAAAATAATTAAAATTCTATTTTAATTGATTCTTGTTGCAATAACTTTGTATCCACAATACCTACTGATCCAAATCATTAAGCTTTGCTTAGGATCATTAGATCTAACTTGGGGCTATTTAGATGGTTTGATCTCCTATAATCCTAGGAATTGTTTTAGTGATTCAAATTAGATCTAAACCTTTGGGAAATCAATCCTAGTGACACCCTTACACTATCACAACACAAACTTGTTACCTTGATTAATACTAGAAGAACCAACCTTGCATAAGTTACCATGTTGCATGCATGCATGATTTTCTTTGTGATGTGCTTTGAGCAAGTTGTGATCAGATCTGTGTTTGTGATTCGTTAGATTGCTCGGAGTGCGCTAAGGAGTGCTATTGTATAGAGTGCTGCTCGGATCAAGGCAAGTTACACCACTTGTTCATAATTTTGTCCCAGTTTTAATTCTATGCATGTGATCTTCAAAATTCTGTAGTATGCATGTGTAGGATGTTCTAGTAGAATTTTTCCTTAGTATTATTTTGCAAGTGCGATGATTTTGTAGTATGCCATGAGTAGCTCTATACTTAGGATTTTTCCACTCCTAATAGGTTACCCCTGTTTTTGCTAAGTACTGCTTGCCATGCTATATATACAAAGTACCGTTGGGGGGTTCGAAAGAAAATGAATTTTTCTAAGTATAAAGGCTCTCTAGAGCAAACTTTTCTTCTCAAATTCACTTCAAAATAAAACTAAGTTTTCTTCTGGGCGGAATGGTTGTCGGGTCAACGAGTGTGATTTTGGTGGAGGACGGCCGCCCAGGAATCAAAGAAGTCTGCCATGTTTCAGAATTCAGAAGCTTCCAGTGCAACCACAATACATTATGGGCTCTGTCTTGGCCTAGTACTTAGTGGGAAACCTCACCTGGGTACCAACATTTGGTGGTTCTTGGCACGGTTGGATCCAGAAGGTAGAGGGGCTACTAAGGGAAAGCCTCGCCATGGTCCTGTTAAAGGACTTGATCGTGGATTGTGGGTAAAGTGCACAAACTCTCGAGAGTATTGCAATCTGATCGATCAGCCGTGTTCACGGTAACAGAACAACAATGAGCGTCTGAAGGATGGGGCCTCTGAAGGATCTTCCTCTCTCTTTTCTAAAACAAATTTTTGAAACCCCATGGCGTGCGTAATATCGCTAATGGGTGGGAATTTGGGGTACTTGGTGTGTAATATCCAAGTGACGCTTGGTGCGTAATATCCAAGTGTTGGTTGTTTGGACACTTGGTGCGTAATATCCTCGTGTGCCACTCGACCTTATTTTATCTAAGAAAATGTTTACAAAGTAGGACAATCCTCTCTTCTTCTCTCCACTTAATAAAAACTAGCTTTGAGCAAATGAACTCTACAGCCTATACCAGCCTTGCATGTAGAGGTAGTTTTTTCTCTCTCCATGGTGTAATTTGCCAATACATTCAAAGTATTGACCCAACTTGTTGGCTGCACGTCTTATGTGCAGAATCCGAAGATTGAAAGGTGCGTAGGGATCGCGGGTCTACACTCGACAAGCATGAGGCGTTGATGGACTCATGCTGCTTTTATGTTTCCGCTGTTATTTGAGCTAGCATAATGCTAAGCAATTTTTGTAATAATTTCATACTCTGGATTCTCCGTGTAATAAAGACTTTGTGTTTTACATGATATTTCATCGACTGTGAGTGCTAGCTATTGATCCAGGGACTAGCATGTTAATCACAGGGACTTAGGATCCTTATCGATCCGAGGTCGTTACAGATGGTATCAGAGCACATCGTTGCCTGTAGGACGTGACCCTAGGATTGGAACCACCTCTAACTTTAGTGCCTTACTTGTTTTTTTTTCTACTAAGTTATTCTCCGCACTCCTAGTATCTGCTTTCCTCTACTTGTTTAAGTATATAACCTTCTTTCTTCTAACTCAAAGATGACAAGCTTCCTCTATGACACCGTCGCGGACATCGAGCCCCTTCGCTTTGGTGGATGCCTCATGGATCTACTCACACGTTGGGACCTTCCTCTCCCAACAATCCAGGGGAGCACAATGAAGAAACTCCACAAGGACGGCTATTGGGGAGTCAGGGTCATCCAGCCAGGGAAAGAGCGAGGCAAGAACCCGGAGGAAGACATAGCAATCCACATTGTTAGCGATTCCAAGGAGAAGGCCCTTAGCATTAGCTTGCGACAACTCATTGGTCACCTATGTGGACGTCATCATGAAGCTCTCCAAGGACACTGCGGCGGCCTCTTTGGAAGACGAGATGAGGAAGGAATTCCCATGGAGTTAACCTTTGAGGAAAGAACTTCTACCAAGCGCCGAAGAACACAATATCAAGACTTGGAGTGCCACATCCATGACCTTGAGAAGGGTACCTTCCTCGAGATGTTGAAGAACGACGAGCTATGCGCCCTCTTCAAGGAGAAGGAAGAAATGATCAAGCAGCAGGAGGAGGCAATGAAGCTCCAAGAGATAAAATTCCAGGACCAAGAGAAGAAGTTCGCTAACCAAGAGAAGAGGGTGATAAATAAAAACAAGAGAATTAGGGAACTCAAACAGCAGATCGATGGAGATGAAGTGCAAACTGAAGGCCTTTGCAAGATAATCAATGATGTGCATGCTTCCAAGAGGGACTTGGCAAAGCAACTTGAAGCCGCAATGAAGTCAAGTTTAGTGGAGGAGCTACAAAGCGAGAAGGAGGGACTTCAGGAGCAGCTGGAAGCCACTACCAAGAAGCTACAGGATGAGATAAAGGACCTCCAAGAGAAGCTTGAAGCCACCACAAAGGAGATGGAGTTGTACAAGACAACTCTAGAGCAAGAAGGCTACTCGTTCGAGGACGAGGAAGAGGAAGGCGTGGAAGATGTGTAATAGTTGGACCACCTTTAATTCTATAGTAGAACGTTATTCGCAAATGTAATAAATACCAAGACAAGTCTTGTTTAGTTAAACTTGGTTGTTTTCTATGTTAAATTTGTGTTATTATGTCTTGTGTGCCTTGTGTGCTTGGTGTGTTTTCATAAGGGTAGGAGTTTACTACTTAGTCTTTCTGTCTATTTCTTAACTATTCTCTTAAACCCACAGATGCCGCCAAGACGTGCGAACCCCGAAATCCCGCCAGAAATAGCACAACTTTTGGCCACTCAGAACCAGCTGATCCAACTGCTCACTCAGAACATGCAAAACAACAACAACAACAACCCGCCACCACCACCACCTCCGCCACCTCCTCAACAGGATCGCTTGACTCGGTTTTTGAGGCTGAACCCACCTACCTTCACTAGAAGCACTAAACCAATCATCGCTGATGACTGGCTGCATACGATCAACAAGAAGCTAGACACTGTGCAAGCTATCGGAGCCGACAGGGTGCGTTATGTCGCACACCAGCTTAAAGGACCTGCTGCAGAATGGTGGGATAACTACCAAGTCACCCACCCGGATATTGATGCTATCACTTGGGAACAGTTTGAGTTAGCTTTTTGCACTCATCATGTGGCTACTGGTGTCATGACTCTAAAGAGACGCGAGTTTCGCGACCTACACCAGCTGCACCGTTCTGTCACTAAGTATGGAGAGCTTTTCAATAAGCTAGCCCGTTATGCACCCGATGATGTTTCCACTGATGCCAAGAGACAGGAGGAGTTCTTAAGAGGGATCAATGATGAGATATCCATTCAGCTTGTGGCTCAGAAATTTGACAACTTTCAGGAACTCCTGGACAGAGCCATTGTGGTTGAATCGAAAAGGAAGAGCATAGAAAACCGCAAGAGGAAGTCTAATCCTCACAAGCACTATGTTCCGTATCAGAAGCAGCGCAACTCTTCGCCTCCACCTTATAACAATAATGGCCACAACCATAACGGTCATAACCATGGTGGCCACAAACACAATGGGCATAAAAACCGCAATGGCAATGGCAGCAATGGAAAGGATCTCAGTGAGGTGACATGCTTTAAGTGCAACAAGACAGGGCACTATGCAACCTCTTGACCCGAGAGGAAGAATGGCAATGGTAATGGGAATGGAAATGGACACAACCATGGAAATGGAAACGGGAAGAAGCCAAATCCGTTTGTCAAAGCCACGGTGAATCATGTTTCTATGAAGGATGCTTGTGATGCGCCAGACTCTGTGATTGGTAAGTTCAAACTCAATTCTATTCCCGTAGTTGTTCTTTTTGATACCGGTGCATCGCATTCATTCATATCAAGGGTATTTGTGGATAGAGGCAAGATACCAACAGAGACTATAAACTTTCCTCTAAGGGTAAGTTCTCCTGGGGGAGAAATAGTGGCAAACTCCGGTTGCCGGGAATTAGAACTAAGGATTGGGACACACATTTTTCCCACCAGTCTAGTAGTTCTAGAATCACAAGGATTAGACATAATCTTGGGCATGAATTGGATGACCGAATATGAAGGAGTCATAGATTGTGCCAAGAGAACTGTCATGCTCACAACACCGGAAGGGAAGAGGATTCGTATCAAGTCGAATTTCGCACTTAAAGAAGTCATGGTGAACTCTCTTAAGGGGGTTAGCTTGGAGGAGGTACCTATTGTAAAGGAATACCCAGATGTCTTCCCGGAGGAACTACCAGGAATGCCACCCGACCGTGATATCGAGTTCCTCATTGACTTGATGCCAGGCACGGGGCCAATAGCTAAGAGACCATACAAGATGGATGTGGACGAGTTAAAGGAACTCAAGAAACAGCTTAGGGAATAGTTGGACAAGGGGTTCATTCAACCCAGCGCGCCGTCTTGGGGAGCACCCGTCGTATTTGTGGAAAAGAAGGATAAGACCAAGAGGCTGGTTCTGGACTACCGCTCGTTGAACGAAGTGACGATTAAGAATAAGTATCCTCTGCCCAACATCAATGACCTGTTTGACCAGTTAAAAGGAGCCAGTGTGTTCTCGAAGATCTATCTGCGATCAGGCTATTTTCAGCTAAAGATTCGAGAACAGGATGTGCCCAAAACAGCATTCACCACAAGATACGGATTGTATGAGTACACCGTAATGTCGTTTGGTCTGACCAATGCCCCAGCATACTTCATGACCATGATGAACAAGGTGTTCATGGATTATTTGGACAAGTTTATCGTGGTATTCATAGATGATATACTTATATACTCTAAGGATGAGAAGGAACATGAGAAACATATGTGCCTTATCATGGAGAAGCTAAGAGAACACAAGTTGTATGCCAAATTCAGCAAGTGCGAGTTCTGGTTAAAGGAAGTGGGATTCCTTGGTCATGTTGTGTCAGCTAAAGGAGTTGCCATAGATCCTAGCAAGGTAGCTTCCGTGACGGAATGGGAGTCACCCAAGAATGTGGGAGATATTAGAAGCTTCTTGGGCCTCGCAGGATATTACCGGAGGTTCATCGAAAACTTTTCCAAGATAGCAAAACCCATGACGGAACTATTAAAGAAGGAAAAGAAATTCCTATGGACCGAGGCATGTGAAGCAAGTTTTCAAGAGTTGAAGAAACGCCTTGTAACGGCACCAGTTCTGTGTCTGCCTGATATCCAGAAGGATTTTCAAGTCTATTGTGACGCTTCTCGACAAGGACTTGGAAGTGTATTAATGCAGGATGGGAAAGTGGTATCCTATGCCTCCCGGCAACTTAAGAGCCACGAACACAACTACCCCACACATGATTTGGAACTTGCGTCTGTGGTTCATGCCCTCAAGGTATGGAGACACTACCTCATGGGCAAACATTGTGATGTGTTCACAGATCACAAGAGTTTGAATTACATCTTCACCCAAAAGGAGTTGAATATGAGACAAAGAAGATGGCTTGAGTTAATTAAGGATTATGACTTGGATTTACAATACCACCCCGGAAAGGCAAACGTAGTGGCTGATGCCTTAAGTCGTAAGGTGTATGTGAATGGACTTACCGCAGGGGAACTTCCAGAGGATTTATGCAAGCAATTTAGGGATCTCGGGCTAGAGATAGTCCCGAAAGGACACGTAGCGACTATGGAAATAGTGTCCACCTTCCAAGAAAGGATCCAAGAAGCACAAAAGGGGGATAAAGAGTTGGAAGAAATAAGAGTCAGGATAAGTGAAGGAAAGATTAAAGAATTTCGTCTAGACGAACAAGGAACCCTCTGGTATGGGAAGCGTTTGTGCGTTCCCAGTGACCCCGATATCAGGAAGATGATTTTACAAGAAGCTCATGATTCGCCATACTCAATTCATCCAGGTAACACGAAGATGTACATGGATGTGAAGGATAGATTCTGGTGGAATAACCTAAAGAGAGATATTGCAGAGTATATTTCTCTGTGTGATGTATGCAATAGGGTAAAATCCGAGCATCGGAAACCGGCAGGACTACTTCAACCACTACCTATACCCGACTGGAAGTGGGACAAGGTAGGCATGGATTTCATCACGGGGTTGCCCCGGACTCGTTCTGGATTTGATTCTATCTGGGTAGTGGTGGACCACTTCACCAAGGTGGCTCACTTCATCCCCGTAAAGACCACATATACAAGTGCTAAGCTTTATAAGATATACATGTCAAGGATTGTAAGCCTACATGGTGTTCCCAAGGGAATTGTGTCAGACAGAGGCACCCAGTTTACTTCAAATTTTTGGCGAAAACTACATGAGTCTCTTAGGACCCGACTAGAATTCAGTACTGCCTTCCACCCTCAAACAGATGGCCAAACAGAAAGGGTGAATCAAATTTTGGAAGATATGTTGAGAGCTTGCGCACTAGACTATGGGTCTAGTTGGGACGATAACCTGCCATATGCTGAGTTCTCATACAACAACAACTACCAGACAAGTATCAAGATGGCTCCGTTTGAAGTTCTATATGGCAGGAAGTGTAGGACTCCACTGCTATGGAATGGAGTTGGTGAACGCAGTCTTTTTGGACCTGACTTGATAAAGGATGCCGAAGAAAAGGTGCGACAGATTCAGGATAGGCTAAAGGTAGCCCAATCCCGACAGAAGAGCTACGCTGATTCCAAACGTAGAGATGTGGCTTATGAAATAGGGGAACGTGCGTATCTCCGAGTTTCACCCCTACGTGGAGTTAAGAGGTTCGGAATCAAGGGCAAGTTAGCCCCACGATTCATAGGACCATATAAGGTTCTGGCTCGTAGAGGAGAAGTTGCTTATCAGTTGGAGTTACCGAAAGGACTGACTGTTCATGATGTGTTTCATGTGTCGCAACTAAAGAAGTGTCACCCGGAGATGGCCGAAACACCGCTAAGAGACACCGTTTCCCTAGATGAGGTTCAATTGGGGAATGACCTTACCTATGAGGAAAAACCCATCAAAATACTGGAAACAGCTGAAAGGATTACCCTCACCAAGACTATAGGATTCTGCAAGGTACAATGGAACCACCACTCCGAGGAAGAAGCTACGTGGGAGCGTGAAGAAGACATGAGGACAGAGCACCCACACCTATTTGCTAGCCAACCCGAATCTCAAGGACGAGATTCTTCTTAAGGGGGGTAGGTTTGTAACATCCCAGATTCTATATTAGGATGTTATTAGTGTCATGCATCATCCTTGCATCATTGCATCCTGCATTTGAAAAATTGCAATAAAAATCCTAACACATAAACCCATTTAAAAACCCTATTAAATATTTTCATAAGTGAGCACCCTTGTTGTAGTAGTTTGACCCTTCAAAAACTATGTAAAAACAGTAAACCATGGTCCTATGTTGACCACCTTAATTTTATGAAAATTTAGAAACAAGTTTCATCAATTTTGGACTTAGTTTGCAAAAGTTATTTAGGATCTTTTAAAACATAAATTGAAAAGTGTAGAAAAAGAAAAAAAAGGGGGACACCCTACCTAACTGGGCCGCAGCGCAGCCCACCAGCGCCCACGCGGCAGCCAGCCGCCGCAGCCTAGCATCGGCCCATTTCCCCCCTGCCACCGACAGCCCTACCCCACCTGTCATCCCTCTCCTCTCCCCAACACGAACGAGACAGAGTCCCCGTCAGCCACGATCCTCTACCCCCGTGTCCGGCCAGGACTCCCCCAGGTCGTGTATATATGCTCAGCCGCGTGACCCCCTACCTCCGTTCCCAAGCTCGTGAAACCCTAAAGCTTTCCCCGGTTCCGCTGGTACAAGCCGCCGCCGACCAGGTGAGTTGAGTCGATGCCGAGCCTCCCCTCTCCCTGTTCTTCTCCCTGGGATGACCCCCACGCTCGACTGGTTCGTCTCACCTGCCTTGCCCAATGTCTACCGCAGCGTGCCATCGCCAATTGCTCGCCGAAGCTGCGAGAGAGACGCTGCCACCGCCACCGTTAGAGGAAGAGGGGGACGAAATCGAGGCAACAGACGGGACCGCGAGGAGGAGACGATCACCAGCGGCAGTTTCTTCTTCCTCGAAGTGCACCTGAGCGCCGCCACCGACACCACCGCCGCCCACCACCACTGTCGTCGCAACTGTAAGTCGCCGCGCCCACCTCCTCTGTTCGATCTTCGACCAGTGGCTCGGATTAGATCGGGTATGCGCCAATCGCACGCCGCCGCGTGGCGACCATGCCAGCTCGCCGCTTCACCACACCGCGATGCGCCGCGTCACCCCCCTGTTGCCAGCTGGGCCAGTCAGGAGCTGCCACTTGGCAAGCTCTTTTAAGTAGAGCTTAGGTCTGTTTGCAGATTTGAATTTAAAACTTGCGAAATTCATATAAAATTGAATATTTGGACAAATTTAGCTTATAATATACCGTTGGATTCCTAATTTTATGTAGAATCCAAATCTACAATAATATCCCTGGTTCACAGTAAAGTTTTAGGTGTAGATTTTAATCATTAGATTAGAGAGTTTAATCTATAGAAAAATAATTAAAATTCTATTTTAATTGATTCTTGTTGCAATAACTTTGTATCCACAATACCTACTGATCCAAATCATTAAGCTTTGCTTAGGATCATTAGATCTAACTTGGGGCTATTTAGATGGTTTGATCTCCTATAATCCTAGGAATTGTTTTAGTGATTCAAATTAGATCTAAACCTTTGGGAAATCAATCCTAGTGACACCCTTACACTATCACAACACAAACTTGTTACCTTGATTAATACTAGAAGAACCAACCTTGCATAAGTTACCATGTTGCATGCATGCATGATTTTCTTTGTGATGTGCTTTGAGCAAGTTGTGATCAGATCTGTGTTTGTGATTCGTTAGATTGCTCGGAGTGCGCTAAGGAGTGCTATTGTATAGAGTGCTGCTCGGATCAAGGCAAGTTACACCACTTGTTCATAATTTTGTCCCAGTTTTAATTCTATGCATGTGATCTTCAAAATTCTGTAGTATGCATGTGTAGGATGTTCTAGTAGAATTTTTCCTTAGTATTATTTTGCAAGTGCGATGATTTTGTAGTATGCCATGAGTAGCTCTATACTTAGGATTTTTCCACTCCTAATAGGTTACCCCTGTTTTTGCTAAGTACTGCTTGCCATGCTATATATACAAAGTACCGTTGGGGGGTTCGAAAGAAAATGAATTTTTCTAAGTATAAAGGCTCTCTAGAGCAAACTTTTCTTCTCAAATTCACTTCAAAATAAAACTAAGTTTTCTTCTGGGCAGAATGGTTGTCGGGTCAACGAGTGTGATTTTGGTGGAGGACGGCCGCCCAGGAATCAAAGAAGTCTTCCATGTTTCAGAATTCAGAAGCTTCCAGTGCAACCACAATACATTATGGGCTCTGTCTTGGCCTAGTACTTAGTGGGAAACCTCACCTGGGTACCAACATTTGGTGGTTCTTGGCACGGTTGGATCCAGAAGGTAGAGGGGCTACTAAGGGAAAGCCTCGCCATGGTCCTGTTAAAGGACTTGATCGTGGATTGTGGGTAAAGTGCACAAACTCTCGAGAGTATTGCAATCTGATCGATCAGCCGTGTTCACGGTAACAGAACAACAATGAGCGTCTGAAGGATGGGGCCTCTGAAGGATCTTCCTCTCTCTTTTCTAAAACAAATTTTTGAAACCCCATGGCGTGCGTAATATTGCTAATGGGTGGGAATTTGGGGTACTTGGTGTGTAATATCCAAGTGTTGGTTGTTTGGACACTTGGTGCGTAATATCCTCGTGTGCCACTCGACCTTATTTTATCTAAGCAAATGTTTACAAAGTAGGACAATCCTCTCTTCTTCTCTCCACTTAAGAAAAACTAGCTTTGAGCAAATGAACTCTACAGCCTATACCAGCCTTGCATGTAGAGGTAGTTTTTTTTCTCTCCTTGGTGTAATTTGCCAATACATTCAAAGTATTGACCCAACTTGTTGGCTACACGTCTTATGTGCAGAATTCAAAGATTGAAAGGTGCATAGGGATCGCGGGTCTATACTCGACAAGCCTGGGGTGTTGATGGACTCATGCTGCTTTTATGTTTCCGCTGTTATTTGAGCTAGCATAATTCTAAGCAATTTTTGTAATAATTTCATACTCTAGATTCTCCGTGTAATAAAGACTTTGTGTTTTACATGATATTTCATCGACTGTGAGTGCTAGCTATTGATCCAGGGACTAGCATGTTAATCACAGGGACTTAGGATCCTTATCGATCTGAGTTCGTTACATGTCCATTCTTCATCTCCTTGCATCATTCTCTCTTTACACCTGAAATTTTTCCTTCACACAATCTTCATTAGCAACATTAGTGTATTCAAAAGATATTAGACCACTGGAAAAGCTTTGAAACAGCAAGGCTTTTAACTAAAAACACAAGCTACTGTAGTAACTCCTTAAAAAATCTCAATTTACCTGAATAGAACTCAAAAAGGAATCAATAAGAAGCAAACACAAATAATGGCAGAAATCTGTGAAAACATACCAGCAGGTAGAAACCGATTTTTTCGAAAATCTTCTGTTGCTCAAATAAAAAAAGTGTTAAACTAACGAAAGTTATCTAACATACTGGGGGATTTATTCGTAAATTTTCAGCTCAATCCGACTTATAGAGACTCCTCCGGAATTGTTATGGTGGAGGACAGCAATCTGTTTCGGGACAGCAACTCTCCAAATCTTACTTCCCTCTCATTAGAGACCATTCTTGGCACAAAAAGCAAATAAAAAGGATAAGGAGAGGTCATTACAGAAGTAATAACTTCCAAGACTCAAGGAAACTCTTGGGTTATCTCCCAACAAGTACTTTTCTTTAACGCCTTTAAGTTAGGCACAAGAAGCAAGAAGAATCAAGTATTTTCAAATGAAGAAGCATTAACATCAAATATTGCTTTCAAAGGAGGAGAAAAAAGAAATTTCTCTCTCCTCATAGGGAAGTGTTCAATAACTTTATTGAATGGAAAATGATATTTAATGGTGCCTTCTTTCATATCAATGATGGCACCAACTGTTCTAAGAAAAGGTCTTCCCAAAGTAATAGGACAAGAAGCATTGTATTCAACATCCAAAACATAGAAATCAATAGGGACATAAGCATTGTTAACCATGATGAGAACATCATTAATACTCCACATGAGTTTCTTCTTAGCATTATCATTGAGTGGGACATCCAAATAACAATCTTCCAAAGGTGTCAAATCAAGCATTTCATAAATCTTCCTAGGCATAATAGAGACACTAGAACCAAGATCACATGAAGCTTTGAGATCAAAGTCATTCACTTGCATATTAATAATGGGTTCCTAATTATCTTCTACTTTCCTAGGAATAGAAGCTTTGTGTTTTAGGTTTTCTTCCTTAATTTTCACAAGAGCATATGTAATATGTTTATTGAAAGCAACATGCATATCACTAGCATCAGGACTTCTAGCAAGCTTTTGCAAGAACACAATCACTTCAGAAATATTGCAACCATCAATATCAAAGTCAAACTTAGCATCACTAGTAGTAGGCTCAATAGGCTTAGGCATAGTAGGAGGAATAGGGGCTACTTGTGGTTTAGTGGTGATAGTGCACACACTATTGTTGCTATCAATTTCAGCTTCCCTTTCCCACTTAGCATGAAGTTGAGCTAACAGCCTAACATTTTCATCAATAGTAACTTGTATGGCATGAGCAGTAGCAAAGGTGTTTTCCATAGTTTCGGGTTTAGCAGCCATTTTATTAACCAAGGAAGTTTGAGCTTCAGACAAAGAGCATATATTTTTCTCAACAGTTAAAAGCTTTTCCTCTATAGTCTTATTGAAAGTGGTTTGTTTACTAATAAAGTCCTTGAGCACGACTTCAAGTTCAGAGGGGGCACTTCTAGCATTATTGTAAGAGCTTCCACAAGAATTGCCATTATTAGGAGGATAAGGCCTATAATTGTTGTTGCTACCAAAATTATTCCTATAGGCATTGTTGTTGAAATTGTTGTTTCTAATGAAGTTCACATCAAATTGCTCTTCTTGAGCAACCAAAGAGGCTAAGGGAACACTATTAGGATCTAGAGGAGCTTTCCCATTAACAAGCATAGCCATAATAACATCAATCTTTTCACTCAGAGAGGAAGTTTCCTCAACAGAATTTACCTTCTTACCATGTGGAGCTCTCTCAACATGCCATTCAGAGTAGTTAACCATCATATCATCAAGGAGCCTTGTTGCAGCACCCAAAGTGAGGCCCATAAAAGTACCTCCAGCAGCTGAATCCAGCAGGTTTCTTGAGGAGAAGTTTAAACCTACATAAAAAGTCTGGATAATCATCCAAGCAGTGAGTCCATGAGTAGAGCAATTCTTAACCAAAGATTTCATTCTTTCCCAAGCTGGAGCAACATGTTCACTATCAAGTTGTTTAAATTTCATAATGTCACTTCTCATAGATATAATCTTAGCAGGAGGATAGTACTTTCCAATGAAAGCATCTTTGCACTTAGTCCAAGAATCAATACTATTTTTAGGCAAAGAAAGCAACCATTCTTTAGCCTTTCCCCTCAAACAGAAAGGAAAAAGATTGAGCTTAATAATATCTCCATATACATCCTTATACTTTTGCATCTCACAAAGTTCAACAAAGCTATTAAGATGGACAGCAGGATCATCAGAACCAGCACCAGAAAATTGCTCTCTCATCACAAGATTCAACAAAGAAGGCTTAATTTCATAAAAGGTAGCATCAGGAGCAGGCTGAGCAATAGGAGTGCTTACGAAATCATTGTTGTTGGTGCTAGTGAAGTCACGCAACTTGGTGTTCTCAGCAGAGTTCATTTTGGCAAAGGTGGGCAAGCCAAAAACAGCAGCAGCAGCTAGAGCAGGGACTAATTTTTTGTGTTTTTGAATAAAGCAAGCAAACCAAACTAGAATATTTTTGGGGTTTTTTGGAAAGAGGCAAACAAAACCAAGCAAAAGAAACAAAGAAAACTAAAAACAAAGTAAAGAGAAAGGAAGTGAAGGAGTCCCCTAGTGAAGACGTCCTTAGCCTCCCCGGCAACGGCGCCAGAAAGACTTTGATGGTGCTTGACGTGGCACTTTGTTGGTAACCCCAAGCGCAGGGTGTGAAGAGCAAGCAACAAGTTTTCCCTCAGTTGAGACCGAGGTTATCGAACCAGAAGGAGGAAGGAAACGTCACACAGGTGTTGCAAGCAACGTGGAGACCTGCACAACACAAACTCAAGACTTTGCCCCAAGGAACAGTGAGGTTGTCAAGCTCACCGGTTTGTTATAACAAAGGATTAAACGTATTTTGCGGAAGTTAATGGTTTGCAGCAAGTAAACAAGTAACAATGGAAGATGTATCAATGGTAAAGATTGGACCGGGGTCCATAGTTCACTAGAGGTGCTCTCCTTAGATAAACAACATGGCATGAAGGGTAAACAAATTACAGCAGGTGATACGTCCAAAACGTATCTACTTTCTCGAACACTTTTCTATTGTTTTTCCTCTATACTTGTGTGATTTGGATACAACTAACACAGACTGACGCTGTTTTCAGCAGAATTACCTTGGTGTCTTGTTTTTGTGCAGAAAATGAACTATCAGGAAAAAAATCCCGAAAAATATGCCAAAAATTATATTTCACCAGAAGATCCACGGAGCCAGAAGGGGAGATGGAGGGCAGGCCTGGGGGCCCAGACCCACCCCAGGCATGGGCCCACTGACCCCACGCCTGGGGGAGGTTTGGCCACCCCCAGGCAGCTCCTCGGCCTCCCTCCGCCCATATAAGTTCCCTTCTGACCTAAAAACAGAGGGGGGTCGATAGTTTTCCAGAAAGAGTTCCACTCCGCCGCCGCCACCAGAAACCAAGATTCGGATCCAGAAACTCCGTTCTGGCACCCTGCCGGGACGGGGAATTTGGAGAGGATCATCGCCATCATCATCACCAACGCATCTCCATCAACCACCGATATTTCCCTCATCCATGAGTGAGTAATTCCCCGCTGTAGGCTTGGGGATGGTAGGGATTGGATGATTTCTATCATGTAATCGAATAAGATCTGTTAGGGGCATAGTGCCTAGTATCTCTATTAGTGCTATTTGACTTTGTTGCAACTTGTTGTGCTTAATGCTTGTCACTAGGGCCCGAGTGCCATGATCTTAGATCTGAACTTATTATTGAATCATTATGATAGTATTGTTTATGATCTTATCTGCAAGTTGTGTACACATATCATTGTTCGGATCCAAAGACCCCAAAGTGACAATAATTGGGACAACCGGAGGGGATGGCTGTGGTGTGAGGATCACATGTGTTCATGGAGTGTTAATTCTTTGCTCCGGTACTCTATTAAAAGTAGCACGTTAATTGCCAGTAGTTCCCTAGATGCCACGCTGCCACGGGCTGGCTAGAAAGAAGATGTTGTGCAAGTTCTCATTGCGAGCACGTATGACTATATTTGGAGCACATGCCTAGGACTGTTTAGTACTTGGATGCTTATTATTATTTATCTACAATACCCTAGTTCTTTGAAGTTACATGTTTAGACTCATCCATGCAACGCCCGTCCATCCATCCCTATGCCTACCGCACTCGAATCCTATTGTTACCGTTACTGTTACTATTGCTCCTGTTTCACTATTGTTGTTGCTTTTGCTACTACAAACTATTGCTACTGATAAACTTCTATGAGCAAGAATTATTTCCAGGTGCAGCTGAACTAACAACTCATTTGTTAAGGCTTGCAAGTATTCTTTGGCTCCCCTTGTGTCGAATCAATAAACTGGGTAATACTACCCGCGAAGACTATTGCGATCCCCTACACTTGTGGGTCATCAGCGGGGCAATTGACAGGAACTGAGCAAGCCATAACAATGCAATTACTAGTCAGGAAGATCCTATGAGGTTGATTGGGAAATACAACAAGATACATAGACCGCCATCCAACTGCATCTATGACTAGTAGTCCACCTTCAGGTTATCATCCGACCCCCCTCCAATATTAAGTTGCAAGCAACAGACAACTGCTTTAAGCAAAGTGTGTAAGGTAAACAGTCCACATGTTCCATGAACAAGAGACCGTTGTTTTGTCCCTAGTAGCAACACCACATCTACAACCGAAGAGTTTTTTGTCACTTCCCTTGGAAACTAGAGGCATGAACCCACTATCGAGCATAAATACCCTCTCTTGGAGTCACTAGAAACTACTTGGCCAAGATAGCTACTAACAACGGAGAGCATGCAAGATCACAAACAACACAAACATGATAGAATCATAAAGACAAAACCATTAATCAAACCAACATAATAATCTCAATATCCATCGTATCCCCGCAAACACAACATGCATGATTACAAATAGATCAAATCTTGATCATGAACGGAGCTCACAAGATCTATACATGAAAGCACAAAGGAGGAGATACAACCATCTAGCTACTACATGGACCCATAGTCCAAGGTGGACTACTCACGCATCATACCGGAGAGAAGGCCTCCGGGATGATCTCCCCTCCGGTAGGGTGCCGGGAAGAACTTCAAATCCCCCCGATCTAGGGACGATGGTGGCGGCGGCTACAGACGGTTTCGTGGATATCTGATCGTGATACTCAGGGTTTCTGCATCGAGGGCTTATTATAGGCGAAGGGGGAGGCCGAGGAGGCGGCCAGGGTCACCAAACCCTAGCCAGGCGCGGGGCTGGGCCCACCCGCGCCTGGGTTGGGTCTGGCCCCCCTGGCTGGCCCCTCCGGCTCTCCTCTAGACTTCTTGTTCCCCAAACATAAAGTAATTGACTTTGACTTTTGTCCCGTCCAATTCCGAGAATATTTCTTTACTAACTTTTCTGAAACCAAAAACAACAGAAAACAGGCATCTAGCACTGTTGCAACTTGTTAATAGGTTAGTACCAGAAAACATGTAAAAAGCACCTCAAAGTGTAGACAAAGCAAAGCAAAGTAGATACTAAACAAGCATGGAGCATCAAAAATTATAGATACGTTTCCAACGTATCACTCTCTGTTGCTAGTAGATACTTTGGCCAAGTAGATGCTTGTAACTCCAAGAGGGAGTATTTATGCTCGATAGTAGGTTCATGCATCTAGTAATCTGGGTAAGTGGCAGAAATCTCTAAGGTTGTAGATGTGTTGTTGCTACTAGGAAGAAAACAACAATCCTTTGTCCAAGGGCAATTGTATTGTTTACTTTACACACTTTGTTTAATGCAATTATTTGTTGCTTGCAACTTAATACTAGAAGGGGTTCAGATGATAACCTGAAGGTGGATTATTAGTCAGAGATGCAGTTGGATTACGGTCTATGTATCATGTTGTAATGCCCAAACAAATCTCGTAGAGATCAAGATGTCTAGTATATGCATTGCCATGCATTATCAATCTATCAATTGCCCCATTGTAATTTGTTCACCAACATGGTATTTATCTTATGGAGAACACATCTAGTGAACTATGGACCCTGGTCCAATCCTTACCATTGATATATCATCTACTGTTTACCGTTTACTGTTTACTTTCTGCAATTACCACAAGCAATTACTATCTTCCACACTATATGCTTAATCCTTTGTTTTCAGCAAAACCGGTGAGATTGACAACCTCACTGTAAGTTGGGGCAAAGTATTGTGGTTGTGTTGTGCAGGTTCCAAGTTGCTAGCAACACCTTGGAGTTGTTTCCTTACTCCTACTGGTTCGATAACCTTGGTTTCATAACTGAGGGAAACTTGCTGATGTGCTCATCATACCTTCCTCTTGGGGTTCCCAATGAGCTCTACATATCTGAGCCATCAAGCACTTTTCTGGCGCCGTTGCCGGGGAGATAAGGACAACTTCAATCTCTTCCTCCCCGTCAATTACTTTTCTAGGAGAAAGAAGATTCTTGCAAGGGGAGTCTCTCACAACCAATCTCTTTAATTTGTTTTTTGTTTTGCTTAGTTTGTTTTGCTTGTTTCTTTTTATCAAAAATACAAAAAAAATAGTTGTACTGGTTTGTTTCTTTTTATCAAAAACACACAAAAAAATTATTAGTTCTTTCTTTAGTTGTTACCTTGTTCTTAGCTCACCACGTTGATCCCTAAGTTCACCCTGAAAGACCTTTCGATAGGTAGTGGATCTATAATTGGGAAAGAAAATATAGAAGAATTCTTTAAACATGTTAGCAAGCATGAGGATATTGAGGATAGATCCTTAGCAGAACTTGCTCTAAATTATGAAATTGATGCAGCTTCTTTAGTTCACATGTTGGAGGCTAGGTTTGTTAACCTTAACCCCATGATGCAGGTAATGTTTCTTAAAATTAAAGATATTGAGGATACTGAAAAGAGAGATTTTATTCTGAAAACTTTACTTAAAGAATTCAATAATATTGCTAAAGAAGCTAGAAAATTCTTTGATCATTTAAATATGCTAGGCTCATCTATAGATGTTATGGGTACACAAGAAAAGTTGGACAAAACCAAACCCGAAATGGAGAGCAAATGAAAATACCAATACTTTTTAAACTTGTAGGAATGCATGAAGCCTTAGAAAAGAATTTTGATTGGATTATTCCTGAAAACCCGTTTGATGAAAATAGTGAACCCAAGAGTATTGAGAGAGGATCCTCTAGAACTTATTTGGATGAGATACCTTGCCTCATTGAAGAAATTTCTGGTATTGATCTTAATGCTTCCTCATTCGAAAATACTTGATTCTTGCTTCCTATGCCTAGCTGAAAGGCGTTAAAGAAAAGCACTATTAGGAGATAACCCAAATTATTTTTATTTCAGTATGTTTTTCTTTTGTTGAGTTTTGGAAGTTATTGACTATGTAATAACCTCTCCTTATCCTCTTTGTGTGGTTTTTGTTCCAAGAATAACCTCTAATGAGAGAGAAGTAAGATCTGGGGAAGTTGCTGTCCTAAAACAGATTTTTGTGCTTCACTGTAAAAAAATCGTGAAAAATCCCAGTACGTCGGATTGATCTATAATTTTCTGTGCACATGTCCTAGGTTATTATATAACTTTTGTTAGTTTAGCACTTTTCGATTTGAGTAACATCAGGTCTTCGAAAAAATCGGTCTTTACCTGTTGGTCTATTTTGACAGATTTCTGCCATTATTTGCATTTGCCTCTTAATTGGTTTCTTTTGAGTTATCTTTGAGCACTTGAGCTTTTAAAAGGAATGCTACTGTAGCTTGTGTTTTAATGTAAGTTTTACTTGTGTTTAAACAAAACCCAAAGTCTTATTATATTGAATACACTAATGTTGCTAATGAAGAATTGTGTGAAGTTTTGTATGAAGGAAATTTTCAAGTGTAGGGAGAGAATAATGTGATGAGATGAAGTATGGAAAAAAGCTCAAGCTTGGGGATTCCACCCTTGTCACCCCAAGAAATATTCAAAAGGTACAAGCATCAAAGCTTGGGGGTGCCCAAGGCATCCCGTTCTTCATCAATAAAAATCTCAGGTTTTCTTTCTAGACACTTTATTTTTATTTGCTCCATACACTATTATGTTGTTCTTGGAGCGTCTTTATTTTTGTTTCTAGTTTTATTTTGTTCGTTTTTTCTGCAATAAATTAGTTGGACCCCCGCATTCTTATTTTGTTTCAAATAAGTCGATTGGTGTTGGGAAAAGAGTAGAAAGTTTCATGCTTATAGTGGTACAAAAGGAAGCTTATTTTGACTGTGGCTTAGACTTTATCATGTCATGTTAGATGTTACTTTGACCATATGCTTAGTGATTATTGCCGTAGCATGAATTGTTCCAAACAATTGAGATTGCTTAATGTGCCTTGAAAGAATCATGCGTTGTTTTAGCATATAAAAGCATAATATTGTGGTATTCTCCTTTGATGCTTTATTTGGGTTGACTTGGCACATGCTTACACCATGTTAAGACTATAAACCAGTCACCTTAGCCTCTATGATCATTTAGTTTTTGACTTGTGATATCACTTTATGATTTAATTAATAATGTTTTTTCGCTTTGCATGATTATGGCCATTATTGCTCTCTTAGTTGGCTATTGTCAGTCTTTTACTAGCCTCCACCTGTAGTAAGTATGAGCTCTACTCGTGCATCCAACTCCCAAGAAACCAATTTATTCCAAAGAGTCCACTATAAATTCCTATGCATGGTGTGTTATACCATTCCAAGTATATTCATGTGTTTATTTATCTTCCAAATTAAACTTGTTATGTGAAAATTAGTGATTAAAGCTCTCACGAACTTGATGGCACACTTTATTTTCTTGCACTTAATAAACTTGAACCATTTTGCCCATCTATGTTGCTTATATGCTTCCAAATTATAAGTTGTGAGTTAGCAGAACCATGCTGTCATGGGGAACGCTTTCAACACTTGTACATATCTATCTAGTTGATATCATGATCTTTTGTTTATGGATGTCGGTGATGTGAAATAAAAGGGGAGCTTGTAAGTCCATGGAGTATTGTATATGTGTTAGAGAAACGCCTGGGTGGCTAGCCTAAGCCATGCCTAATCAAGGTGGAAACTTGCAGCATAACCATTGTGAGCAATCTATGAAGCATCTTCAGAAAAAATATAGAAAAAAATAAGAACAAAAAGCAACATACTCATGGTAAATAAAAAGATCGCTGAGATGCTCATTGTCTCTTACCTTGTCATTTTGATATGGGATAGCTCCTATGTCATGGGGCAAGGGGTACCCTGTTGGTGGTTCTCTATGATACACATATACTTACAATGAAAAGAACTTGCTTGTGACTAAAGTTGAGTAGCATGAGGAATGACCCTCGTACTCAAGGGACATGAGATTTTCAACTTATGATTTGTCAAGCATATACTTCATATTTGTCTCACTTTAACCTTAATCACTTCAAGATGCTTATGATAGGGGCAATGAGTGCTCAAAGCTAATAAGTACCGTAATTTTTGGAAGCTCTTTATGAAACTTGAAATCCCTCCTTCCCCCTCTGAAGGGCCTTTCTTTTTTACTTTTATGTTGAGTCTCCACTTTCTATCTTTATGCACCAATTAAGAGAGCATAGTTTTCATTCTTAGTTAAATGTGCATTGTCCCAAAACTTATTGATTGATTCATAATCATGGTATTGTTTGTTCTTAAATTATTTGTATCTAGTCACCCTTATGAACTTTGAAGGTGTCCTATGCATTTATGTTTTGATATTCCATGAGGGACAAGCTGAATACCACTCATGCTATGTTTTCTATGTGAAACAAACAAATGTATTTTAATGCATTGTTATTCATGATCTTTTGTTTATACCTTTTTCATGTTACAACTTAGCTACTTTGTCTTATTGTTAGAACTACATCTTTCATGCTCATGTTTAGAGTACTTTGATCCCATCTATCAATGCTTTACAATATTTTGATCAAGATTGTGATGGTGCATGTCACCTCAAAAATTATTCTTTTTATCACTTACCTACTCGATGACGAGCAGGAGTTAAGCTTGGGGATGCTTGATACGTCGTAAACGTATCTATAATTTTTGATGCTCCATGCTTGTTTTGTACCAACTATCTTATGTTTTGTCTACACTTTGAGGCATTTTATACATTTTCTGGAACTAACCTATTGACAAGATGCCGCAGTGCCAGTTGCCTTTTTTTGCTGTGTTTGGTTTCAGAAAATCTATTAAATAAATATTGTCGGAATTGGACAGAAAAAAAGCCGAAGTCAATATTTTACTGGAGCGAAGACGGAGTCCAGAGGGGGACGAAGAGGCGCCACAGGGCGGCCACACCACCCCATGGCGCGGGTCCACCCTAGGCCGCGCCAGGGCAAGGTGTAGGCCCCCTGGCCCTCAACCGTCCTTGCCCCTTCGCCTATATAAACACCCCGAGGCAAAAACCCTAAGTACCCGATCAGAAATCAATGAAAGAGTCCGTAGCTGCCACCACCATTGTCCCTAGATCGGGGGGATCTGAAGCTCTTCCCGGCACCCTGCCGGAGGGGAGAGATCATCTCGAAGGCCTTCTTCATCACCATGCCAGCCTCCGGAGTGATGCGTGAGTAGTTCACCCTTGGACTATGGGTCCATATAGTATCTAGATGGTTGTTTCTCCTCTTTTGTGCTACCATGTTTAGATCTTGTGAGCTTCGTTCATGATCAAGATCATCTATTTGTAATGCTACATGTTTTGTTTGCGGGGATCCGATGGATATTGAGTACTATGCCAGATTGATTATTGATTCTATCATGTCTATGTTATTTGTGATCTTGCATGCTCTCCGTTGCTAGTAGATGCTTTGCCCAAGTAGATGCTTGTAACTCCAAGAGGGAGTATTTATGCTCGATAGTAGGTTCATGCCTCTAGTAATCTAGGGAAGTGACAGAAATATCTAAGGTTGTAGATGTGTTGTTGCTACTAGGGATAAAACAACAATCATTTGTCCAAGGGCAATTGTATTGTTTACTTTAGACACTTTTCTTAATGCAATTATCTGTTGCTTGCAACTTAATACTGGAAGGGGTTCGGATGATAACCTGAAGGTGGATTATTAGTCATAGATGCAGTGGGATTACGGTCTATGTATCATGTTGTAATGCCCAAACAAATTCGTAGAGATTAAGATGTCTAGTATATGCATTGTCATGCATTCTCAATCTATCAATTGCCCCGCTGTAATTTGTTCATCCATCATGTTATTTATCTTATGGAGAACACCTCTAGTGAATTATGGACCCCGGTCCAATCCTTACCATTGATATACCATCTATTATTTACCGTTTAATATTTAATTTCTGCAATTACCACAAGCAATTACTATCTTTCACGCTATACGTTTAATCCTTTGTTTTCAGCAAAACCAGTGAGATTGACAACCTCACTGTAAGTTGGGGCAAAGTATTGTGGTTGTGTTGTGTAGGTTCCAAGTTTCTAGCAACACCTTTGTCAACACCCGGATTTTTTATCCCAGATGCCTGTTATGCCATACATCGCAATCCCAGGATTACCATTTTTGCGAGACATAACAGAATTGGATACCACAGTACATCATCCATTACAAACCATACATAAGGTCTTACACAAATAAGGATCGCATGATCTAGTCTTAATACAACACAAGCAGCGGAATACGTAATAATAACGGTAGCGTAGGCGAAGCTCCATCTTCGAGGTCACAGGCAATGCTGACGATGGGAGATGATCCTAGTTGTCTTAACCTTCCTGGTGTCCATCTTCCAGGTACTCCTCTTCATAGTCTGTCCATGGGAATAGCCAGGGACAAAGCCATGAGTACTCTTTAAGTACTCGCAAACTAAGACTAACAAGTAATGGGGGTTTTTGTAATAGGACACTAAGCTCTAGGGTTGTTTTGCAAAATCCAGATTTACCTCTACTAAGTTTAGAAGCAAAGAATGCTAGTTAAAGTTTTATAACTGGGAACTTGTATCTCATGCCACAACTCTGTTGTGATCAAGACAAAGTCTCAAATCATTTCACAAGTTATTTTGAAAACATCTGACGGGGAAACAGTATGGCCACTCCAACTGTCCATAACCGCGGACGCGGCTATTCGAATAGTTTGACACTCTGTAGAGATTGTACACTTTCACCACAACATTCGATACATCCGTCAGGAACAAATCCTGAATTCACCATACGCAGTATGCAGATAATCAATCCTAACCTTTCAACTACACGCCCTAGTATAAGCACCTCTCCTGTGAGTTTGGCCTCCCAACCATGACCAACTGTCATCTTGGGTACTACACAGGTGGACAATCTTCACAAGGTAGCCTCATCTCAGACCTTGGCCGTGAGGGAACCAATACTAAGGGATATAAGTTTCTAGTTAAGCCCTACCCAATTCTCGGGTATTCTGGTTGTACGGTAAAATTGGAATGGTATCGCATCTAGACAACCATCAGTTTTATAAAGGGCTAAGGCTCATGCCTCAACATTTTCATCACCATAATTCATCTGGTGTTCGGAAACACATGTCCAAAACATTTCAATAGAATGATCCATCATTCCAAGGTTTTCATAACCATTTTTCCACCAAGTATTCCCATATAAATTTGATCAAGTTTTATGCTTAGCACTAGCATCTACAAGTGGGGGTAAGTACTAATGAGGGGTGGTAAACAAGTGGAGTTTAACTAACTTCAATCTCATGCCTTAGGATGACATAAAGATTATCTAGCTTAGGCCAAATTTTATGCTCTTTATGCAACCTTCAATTATCCTTCTAGTATCTACAATTCACTTAAGTAAACTCTAAGTAATAGCTTTGATAAAGAAATAAAGTATAAAGATTATAAGTAAAAACTAGGATTGGTTTATCAAGTGGGTAGGATCATCTATGCTTAAGGAATATAGTTGGCATGGTGACAAGGAAGTATTGGCTTGCATAGGTCAACTTGATTAGTAAGGCTTGCATTAGTATCAGTATAAGCTTGCACATTCAACTAGTAGTATTAGGTTTGCATCAGTATCAGTATAAGCTTGCTAAATTTCAAGTGTTAGCTTGCCTTGTGCAGAGCAGTGGTTGAAGTTCTCCTCGGCTTCTTCTTCGTAGTATCCTCCTTCCTCCTCGTATCATTGGTCGGTACTAGCGTCTATGAATAAATACGAGGTACACAATCACCAAACAATACTTAACTACTTGCAATCATCCCACAAAAGGGTCCTATAGATGATCTAGCATCATCACTAACATTACAAGATCAAAGCTTTGTTTAATTCCTTTTATTTTTAGAAAAGTAATTTCTACTCATTGAAAAACTACTTAAGATTTAATATTCTCCAAACCAAACATGGGATCATGTTGACACATGTCATCACCACATATTTTAGTCCATGGGAATGTGATTTAAAGTGGTGTCACAATTTAATAAGGTTTAACCTTTTATTTTTTAATTAAATAAAGTGACTAGAAATGCTTATGTGGCATTCTTTTATTACTTGGTCATTATTTCTGTAAGTAAACCTATATATTTTTATATATTCTGAAAGTATGGTTAAATGTGATTTTTGAGAGTTGGAATCAACTCAAAAGCTATTACGGTTTAAATTTGAAAAATGTTTGAATGCAGAAAAGCTTCTACATTTTTATTTTTACCAAGGGTGATCTACAGATCCAAATTATTTAAATCCAACGGGCTTGGATTCAGCACTTCCAGACCTTTCTAACAAAATTGGTTTCATTCAATTTGGTTCACTGAATCGAGCTGGGTTGATTTTTGAAACTAGGTACAGAACTGTGTTTGAAATAAAATGGAAATGGTTAAATTCAAACGACTGGGCTGCGCGGGAAACGATACTGGGACGGCCAGCTAAGCACAGTGCTTACGCGGGCTGGTTAAGTTGCTGTCCCCACGCGTCAGTGAGACGAGGGGGTGCAAAGCGGTACGGGGCAATATGGTGCGTTCGATCTAGTTCTAATCCAACGGCTGAGGGTCCTCGTCCACGTCGGGCAACGCCGGCGAGACTGAACCCTAACGCGGCAGGTGGGGGTCGTCGGGGGCTCACCGGGGCTCAGGCGAGGGTCGGCAAGGCAGGCGAACGACGAAGTCGACAATGGTGAATCTCCTGGTACCGGCAGCTTCTCCTGGGGCGGCTTCAATCGCTGGGTCCCTTCTTCTCCAGCAGCGGCGGGCTCCGGTGAAATTCCGGCAAAGCGCTGCTCGCCTTGCTTCGGGAACGGGGTGGAACGATCAGTGAGGAGAGGGGAGTTAGATGGTGTGCTCAGTTCGGCTGGGGGTGGCCTCTATTTATAGTCGTGACGACGAGATCGAACGGGATGGGCAGGCGACGGTGGCGACATGGCTACGGGCTACTAGAAGCATGGCCGGCGGTGCCGATCGCTTGGTGGTCTCCTGGCGATGCTCTACGGCTTTAATGCGCATGTAGGAGCGGTGGCAAACGGTCTGCAACATGCGATGCTCTGCGCGGCCGAGGCAGCGACTTCGACGGCGAGCGGTGGCTGTGAGGCATGGGGCGGCGAACGGGGATGTCTGGCGGTCTCCTGGGACGGTGGTGATCGTGTATGCACGTGACGAGGGAGGTGCGCGGTCTGTGGGCGTGTGTCGAGGGCGGCGCTCTGGCGCATGTGGTCCAGGGGTTGGCAACGCTCGAGCGCTGGACAGGGAGTGGCGGTGGGGTGTTGACTTGCTCCCAGACATGTTGGCTAGGCTTGTTTCTTCTCCTAGCTTGCTGTCCACACTGGGGTGACATGGTGAGCTTCGAATGTTCACCATTGATGGCATTGCCAAGCTTACAGTGGGGCTAGTGCTTGGTTTAGTTTGCTAGATGATCTACTGAGGTTGTTGTGAGCTAGAGAGGGAACAAGTTAGGCTCCAATCACTTCTCACAATAGTGTTTAGATTTTATTTGATTTGAATCAACAAGGTGTTTGATGAAATGGCCACAAGATTCAAGTTTTGAATTTTGAAAAGATTGTTGGTGGGTGTGCTAGGTTGGTGATGGTGAGTCTGCAGATGCTTGGGTTTTGAAAGTTGATCTTGTTTGAGTGGTTTTTGAAAAAGTGGGATCTTCCCATATGATAAAGATTCAATTTTGAATTGTCATTTAAACTATGCATTTGAAAGTTTCTGGATGATCACAAGGTGGGACTTGATACTTTGTTAAGAGTACTATCAAGGGGTGTAAAGATCCAAACAAGTTTCTGTTAAGTTTTGAGAATTTGGGACAGCCAAAGTAGGCATGGGAGTTAAATTGGTCAAAATGACCATTCACTCATTTTGTTTGTTTTGATTTATTTGTCTTTGGGAAAAGTTTGGGAATTGTTTAGATGATGTTTATTTCACCTAAGAATCCTTTTACAAGCAAAGAAACACATAAACAAGGCAATTCAAAAGAATTCAAAATGGGATGCATACACACATGCATGCTTTCATATTTTTATTTAGAAAAGTTTTTGTTAACCCTAATTTTGATGATTAGAGTTTGATGATCCAAGTTTAGTATTTTTGGGATGTTACAAACCTTCCTCCCTTAAAAAAAATCTCGTCCCGAGATTTGAAAAAGGACGAAAAGATTACCTAGGATTTGAAGAGATCCGGAAATTCCGTCCTGATGTGATCTTCGCGCTCCCAGGTAGCTTCCTCTTCTGTGTGGTTGCTCCACTGAATCTTGAGAAACTTGATGCTTCGGGTTCTGGTGGTTTGGAAAGCTTCTTCCAAAATATGGATGGGTACTTCAGGATAGGTTAGGTCATCGTTGATCTCTCTGGTCCGGTGATCAATATTCTTGAACACTTCAGTCTTCTCTGGAACTTCGAGGCACTTGCGAACTAATGAGATATGGAACACATTGTGCATGGCTGACATCTCTTCAGGTAGTTCCAATTGATACGACACTTCTCCTTGACGGTTCAGAATCTTGAAGGGTCCGATATATCTGGGGGCTAACTTTCCTTTGAGTTGGAAACGTTGCATTCCCTTCAATGGCAACACTTTCAGATACACAAAATCTCCTATGTTGAAGGCGAGGTCTCGACGTCTCTTGTCGGTGTAACTCTTCTGTCTGGACTGGGCTGTCTTGAGGTGCTCACGAATCGTGTGAACCTTCTCTTCTGCTTCTCGTAGGATGTCGGGTCCAAAGATTTGACTCTCTCCTACTTCCGACCAGTTCAAAGGGGTGCGACACTTCCTTCAGTACATGAATTCTAATGGGGCCATTTGCAAACTAGCTTGATAGCTGTTGTTGTAAGAAAATTCTGCAAACGGCAGACATTCTTCCCACTTAGATCCATACTCTAACACACATGCTCTCAGCATATCTTCGAGTATTTGATTTACTCGCTCCATTTGTCCATCGGTCTGAGGTTGATATGCGGTACTGAAATCTAGGTGGGTTCCTAAACCTTCTTGGACTTTCTTCCAAAATCTCGAGGTAAATTGAGTTCCTCGATCAGATACGATGTTCTTGGGGACTCCGTGCAAACTAACGATTCTAGCGATGTATAACTCCGCTAGCTTCGAACTCCGATAGGTGGTCTTGACGGGTAAGAAATGGGCGACTTTGGACAATCTGTCCACTATGACCCAGATAGAGTCATTTCCCCTACTAGAAGTAGGCAATCCGGTGATAAAGTCCATTCCAACGGAATCCCATTTCCATTCCAGAATCTGCAATGGTTGCCATAATCCAGCGGGTATTTGATGTCCTGCCTTGACTCGCTGACATATATCACACTTGGCGATATAGCTTCCGATTTCTCTCTTCGTCTTATGCCACCAAAATTGCTCCTTCAAATCTTGATACATCTTAGTTCCTCCGGGGTGGATAGAATAAAGAGTATCATGGGCTTCCTTCAGAATAACTTCTTTCAACTCAGAATCTGCTAGTACACAAAGGCGTCCTTTGTACCACAGAACTCCTTCTTCGTCTTCGGTGAATCCGGGTACTTTGCCTATACCAATACGATGCTTGATTCCGTCGATACTAGCATTTCCTTTCTGCTCCTCTTTGATATGGCTGATCAAAGTAGGTTGAAGTTCGATCCTAGCCAGAAATCCTTCACTTACTAACTCCATTCGAAAATCTTCCATCTCTTTGTGCAAGCTTGGTTGCTCCTTCAAAATCATGGAGTTCAAGCGGCACGGCAATTTGCTAAGGGCATCTGCTACCACATTGGCTTTACCGGGGTGATAGTGAATGTCCAGATCGTAATCCTTGATTAGCTCAATCCATCTTCTCTGCCTCATATTCAGCTCCTTCTGAGTGAATATATACTTCAGGCTCTTGTGATCCGAATAAATCTCACAACGATTTCCCATCAGATAATGCCTCCATGTCTTTAAGGCCAGAACTAAGGCTGCGAGTTGGAGGTCATGGGTTGGGTAATTTTTCTCATGTTGTTTCAGTTGTCGAGATAGATAAGATATAACTTTGCCTACTTGCATTAGCACACATCCGAGGCCGATCTTGGATGCATCACAATACACATTGAAGGGCTTCGTGATATCCGGCATGATTAAGATTGGGCCTGAAATCAATCTCCTCTTGAGTTCTTGAAAACTCGCTTCACATTTGTCGGTCCATTCAAACTTCTTGTCCTTCTTCAGCAATTGTGTCATGGGTCTGGCGATACTCGAGAATCCTTCTACGAACTTGCGGTAATATCCCGCCAATCCGAGAAATGCACGAACTTGGGTTTGAGTGGTTGGGGCTTGCCAATCTTCGACATCCTTCACCTTTGCAGGGTCAACAACAATTCCTCCGGCTGATACAATGTGACCGAGGAATCCTACTTCTTGTAACCAGAATTCACATTTGCTAAACTTGGCATACAACTGATGCTCTCTAAGGGTTCCAAGAATGGTCCTTAGGTGTAGCTCATGTTCTTCTTCCGATTTGGAATAAATCAGAATGTCGTCGATGAAAACAACGACAAACGTGTCCAGGAAGTCCATAAAAATCTTATTCATGAGATTCATGAAATAAGCGGGGGCATTGGTTAATCCAAAGGACATAACGGTATACTCGTATAATCCATATCGGGTGGTAAAGGCAGTCTTGGGGATATCCTCTGCACGAATCTTGAGTTGATGATAGCCTGTTCTAAGATCAATCTTAGAAAACACTTTGGCACCGGTCAACTGATCAAACAAATCTTCTATCTTGGGCAAGGGGTACTTGTTCTTGATGGTGACATCATTCAACTTCCGGTAATCCGTACACAAACGATTACCTCCATCCTTCTTATCCACGAACAAAACAGGTGATCTCCAAGGTGACGCACTTGGTTGAATCAATCCAATTTCCAACATGGAATCCAGTTGCTTCTACAGTTCTTCCAGTTACGATGGGTTCATACTATAGGGTCTCTGGGCTATGGGTCCTGTTCTGGGGATTAGTTCAATGATAAACTCGATATCCCGATCTAGGGGCATACCGGGCAAAACATCTGGAAATACATCGGGGTATTCACAGACTATCCGGACTTGGTCAATGGTAGGTTGGGCTATACTCTTGTTGCACTTGAATTAGCGAGGTAAGGTTTCAGATATATGCTCGACTGATATTCCGGCTGTACTGGTCATGGTTATGGCTTTCTTGGCACAGTCAATTAATCATTTATATTTGGACATCCAATCCATTCCTAGTACTACTTCCAAACCTTTAGTTCCGAGTACTATCAGATTAGCATAAAAATCTATGCCATGGATTCGGATAGGGACGGCTTTGCAAATTTTCCTAGCCTTGGTGGTTGAACCAGGAATTTGGACGATCATAACATGCTTCAGTTTTGTTGGTTGAATTTTACTAGTGCATGAAAATTCTTCGGTGACAAATGAATGCGATGCACCAGAATCAAACAACACTCTTGCAAGTACTGAATTAACAGAAAACATACCCAGCACGACGTCTGGCGCTTCCTGGGCTTCTTCAGCATGCATGAGAAAAAGACGGTCGTTGCGGTTGAGTGAATTCCCTGGGGCAAACCTTCTTCCTGGCTGAACACGATGCTGCTGCTGAGCTGGGGCATTTGCATTGGGGGCTGCGACATTCTTCTTGTTGGGGCACTCGTTGGAATAGTGGCCCTTATTTCCACAGTTATAACAAGTCACTTGCGACTTGTCCTTTGCTGCAACAGGCACAGCATTGCTTCCAGTCCTTGGGGCAGTGTTGGTGTTGGTGGCAGCATTGTTGTTGTTGAACTTGGGTGGTGCACGGTTGAAATTGCTAGAGTTGCCGGGGTTGTTGTGATTTCCTCCGAGCCTAGGGTTTCCATGGTTGGTATAGGTCGGACGGTTCATCGGGGGTCTGTTGGTTCTCGGGGCAAATCCTGGAGATGGGTTGGGGCGATACTTTGGGGTCTGATGGGTTCCTGGCTGGTGCATCATGCGACGCTTGCGGTTCTCATTGGCTTGGTTGATCTTTCCTTCCATCTGGATGGCAGATTCGACAAGGGCTTCAATATCCGTAAAGGGAATATTGACCAACACAGTCTGCATCTCATCGTGCAGACCATTCAGGAATCTTTCCTTCTTTGGCTTCAGTGTCGATCTCATCCGGGGCATACCTAGCTAATGACAAGAATTTGTCACGGTATTTCACTACGGTCATCCTTCCTTGCTTGAGTTCTCTGAACTCATCTCTCATCCTCTTGATCAAACCTGGTGGCACATGGGTTCTGCTGAACTTGACCTTGAATTCCTCCCAGGTCATCATCTGGCCTCCGGTCATTGCGCGAACACTGTTCCACCATGCCCTGGCATCTCCGGCTAGATAGTGGGTGGCGAACAGAACTTTCTCGTTGTCTTCCACTCCGGCGACTTCTAGGTTATTATCCATGGTTTGCAACCAATCGTCGGCATCTTGGGGCTCTTCTGACTTAGTGAAAACAGGTGGGTTGGTATTCTGGAAATTCTTGAGCTTAGATCCATGGTTGTCCTGGTTTCCCTGGCCTTGGTTGTTGTGGGCTAGCTGAGCTATTTGTTGAAGGGTGGCTAGGTTGGCTTGACGTTCCGCTCTTTCAACTTTGCGGTCAGAAACCAATATTTGCAGGATCTGCAACATCGGGTCCGGGGATGAACCACTTCCTCGCGTGGCATCTGAAGATTGAGATAGATCATGAGAAAAGAGGGAAATTTCTAAGGTTCTGGGACTTTGAAAAAAAATAAAGTTTGACTCAGATTTTTCTAGCAACTTGCTTTTCATTCAATCATAGCACACGGTACAACACACACCGCAACAAAGGAAAACAGATGGTTTTAAGAACCATTCTGGAAACTACGATACAGTGGGACCAAATACTACTCACTACGCTAGTGCTCAAGTGCTACTACTCCTCAGAGTCGGTGTAGTCGTCATCCTTATCATCCTCGTCGTCATCGATGAAGGCGTAATCATCCTCATCGATGAAGAAATCCATAGCCTGATCCTCCAGAAAATCATCATCATCACTGAGATGGGAGTAGGGGTCTCCACGAAGATCCTCTCCGACATTCTCCCTTTCTTCCAACTGCATGTCTCTCTCATGGATGGTCTCCTCCAAAGTCGAGATACGGTGATGAATACGGGCAATGATGCTCTCCTTTTTGTCGAGCTGACGGCGGCGAGACTTGCGATCCTTCGCTAGCATGGCGATGGTCTGATCATTTGTCTTGATGATGGCGTACTTGTGTTTGGAGTAGTCACGGCAGTTGTCCAACTCCTGCTGACGATCGTACATCATGAAGCTAAGGTGGTCCAATTGAGTCTTCAGCTCATGGTGGTATGGGGCTTCCAGCTGTTGTCCATTAGCATCACGCCTTGGGAAAAATTCAAAGCGAGTACCCTTGATCTGGTTGATACTCTGCCCACACAGACAGGCAAGAGCTTCCTGCATGGCCCTGGCAAGTCCATCGAGCCAGTTGTTATCTCTTAAGGTAAACTGAATTCCCTCAGCAGTGGGAGGTTCAATCTTTCCTCGGAAACTTGCAACAATTAGCCACTGCAGATCTTCTCCTCCTTGATCATTGAGCTGAGCTCCGAAGAACTCGGGGTGTGGACGCTCCAGAAGTTCCGAAAGCTGGTCCAAATCCCTCTCAAAGATAAGGTCTCCTCCATTTCCCAACTGGTAAAACTTGTTGTACTTCACGTCCATCTAAAAGAATATAAGATGGGTAAGTTACTAGAGTGCTCAGGTGTGTCAAATTTTTATGTATTTTGCAAGAGTTTTTGAGGAACATGAATTTTTATGAAAGAATCAAGGTGATAAGAATGGGAATAAGTTTTTGTAAATATTTGCTTTCCTTGGTTTTGAAACTAAGTTTTTGATTCCAAATGTCCAGTATAACTAGGGTCTCCTATGGTCAGGATGGCTCTGATACCAACTTGTCAACACCCGGATTTGTAATCCCAGATGCCTGTTATGCCATACATCGCAATCCCAGGATTACCATTTTGGCGAGACATAACAGAATTGGATGTAGTCGTACTCTTCCCGATCTCAAGATCGCGTGGACGATCCTTTCGGCGCTGCGTTCCGGCAGCGCTCCCGCAGTAGGTCACACGTTCGGTACTCGACGAAGACCTTCCTCTCCCTTGTTCCAGCAGGCAGCGGAGGTTGTAGCACTCTCCTCGCGATTCCGGTAGCACAACGGCGTGGTACCGGAAGTAGAGGGGAGATCCCGCAGGGCTTCGCCTTAAGCCGGAGCGAGTATGGTGGACTATGAGAGAGCCCTCGACGATCTAGGGTTTAGACACGCCAAGGAGGGGGCAAGCCGGCGGCTAGGGTTAGCTAGGCGGCGGCGGTTTGCCCTAGGGCGGCGGCGGCAGTGGAGGTGGCGGCGCCGGCGGCTAGGGTTTAGAGGTGGAGGTGTTAGGTGTCTAGGAGGGGAGCCCTGCCCCTCCTTTTATAGGTGGAGGGGACGGCCAAGGGGAGGGGAGTCCCTCCCCAACTCGTCTTGGAGTTGGGCCGGCGGTGGAGGGGAGGAACTCCTCCCCAACTCGGTTTCCACCTCCCTCTCCACTTCCCAAAAATAGTCGTTTGACTTTCAAATTGCCATTTGACTTTTTCAAACTAGGATTTGATTAAACCCTTTATTTTGTTCAGCGATGACACCTAGTACATGATGCAATCATACCAACTTGATATAACACATTCATGTACTCTTCCCTCCGGAGTGCCGGACATTCCGGAACCTTCTAGAACATTCCCGATGAAAACACCGGAACCATTCCCCAACTCCGAAACAGGACTTTCCTTATATGAATCTTATTCTACGGACCATTCCGGATCTCCTCGTGATATCCCGAATCCCATTCGAGACTCCGAACAACATTCGGACTCTTTCTCATCATTCCATAACTACTCAAACAACGTCGAATCCTTAAGTGTGTCTCCCTACGGTTCGTGAATTATGCGGACATGATCGAGACACTTCTCCAAACAATAACCAATAGAGGAATCTGGAAATTCATATGGCTCCCACATATTTCTACGATTACTTTGCGATCGAATGAACCACTTACATACGATACCAATTTCCCTTTGTCTCACAATAGTTTACTTATCCGAGGTTATGATCGTCAGTATCTCTGCATACCTATTTCAACCTCGTTACCGATAAGTACTCTTTTCTCGTTCCCGTGATATGTGATCCCTTGTGAGCCAGTCCCATGCTTGCAAGCTAATTGGATGACATTACACCGAGAGGGCCCAGAGTATATCTATCCGTCATATGGATGGACAAATCCCACTCTTGATCCATGCGTCTCAACCAATACTTTCCGAACACTCAATGCCACCTTTATAGCCACCCAGTTACGGTGTGGTGTTTGATGTCATCAAAGCATCCATTCGGTAAAGGTGATATGCATGATCTCATGGTCGAAGGAATTAGGTTACTATGTATCAAAAAGCATATAGCAATTGAACTATTAAAATGACTTGATCTTTATGCTACGCTTATCTATAGGAGTATGTCCACCATATCATTCTCCTAACGATATGATCTTGTTGTTAATAACATCTCAATGTTCATGATAGGGAAACCACAATCATTTATTAACCAACAAACTAGTATTTTAAAGAGGCTTTACTAGGGACTCTATTTTAGTTTACAAATCACACAAGTATTAATGTTTCCTTGTTAATACTATTATAGCATGAATGTAAACATTTATCATAAACACAAAGATATAATAATAACTACATTTATTATTGCCTCTAGGGCATATCTCCAACAGGGATGTCATGATCCATGTTCTCTTATGTATGATATAAGTCTAAATTTCCAATAGTATTGTCACAGAGCTCAACCTCCCTCTCACTATCCTCATACTCATGATTCTCCTCTTCCAATGCTTCATCTTGATTCTTTGAAATGGGGCTCAGAGATGTCCTCAATTCATCTTGCTGTGTCAAAGGAGGCTCAGTCAATTCCTCTTGGTTCATGGGTGGAGGACTCCGAGCCTCATATGGGGAGGCAACCGGTATGATACTCCTTTGCATATTACCATCAACCTTTTTCGTGGCAAATAACTCAAGAGCTTTGTCTTTTGATTTGGCCACCACTTCCTTGTATGCAAACCAACCTTGCTCCGAGCTGATACGCATTGTCTTCGAACGATTGTGCATCCCAAATCCCACATTGTGCCTACCCTCCAACTCAACAACATCACTAGGATCCATCCAATTCAAATCTACCCGAACTTGTTGCAACACCTCTGCATAGTTTGGACTACGATCAAACACCAAGTCAATCTCATCCGTGTCTGGCTCAATATTGCCTCTCAAGAAAGCTTCCTTGTCCATATGATGAACATGGACAATTCTAGCCATCCCTAAAATAAATATAATAACATAACGGTGCATAAATTAAATAAGTATCTATGCCGAAATTTACACTAACAACAAGCTCATACAACCATACCCTAACCATAACTCTAACCCTAACTCTAACCCTAACCCTATCAATCTTATCTATATAAATGAAGGTTTAATATACCAATTCTAACTCTATATATCAACCAAAGGCCTCATTGCTCCATACAGATTTACATATCCAATTGGTGGCCTAGCATTTGGAGGAATTTCTCAATCTGGGGACAAATGACTTAAAATTTGCGGATGAAATTGAGGGGAGAAGAGCAAAATACCTTGGTGAGGCTATTGGGAAAGAAATCCCCTAAGTTTTTCTTCAAATCTTGGAGTTTTGAGTGGAGATTGGGGAAGAGTGAGCCCTAGCCACCGCCGCCGCCGTTCTAAGTGGTGAGGGGAGAGGAAATCAAGGAAAGAGAGAAGAGGGCCGACCCGGCGCGAGCTTAAGGGCTCCAGGTGTGCGGCGCCAGCCACAATGGCGCAGCACAGGTGGGTGCGGCGCCACCCCGACTGGCGCCGCACTTAAGGTGCTGGGGCCCGCGGAGCCGGCGTGGCAGGGTGTGCCGCGCCAGCCCGAGAGGCACAGCAGGCTGGCGTGCGGCGCCAGGCTCGGTGGCGCTGCACACGCAAGCCAGCGTGGCAGCTGTGCGGCGGCTGGCCCCAACTGTCCAGCGTGGCAGGCCTGCGGCGCCGTCCGATCTGGCGCTGCCTAGGAGGCTGCGGCGCCGCGCGATCGGGAGTGGCAGAAAAGGGTTATTCCGTTTGAATTTGTTTTTGAATAGGGTTAATCTTAGAATTTCTTACGACTTTAGGTTATTTTTATTTAATCTACCGCCGAGTTATAGCGGCTCAGATTTCCCGAGTTACATATGAGTTACAACCAAGATTTAGTCAGTTGTTACATGTGATGCAACTGAGCTTTTTTGAGTTACAAATGGGTTTTAGATTTACAGATCTTTAAATTCCTCAATGGTTGCAACTGGATATTTTTCTAGTTGCACATGGGTTTGAACTAAGATGTTCATATTGGTTACAACTAAGATTTTGTCTGCTCCACTGTAACACCCTCAGAATCGACCCTATGCAAGTTTCAGCGCTTCCCGCCAAACCCGCATAGAAACGATTCAAAGGTGCCCACCAGGCACTTTCGTGCGGGTGGGGAACAAAGTAATAACATTACACAACAGTCCTCGATGAGACCCACAGAACAGATATATATGCAACAGCGACTCAATGAGTCCAGGATACAGATATAATATACAAAGATCCAAATCACCTTGAAAATGATAGAGCGTCCAGCTACGGACAAGATGCAAATGGGGCTAAGAGCCCTGAAGAATAACCAATGGCGTCCATAACCCTGCCCAGGCCAAGCCGGAAGGGTAACCCTGCTAACGACGTCGATCTCAAAACCTGCTTAAACAAAAGGGGTGCCGACCAAGGGCAAAGGAAAAAGAGAGAGCGGTCGGTACTGAGGCCAGTACACGATGAGGCTAGAATTCGGCGGTCCTCGCCTACATAGGTATGGTGGACTGAAGCGGCAGCGGCAACATGCACTAAACAACCCATAGAGACTCGATATAACTGTCGGCTACCAGAGAGGGATAAGAGAAGACCTATTCGGAACCAACTTGATTCTAACACCAAACAACCCATCCTGATATTCCCCCTCGATACCAACCGAGAAAGTCAACCGAGGAACACACACAGTTGGCAGTTTTATTTATTCAATTACCGTTGCAGCAATTACTAGTCAGGTATAGATAGTCATCCTGATATAATAAGCAGTGGGCAATTTTAGTTAACCATTCCGTTGTAGTTGCGACACTTACTAGTCAAATACAATTAGCATGAGATAACCCAAAGCCCAGCAGTTGTTGGCACTTTTATTCAGCCATTCCGTTGTAGTTGCAATACTTACTAGTCAGATACAATGGTAGCAAGCGACCACCCAAACAAGCAATTGTTGGCAGTTTTATTTAGCCATTCCATTATAGTGAAGCTGATTACTAGTCATTATAAAGTCAAATTTATAGCACTACTTTAGTTATAGTTGTCTATGATCGAGATACTGTGCTCCAAGTCGTCCATAACCGCGGACACGGCTTTCAGAAAGTTTTACCCTGCAGGGGTGCACAAATAGCAACACACACTCGATCAACCTCGGAAAAACCAAATCAAAACCCAACGAGGCCTTCACGACAAAGCAATCACAGGATTCAGAAATATTTCAGGGGGCCACCCCTTAAAGTAGACCCGCAACGAAGCCGGCCGGCTCCGAGACGGACTCAAGGTTGTGGGGACGGCTGTAAACGACTGGGAACCCGAAAGTGTGGCTGGGCTTGTCGATACCGCGGAATCGTGCCACGATCCTAAACAGTACAGGTGCTCCTCGCACAATCGTAATAAAGCAGTAAAGCATGGCATAAGTACAGGATCGTAATTAAAACCTCAAACTAGTTTGTGGCCCCTAGAAATAAGAATGAATCAAGCTCTGGCTCAGGGGGGTCCCATAATCCTCCCGGATGTGGATAGCGCGAATATTCAAGGAACAGGTATCAAGTACTCGGGGTCCTACGGGACACAAGTGGACGGTTAACAACCAAATAACATCTATTGCCCACCTGTGCCTCTGCTTACCTACTTCAATTTTAGTTGTTAAACAGTAATTAAAGTCTTGATCATCTCCAACAATAAACACTCGGCAATACTCCAACAACTGTGGTACTTGACGACACGCAACAGCACTTGAGCAAGCGACTACGACGCGCAGGTCCCACTATCTACCAAACAACAGGTAATAGGAGGTGTCCAAGGCAATATAAGGCTGCAAGGGATATCACGGGCACGAAAACTAGAGCATCGCAACACAGATAGCAATAGATCAACAGGAGGGAATAAATACTATAAAGTAAGATAGGTAGCAAAGGGGGAGATGCTCGCCTGAAAACATTGCCGAAGGTTCATCCGAAGATCGGGTCGACACTCGCATCAACTCAACGGCCTTATCTGCGAAGAAGCAAAACACTAGAATAAACACCGGATGCAATGTTTAATACTACGGCAAAAGATGGGGCATGATGCATGTATGATGTATGACATGGCAAAGGTGCGATGGAATTAGGCCATATTAAGCGGAACCGGGGTCCCGATAATTGTTCAGATGGTTCAAGTTATTAAACTACCCCGCAATTTAATTGTTGTCTTAACAGGACAAAACATGGCATCGGTTTGCTCCACAAATTTAAATGAGGCCAATATAAGACTAGATTTGCCCGCATATGGGCCCCATATTTAATTATGAGGTGAATCAGCATAAGGCCCCCAAACCACACAATATGCATGCGAGTATGACAATTTAATATGCAACAATGTATGTATTATTATAAAAAATAGGGGCTTAGGGTCACACATTAGGGTTCTCGGCGATCTTGGGCTCCGAGGGGTTCGGGGTCGGTCTCAGGGTTCAGGGTTCGACGGGATCGGCCTCGGCAGAAACATTCTCGAACAACGGAGTAGATCTTGTCGCATCCGGGAAGAAGGACTTGGTGTGGCGTCGGGGGCGCATCGGATCCGCCCTGGTCGGTGTCGATCTTGGCATTGCGAAGATATTGTCGGGTCCTCGTATCGGGTCGGTCTTGGCGTTCGGGAAGAAGAACTTGGCGTGCGACGTCGACGGCATCGGTGCGGAAAGGAGGTCTTGTCGTATCACGGCGGAGGTCTTGGTGTCCCGAGTCTCGGCGTCTTCGGATCCGAGAGGAAAAACTTGGCGATTCCGAGGGTCTTGTCGCATCCGAAAACATACTTGGAGTCCTACGCGGTCATCGGGTTCGGGGGTCTCGGCGTCCGTGACGAAGATCACGGCATCCGTGAGGGAGAAGATGGCATGTAGAGTGTTTGGTCTTGTCGTTAGCCGAACTTGGAAGATCACGGCGGTCTTGTCATCGATGAATATCTTGTTGCTTTGTCCAGGTTCTCCATGTTCAGTTGCTCTTGGCATCGGTTTTCGTGGTACTTGGGTCTTTGGACGATCTTGTTGAGATGAGCGACAGGGGACACAGGGGAAACGACAGGGAGGACGCATGTCGGAGGAAGATGACGCAGGATCTCACGGGACGGGCCCTTGGCTGCGGAGGCGATGATGGGGTTGCAGGGTCGCCGGCGGCTCGGCTTGCAAGGGCGGCCGAGTGGGAGGCTTCGGGGAGGCGACGACGGGCGTCTGCGGCCACGAAGGTCGCGGGAGGAGGCACCGGGCGGGGACGTGAGAGGAAGGCCGGAGGGCAGCGCCGAGGGAGCTCGCGCAGAGGCGTGGAGGAGATGGCCGAGCCGGGAGGTGGCGAGCGCCGGTCGCGGCGGCGGGGTGGAGCGGCCGGAGGCGGGGCGAGGCGGAGAGGACGCGGTCGGCGGCGGGGCACGCGACCGCGGCGGAGGTGGTCGAGACCGGCCGTAGCGGGAAGGTGGGGAAGCCCAGGCGGAGGCCGACGGGGAGGTCCGGAGGGAGGCAGACGGCTCCGGCCCTGGCGGCGGGGTCGAGCACGGGAGATGCGGCCGGGGAGGCGACTGGCGGCGGCGGTTGCCAGAGAGGAGGGGAAGGACGCGAGGCCGGCGCGAGGTCGCCGGGCGAGGTGGCGGTCCGGTGGAGCAGGCGGCCAGAGCGAGGGCGGGTCGGGGACGCGCGGTGGGGGAGGCGACGCCGGTGAGGTCGCGGCGAGGCAGACGCGGGAGGAGGAGCCGGAGCAGAGGCGGCAGGAAGAGAGAGGATGGGGAGAGGACGCGGGCGAGCGGGGAGGGTGGTCGCCGGCGGCGGAAGGCGGAGGGGCAGAGGCGGTGGCCGACGCGCGCGGGGAGGGGGCGCGGTCGTGGCGAGAGGAGGAAGGAGGGAGAGAGAGGAGCGAGCGGGGGACCGTGGGGGTGGGGCCGGGGCGTGGGGCCGCGCGGGTGGGTGTGTGCTGGGGCCAGGGCGGGAGTGGGGCCTGGGGTGGGGATTCGGTGTGGGGAGGGTGGCGTGCGTGGTGTTGCGTGGTGTGCTGTGTGTGCGCAGGAGAGAGAGAGGGAAGGGAGTTGGGGTTAGGATTGATGAGGTGGCAAGGTGGGTGGGGATTGGGGGTCCAGGGGGTGAGGTGGCCTAGGGAGGTGAGGTGGAGGGCTGGGAGTGGCTGGGTAGATTAGGACTAGGTAGAAAAGGGTTTGGGGTGGACCGTTTTTGTACTGGGGGTGGTCGACTGGGTCGGGTCGGCCCGTTCGACTGCCCCCTAAAAATAATATAGGTTTTTATTTAATTTAAAAATAACTTTTGTAATTAGTTTTATACAAACAAAATATCCGGAAACATCCGGGGGTTTAATTTGAAATAGAAGGAGGGATAGTTTCAGAAAACAATAGTCTTTCGCAACATAGTTTCAAGTAAAAAAAATATGCATGATGATGTCATGATGATGCAATGCACACAAAAATAACGCGATTTTCTAGTAGTGGTTTTGCGGGATGCCACAATTCGACACCACTAACAATGGATCTCGCCCTCGAGATCCGCCTCATGGTACCGGAAGGAAGGCGGCGATCTGAATCTTCTTGCTTCGGGTAGATCATCGCGACACCACTAACAAGAGGTCGTTGTCCGTGACCGTCGAGAGAACACTCCGGAAACAAAAGGTCGACGGTAGAGGTATCAACAAATAAAGCCACCTCTAGCTTCATTGGAAACAGGGAACCGATGCATTCTCATCCACTTCAATGTGCAAAAGCGAATAGAAGGGGTAGTCGGCATGGGGGCCAATCCATCACGCACCCAAACTATTACTCTGCACAATCGGTAGAAAAGAGTGCAACCATTCTCGGAATCAGACTGAAGATCTTGACAATCGAGGTTCAGAAACAAAGGAGTGATGCAGACTCTGCATCGGATCTGGCGTAGATGAGGTCGTCGTGTCAGAAAACACCGGAAGGCACAAACAAGGAACAAAGAATGGTATCACAGTAGACGGATTCCTCAGGCAGCATGAACACCGGATGGTAGAACACCGTTATCAAAGGAGGAAGCGAAACCCTGAAGGTACGACGGAACCCAACCACGAGAAACCCTGGACTCGAAGAGAGAGAAGAGAGCGGAATCAAAACACGCAGAGGTGAGAGGAGAGCAACAGAGGGGGTAAGGAGTAAAATCAGACCTAATCAGAACTATCCAACCGATTTTTCAAAAATAGTTTTGACACTCTACTTCGGCCGTTAGCTAGGTTATCCTACAGGCTGGACTTGTGGGGTATCGCAACTGCTGAGCTCTGATACCACTCTGTAACACCCTCAGAATCGACCCTATGCAAGTTTCAGCGCTTCCCGCCAAACCCGCATAGAAACGATTCAAAGGTGCCCACCAGGCACTTTCGTGCGGGTGGGAAACGAAGTAATAACATTACACAACAGTCCTCGATGGGACCCACAGAACAGATATATATGCAACAGCGACTCAATGAGTCCAGGATACAGATATAATATACAAAGATCCAAATCACCTTGAAAATGATAGAGCGTCCAGCTACGGACAAGATGCAAATGGGTCTAAGAGCCCTGAAGAATAACCAATGGCGTCCATAACCCTGCCCAGGCCAAGCCGGAAGGGTAACCCTGCTAACGACGTCGATCTCAAAACCTTCTTAAACAAAAGGGGTGCCGACCAAGGGCAAAGGAAAAAGAGAGAGCGGTCAGTACTGAGGCCAGTACACGGCGAGGCTAGAATTCGGCGGTCCTCGCCTACATAGGTATGGTGGACTGAAGCGGCAGCGGCAACATGCACTAAACAACCTATAGAGACTCGATATAACTGTCGGCTACCAGAGAGGGATAAGAGAAGACCTATTCGGAACCAACTTGATTCTAACACCAAACAACCCACCTGATATTCCCCCTCGATACCAACCGAGAAAGTCAACCGAGGAACACACACAGTTGGCAGTTTTATTTATTCAGTTACCGTTGCAGCAATTACTAGTCAGGTATAGATAGTCATCCTGATATAATAAGCAGTGGGCAATTTTAGTTAACCATTCCGTTGTAGTTGCGACACTTACTAGTCAAATACAATTAGCATGAGATAACCCAAAGCCCAGCAGTTGTTGGCACTTTTATTCAGCCATTCCGTTGTAGTTGCAATACTTACTAGTCAGATACAATGGTAGCAAGCGACCACCCAAACAAGCAATTGTTGGCAGTTTTATTTAGCCATTCCATTATAGTGAAGCTGATTACTAGTCATTATAAAGTCAAATTTATAGCACTACTTTAGTTATAGTTGTCTATGATCGAGATACTGTGCTCCAAGTCGTCCATAACTACGGACACGGCTTTCAGAAAGTTTTACCCTGCAGGGGTGCACAAATAGCAACACACACTCGATCAACCTCGGAAAAACCAAATCAAAACCCAACGAGGCCTTCACGACAAAGCAATCACAGGATTCAGAAATATTTCAGGGGGCCACCCCTTAAAGTAGTCCCGCAACGAAGCCGGCTGGCTCCGAGACGGACTCAAGGTTGTGGGGACGGCTGTAAACGACTGGGAACCCGAAAGTGTGGCTGGGCTTGTCGATACCGCGGAATCGTGCCACGATCCTAAACAGTACAGGTGCTCCTCGCACAATCGTAATAAAGCAGTAAAGCATGGCATAAGTACAGGATCGTAATTAAAACCTCAAACTAGTTTGTGGCCCCAAGAAATAAGAATGAATCAAGCTCTGGCTCAGGGGGGTCCCATAATCCTCCCGGATGTGGATAGCGCGAATATTCAAGGAACAGGTATCAAGTACTCGGGGTCCTATGGGACACAAGTGGACGGTTAACAACCAAATAACATCTATTGCCCACCTGTGCCTCTGCTTACCTACTTCAATTTTAGTTGTTAAACAGTAATTAAAGTCTTGATCATCTCCAACAATAAACACTCGGTAATACTCCAACAACTGTGGTACTTGACGACACGCAACAGCACTTGAGCAAGCGACTACGACGCGCAGGTCCCACTATCTACCAAACAACAGGTAATAGGAGGTGTCCAAGGCAATATAAGGCTGCAAGGGATATCACGGGCACGAAAACTAGAGCATCGCAACACAGATAGCAATAGATCAACATGAGGGAATAAATACTATAAAGTAAGATAGGTAGCAAAGGGGGAGATGCTCGCCTGAAAACATTGCCGAAGGTTCATCCGAAGATCGGGTCGACACTCGCATCAACTCAACGGCCTTATCCGCGAAGAAGCAAAACACTAGAATAAACACCGGATGCAATGTTTAATACTACGGCAAAAGATCGGGCATGATGCATGTATGATGTATGACATGGCAAAGGTGCGATGCAATTAGGCCATATTAAGCGGAACCGGGGTCCCGATAATTGTTCAGATGGTTCAAGTTATTAAACTACCCCGCAATTTAATTGTTGTCTTAACAGGACAAAACATGGCATCGGTTCGCTCCACAAATTTAAATGAGGCCAATATAAGACTAGATTTGCCCGCATATGGGCCCCATATTTAATTATGAGGTGAATCAGCATAAGGCCCCCAAACCACACAATATGCATGCGAGTATGACAATTTAATATGCAACAATGTATGTATTATTATAAAAAATAGGGGCTTAGGGTCACACATTAGGGTTCTCCGCGATCTTGGGCTCCGAGGGGTTTGGGGTTGGTCTCAGGGTTCAGGGTTCGACGGGATCGGCCTCGGCAGAAACATTCTCGAACAACGGAGTAGATCTTGTCGCATCCGGGAAGAAGGACTTGGTGTGGCGTCGGGAGCGCATCGGATCCGCCCTGGTCAGTGTCGATCTTGGCATTGCGAAGATATTGTCGGGTCCTCGTATCGGGTCGGTCTTGGCGTTCGGGAAGAAGAACTTGGCGTGCGACGTCGACGGCATCGGTGCGGAAAGGAGGTCTTGTCGTATCACGGCGGAGGTCTTGGTGTCCCGAGTCTCGGCGTCTTCGGATCCGAGAGGAAAAACTTGGCGATTTCGAGGGTCTTGTCGCATCCGAAAACATACTTGGAGTCCTACGCGGTCATCGGGTTCGGGGGTCTCGGCGTCCGTGACGAAGATCACGGCATCCGTGAGGGAGAACATGGCATGTCGAGTGTTTGGTCTTGTCGTTAGCCGAACTTGGCAGATCACGGCGGTCTTGTCATCGATGAAGATCTTGTCGCTTTGTCCAGGTTCTCCATGTTCAGTTGCTCTTGGCATCGGTTTTCGTGGTACTTGGGTCTTTGGACGATCTTGTTGAGATGAGCGACAGGGGACACAGGGGAAGCGACAGGGAGGACGCATGTCGGAGGAAGATGACGCAGGATCTCACGGGACGGGCCCTTGGCTGCGGAGGCGATGATAGGGTTGCAGGGGCGCCGGCGGCTCGGCTTGCAAGGGCGGCCGAGGGGGAGGCTTCGGGGAGGCGACGACGGGCGTCTGCGGCCACGACGGTCGCGGGAGGAGGCACCGGGCGGGGACGCGAGAGGAAGGCCGGAGGGCAGCGCCGAGGGAGCTCGCGCAGAGGCGTGGAGGAGATGGCCGAGCCGGGAGGTGGCGAGCGCCGGGCGCGGCGGCGGGGTGGAGCGGCCGGAGGCGGGGCGAGGCGGAGAGGACGCGGTCGGCGGCGGGGCACGCGACCGCGGCGGAGGTGGTCGAGACCGGCCGTAGCGGGGAGGTGGGGAAGCCCAGGCGGAGGCCGACGGGGAGGTCCGGAGGGAGGCAGACGGCTCCGGCCCTGGCGGCGGGGTCGAGCACGGGAGATGCGGCCGGGGAGGCGACTGGCGGCGGCGGTTGCCGGAGAGGGGGGAAGGACGCGAGGCCGGCGCGGGGTCGCCGGGCGAGGTGGCGGTCCGGTGGAGCAGGCGGCCAGAGCGAGGGCGGGTCGGGGACGCGCGGTGGGGGAGGCGACGCCGGTGAGGTCGCGGCGAGGCAGACGCGGGAGGAGGAGCCGGAGCAGAGGCGACGGGAAGAGAGAGGATGGGGAGAGGACTCGGGTGAGCGGGGAGGGTGGTCGCCGGCGGCGGAAGGCGGAGGGGCAGAGGCGGTGGCCGACGCGCGCGGGGAGGGGGCGCGGTCGTGGCGAGAGGAGGAAGGAGGGAGAGAGAGGAGCGAGCGGGGGACCGTGGGGGTGGGGCCGGGGCGTGGGGCCGCGCGGGTGGGTGTGTGCTGGGGCCAGGGCGGGAGTGGGGCCTGGGGTGGGGATTCGGTGTGGGGAGGGTGGCGTGCGTGGTGTTGCGTGGTGTGCTGTGTGTGCGCAGGAGAGAGAGAGAGGGAAGGGAGTTGGGGTTAGGATTGATGAGGTGGCAAGGTGGGTGGGGATTGGGGGTCCAGGGGGTGAGGTGGCCTAGGAAGGTGAGGTGGAGGGCTGGGAGTGGCTGGGTAGATTAGGATTAGGTAGAAAAGGGTTTGGGGTGGACCATTTTTGTACTGGGGGTGGTCGACTGGGTCGGGTCGGCCCGTTCGACTGCCCCCTAAAAATAATATAGGTTTTTATTTAATTTAAAAATAACTTTTGTAATTAGTTTTAGACAAACAAAATATCCGGAAACATCCGGAGGTTTAATTTGAAATAGAAGGAGGGCTAGTTTTAGAAAATAATAGTCTTTCGCAACATAGTTTCAAGTAAAAAATAATAATATGCATGATGATGTCATGATGATGCAATTCACACAAAAATAACACGATTTTCTAGTAGTGGTTTTGCGGGATGCCACATCCACATTGGATGACACGGAGATATCTCCAGCCATTGCATGATCTGGAGCGATCCCGGATTTTTTGGCTGGGTCGGGACATTTTGCCCATGGCTAGGTATAGTTGCAAATGCTAGTTACAAATGAGTTGCAAGTGAGATCTTTCAGTTGTGCATGGGTTACAACCCATATATTCCCATTTGCATATGAGTTATAACTGGTTGCATATGGATGCAACTAAGATTTTGCCAGTCATGGGATGCAACAAAGATTTTTCTAGTTGTATAAGGGTTTGCAATTGCAACTAATATTTTCTCAGTTGGGCACGAGTAGTAACTGAGGTGTTTCCGGTTACACATGTGTTGCAACTGAGACTTTGCAGATTGCACACAAGACGAAACAAACATTTTTTTAGTTACACATGAGTTGCAACTTTGAATTTTTTTGAGTTTCACCATGGTTACAATTTAGGGCACACCTAAAATTTTGCCCCCATCTCGCAATGTACATTTGCAACACGTGCGTTGGTTGCCCTAAACAATCCCCACAATGCGCGAGCTCCAACCGCTCTCCTGAAACTTCCTCGCCTTCCTCCCATCGTGTGCAACCGCGTTGCCTCGCTGCCATCGCCCTAGGCTCCTCCCTCCTCTTAGGTCCGCCCTATTACCACCGCCACTAAGCCCCAACACTACGTTTTCTAGGCTATGATCTTAGCTATGTGTTTGAACTATGTATGTTTCCATGTTTGAATGTATCCAACTATCTATGTTTGAACTTTACGTGTAATGAAGATCTCAAAATGTGCTTATCAATTTTGAAAAGATATCATTTCCTATGCTATGGTTGCATGTTGATTTTGCAAAGATTTCAATTTATATTTTGCAAATATCAAATTTATTTGCAAAATGTGATGTGGTTCTATGTGTGGTTCCCTATTTCAGGGCATTTGGAATTTTGCTTGTGTCCTATTATACATCATCTGAAATGGCTGCCTTATTTCGTGTCTTAAAACTGTAAAATTGGTGCCCTATCCTACTTTTCTTGTGCCCTATTTTACATCATATGTTGGAGATGCTCTAAGAACCCTCTAATGGAAATAACATCCGAAACTGCCACCATCTAGCTACATATTTTCACTTTATTACTCCTAGTTGTTTGAAAGAAAAAATTAAAAAATTGACCAGTTACACATGCTTAACATTCCATTTGCACATATATTACATTTACAAATGTGATATTAGGTCCATTAAAAACAAAATGTGATTTTTCTATAAAGATAATATATTAAGGTACCAATTATACACATCTTTGCACCAAAGTAATGTTTAGAACATATTTTGACACCGAGGATGCACACAACCAAAAATACAAAAAATAAGAGAGATAAAATACCCCGCGCCACATTCATCAATGACTCGCAATAGATACCGAAGAAATCACCGATGGAAACACCCTGAATACATAAGAAGTTCTCCAATAGTGACGCTTCCATGTAGGAAAAATGCAAAGCACCGTCCTCGACCAATCCAATTAGATCATGGGTTTTCATGCTGGAAAAATATGAGGTCTGCAAACAATTCATTCAATAAGGAAGCAGCAACCATTACCAGGTACAACCAATGAATGCCAAGGTTTTCATCCTGGACATCGAGATTTGGTACTCAAAGAGGTCTAACAAAAATGAAGACATGTGTTGTCGTCCCCGCTTGCCGAGGACAGTGCTTCAAATCACAAAACGTGCAAACACCAGGCTCACATCACAGTCGTCCTCGGTCTTCCCCTTGCACGCATGTCATTCTGTACATCGAGACTCAGACTCAAAGAAGACCATCAAAAATGAAAACATGTAGTGATGTCGTCCCAGCTTGCTAAGGATGGTGCTTCAAATCACCAAACACCAGGCTCACATCGCAGCCTTCATGGTTACAGTTTTTTCATAGACAATGCCCATGAGAAAAAGAAATTGTACTCGCAGAGCAGCATGTGAAGCATCATCTGCATCTCATCCAAAACTCCAACATAACAGTGTCGAACTCGACATGAGCCATCGAGATCTACTGGTCTTCCAGTCACCATTACATTCCCCACACCCGCTAGCACCATGGTAATCACGACAGAGATGCCAATGTTGACTTGTCCAATTGTGCCAACAAAATGGCGGGACTTCGAGAAATAGCAAGGCAAGTGAAAATAGGAGTAAAACAAGGAAGAAAAATAAAATAAAATAAAACACAATTTAGAAGTAGCAAATAAGTAAAACATTTTTCAGGGAAGTAAAACAATAGATGAAGCAATTATCTGACCCCCTGGTATAAAAGAACAAAACGGCATGGGTATACAACGACCTGTGCTCGTCAGGGAGGTGAAGATAAATTTTGCCAGGGCATGAATGGATACCCTGAGATCCATGTGGTGAAGATAAATATCGATGGTGGTCTGTCGCTAGAAGCTCGTCAGGGAGGTGCAGGTGGTGTCGCACGGTCACACAGTGTTTACCTAGGATCTTGGAGAAAACCCTACCCTGGGGTCATAGATCCTCTTGTTGCTAAAACTCTAGCAGTGCGCTATGATGTACTCTTTGCTCATCTTAGAGGTTTCATAAAGATGGACAGGGGCGGAGCCAGGATTTGACCATAGGGGGAGGCGAGGTGAAGCTGTTGGGAATATGCCCTAGAGGCAATCATGTATGATGATATTTCCCATTGTATTCATAAAGTTATTAAGTTGTCCTTGTATAAACATCTGATGTGTATCATTGAATATGTGATTCGGTTATGGAACTATACATTCATGTTGTTTGTACTAAATATCCTTGATCATTGAGGTTGTGTTGGACACACAACTAAGACCAATGTGAAAGTCGGCTTGATGACTCGGTTCCACTTGTCATGGGCATGGTGATGCTATTCCGACTTACACAGATTCGGCTAAAGAGTTTAGCGAGTCGGATTGACCCATATTGCGATATAACGAACAAGTTGTCATTTGTATATCTCAATCAATGTAATCCTTAGACCTGAAGTTATTGCATAGTCCGAGTTGAGGATCGCCGACTTAGGTTCTGTCAAACGCTGATCCATAACTGGGCAGTCATAAAGGCAGAGTTCGGGTCGACTAAGAATTAAGATGCGTGATGTGAAAAACCAAGACGGGATTTTGCCCCTCCACTTGGAGATATATTCTCTGGGCCCTCTCGAATGATATGATTCATAAAGCATGGCCATGCACGACTCGGTAAGTGTTAACTAAGGCGATCGACTAAGAGTTAGTCGGGTGAATCACTTATCTTGGATCGAGAAGAGAGTCGGACTATTTAAGGGATGACAAATATTCGCCTATAGTCTGACAAGGTATATCGTAATGCAAAAGGGACTCGGACGCAAGTCGTATTGGAAAGGCAAGTCGTCATGACTCTTTGATACTTGGGAGTCGGCACGTTTCGACTGATCGATTAAGAGTCGGACTCTAATCGTGTCCAAGTTGCCAAGAGCCTGCGGGGTCACACACTTAAGAGCGGGGGCAAGTTCGGATAGGATTTGAACCGGATATCTGGTTGGGTTAGACCCGAGCCGGATTTGGACTGAGTCAGTGAGTCAGACTCACGATGACTAGTGTTATATGAGCTTTAGTGAATGGGCCACGAAAATGGAGCTCATGTACACTTACTATATATAGTGGAGCACAGTAACCCGGAAGCGTTAATGGTTGATCGGTTAGGTCATTTCATGTGTTGGAAACATTAGCTCCACAGCAATCCTGCCGACGTACTGAACTTAGCAGTTCGCCGTCGGTGCTCCTCCTTGTACGTGTGGATACTAGCAGAAGTGATGTACGATCAGCACCAGGACGATCGGATCGTGAGGACTGCACTTCATCAACTGACGCGCTTCATCGGTAATCCGCAACTGCGCGTCTAGTGGTAAACCTCGTGGCCTTCTACCTCAGCTAGATCTTGGGTTCAACATGTTAGTGGAAAAGATTTTGTTTTATTTCTACGTGACCCAACAGAAGCTATGAAAAAAATCGTCGGCATCCTTCATCTAAATTTGCGGGTAGCATGGTCTATTGCTAAGAGCTTTCTCTAATTATAATGAGCTTTTCTCCTATTCATTCTTCAAAGATGACAAAAGTTATGTATAGTAAAATACAGTTTGAGAAAACGACTTGCTCTTAAGGATTAACCAAGAAAAAATCATATACATAATAAGTTGGGTAAACTAAAGTAAACAAGAACGAGAGATACTCATGATGAACAAATAAATTAGATTTACTTTGCTAATTGATTAATTAAGCACTCCCTCCAACCTAAATTAGTTGACTTAAATTTGTCAAATCTCATATCTAGATACAATTTAATCTAGACAAATCCAATTCAACTAATTTAGATCGAAAAAAATAATTCTCTCTAATCAGCGGATTTGTGATTAATGAAATATAAGCCCTAGTTAGTACCGTACCTTTGCGTCCTTCGGTTGATTAAATCTCGCTGGTTGGGCGGAGAGCGGCGGCCAGCAGCGCTTAGAAGGCCCTGGCTGCCGTTGTGATCGACGGTGATTTATCACAGCAGATCCTCCCCCCCACCCCACACACACACACACACACACCCACACACGCGCGCACGCGCACGCACGCACGCACGCACGCACGCACACGCAACACGCACACGCACGCACACGCACACGCGCACACACACACACACACACGCGTGCACACGCACACGCACACGTACACACACACGCACACGCACACACACAGTTTTATATACGCCTTCTTAGGAACGCCCAGTTTTATATACGCCTTCTTAGGCCGAGTTTCCGGATTTGACAAAAATCCAATCAAATACGGCGAAATTTAAATAAACATAGACGATTTCATTAAATTATAGGCGAGTTTCATACATATTATGCCAAATTCAGACATATACCCTAATTTTGACTTCATTAGGCTAAAAAAACAAAAAAAAAAACATAATATTGCTTGAACTAGCCCGATGTTGCCGGACGCCGCTCACATGTTGAAGTTACGGTAGAACACCATGTAGTCAGGGTCAGCCTTGCCGTCGTCGTCATCATCGCTCGGCGGCTGCGGGGGGAGGGGGGCGAGCTGCCCTGGCTGGCGTCGCAGTACCTCCACGGCAGGGACGAGGGGCCGGCATCGTCGTTGTTGTCGAGGACGACGAGCGGCGCGCCCTGGTAGGCGAGCCCTGGCCTGGCGCTCGGCCTGCTCCTGCAGGCGTCGAACTCTGATGGACTCCTCATGCACCCAGCCCGCCCTGGACCAAGCAAGGAGGTCCAGATTCAGCATCAGCGAGGGCGGCGCCACGTCCTGCAGCGAGCGCTCCATCGCCATCATGATGGCGAAGGAGTCCTCGTCGACGGGAATCGCCCAGTCCGTCGGCTGCGGCTGGCGCAGGAGAAGCCGGTCGGTCAGTGGCGATGGAGCGCGAGGCTCTTTGATGACGATTCCCTGCGATCTCGCCCTCGACGACAAGCGCACAGACGTGTCGTCCTCCTGCTTCACGGGCCAAAGTGCCTCGCCGCTGGCACGCAACGACTTGGCCGACGCAGAGCCAGACGAGCGCGAGGCCGATGCAGCGGCAGAGGAGGAACTGAGGCCACCCATCCTCCTGGGCAGTCAGTTCGTCGGAGGTGCTCGCCTCGCCCTCGCAGCGGCCAGCGAGCGCGGGAAGCCCAGCCTCGGGCGATTGCCGACGTGGATATGCTCCAGGACGACGGTGAGTGTCCGTGCCGGCGCACTCAACCATCGACAGTGCCCCGCCGCGTTGTTGCTCTTTGGCGGCGAGTCGGGAGGTCCTTCATGAGTGCCGAGATCCCGGTTCCGGCGCTCGGAAAAGAACTGCTCCTAGTAAACTAAGTTACCAGGGTCTTCGGCGAGCTTTGGGTTCTCCTCCACCATCTCGTCCTCCTCCGGCACCGGCGGCATCGGCACACCGACGTTGACCTTCCAGCCGGGCAGGCACCGGAAGTCCGGCGGTGCCATGTAGCCGGCATCGTGGAGCATTCAGGCTTCCCAAGGCTAGAGCATACGCCCGCCGAAGCTATTCATTGCTGCTGGGTCGCCTGGGTACCTCTCCGCCATTTCTTTCGCCTAGAGCTTCTAAAAAGATCGTATGGGCACCTAGAGGGGGTGAATAGGTGCTACTTCAATTTTACTCCTTTTCAAGTTAGGGTTTGACACAAAAGGTAAATTCTCTAGATTATTCAATTATAGTGAATTTAGCTATATGTCAACCTAGCACAACCACTAAGCAAGAACATTATAAGTAAGTGCGGTAAAGGATAGAATTAACCAAAGTGGATCATGGAGAGATAGAAGGATTTGTTTCCGGCAATTTCTTCCATTTGAGGGGAAGTACGTCTGTGTTTGGAGAGGGGGTCGTTTCAAACCACCAACGCCACGAGATGCCTCCCTTGTTCTCCGATGAACCTCACCCCAAAGGGTTCGATTCACCCTTCCACTATATCGGCAACCTTCAAGGTGGAAGCTGTCATCTTTACAACAAGTTCGAGGCACACATCCACAACTGAATTGGAGGCTCCCGAATGCAAGCAAGCTGTCAAACAATCAAAGACAAGCTTGTAAGAACCAAATGAAGAACTAGGGTTTCCAATGAAACACTAGAGCAAGGGGCTCTCAAGTGAATGAGGGGGAAATAAAGATCTCTCTTGCTGAAGCTATAGATCAAGGTCTCCTCCTTCGATTCTCCAAAGATCAACGACTTTGGATGGTTGGATGAAGAGAACTTGGTGATTTGGTGGCTCAAATGGTGGGGGTCTTCTTTTCTGGAACGAGCAGCTAGAGGAAGGGGATGAAGTCCTCTATTTATAGCCCCTCAGCTTGTGAAGTGTTTTCTGACCGTTGGACAAAGTTCCACACCGGAGACTCCGGTCTGTATACCGGATACTCCGGTCTGACCTTGATACACACCGGAGACTCCGGCCAATCTCCGGTCAAACTCCGGACCACCATCCAGACTGCCCCAGCCAAGGTAGAGAAGCTCCGTCTGGAGATTGTTCGAAGACTCCGGTCTGGAGCACACCAGATACTCCGGTGTTTTCACACCGGGACTCTGTTCTGGGAGGATGCACCGGAGAATCCGGCCCAACTCCGGTCAATCTCCGGACCAGGTATCATATTGTCCCTTGAGCATTTCTAGAAGCCCCTCTGGGAACTTGGGGGAAACTCCGGTCCACACCGGAGACTCCGGTCTGGACATTCCTGGAAATTTTAGTTACTTGCAGGGACATTTCCACAGGGCTAAATACTTTTCACTTTTCAGTATATCAACCTGTAGACAATAGCACACATAGTTAAATGATCTACAAGTTGTTAACGAACACCAAAATGGATTAAGACAATAAATGTCATTTCCATCTCCCCCTTTTGGTGTTTGATGACAACAAGAGATTTTTCATGGAAATATTTGAAATGACAAAGCTCCCCCTGACGATGTGCAGTAGGATAAACAAGTAAGTCATGCAGGTCAGGTAATAGAGACTAAACATAGATAGTTCTGGTGATTACAGTAACATAGGAGCATCGCATGTCCACACACAGATAGAGTCTCACAAACCAAAGAAGCAAAGCAAATGGAATTTTAACGATAACGATAAAGAAGCCAAATTCCTAGCCTATGCTAATCCCGATGACAATGTCTTCTTTCCCTTTGTCATCGAAACGCCAAAAAGGGAAAATACCTAAGTTATCGATCACTCGTAGTCATCGTCGCCATCGTCCTCCTCCTCATGATCCTCTTCCTCCTCATAGTCATCATATCCCCCTGAAAGAGCGGGTCCTTTGCCATGAGGTGAGAGGAAGAAGTACCCTGAAATCCATAGCTCGAAGTGACCTCAGAGAATGTCTTCAAGTCCACTAGGCTGTTCTGACGAGCATTTCAGGCAAAAAAAAAGCCCATTCAGAAAACCAGCTATAGTGCTTACTGAAACAAATACAGTGTATTCACGAATACTCCACGCAACAGGACATGTTTGAAAATATTGTTCACAAGAGTATTTACATTTTTCACAGCGTATTCACGGGACGTACACACACACGCTACGGTGCCAGTTCGTAGCCGCATAGTAGTAGTGCAAAACTGTGTGCTACATGTGTTACGTTTCCAGTCGCTGAAACAGCGAGGCTCTCAGCTCTGACGATCGATGGTAGACACACACACACGGACACGGCGGCAGTAGCTCACACAGTTCCATGTCACCAACGAACCGCTCCCACGACGTGCGCGTACACGCACGTACCGCGCGTTGTGTCGTCGATCGCGCGCTAGCTCTTTGTTCTGGCGCCATGCATGGGACCTCCACCCCGGCTGCCCTTTTGCCACGCTCGCGTGTGCGCTACGCAGACAGCTGCATGGCGCTGCGTCTTTCTGCCGTGACCGACCGTCGTCCTCGATCTTCCCCTTGGACTCATGCAGAGCGCACACGCCGGCTGCAACCACGTACGCTGCAGCAAGGCAACGGATCGTGCACACGCGCGCGTGGGCGCCCATGCGCGGCATTCAATGCCGCGCCGCCTGCGCTACCTAGCTCTGGCGCTGCTGCCCTCCGTGCCGGCCGGCTCAGGTGCCTCTACTCTCCAGATCAGACACGCCTGCGCACGGCGACATCGGCCGGTGCGCGCGCACGATCGGGGTTCGCTTGCACGGCTGGTGCACCGCTGCCGTGCGGCCGACGCCGCAGGGCCCGCGCGCTAGCGCTAGCGCTATGCCATGCAGGTATGCATGCATGCGCCGCGCCGCCCAAACCTGCCGGGAGTCAACTTGCGTGTCAAATCCATCAGACACGCAGGGACGTGTGCATGCACGTGCGCCTCGGCGCGCCATTGCATGCGCGCGTGTGAGAGCCATGTATGAATAGGTGTTTGGGATGGGAGTTGGGGCTGCCATCCTTGGCTTATCGATCTGATCCATGACCGTGGAGTGAAACCGCCGAAACTTAGCAGATTTTGGCTTTTTGATCTACAAACTTAATCCAACTTGTGGACTTTGATAAAACTTATTTCTTCTGATGATTTCTTGGGCTCACGCTATTTGTGCTGATATGATTGAAGCTCACGAAAGACAAGTTGGGTTGGCTATATAAAAAAAATGACTTAGCAGATTTTGGCCCAAACTTGAGATGACGTCATTCCGCTTGGCATGACTCCATGAATCCCAGAGCCAGCTCTAAGATGATCTCGAACCCTCTAGGTCAAGTAAAACGGCTAAGTGACACAGTTTAATTTGGTGTGACTCAAATGACTTAAAAAAATCCAGCATTCAGAGGTCTGATATCGCCAGACCAACAGACATATGATGGTTTTTAGTCCCGCCAGGCAAAATGACATGAGTCCAAAGGGTCAAACGTAGGAAAAAAAGTTTTCTAAGAGGCCATGTCTTCCATTAAGTTGACTAAGAAAACCGTTTAGGAAAAATGACCCCCAAAACGAACAAGAGCTTAACCCTTCCGTTAAGATTTGGAAATAGGCCATTCCTCTTTTTTCTTTTTTGAAATGAAATGGAGACAAAAATATTTGTCCCATCGCCACATATAGCCTCTCGTAACAATGACAATAGTTTTACAATGTATAATCGGGGGATACACAATTATCCTTACGGAAAAACCACATGTTCCTCATTTGAATGAGAGCTTAAAACTCAATCAACTCCACAGTCATTAGATGTTGACACTGAAATTCGTGCTGGTAAGTTTGTGTAGTGGTCGCAACTGAAATAGTTGGATCCTAGATACAACTGGTATATTTTTGGGATGGTTGCAACGGAACGTATTTTAGTTGAATGTGTGCTTCGGTGTCCTTCCCCTCTCTCATAGACTTACAAAACCGAAAACACAAAAATAACTAGGATTGTCCAATGTCCTTTTGGTTCGGAGGGGCATTAAGAGGTATCGGCCAATCCTTAGCGTCCTTACGTTTTCAGTATGAGAGAGGTGGCGGACACCGAAGCAAAAGTCTATTAGTTGAACCATGATTGCAGCTGCATTTTGTTTCAATTTTGTGCGACGATTTCTCACTCGATCGAAGCTAGGCGGACCCAAAAAAAAATCAATCTCCTTCCCCTCTCTTAACCCTGCAGCAAAGATCGAATCTCACATGAAGAGTGTGACAAAGATTCATCCTGGGACCCAACACGTACTGTCGTGGGCTACCAAGTTCAAAAATATGGGCTTCGTATGGGCCATGGAGTCTTGCATGGGCGATACAACAACGTGTCTTCCCCTGCTGGGCTACAGCGCCCATGGGAGATCACTTTGCTTTGCATGATGCTCAGCGAATGTTCCGGGCGAACACTGTACTGTTATCAAATGGCAGCAGCTTTGGCAAGAACTACTATATACCATGTGGCATAGACTGACGTAATTAGCGAAGGATGCATGCTGTCGGACGGCACGACTACAGTTCGTCAACGGATGTACATATCGTGTACAGTATGCAACAAGTACGTAGTAGTTTTCATTTCAACCTTTTTTTGTGAGACGATATGCAAGCAACTCCATCGTGCATTCTTTCTCAAAGCCCAAATTTATGGCAGCCCATATGTGTTTGGACCTATGTTTGTGGCAGCTCACATGGTAGTGGAGTGGGAGCTAAAGTTTAGTCCCACATGGAAAGTTGGAGGAGAGTTGCACCACTTTGTAAGTGAGTGGCAATAAGAGAGATACGCGCGCGTTTCTCCTCCGACGACACCGCTCGCACACCTCGTCACGACGCGACACGCGCCGCGGGTTGCGGGTTGCTGGAATCTCGCAGAACCGAGCTTTATTTTGCTTCTCAGGAAAAATTGACAGACGTGTCAAACGGTTAGCTTATTCGGGTCGCTTCCGGATCGTGGGCTACTGTAACCGACCCGAACGTGCGTAACGTGGACTCGGCCCACGTTCGCCTCCGTTAGGGTTTGCTGAGCCGCTCTATATAAAGTCCTGCGCGGCTACCGCCACACCACCATCGAAAACCAATCTAGGGTTTTGCCATCCTCTCTACTTGCGCCATCACCGTAGTCTACTCCATCCCGCTTGCCGGCGTGCACCGGCGGACGGGAGAGCAGGTCTCCGGAACCACTCATCCTTGTGATCCTGTACGGGAGAGGGCGAATAAGGTTTTTGGGAAGCGCTCTGCGCGACTGCTCGAGTTCTTCATCACGGGTCGTCTTCCATCCAAGTCAGGCGGTGCTGCCTACCGCCGTCTTCGTCGCCATCTGCTGCGATCACTCTTCCCCAAAGTTTCTACTACGACAACCGAACGGTACGTGCTACGTGCTCCTGTTTGGTTATTTATCATGTTCTGCGAGTACATGTTAAGCTGCTATTTGTTTCTGATCATACTGTTGTTTAGTACATCTAGTATGTTCGAGTTACATGAGCTAGTAGCTAGTTTTGTCATGATTTATATTCTAAAATTAATTATGAAAATTATGCCTAATAATCCGGCACAAGTCCTAGTCTCGCCAAGCTATTTGAAAAGATAATAAACTGACTACTTTTTAAGTTTTCATCCTCTCCATAATATTCATATCTTGTTTTAGCCCGAATAAATAAATCGATCGAATCGAAGCGCAGATTGCTCTTCCAGACTACTACGTACAACGTACTACCTGTCCTGTGACGTACGGGGCAGTGTAAATCATGGCAATATGGCACGCGGGTTGAGGAGTCAGGAGGAGGATCTCTGGACCCTGATCTCCACGAGCACACATACTCCTACTAGTAGTTTAATGCATGGAAGCGTCTCTGTCAACGAGATACTCCGCGTACTGTATCAGGAATCCCCGAAGTCGACGCTGATGCTGCACACAATTATTGCGTCCGTCGTGGCGGCTTAAAAAAACGTTGTCACCTCCCTTCTGGGTTTATGGCACGTACACGGCCGGCTCTACCTTTACGGCTTTACAAACTTCAGGTAGGGCATTGAATGCAGCAGGAAGAAGCAGGAGGCAGCAGCACCCCACGATCTCACGCACTGTAGCGCTAGATCCGCCTCGTGTGCGTTGCTTGCATATACCCCGAGGACACAGCGATGTGCGTGTACGACAGGAACACTGTAGCACCTTCACTTGGACAAGGGAGTCCGTCTCGACCTTTTGGAAGCGTCTTTCCTAGGGCATCTACACCGCGTCCACGCATCCGGTCCCAGCGTCTCTAAACTCGTCCGCGCGAACATGCGGGACATGCGCGGCGCTTCAGCGGCCCGATCTATCCAGACAAATGCGCTCGGCTCGATTCATTCGTGCATATAATCTGTGTCTCGGTTGCGTCGGTCCGAACAACGCGCTTGTCCGAGCACGTCCTCTTTTTATCTTGGCGGTCCCTTCCATTAGTGGCACAGAAACCACACCACTTCTTCCTTCAAAAAATCTCTCCCAAATTTTTACTGACGGGAACGGAAAGGAAGACGATGGATCCCGCGGCCATGGTCGATGTTGCGCCCTCCGGTGTTCCCGCCGCGAAGAAATACGGCCGGCCAAGAAGCCCACAAAGGAACAGACGCTAGAGGAGCGGAAGATCGAGTCAGACAAGCGCAATGGCCGGAGGGTAGCGGCGATAAAATGGCGCGCTGCTGCTAGGCTTGTCAACACCCGGATTTTTCAATCCTAGATGCCTGTTATGCCATACATCGCAATCCCAGGATTACCATTTTTGCGAGACATAACAGAATTGGATACCATAGTACTTTATCCATTACAAACGATACATAAGTTCTTACACAAATAGGGATCTCATGATCCAGTTCTTAATACAACATCAAGCAGCGGAATACGTAGTAATAACGGTAGCGTAGGCGAAGCTCCATCTTCGGGATCACAGGCAATGCTGACGATGGGAGATGATCCTAGTTGTCGTAACCTTCCTGGGGTCCATCTTCCAGGTACTCCTCTTCATAGTCTGGTCATGGGAATAGCCAGGGACAAAGCCATGAGTACTCTTTAAGTACTCGCAAACTAATACTAACAGGTAAAGGGGGTTTTGTGGATAATAGGACACTAGGCTCTAGGGTTGTTTTGCAAAAGCCAGATTTATCTCTATTAAGTTCTGAAGCTAGTCATAATTTTATAACTCCTACGTGGGATCTTGTAACTCAGGTCACAACTCTGTTGTGGTCAACTCAAAGTCTCAATTCATTTCACAAGTCATTTTGAAAAGTCTGACGGGGGAACAGTATGGCCACTCCAACTGCCCATAACCGCGAACGCGGCTATTCGAATAGTTTGACACTCTGCAGAGATTGTACATTTTCACCACAACATTCGATACATCCGTCAGGAACAAATCCTGAATTCACCATACTCAGTATGCGGATAATCAATCCTAACCTTTCAATTACACGCCCTAGTATAAGCACCTCTCCTGTGAGTTTGGCCTCCCAACCATGACCAGCTGTCATCTTGGGTACTGCACAGGTGGACAATCTTCACAAGGTAGCCTCAGCTCAAACCTTGGTCGTGAGGGAACTAATATTAAGGTATATAAGTTTCCAGTCAAGCCCTACCCAATCTTCGGGTATTGTGGTTGTACGATAAAATTGGAATGGTATCGCATCCAGACAACCATCGGTTTTATAAAGGGCTAAGGCTCATGCCTCAACATTTTTATCACCAGAATCCTCAAGGGTTCGGAAACACATGTCCAAAACATTTCAGTAGAATGATCCATCATTCCAAGGTTTTTATAACAATTTTTCCACAAAGTATTCCCATCTAAAGTTGATCAAATTTTATGCTTAGCACTAGCATCTAAGGTAGGGGGGGTAGTACTGATGATGGGGTAGTAACTAGTGGAGTTTCAACTAAGTCCAACCTTATATCTTAGGCTGATATCAAGGTTTCTAGCTTAGGCCAATTTAATGCTCTTTATGCAACTTTCAGAACCTTTCCAGTATCTAAAAGTTACTTAAGTCAAATCTAAGTTGAGGCTTTGCTAAAGAAATAAAGTAAGGAGCTTGCAAGTAAAACTAGGATTGGTTTATCAAGTGGGTATGATCACATATGCTTAAAGCATATGATAGGCATAGTAACAAGTAGGGGTTTGTTGCATCAGTAGGGTAATCTTGCAAGGGTTAGCTTGCATCCATGTCAATATGAGCTTGCTAAATTGCAAGTGTTAGATTGCAAGGTTAATAGATTGCTCATTCACTAGTAGTATTAGGCTTGCATAGTTACTAGCTTGCCTTGTGCAGAGAAGTGGTTGAAGTTCTTCTCGGCTTCTTCTTCGTAGTATCCTCCTTCCTCCTCGTAGCCTTGGTCGGTACTAGCGTCTATGAATAAATACGAGGTACAATCACCAAATAATACTTAACAACTTGCAATCATCACACACAAGGGTCTTATAGATGATCTAACATCATCTCTAACCTTACAAGGTTAAGGCTTGATTTGATTCTTTTTATTTTTAGAAAAGTAATTTCTACTCATTGAAAAACTACTTAAGATTTAATATTCTCCAAACCAACATGGGATCATGTTGACACATATCATCACCACATATTGTAGTCTATGGGAATGTGATTTAAAGTGGTGTCACAATTTAATAAGGTTTTACCCTTTTATTTTAATTAATTAAAGTGGCTAGAAATGCTTATGTAGCATTCTTTTATTACTTGAACATTATTTCTGCAAGTAAACCTATATATTTTTATATATTCTGAAAGGTATGGTTAAATGTGATTTTTGAGAGTTGGAATCAACTCAAAAGCTTTTATGGTTTAAATTTGAAAAATGTTTGAAGCAGAAAAGCTTCTGCCTTGTTATTTTTACTATGGGTGATCTACAAATACAAATGACTTGAATCCAACGGGCTTGGATTCAGCATTCACAGACCTTTCCAACAAAATTGGTTTCATTCAATTTGGCGCACTGAATCGATCTGGGTTGATTTTTGAATTTGGGTACATAAGTGTGTTTGAATTTAAAAAGAAAAAGGTTTAATTTGAATAGCTGGGCTGCGCGGGAAAAATTACTGGGCCGGCCTGCTAAGCGCAGTGCTCCGGCGGGCTGCTTAAGTGGGTGTCCCCACTCGTCAGTGACACAGGGCTGGGTGAAGCGGTATGGGGCAACGTGGATCGTTCGATCTAGTTCTAATCCAACGGCTGGGGGTCATCGTCGACGCGAGACAACTCCGGCAAGAACGAAACCTAGCGCGGTCAGTGAGGGATGCTGGGGGATCACCGGGGTACGGGCGAGGGTCGGCGAGGCGGGCGAACGACGAAGTCAACGACGGCGAATCTCCTAGTACTGGTGGCTTCTCCTGGGGCGGCTCCAATCGCTGGCTCCCTTCTTCTCCAGAGGCGGCGGGCTCCGGTGAAATTCCGGCGGGGTGGTGCTTGCCTTGCTCTGAGAACGGTGTGGCACGATCAGTGAGGAAAGGGGAGTGAGATGGTGTGAAGAAATCGTGCGGGGGTGGCCTCTATTTATAGTCGAGCGAGGGGACCGTCGGGGCGCAAGGTGAGCTCGTCGGGGGCGAGGTTACAGGCGGCTAAAGGCATGGGAAAGGTAGGGGACGGTGCGGTGTCTCCTGGCGATGCTCAACGACATGGTCTCGAGGCATGGGGCGGTGTGTCTTGGTCTAGAACGGGCGATGCTCTGCGCGGCAGAGGCGGCGTCATCGACGGCGGGCGGTGGCTGTATGGCACGGGGCGGCAAACGAGGATGTCTGGCAGTCTCCTGGGTCGGTGGTGATCGTGTGTGCACGCGGTGAGGGCGGCGCGCGGTCTGTGGGTGCTGGTCGAGGGTGGTGCTCCGGCGCGCGCTCGGCATGCTCTCTGGCGGTCTGGGCGCGGCTTGTGCACGTGGTCCAGGTCTTGGAAACGCTCGCGGCTGGGACAGGTAGTGGCGGTGGACGGTGGGCTACCTCCCAGACATGCTGGCTAGGCTTGCTGCTGCTCCTATCTTGTTGTCGACTATGGGGTGGCAAGAGGGTGCTCGGCTATTCACCATTGATGACAATGGCAAGCTCACAGTGATGCTAGTGCCTGGCTAATCTTCCTAGATGATCTACTGAGTTGTGTGTGAGCTAAATGGGGAACCAGTTAGGCAAGAATCACTGCTCATAATAGTGTTTGATGTTTGTTTGATTTGTGTCTACAACCTGTTTGATGAAATGGACGCATGAAATCAAGTTTTGAATTTTGAAATAAATTTTGGTGGGTTTGCTAGATTGGTGCTGGTGAGTCTGCAGATGCTTGGGTTTTGAAAGTTGAGCTTGTTTGAGTGGTTTTTGAATAAGTGGGATGTTCCCATATGATAAAGATTCAATTTTGAACTGTCATTTAAACTATGCATTTGAAAGTTTCTGGATGATCACAAGGTGGGCCTTGATACCTTGTTATGAGTACATTCAAGGGGTGCAAAGATCCAGAAAAGTTTCTGTTAGGTTTTGAAAGTTTGAGACAGCCAAAGTAGGCATGAGAGTTAAATTGGTCAAAGTGACCATTCATTTAATATATGTGTTTTGATTTACTTGTCTTTAGGAAGAGTGTGGGAAATGTTTTAGATGATGTTTATTTCACCTAAGAAACATTTTAAAAGCAATGAAACAAACAAACAAGGTGGGTTTAAAAGAATTCAAAATCAATGCATACACATATGCATGCATTCATAATTTTATTTAGAAAAGTTTTTGTTAACCCTAAATGCAAGGATTAGAATTTGATGATCCAAGTTTAGTATTTTTGGGATGTTACAAACCTTCCCCCCTTAAACAAAATCTCGTCCCGAGATTTGAAAAAGGACGAAAAGATTACCTAGGATTTGAAGAGATCTGGAAACTCCGTCCTGATGTGATCTTCGCGTTCCCAGGTAGCTTCCTCTTCTGTGTGGTTGCTCCACTGAATCTTGAGAAACTTGATACTTCGGGTTCGGGTGGTCCGAAAAGCTTCTTCCAAAATGCGGATGGGTACTTCGGGATAGGTCAGGTCATCGTTGATCTCTACGGTCCGGTGATCGATATTCTTGAACACTTCGGTCTTCTCAGGGACTTCGAGACACTTGCGAAGTAACGAGATATGGAACACATTATGCACAGCTGACATCTCTTCAGGTAGTTCCAATTGATACGATACTTCTCCTTGACGGTTCAGAATTTTGAAAGGTCCGATATATCTGGGGGCTAACTTTCCTTTAAGTTGGAAACGCTGCATTCCCTTCAATGGCAACACTTTCAGATAAACAAAATCTCCTATGTTGAAGGCGATGTCTCTACGTATCTTGTCGGCGTAACTCTTCTGTCAGGATTGGGCGGTCTTGAGGTGCTCACGAATCTTGTGAACCTTCTCTTCTGCTTCTCGTAGGATGTCGGGTCCGAAAATCTGACTCTCTCCTACTTCTGACCAGTTCATGGGGGTGCGACACTTCCTTCCGTACATAAATTCGAATGGGGCCATTTGCAAACTGGCTTGGTAACCGTTGTTGTATGAAAATTCTGCAAATGGCAGACAGTCTTCCCACTTGGATCCATATTCTAACACACATGCCCTCAACATATCTTCGAGTATTTGATTTACTCGCTCCGTTTGTACATCGGTCTGAGTGTGATACGCGGTACTGAAATCTAGGCGGGTTCCTAAACCTTCTTGGACTTTCTTCCAGAATATCGAGGTAAACTGAGTTCCTCGATCCGATACGATGTTCTTGGGGACTCCGTGCAAACTAACGATTCTAGCGATGTATAACTCTGCTAGCTTCGAACTCTGATAGGTGGTTTTGACGGGCAAGAAATGGGCGACTTTGGACAATCTGTCCACTATGACCCAAATAGAGTCATTTCCCCTACTAGAAGTAGGTAGTCCAGTGATAAAGTTCATTCCTACAGAATCCCATTTCCATTCCGGAATCTGCAATGGTTGCAACAATCCAGCGGGTCTTTGATGTCCTGCCTTGACTCGCTGACATATATCACACTTGGCGATATAGCTTCCGATTTCTCTCTTCATCTTATGCCACCAAAATTGCTCTTTCAAATCTTGATACATCTTAGTTCCTCCGGGATGGATAGAATAAAGAGTATCATGAGCCTCCTTCAAGATAACTTCTTTTAACTCAGAATATGATGGTACACAAAGGCGTCCTTTGTACCACAAAACTCCTTCTTCGTCATCGGTGAATCCGGGTACTTTGCCTGTACCGATACGATGCTTGATTCCGTCGATACTGGCATTTCCCTTCTGCGCCTCTTTAATCTGACTGATCAAAGTGGGCTGAAGTTCTATGCTAGACAAAAATCCTTCACTTACTAACTCCATTCGAAAATCTTTCATCTCTTTGTGCAAACTTGGTTGCTCCTTCAAAATCATGGAGTTCAAGCGGCACAGCAATCTTCTAAGGGCATCGGCTACCACGTTGGCTTTACCAGGGTGATAGTGAATGTCCAGGTCGTAATCCTTGATTAGCTCAATCCATCTTCTCTGCCTCATATTCAGCTCCTTCTTAGTGAATATATATACTTTAGGCTTTTGTGATCCGAATAAATCTCACAACGGTTTCCCATCAGGTAATGTCTCCATGTCTTCAGGGCTAGAACTACGGCTGCGAGTTCGAGGTCATGGGTTGGGTAATTTTGTTCATGTTGCTTCAATTGTCGCGATAGATAAGATATAACTTTGCCTTCTTGCATTAGCACACATCCGAGACCAATCTTGGATGCGTCACAATACACATCGAAGGGCTTCGTGATATCCGGCATGATCAAGATTGGGGCTGAAATCAATCTCCTTTTGAGTTCTTGAAAACTCGCTTCACATTTGTCGGTCCATTCAAACTTCTTGTCCTTCTTCAGCAGTTGGGTCATGGGTCTGGCGATACTAGAGAATCCTTCTACAAATTTGCGGTAATATCCCAACAATCCGAGAAAAGCACGAACTTGGGTTTGAGTGGTTGGGGCTTGCCATTCTTCTACATCTTTCACTTTGGCAGGGTCAACGGCAATTCCTCCAGCTGATACAATGTGACCGAGGAATCCTACTTCCTGTAACCAGAATTCACATTTGCTGAACTTGGCATACAACTGATGATCTCTAAGGGTTCCAAGAACGGTCCTTAGGTGTAGCTCATGTTCTTCTTCTGATTTGGAATAAATCAGAATGTCATCGATGAAAACAACGACAAACTTATCCAGGAAGTCCATAAAAATCTTATTCATGAGGTTCATGAAATAAGCGGGGGCATTGGTTAATCCAAAAGACATGACGGTATACTCATACAATCCATATCTGGTGGTAAAGGCGGTCTTTGGAATATCCTCTGCACGAATTTTGAGTTGATGATAGCCAGTCCTAAGATCAATCTTAGAAAACACTTTGGCACCGGTCAACTGATCAAACAAATCTTCTATCTTAGGCAAGGGGTACTTGTTCTTGATGGTGACATCATTCTGTTGGAATTATGCCCTAGAGGCAATAATAAAGATGTTATTATTATAATTCATGTTCATGATAAAGTTTATATTCCATGCTAGAATTGTATTAAGCGGAAACATTAATACTTGTGTGGTTTGTGAACAACACCGTGTCCCTGGTACGCCTCTAAGGACTAGCTCATTGATCAATGATGGTTAAGGTTTCCTAACCATAGACATGAGCTGTCAATTGATAATGAGATCATATCATTGGAGAATGATATGATGGACAGACCCAAACTTAGCAAAGCAATTAGATCGTTTCATCGTGTTCATCTTTGCGAAGCTTTTCCTATGTCAAATATTGTATTCCTTAGACCATGAGATAATACAACTCCCTGGTATCGGAAGAAAGCTTTGAGGTCATCAAACGTCATCCTATGAGAGGGTGATCATAAAGGTGTCTCTCAGGTAATCGGAAAGTATCTATTGGGTTGTATGTATCAAGATGGAATTTGTCCCTCCCAAGTCAGAGAGATATACTTCGGGCCCACTCGGTAATCGATATCAACACCGCTTGAAAGCATGTGGTTAAGGAGTTAATCACAAAGTGATATTGGATTACGGAACGAGTAAAGTACTTGCTGTGAACGAGATTGAACTAGGTATGACGGTACCGACGATCGAATCTCGGGCAAGTAAAATATCGCGAGACGAAGGGAATATATATATGGGATTGTTTGAATCCTGACATCGTGGTTCATCCGATATGATCATCGATGAATGTGTGGGAGTCAATATGGGTGCCCAGACCCCGCTGTTGATTATTGATAGAAGATCATGTCTGCATATTCTCGAACCCGCAGGGTCACACACTTAACGTATCTCGACGCTAGGATAGATTGGATAATTGGTTTATGAATTTTTGTTCGGAGTCTCGGATGGGATCCGGGATATCACGAGAGGTTCCGGAATGGTCCGGAGAATAAGATTCATATAAGGCAGTGCAGTTTTTGGAGTTCAGAATTGTTCCGGGTTAATCGGTATTGTACGGGAAGATTCTAGAACCTTCCGGAAGGGGACCAACGTGGCCCCACCTTCCGGGAGGGGGCATGGGCCTATGAGGGAGTGTCCTGGCCGCATTGGGCCAGGGGCACAAGGCCCCATAGGGCCCAGCCGATCCTAGAGAGTTTAAATCGTTTAAACTAGAGATAGGGTTTCTAGAAGAGGGGAGAGTCCATGCCCCCCACTCCTTATCCTTTGGGCTTGGGGGAGGGGCTAGGGCTGCGCCCCCCCTCTATATAAAGAGGGGTGGGGGCGCACCAAACCCCTACACCTCTCCTCCAAACCCTAGCCGCCTTGCTAGCTTTCCTCTCTCCCTCCCGACTGTTTGTAGGCGAAGCCCTGCTGCAAAAATTCTCCACCATATACACCACGCCGTCATGTTGTAGATCCAATCTATCTCTCCACCATACTTGCTGGTCCGAGGAAGGAGGATACGTCGAGGTGCTGCACGTGTGCATCTCACGGAGGCACCGCCACTTGTGGTGCTAGATCGGATCGGATCGCGAGGAGGAGAAGCGAGTACGACTACATCACGCACGTTCCGACGAACGTTCCGCTGTGCGAATCTTCAAGGGTATGAAGATCTAATCCAATCTCTCTCGTTGTTTGCATCTCCTAGATTAGATCTTGGCTTTCCCTCTGTTCGCTCCGTAGAAAATTTTGATTTACTATGCCGCGAAACCCTTCAGTGGTATCAGAGCTAGATCTATGCGTAGATGTGTTTCACGAGTAGAACGCAACATGGTTGTTGCGGGCGTTGATGTTTTCTGTTGCAAGCCTCTTGTTTGTGTTCTTCTTATGAAGCGGGATAGTGAGATTGAAGCGGTCCAGGCCAACCTTACGCGACGTCGTTCGCGAGACCGGCTCCGCACTTGACGTGTGGCTTGTTCCACACATGCGGCTGGTGGATGTCAGTTTCTCTCACTATAGTTGTCATGGGATTAACACCGGAGTTTGGCAACCATAATATCACCATTGTGGCTTTCCGTAGGTAAGAATCGTTCTTAGCATCTACTCCCATAAGCCACGTAAAACATGCAACAACAAAGTAGAGGCGTCTAACTTGTTTTTGCAGGGAGTGTTTTCTGTGATATGGTATGGCCCAAGATGTGATGTGTATATTGTATGCGATGATCATGTTTTGTAATGTTTCACGACTTGCATGTCGATGAGTACACAACCGGCAGGAGCCATATGGTTGTCTTTATAATTGTGTATGACCTGCGAGTCAACTTCTTATACGCCATGTAATAGATTTACTTTATCGCTAAGTAGTTAGCAATAGTTGTAGTTGCTATTCGTGGTGAAGGCAATCATGGTGGAGTGATGGAGATCATGCCGGAATGCACAAGATGGAGATCATTGCGCGAAGATTGTCTATACCATGTCACATAAAGTTATATGCATGTGATGTTTATCCTTTATGTATCTTATTATGCTTAGATCGCGACGGTAGCATTATAAGATGATTCCTCACTTAAAGATCAAGATAAAAACTGTGTTCTCCCCAAGTATGCACCGTTGCGAAAGTTCGTCGTGTCCAAGCATCACGTGATGATCGGGTGCTATAGACTCTACGCTCACATACAACGGGTGCAAGCCAGTTTTGCACACGCGGAAATACTTGGGTCTAGCTTGACGAGCCTAGCATGTACAGACATGGCCTCGGAACACAAGAACCGAAAGGTTAAGCATGAGTCATATGAATGATATGATCGACACTTTGTTGTCCACCATTGAAACCACATCTCTTGTCGTGATGATCGGATTAGGTGTGGTGAATTTGGATCGTGTTCACTAAACAACTTGAGGGATGTTGAATTTAGTGGGAGTTCATTTAGTAATTTGATTAAGTTGAACTATTTATCATGAACATAGTCTAAATTGTACTTGCAAATACTGTAGATCACATGGCCGAATCCAACTTCAACTTCAACATTTTTGCTGAGAAGCAAAAGCTTAGAAACAATGGGTCTAACTTCACCAATTGGTTCCGCAATCTAAGAATCATTCTGTCTGGCGGACAAAAGGACTATGTCCTTGGGAAAGCGTTAGGTGACCCCCCCTGCTGCAACTGCGCCGGCTGATGAGAAAGTTGTCTATCAGTCGCGCAAAGATGATTATGGTGTGATTAACAGCACCATGTTGTTTGCTATGGAACCGGAACTTCAAAATCGTTTTGAAACCTATCCCGGTCCCTTTGAGATTCTCGAGGAGCTGAAAACCATGTTTCAGACTCAAGCCCGTTCTGAGAGATATGAGATCTCTGAGAAGTTCTTTAACTGCAAGATGGAGGAAGGGAGTTCCATTAGTGAGCACGCCATAAAGATGTCGGGCTACACTCAACGCCTTGAGCAACTGGAATGCACGATTCCAGAGGAGCTCAAGATTGACAGGGTTCTGCAATCACTCCCTCCCAGCTACAAAAGTTTTGTAGTGACTCATAATCAGATTGGCTCCACTGATACGATCACCGAGCTCTTCGCAAAGCTGAAGGCTGCGGAGGTGGACATCAAAAAGGATAATCATGTGTTGATGGTCAACAAGCCCTCCTTTAAGAAAGGTAAGGGAGCGAAGAAACCCTTCAAGAAGGGCGGCGGCAAGCGCAATGCCCCTGCTGAGAAGAAGCTCAAGTCTGGTCCTAAGCCCGACACTGAGTGCTTCTATTGCAAGGACAAGGGTCACTGGAAGCGCAACTGTCCGAAGTACTTAGCGGACAAGAAGGCTGGCACCATCAAAGGTATATTTGATATACATGTTATTGATGTTTTCCTTACTAGCCCTCGTTGTAGTGCCTGGGTATTTGATACCGGTTCAGTTGCTAATATTTGTAACTCGAAACAGGAGCTACGGAATAGACGGCGGCTTGCGAGGGATGAGGTGACGATGCGCGTTGGCAATGGATCAAGAGTTGATGTGATGGCCGTCGGGACGCTCTCCTTAGTTTTACCTTCGGGATTAGTTTTAAACCTTAATAAGTGTTATTATGTGCCTGCGTTGAGCATGAACATTATTTCTGGATCGTGTTTATTGCAAGACGGTTATTCATTTAAATCGGAGAATAATGGTTGTTCTATTTATATGAGTAACATCTTTAATGGTCATGCACCGCTTGTAAATGGTTTATTTCTTCTAAATCTCGAAAGGGATGAAACACACATCCATAACATTGAGGCTAAGAGATGCAAAGTAGATAGTGATAATACTACTTATTTGTGGCACTGTCGTCTAGGTCATATTGGTGTAAAGCGCATGAAGAAACTCCATTCTGATGGACTTTTGGAGTCTCTTGATTTTGAATCATTTGACACATGCGAACCATGCCTCATGGGCAAGATGATCAAAACCCCGTTCTCCGGTATGATGGAGTGAGCAACAGACTTGTTGGAAATCATACATACCGATGTATGCGGACCGATGAGTGTTTCGACGCGCGGTGGATATCACTATTTCCTCACTTTTACCGATGACTTAAGTAGATATGGGTATATCTATTTAATGAAACATAAATCTGAAACATTTGAAAAGTTCAAGGAATTTCAGAATGAAGTGGAGAACCATCGTAGCAGAAAGATTAAGTTTCTACGATCCGATCGTGGAGGTGAATATTTGAGTTATGATTTTCTCACGCATCTTAAAGCAAGTGGAATCGTTTCACAACTCATGCCACCCGGAACACCACAGCGCAATGGTGTGTCTGAACGCCGGAATCGAACCCTATTAGATATGGTCCGATCAATGATGTCTCTTACTGATTTGTCGTTATCATTTTGGGGTTATGCATTAGAAACCGCTGCATTCACTTTAAATAGGGCTCCATCTAAATCCGTTGAGACGACACCGTATGAACTATGGTTTGGTGCTAAACCTAAGTTGTCGTTTCTTAAAGTTTGGGGATGCGAGGATTACGTCAAGAAGTTGATGCCGGACAAGCTCGAACCCAAAGCGGAGAAATGCGTCTTCATAGGATACCCTAAGGAAACTATTGGGTATACCTTCTATCACAGAACCGAAGGCGAAGTGTTTGTCGCAAAGAACGGTTCCTTTCTTGAGAAGGAGTTTCTCTCGAAAGAAGTGAGTGGGAGGAAAGTAGAGCTTGACAAGGTTATTGAACCTTCTCTTGAATTGGAGAGTAGCGCAGCACCTGAAATTGTTCCAGTGCCGCCTGCACTCACAATAGAGGAAGCTAATGACAAGGATCATGAAGCTTCGGATGATGCTGCTACTGAACGTCGCAGGTCGACAAGGTCGCGTGCCCCTCCTGAGTGGTACGGCAACCCTGTCTTGACTATCTTGTTAGTAGAAGACAGTGAACCTACGAACTATGAGGAAGCGATGATGAGCCCAGACTCTGAGAAATGGCTAGAAGCCATGAAATCCGAATTGGGATCCATGAGCGAAAACCAAGTATGGACTTTGGTGGACCCTCCTAGCGACCGAAAGGCCGTTGAGTGCAAATGGATATTCAAGAAGAAAACGGACGCGGATGGTAATGTTACCGTCTATAAAGCACGGCTTGTCGCGAAAGGTTTTCGACAAGTTCAAGGTGTTGACTACGATAAGACTTTCTCTCCCGTAGCGATGTTTAAGTCCATTCGGATTTTATTAGAAATTGCTGCGTTTCATGATTATGAAATATGGCAGATGGATGTCAAGACTGCTTTCCTCAATGGCAACATTGATGAAGAGTTGTATATGATGCAACCCGAAGGTTTTGTCGATCCTAAGGATGCTAGTAAAGTATGCAAACTTCAGCGTTCCATTTATGGACTGAAGCAAGCATCTCGGAGTTGGAACCTTTGTTTTGATCAAGTGATCAAGAGCTTTGGATTTGTTCCAAATTGCTACGAAGCTTGTATCTACAAGAAAGTGAGTGGGAGCTCGGTGACGTTTCTGGTACTATATGTGGATGACATATTGATTATCGGAAATGACATAAACATGCTTAACGATGTGAAGAGTTATTTGAACAAGTGTTTTTCAATGAAAGACCTAGGTGAAGCTGCTTATATATTGGGCATCAAGATCTATAGAGATAGACAAAGACGCCTGATAGCTTTAAGCCAGAGTACATACCTAGACAAAGTTCTGAAAAGGTTCAGAATGGATAAGGCAAAGAAAGGTTCAGTGCCTATGTTGTCAGGTAAGATATTGAGCAAGGCTCAGTGTCCAGCTACGATAAATGATAGGGAAGCTATGAGCAAAGTGCCTTATGCCTCGGCCATAGTTTCTATCATGTATGCCATGCTGTGTACTAGACCGGATGTGTCCAATGCTCTTAGTTTGACGAGCAGATATCAAAGTGATCCAGGAGTGGAACACTGGACAGCCGTGAAGAACATCCTAAAGTACCTAAATAGGACTAAAGAAATGTTCTTAGTCTATGGGGGTGATGAACAGCTTGTCGTAAAAGGTTACGTCGACGCTAGTTTTGACACCGACAAGGATGATTCCAAATCTCAGACAGGATACGTTTATATTTTGAATGGAGGAGCTATGAGCTGGAGAAGCTGCAAGCAAAGCGTGATCGCGGGATCTACAGTAGAAGCGGAATACATGGCTGCTGCAGAAGCGTCAAGTGAAGGAGTTTGGATCAGAAACTTCATCACTGAGCTTGGCGTGGTTCCAAGTGCATTGGACCCACTGGAGATATTGTGTGACAACACTGGCGCCATAGCACTCGCTAAGGAACCAAGATATCGTCCAAAGACCAAGCATATCAACCGCAAGTTTCATATAATCCGAGATTATATTGCAGATGGAGATCTGAAGATTAGCAAAGTACATACAGATCTGAATGTCGCAGATCCATTGACTAAACCTCTTCCACGTGTAAAACATGATCAACACCTCAGTGCCATGGGTGTGAGATTGTTACGAGATGTAAACTAGATTATTGACTCTAGTGCAAGTGGGAGACTGTTGGAATTATGCCCTAGAGGCAATAATAAAGATGTTATTATTATAATTCATGTTCATGATAAAGTTTATATTCCATGCTAGAATTGTATTAAGCGGAAACATTAATACTTGTGTGGTTTGTGAACAACACCATGTCCCTGGTACGCCTCTAAGGACTAGCTCATTGATCAATGATGGTTAAGGTTTCCTAACCATAGACATGAGTTGTCAATTGATAATGAGATCATATCATTGGAGAATGATATGATGGACAGACCCAAACTTAGCAAAGCAATTAGATCGTTTCATCGTGTTCATCTTTGCGAAGCTTTTCCTATGTCAAATATTGTATTCCTTAGACCATGAGATAATACAACTCCCTGGTATCGGAAGAAAGCTTTGAGGTCATCAAACGTCATCCTATGAGAGGGTGATCATAAAGGTGTCTCTCAGGTAATCGGAAAGTATCTGTTGGGTTGTATGTATCGAGATGGAATTTGTCCCTCCCAAGTCGGAGAGATATACTTCGGGCCCACTCGGTAATCGATATCAACACCGCTTGCAAGCATGTGGTTAAGGAGTTAATCACAAAGCGATATTGGATTACGGAACGAGTAAAGTACTTGCTGTGAACGAGATTGAACTAGGTATGACGGTACCGACGATCGAATCTCGGGCAAGTAAAATATCGCGAGACGAAGGGAATATATATATGGGATTGTTTGAATCCTGACATCGTGGTTCATCCGATATGATCATCGATGAATGTGTGGGAGTCAATATGGGTGCCCAGACCCTGCTGTTGATTATTGATAGAAGATCATGTCTGCATATTCTCGAACCCGCAGGGTCACACACTTAACATATCTCGACGCTAGGATAGATTGGATAATTGGTTTATGAATTTTTTTTCGGAGTCTCGGATGGGATCCAGGATTTCACGAGAGGTTCCGGAATGGTCCGGAGAATAAGATTCATATAAGGCAGTGCAGTTTTTGGAGTTCAGAATTGTTCCGGGTTAATCGGTATTGTACCGGAAGCTTCTAGAACCTTCCGAAAGGGGACCAACGTGGCCCCACCTTCCGGGAGGGGGCATGGGCCTATGAGGGAGTGTCCTGGCCGCATTGGGCCAGGGGCACAAGGCCCCATAGGGCCCAGCCGATCCTAGAGAGTTTAAATCGTTTAAACTAGAGATAGGGTTTCTAGAAGAGGGGAGAGTCCATGCCCCCCACTCCTTATCCTTTGGGCTTGGGGGAGGGGCTAGGGCTGCGCCCCCCCCTCTATATAAAGAGGCGTGGGGGCGCACCAAACCCCTACACCTATCCTCCAAACCCTAGCCGCCTTGCTAGCTTTCCTCTCTCCCTCCCGACTGTTTGTAGGCGAAGCCCTGCTGCAGAAATTCTCCACCATATACACCACGCCGTCGTGTTGTAGATCCAATCTATCTCTCCACCATACTTTCTGGTCCGAGGAAGGAGGAGACGTCGAGGTGCTGCACGTGTGCATCTCACGGAGGCACCGCCACTTGTGGTGCTAGATCGGATCGGATCGCGAGGAGGAGAAGCGAGTACGACTACATCACCCACGTTCCGACGAACGTTCCGTTGTGCGAATCTTCAAGGGTATGAAGATCTAATCCAATCTCTCTCGTTGTTTGCATCTCCTAGATTAGATCTTGGCTTTCCCTCTGTTCGCTCCGTAGAAAATTTTGATTTACTATGCCGCGAAACCCTTCACATTCAACTTCCGATAATCCGTACACAAACGGTTACCTCCATCCTTCTTGTCCACAAATAAGACAGGTGATCTCCATGGGGACGCACTTGGTTGAATAAATCCGATTTCCAACATGGAATCCAGTTGCTTCTTCAGTTCTGCGAGCTCTGACGGGTTCATACTATAGGGTCTCTGGGCTATGGGTCCGGTTCCGGGGATTAGTTCGATGATAAACTCGATATCCCGATCTAGGGGCATACCGGGCAAAACATCTGGAAATACATCGGGGTATTCACAGACTATCCGGACTTGGCTATCTGTTGCAGAGTGGCTAGGTTGGCTTGACGTTCCGCTCTTTCAGCTTCGCGGTCAGAAGTCAACATTTGCAGAATCTGCAACATCGGGTCCGGGGCTGAACCACTTCCTCCACGTGGAATCTGAAGGTTGAGATAGATCGTGAGAAAAGAGGGAATTTCTAAGGTTCTGGGACTTTGAAAAGTTTTTAAAGGTTTGACTCAGATTTTTCTAGCAACTAGCTTTTTCATTCATTCATTCACACGATACAACACACACCACAGCAAGGAAAAACAGATGGTTTTAAGAACCATTCTGGAATCTACGATACAGTGGGACCAAATACTACTCACTATGCTAGTTCTCAAGTGCTACTACTCCTCGAAATCTGTGGCTTCATCATCTTCATCATCATCGATGAAGGAGAAATCATCCTCATCGGTGAAGAAGTCCATGGCCTGATCCTCCAGAAAATCATCGTCATCTCTGAGATAGGAATAAGGGTCTCCACGAAGATCCTCTCCGGCATTCTCCCTTTCCTCTAACTGCATGTCTCTCTCGTGGATGGTCTCCTCCAGAGATGATATGCGGTGGCGAAGACGGGCAATAATGCGCTCCTTTTTGTCGAGCTGACGGCAGCGAGACTTGCGATCCTTTGCTAGCATGGCGATGGTCTGGTCCTTTGTCTTGATGATGGCAGACTTGTGGTTGCAATAGTCACGACAGTTGTCCAATTCCTGCTGATGATCATACATCATGAAGCTAAGGTGGTCCAATTGAGTCTTCAGCTCGGGGTGGTATGGGGCTTCCAGTGGTTGTCCATTTGCATCACGTCTTGGGCAAAACTCAAAGCGAGTACCCTTGATCTGATTGATGCTCTGCCCACACAGACGGGAAAGAGCTTCCTGCATTGCTCTGGCAAGCCCATCGAGCTAGTTGTTTTCCCTCAAGGTAAACTGAATTCCCTCCGCAGTGGGAGGTTCAATCTTTCCTCGGAGACTTGCAACAATTAGCCACTGCAAATCTTCTCCTCCTTGATCATTGAACTGAGCTCCGAAGAACTCGGGGTGCGGACGCTCCAGAAGTTCCGAAAGCTGATCCAGATCCCTCTCAAAGATAAGGTCACCACCATTCCCCAGTTGGTAAAACTTGTTGTACTTCACGTCCATCTATAAAAATAGAGGATGAGTAGATTAGTAGAGTGATCAAGTGTGTAAAAATTTTATCTATTTTGCAAGAGTTTTTGAGGAACATGAATTTTTATGAAAGAATTAAAGAGGTAAGAATGAGAATAAGTTTTCGTAAATATTTGTTTTATTTGGTTTTGAAACTAAGTTTTTGGTTCAACGTCCAATCTAACTAGGGTCTCCTATGGTCAGGATGGCTCTGATACCAACTTGTCAACACCCGGATTTTTCAATCCTAGATGCCTGTTATGCCATACATCGCAATCCCAGGATTACCATTTTTGCGAGACATAACAGAATTGGATACCATAGTACTTCATCCATTACAAACGATACATAAGTTCTTACACAAATAGGGATCTCATGATCTAGTTCTTAATACAACATCAAGCAACGGAATACGTAGTAATAACGATAGCATAGGCGAAGCTCCATCTTCGGGATCACAGGTAATGCTGACGATGGGAGATGATCCTAGTTGTCGTAACCTTCCTGGGGTCCATCTTCCAGGTACTCCTCTTCATAGTCTGGCCATGGGAATAGCCAGGGACAAACCCATGAGTACTCTTTAAGTACTCGCAAACTAATACTAACAGGTAAAGGGGTTTTTGTGGATAATAGGACAATAGGCTCTAGGGTTGTTTTACAAAAGCCAGATTTATCTCTACTAAGTTCTGAAGCTAGTCATAATTTTATGACTCCTACGTGGGATCTTGTAACTCAGGTCACAACTCTGTTGTGGTCAAGTCAAAGTCTCAATTCATTTCACAAGTCATTTTGAAAAGTCTGACGGGGGAACAGTATGGCCACTCCAACTGTCCATAACCGCGGACGCGCTATTCGAATAGTTTGACACTCTGCAGAGATTGTACACTTTCACCACAACATTCGATACATCCGTCAGGAACAAATCCTGAATTCACCATACGCAGTATGCGGATAATCAATCCTAACCTTTCAATTACACGCCCTAGTATAAGCACCTCTCCTGTGAGTTTGGCCTCCCAACCATGACCAGCTGTCATCTTGGGTACTGCACAGGTGGACAATCTTCACAAGGTAGCCTCATCTCAAACCTTGGTCGTGACGGAACTAATACTAAGGTATATAAGTTTCCAGTCAAGCCCTACCCAATCTTCGGGTATTGTGGTTGTACGATAAAATTGGAATGGTATCGCATCCAGACAACCATCAGTTTTATAAAGGTCTAAGGCTCATGCCTCAACATTTTTATCACCAGAATCCTCAAGGGTTCGGAAACACATGTCCAAAACATTTCAGTAGAATGATCCATCATTCCAAGGTTTTCATAACCATTTTTCCACCAAGTATTCCCATCTAAAGTTGATCAAATTTTATGCTTAGCACTAGCATCTAAGGTAGGGGGGTAGTACTGATGATGGGGTAGTAACTAGTGGAGTTTCAACTAAGTCCAACCTTATATCTTAGGCTGATATAAAGGTTTCTAGCTTAGGCCAATTTAATGCTCTTTATGCAACTTTCAGAACCTTTCCAGTATCTAAAAGTTACTTAAGTCAAATCTAAGTTGAGGCTTTGCTAAAGAAATAAAGTAAGGAGCTTGCAAGTAAAACTAGGATTGGTTTATCAAGTGGGTATGATCACATATGATTAAAGTATATGATAGGCATAGTAACAAGTAGGGGTTTGTTGCATCAGTAGGGTAATCTTGCAAGGGTTAGCTTGCATCCATGTCAATATAAGCTTGCTAAATTGCAAGTGTTAGATTGCAAGGTTAATAGCTTGCACATTCACTAGTAGTATTAGGCTTGCATAGTTACTTTCTTGCCTTGTGCAGAGCAGTGGTTGAAGTTCTCCTCGGCTTCTTCTTCGTAGTATCCTCCTTCCTCCTCGTAGCCTTGGTCGGTACTAGCGTCTATGAATAAATACGAGGTACACAATCACCAAACAATACTTAACTACTTGCAATCATCACACAAAAGGGTCTTATAGATGATCTAACATCATCTCTAACCTTACAAGGTTAAGGCTTGATTTGATTCTTTTTATTTTTAGAAAAGTAATTTATACTCATTAAAAAACTACTTAAGATTTAATATTCTCCAAACCAACATGGGATCATATTGACACATGTCATCACCACATATTGTAGTCTATGGGAATGTGATTTAAAGTGGTGTCACAATTTAATAAGGTTTTACCCTTTTATTTTAATTAATTAAAGTGGCTAGAAATGCTTATGTAGCATTCTTTTATTACTTGAACATTATTTCTGCAAGTAAACCTATATATTTTTATATATTCTGAAAGGTATGGTTAAATGTGATTTTTGAGAGTTGGAATCAACTCAAAAGCTTTTATGGTTTAAATTTGAAAAATGTTTGAATGCAGAAAAGCTTCTACCTTGTTATTTTTACTATGGGTGATCTACAGATCCAAATGACTTGAATCCAACGGTCTTGGATTCAGCATTCACAGACCTTTCCAACAAAATTGGTTTCATTCAATTTGGCGCACTGAATCGATCTGGGTTGATTTTTGAATTTGGGTACATAAGTGTGTTTGAATTTAAAAATAAAAATGTTTAATTTGAATCACTGGGCTGCGCGAGAAAAATTACTGGGCCGGTCTGCTAAGCGCAGTGCTCCCGCGGGCTACTTAAGTGGGTGTCCCCACTCGTCAGTGACACAGGGCTGGGCGAAGCGGTATGGGGCAACGTGGATCGTTCAATATAGTTCTAATCCAACGGTTGGGGGTCATCGTCGACGCGAGACAACTCCGGCGAGAACGAAACCTAGCGCTGCCAGTGAGGGGTGCTAGGGGCTCACCGGGTTACGGGCGAGGGTCGGCGAGGCGGGCAAACGACGAAGTCGACGACGGCGAATCTCCTGGTACTGGTGGCTTCTCTTGGGGCGGCTCCAATCACTGGCTCCCTTCTTCTCTAGAGGCGGCGGGCTCCGGTGAAATTCCGGCGGGGTGGTGCTCGCCTTGCTCTGAGAACGGTGTGGCACGATCAGTGAGGAGAGGGGAGTGTGATGGTGTGAAGAAATCGTGCGGGGGTGGCCTCTATTTATAGTCGAGCGAGGGGACCGTCGGGGCGCAAGGTGAGCTCGTCGGGGGCGAGGTTACAGACGGCTAAAGGCATGGGAAAGGGTAGGGGACGGTGCGGTGTCTCCTGGCGATGCTCAACGACATGGTCTCGAGGCATGGGGCGGTGCGGCTTGGTCTGGAACGGGCGATGCTCTGCGCGGCAGAGGCGGCGTCATCGACGGCGGGCGGTGGCTGTATGGCACGGGGCGGAAAACGGGGATGTCTGGCAGTCTCCTGGGTCGGTGGTGATCGTGTGTGCACGCGGTGAGGGCGGCGCGTGGTCTGTGGGTGCTGGTCGAGGGTGGTGCTCCGGCGCGCGCTCGGCATGCTCTCTAGCGGTCTGGGCGCGGCTTGTGGACGTGGTCCAGGGCTTGGAAACGCTCGCGGCTGGGACAGGTAGTGGCGGTGGACGGTGGGCTGCCTCCCAGACATGCTGGCTAGGCTTGCTGCTGCTCCTATCTTGTTGTCGACTATGGGGTGGCAAGAGGCTGCTCGGCTATTCACCATTGATGACAATGGCAAGCTCACAGTGGTGCTAGTGCCTGGTTAATCTTCCTAGATGATCTACTGAGTTGTGTGTGAGCTAAATGGGGAACCAGTTAGGCAAGAATCACTGCTCACAATAGTGTTTGATGTTTGTTTGATTTGTGTCTGCAACCTGTTTGATGAAATGGACGCATGAAATCAAGTTTTGAATTTTGAAATGAATTTTGGTGGGTTTGCTAGATTGGTGCTGGTGAGTCTGCAGATGTTTGGGTTTTGAAAGTTGAGCTTGTTTGAGTGGTTTTTGAATAAGTGGGATGTTCCCATATGATAAAGATTCAATTTTGAATTGTCATTTAAACTATGCATTTGAAAGTTTCTGGATGATCACAAGGTGGGCCTTGATACCTTGTTATGAGTACATTCAAGGGGTGCAAAGATCCAGAAAAGTTTCTGTTAGGTTTTGAAAGTTTGAGACAGCCAAAGTAGGCATGAGAGTTAAATTGGTCAAAGTGACCATTCATTTAATATATGTGTTTTGATTTACTTGTCTTTAGGAAGAGTGTGGGAAATGTTTTAGATGATGTTTATTTCACCTAAGAAACATTTTACAAGCAATGAAACAAACAAACAAGTTGGGTTTAAAAGAATTCAAAATCAATGCATACACATATGCATGCATTCATAATTTTATTTAGAAAAGTTTTTGTTAACCCTAAATGTGAGGATTAGAATTTGATGATCCAAGTTTAGTATTTTTGGGATGTTACAAGGCTCGAGATGGAGTCTCGGGAGGAGAAGGAGTGACTCCTCGCCACCCAAAACAGGGTGGACGCCAACGAGCTGGCAGTGAGTGCTGCTAGGTGCGTCGTCAACATGCTCAAGCAGGAGGCGATGACCGCTGCTTTCGGCGGCGCGGTCTCTCTTCCCGGCCTGGCCATGGCTGGCACGTCCTCTACCAGCTCCGTCACTTCACGCCTACCGACCGGCCACTAGCTCAACCCAGGATGACAGGACTAATACGTGAGAAACGTATCTATAATTTTTGATGATCCATGCTTGTTTAGTATCTACTTTGCTTTGCTTTGTCTACACTTTGAGGTGTTTTTATATGTTTTCTGGTACTAACCTATTAACAAGATGCCACAGTGCCAGTTGCCTGTTTTTTCTGTTTTTGGTTCCAGAAAGATAGAAAATCAATATTCTCGAAATTGCACGGGACAAAATCCAAAATCAATATTTACCGTGGGGAACGCGAAGCCTGAATACGAGATAGAGGATACTCACCAGGGGTCCACACCCCCTTGCCGCGCGGCTAGGGCTAGCCGCACCTGGGGAGGTGCGGCCGCCCTGGCGACCCTCTGCCTCGCCACTTCGCCTATAAGAAGCCCCCGATGCCTAAACCCTAAGTATCCGATCAATATTCCACGAAACCGTCTGTAGCCGCCGCCACCATCGTCCCTAGATCGAGGGGATCTGAAGCTCTTCCCAGCACCCTGCCGGAGGGGAGATCATCCCGGATGCCTTCTTCTTCATCATGCCAGCCTCTGGTATGAAGCGTGAGTAGTTCCACCTTATACTACGGGTCCATGTAGTAGCTAGATGGTTGTATATTCTCCTTTGTGCTTTGATGTCTAGATATTGTGAGCTCCGTTCATGATCAAGATCTCATCTATTTGTAATCATGCATGCTGTGTTTGCGGGGATCCGATGGATATTGAGATTACTATGTCAGACTGATTAATGGTTTTGTCTTATTGATTCTATCATGTCTGTGTTGTTTGTGATCTTGCATGCTCTTCGTTGTTAGTAGCTATCTTGGCCAAATAGTTGCTAGTGACTCCAAGAGGGGGTATTTATGCTCGATAGTGGGTTCATGCCTCTATTTAATCTAAGGGAAGTGACAGAAATCTCTAAGGTTGTAGATGTGTTATTGCCACTAGGGAGAAAACAACGGTCTCTTGTTCATGGAACAAGTGGATTGTTTACCTTACACACTTTGCTTAAAGTAGTTGTTTGTTTCTTGCAACTTATACTGGAGAGGGTTCGGATGATAACCCAAAGGTGGACTTCTAGTCATATATGCAGTTGGATGGCGGTCTATGTATCTTGTTGTATTGCCCAATCGAATTTCACAGGATCATGAATGTCTAGTATTGCATTGTTATGCCTTGCTTAGTCCTATCAATTGCCCTGCTGTAATTTTTTTACCTAGCATGCCATGTTTGTTTATCTAAGGAGAACACCTCTAGTGAACTATGGACCCTGGTCCAATCTTTATCATTGATACATCTTCCACTATTTCTGTTTACTTGTTGCAAACCACCATTACCTTCCACACCATACAGTTAATCCTTTGTTACAGCAAACCAGTGAGATTGACAACCTCACTGTTCGTTGGGGCAAAGTCTTGAGTTTGTGTTGTGCAGGTCTCCAAGTTGCTAGCAACACCTTTGAGTCGTTTCCTTCCTCCTACTGGTTCGATAACCTCGGTTTCTTACTGAGGGAAAACTTGCTGCTGTGCTCATCATACCTTGCTCTTGGGGTCTCCCAACGAGGCGTTGTACACGCCATCAAGGGCCGCACACGCCCTTGCTTGGAGGCCACCAGCTGTCCCGGCTCAACCATCCCCGCGCAGCATCGTCGGAGGCGGGAGAGCCCGCCATCGACCTGAACCACACTCCATCCAACACGGACGCAGCCCCAAAGGCGTTGACGAAGTGGCGGACCATCTCTGTTGCGAACATGCGACACTAGTCAACCTGTTCGGCAAAATGCGAGTCGAGCCGCCGACCGCCGACAACACGGTATGATTGCCACATTTCTTTGCCCATTTCCAGTGCACTGCTCGATCCGCTTTATGATGGCCAATTGGGGTGTAGGATTTCGTGGGAAATGACGGCAAGGATGTCATGCACGACATGATCAACGATGGTGGCCATGGCTATGCCGACGATAGCAAGGCCAAGATGGAGACGCAACAAGATGCATGCAACATTGCGGATGGGGCATTGTTTGGGAACGATGACACTTCCATGGGCGAGGGCATCTTAGCCGCATTGTTGGCCGCTTCACTTGCGGCCTCAATTGTCGACGGCAAGAAGGTGAGCCAACGAACCGGGGGCTACACCCCCGCCGAGGACAAGCTCCTATGTAAGGCATGGATGGAGATTTCACAACATCCACTATGCGGCACCGACAAAAGTGCTTTGCCTATTGGAAGAAGGTGTGCGCGTTTTTCCATGAGCATAGGAAATTTGGGAAGGACGCCTTTTTTAGCGATCGAAATGATCTCTCCCTGTCCAAACGTTGGGGCACCATCCATGCCGAGTATAGAAAGTTACAAGGCTCCTAAGATATGGTGACGAAAAGGAAAATAAGCGGCTTGTAGCCGGTTGACATGGTAAAACCTCTTTCTCTCTTTGTCGATGTCTTGCATTTGCGTTGAGCCATTGTTGGCGTCCATGTGTGTAGATCATGAAAGCAATGGAGCACTTCAAGACGTTGAACGATAACAAGGCCTTCTCGTTGGGCCATTGTTGGATGTTGCTCAAGGACACCAAAAAATGGGAGACTAGATATGCCCTTTGGAGAAAAACGAACAAGAAGAGGTGCAAGGCCAGTGCTTCGACAGGCGGTGTTGTTGACCTAGACGCCGACAATGACGAAGGCTTCATTACCTTTGAAAGCAATAGGACTGTCAGTCGTGCATGCCGCCCTGGTGGCCACAAGGCCACGAAGGCCGACCTCGCCCGCCAGGCTGGTTCCTTGGCGTTCCAGGAGACCTTGAAGAAGATCCTAGAGAAGAAGGAAGAGGCCATCACCGAGAACGAGGAGAGGCGGCGCAAAGAGAAAGAGGCCGCCGCCAAGACCTTTGTCGAGCTGCAGACGAGGTTCATCAAGGTGTAGTAGGCCAACGCCAAGGCTAGGCTAATGGAGATCGAGGCCACGACGAAGTCAATGGAGGCCAAAGCCAATGCCAAGGAGGCCGAGGCCAGGTCTAGGGTGCTGGAGGCTGAAGCGAAGGCCAAGGAGGCTGAATCCAAGGCCAAGGAGGCCGAAGCCAAGATCATGGTCGAGGATAACGCCATCATGCTCACCAACCTGGATAGCATCGCCGACCCCGATCACAGGGCTTGGGTTTTGAAGATGCAGCAGGCCATCAGGGCTCGCGATGCCTGAAAGGCAATAGCGACGGTATATGCAACTTTTTGGGCAGAGAAGCTGCCATTTTAGGAACATTTGTGTATGAAAATGCCCCCTTTTGTAAATTTCAGAACCAGTGGCCACTTATTGGCAATGCCCAAAGGGCGATGGCGCACGTCTGCCATGTTATTTGCCAGTAAATCCGTGTGGCTTTGGTTAGCGATGACATCATTTTCAACTGATTTGCATCTTTTGCCAAGCGATGGCGCAAACGCCCGCCTATACGGACAAATGGGTCGCGTCGCTGGGCGCGGCTGACCTCCTCCCTAAATCAACAGTGGTCCGACCCAAAAAGACAAAAAAACAGACTGTTTAAAGCGACCGGATGGATCGACCCAGTGGAGATGGCTTAATGAAGAGCCTGACTTGCTTCGCATGCCCTTCCTCATGTCGTCACCGCTCATGAGACCTTAAAGAATCTCCACTCTCCTACCCAGGACGTCGATCCGGACGCCGATATTCGGTCCGGACGCCGAAATTCGGTCCGGACGCCAAAAATTGGCCCAGTCGCGTACCCAGGAACCTGTTTTCGGCCGGATTTGGGCCAATTTTGGTCCGGACTACCCAGGCCGAACCCAGGTTTTCGGGTATGCCCTGGGAACGCCAGACGCAATGAACTCGGCGGAAAAAAACGAAACGGCGTGTGGACCCGCCGAGTCAGTGACAAAAGCCGAGTCGTCGTCATCCTCGGAACCACGCGGCGACCGCCGGACATTAACTACCCGTCGTGTCGGCCACGCGTCGCCGATTTACGGCGCCACCGCCGCCGCATCGGCTCCCAGACGGACCGGCGGGCACTAACTTCCGTTGTTTCTATAGGGGTTCGTATCATGGAAAACAAAAAAATTCTACCGCATGTACACAAACAAGCCAAGATCTATCTACTAGATTGTAGCAATGAGTCGATAGAAGCACTCACCCTCAAATATTCCAAAGCGGTTAACGAGAGCAGATTCTCGTGGGTGATGTAGTCGTACACTTGCCGATCTCAAGATCGCGTAGACGATCCTTCCGGCGCTGCGTTCCGGCAGCGCTTCCGCATTCGGTCACACGTTCGGTACTCGATGAAGACCTTCCTCTCCCTTGTTCTAGTAGGCAGCGGAAGTTGTAGTTCTCCCCTCGTGATTCCGGCAGCACGACGGCGTGGTGTCGGAATTAGAGGGAAGATCCCGCAGGGCTTCGCCTAAGCCGTGTGAGTTATGGTGGATCTAGGGTTTCCTGGTGATCTAGGGTTTAGAAAACCGGGAGGAGGAGGAGGTGTCGGTGGCGGCTAGGGCGACGGCGACGGACCGGCGGTGGCGGCGCGGGTGTGGAGGGGCTAGGGCTTGGTTGTTTGGGGCAGCCCTCCCCCTCTATTTATGAGAGGGGGAAGCCTTGGGAGGGGTGGTTTTGAATCCAAACCCAAACCCAAGTTGGATTGAGAGAAGGACTTGTTTCTTCTTCCACTAGGAAACCATTGTTCCAGTTTGACTTCTCAAACTTCCCGTTTGACTTTCAATTTAGAGCTTTAATTCTCTCTTGAAAATGCCCACACCAAGTGACCTAAGATATGATCCAATCATTCCACTTACCCATAACACATTCATGGACCATTCCCCTTCTGGACCGGTGAACCTTCTAGAACCTCTTCGATGAAAACATTGGAATCTTTCCCGAACTCCGGAATCGGACTTTCCTTATATGAATCTTATTCTCAGGACCATTCCGGATCTCCTCGTGATATCCCGGATCCCATCCGAGACTCCGAACAACATTCGGTATCCCTACTAACATTCCATATCTACTAAACAACATCGAATCCTTAAGTGTGTCTCCCTACGGTTCGTAAATTATGCGGACATGACCGAGACACCTCTCCAATCAATAACCAATAGAGGAATCTGGAAATTCATATGTATCCCACATATTTCTATGATTACTTTGCGATCGAATGAACCACTTACATACGATACCAATTTCTCTGTGTCTCACGACAGTTTACTTATCCGAGGTTTTGATCGTCGGTATCTCTGCATACCTAGTTTAACCTCGTTACCGATAAGTACTCTTTTCTCGTTCTCGTGATATGTGATCCCTTGTGAGCCAGTCACATGTTTGCAAGACAATTGGATGACATTACACCGAGAGGGCCTAGAGTATATCTATCCGTCATATGGATGGACAAATCCCACTCTTGATCCATGTGCCTCAACACATACTTTCCGAACACTCAATGCCACCTTTATAGCCACCCAGTTATGGTGTGGTGTTTGATGTCATCAAAGCATCCTTCTGGTGATGGTGATTAGCATGATCTCATGGTCGAAGGAATTAGGTTACTATGTATCAGAAAGCTTATAGCAAATGAACTATTGAAATGACTTGATCTTAATGCTATGCTTATCTATAGGAGTATGTCCATCATACCATTCTCCTAATGACATGATCTTGTTGTTAATAACATCTCAATGTTCATGATCGAGAAACCACGATCATCTATTAACCAGCAAGCTAGTATTATAAAGAGGCTTTTTAGGGACTCTAATTTAGCTTACAAATCACACAAGTATTAATGTTTCCGGTTAATACTGTTATAGCATGAATGTAAACTGTTGGAGATATGCCCAAGAGGCAATAATAAAGTGGTTATTATCATATCTTCACACTTATGATAAATGTTTACATACCATGCTATAATTGTATTAACCGGAAACATTAATACTTGTGTGATTTGTAAACTAAAATAAGAGTCCCTAGTAAAGCCTCTTGTTAAACTAGCTTGTTGGTTAATATATGATCATGGTTTCCTGATCATGAACATAGAGATGTTATTAACAACAGGGTCATATCATTAGGAGAATGATGTGATGGACATACTCCTATAGATAAGCGTAGCATAAAGATCAAGTCATTTTAAATAGTTCAATTGCTATATGCTTTCTGATACATAGTAACCTAATTCCTTCGACCATGAGATCATGCATATCACCTTTGCCGGATGGATGCTTTGATGACATCAAACACCACACCGTAACTGGGTGGCTATAAAGGTGGCATTGAGTGTTCGGAAAGTATTGGTTGAGACACATGGATCAAGAGTGGGATTTGTCCATCCATATGACGGATAGATATACTCTGGGCCCTCTCGGTGTAATGTCATCCAATTAGCTTGCAAGCATGTGACTGGCTCACAAGGGATCACATATCACGGGAACGAGAAAAGAGTACTTATCGGTAACGAGGTTGAACTAGGTATGCAGAGATACCGACGATCATAACCTCGGATAAGTAAACTATCGTGAGACAAAGGGAAATTGGTATCGTATGTAAGTGGTTCATTCGATCGCAAAGTAATCGTAGAAATATGTGGGAGCCATATGAATTTCCAGATTCCTCTATTGGTTATTGTTCGGAGAAGTGTCTCGATCATGTCCGCATAATTCACGAACCGTAGGGAGACACACTTAAGGATTCGACGTTGTTTGAGTAGTTATGGTATTATGAGAAAGAGACCGAATGTTGTTCGGAGTCTCGGATGGGATCCGGGATATCACGAGGTGATCCAGAATGGTCCGGAGAATAAGATTCATATAAGGAAAGTCCCGTTTCGGAGTTGCGGAATGATTCCGGTGTTTTCATCGGGAATGTTCTAGAAGGTTCCGGAATGTCCGGCACTCCGGGGGGGAGGGTACATGAATGTGTTGTATCAAAGTTGGTATTATTGCATCATGTACTAAGTGTCATCGCTGTCCGAAATAAAGGGTTAATTCAAATCCTAGTTTAAAAAGTCAAACGGCTAGTTTGAAAAGTCAAACTGCCAGTTTTCGGAAAGAGGAGAAGGAGGATTGGTGGAGGCCGAATTGGGGGAGGGTTCCTCCCTTGGCCGGCGCACCACCAAGCCGACTTGGGGAGGGACTCCCCTCCCCTTGGCCGCCGGCCCCTCCCATCTATATAAGGAGGGGCAGGGCTCCCCTCCTAATACACACAAGTTCCTATCTTCTACCTCCGGTTTAGAGCCGTTTCGGTTTAGAGCTTCTAATTGCTTTAGCCTTCGGTTTAGAGCCTTCTAATTGGTTTAGAGCCTTCTAATTGGTGTTTCTAATTACTAGACCACTAATAGCCTCTCTCATACTCCACCATACTCGCACCGGCTTAAGGCGAAGCCCTGCGGGATCTCCCCTCTACTTCTGGTACCACGTCGTTGTGCTGCCGGAATCGCGAGGAGAGTGCTACAACCTCCGCTGCCTGCTGGAACAAGGGAGAGGAAGGTATTCGTCGAGTACCGAACGTGTGACCGACTGCGAGAGCGCTGCCGGAACGCAGCGCCGGAAGGATCGTCTACGCGATCTTGAGATCGGAAAGAGTACGACTACATCACCCACGAGAATCTGCTCTCGTTAAACACTTTGGAATCTTCGAGGGTAAGTTATTCCATCGACTCGTTGCTACAATCTAGTAGATAGATATTGGCTTGTTGGTTTGTATGCGATAGAAAATTTTTGTTTTTCCATGCTACGAAACCCTACAGTGGTATCAGAGCCGTGTCTATATGTAGATCTGTTGCACGAGTAGAACACAATGGTCATTGTGGGCGTTGATGCTTTTATTGTCGATCGCTTCTTGTGTACTTTGCATCTTGCGGTATGTTGGGATGAAGCGGACCGGGCTAACCTTACATGACATCGTTCATGAGACTTGCTCCACGCTTGACATGCAACTTGTATTGCATAAGTGGCTTTACGGGTGCCTGTTTCTCCTAGCATAGTTAAGATCCAATTTACAACGGGTGATTAACAATACTAGTATCAATGTTGTGGTTCTTGTTCGTAAGTTAGAACGACACTTATTGAAAGCCCCAAACCACGTAAAATATTCAAAGAAAGTAGAGGCGTCTAACTTTGTTTTGCAGGGGTGTGCAGTGATGTGATATGGCCATGATTGTGATTATATTTGATGTATGCAATGTTCCTTATTGTAAGTTGGCAACCGGCAGGAGCCATATGGTTGTCTTTAATTTCTGTTAAGACCCGCGTGTCTATTCAAAGTAGTTGTAATAGTTGAAGCCGGTGGACGACAACCATGGAGAAGCATCATTGACCTTGATGCAATGTCGGTGATGATGGAGATCATGTTCATGCTAGAAGATGAAGATCGGAAGCACAATGGAGAAAGGCCATATCATATCACATATTATGAATTGCATGTGATGTTAATCCTTTATGCATCTTGTATTGCTTAGTAGACGACGGTAGCATTATAAGATGATCCCTCATGCACATAAATTTCAAGTCTCAAAGTGTTCACCCTTAGTTAGCACCGTTGCTAAAGCTTGTTGTTTCGAAGCACCACGTGATGATCGGGTGTGTTAGATTCTGCAAGTGTATACAACGTGGGCAAGCCAGATTTGCTCATGCGGAAGCTAAGGTTTGATCTTGACGAGCCTAGCATGTACAGACATGGCCTCAGGAACACGGATTACCGAAAGGTAGAGCATGAGTCATATAGTAGATATGATGAACATGTTGATTGTTCGCCATTGAAGCTATATCAACTCTCGTGATGATCGGTTTTGATGTGGTGGATTTGGTTCGTGTGATCACTAAAACAATGTGAGGGATATTGTTTTGAGTGGGAGTTCACCTAGATTAATTTAATTAGAACTCAATTTATCATAAACTAAATCAAAGTGAATTTGCATAGTTGTTGTAGTCATTGGCATCCGTTTACCACCTTGTGCTTAGTTATAATTGAGATGATAGAACTATAGAATTCTGGTTAGTTACTTTACGAACTGGTATCGTATTGTTTTGAAGTGTTAATCTAAAGTTTAAAAGTCCTATTGCAAACTTTCAGTAAGTTCCGGTTACTCCATGAAGTTTAATGATTAGTATTAAATCAAGAGTAACAATTCCAAGTGTTAGTATATAAGTATCATGTTTGTCTCCATGATTCTTGATATTCAAAGGATTCTCTTAATATCAAGGTTATCTAGGATCTGAAAGAGTTGTTTCAGAAACCATGATGTGTGGAAGATATTGTGATATCTGAAACGAAGTTTTGGTTACAACATGATAGAGTATAATATGGCAAAGTTCATGTTCTCATATTTGATGAGAATTTGCAAAAGGTTGGAGACACTAGTTGTCATAATCCTCCAAAAGGTTTTGGAGAGCAACATTATACTCGTGATTCACCGTTACAAGCTAAAAGTAACTTGATCATGGATAAATCCATGATAAGGGTGAATATTTGATGTAGGTAAAATGTTTACTACACCAAGAGATTACTAAAGAAAGGAATTTGAAAGAACACCAAACATTTGATGATGGTGATCTACTTCATAGTGCAAGTCCAAAGACATTGGTATTTAATTATACACGTTTTGGATTATGTGTCATATGTATGACTCCACTATTGATATTGATAGATTCTTTCAAACAGAAAAGGAAATACTGAAAGAGAATCTCATAAATATATGGCAGAAAAGAAAAGACTAGAATTGTTCAGTTTAAGTATATAGATGATATACATGTTATGGCTATATTCTTTGCTTATTAAACAATGTGGTTCTTAAGTATTTGATACTGAATTTGTTGGTGTGAATCGTCATACGAAACAACACAATTCATGAACTACAATGGCCTAAGTAACTAGCAAAAGAATATGTGATGATGTTCATCGAGAACAAATAAAGGGTTATTGTGTTGCTCGAAGCTTGCCTTCAAAATTTGTTTTATCAGGTATTATGAGAACAAAAGGGTTGTTCAAATAATTGCCTTAATACATAAAAGATGGATGATTCACAAATCTCGTTGGAGAAATCACATCCATAAAACTAGTGCTAAAAATGTCGAAAGACAAATTGATTGAAAAATCACTTAAGAAGTGACATCGCCGTTTAAATTATATTGGAAAGAAAACAAGAAGAAACTCCATGTGGATGGAATTTTGGAGTCTTTTGATTTTGATCACATGACACTTGTGAAACTTTCCTAGAGATAATTAAAACTTCGTTCATAGGCCAAAAGGGAACGAATCACTAGCCTATTGGAACTTGTGCATATTGTTGTACGAAGTCCATTATGTGTAGTCAAGAGCGATGGATTTCAACTTCATATGCTTTCTCCGAAAATTTGAGTGAATATTTGAATATTTACTTAATAAGGATGAAGTATGAAACATTTGAAAAGTTCAAAGACTTCCAAGATGAAGTGCAAAATCATTGTAACAAGAATATAAACAGTTTATGATAAAGATCATAAAGGAAGATATTTGAGTTACAGAGTTTAGCATAATACCTAAGATTTAAGGAATCGTTCCGTGGATCTGCATTTCCCGAAACACCATAAGAGTATGGAGCGTTCGAGATATATAATTAAACCTTGTTTGACATGGTAAGATCGAAGCTGTAATTCATAAAACTGCCATTATATTTTAAAGATTAAAAGCTTTAGAGATTATCATTTTTCCACTGAAAAGAGCTTCATCATAATCCGTTGAAATGACACCATATGTTATGGTTTGGGATAAAACCCAAGTTGTCCTTTCTTAAAACATTGGTATGCTTTGCATAAGAAAGATGTTTGCAACCAAAGTCGGATGAACCTGTCTTTGTATAAACTGTTAAGTATTCCTCCATAAACACCGGAGACAAAAGTGTTTGTTGCTTAGAACGTCAAGTTTCTTTGAGAAGGAATTTTTCGTGAAAAGTTAAGTGGGAGGACAATAGAACTTTGATAAGGTTAAAAGAACCTTAGCTATATGTGCAGAGTTGCGCAGCGCCGAAAAGTGTTCCGGAGGCAGCAATAATGCTCATGGATCACGTGCCTCAAAGGTTGTGGTCATGGAGATCTAAGTTCCTATTGAAACAAGTAGGTCGGGTAAACAATCAAATACCAAGATTTGAGGGTTGAATCATTATTTAAGAATAATGAACCGACTACATGCAAAGAAGCGATGATGAGCCCTGACTCCGTCAAATGGCTTGAAGCCATAAAATCCGTGATAGTTCCATACACGAGAAATCAAGTTTTGAACTTGAAGGACCCTCGAGAAAGGTGTAAGACCTTACAGTCATGTTTGGATCTATAAATAAATAGACATGGATGTTGCACATCTATGAAATAGTCGACATGTTGGGAAAGAGTTCACAAACAATGTTCAAAGGTTGTATATGACAAGATTTGATCTTTCATAGCGATATTTAGTCTAGACGGATTAATGTAGCAACCACTACATATAATTTTGTTATATGGTAGTTGAATAAACAAAACAAGTTCTTCTAATAGAATTGTTACCTAGGACATGTGCGTAACACGGTCCATAGGGTTTTGTTAATTCAAAGGATGCTAAAAGCATATGCAAACTTCAATGGTTGAAGTAAGCATATCGGAGTTGGAATCTTCACTATGATGAAACTGTTAAAAGAGTTTAATTTCATCAGAGACAATGAAGATGCTTGCATTTGCAAGAAATTAAGTGGGAGCGCTAAGACATGTTTCTAATACGTTATGTAGGAGACATATTGTTGATTGGAAGTGATGTATCTTTTTATTAACACAAGATAAGAATTTCATCTCGATGAAAGACTTAGGCAAAACCCAAATATTAGGCATCAATAGACGCTAATATGGTTGTGCCAGAAGTACATAGATAAGATATTGAAGGAGTTCAAATATAGAAACTACAAGAAAGGTTCTTTTCACACAGAAAGGATTGAATGAGTTCAATATTGATGATATATTCGAGTGTATTGACACTTGGTAAGTGAAACAAAGATTCAAGTATAGATTGATACTTGATGTATGAAATCACAAAGAGTATCAATCAAGCTGTGATATGTACAAATCCAGATATGCCCTATGCTCTAAAAGTTGTGAGCATATACCAGAATGATTCGTAAGATGATCATTGAACAATAGTAAGGATATTCTTATGATCTTTTGGAAGAACTAAGAATATATTATTTGTAGAAGTGACAAATAGATGGTTAGTTCATTGTAAAAGTACTACATTGATACTAGTTTTGTCACAAAGTACAAATTAAGTTTATCTCAATCTAAACTAAGGGTGGCACAATATAATGGAAAGTGAGTTCCATAATGGATTTGGATGAGTTCCAAAGTTAAGACATTGTGATAGATACTACAACAAAAGGCTAAGTATATGACTGCTATTTTAGCAGCAAAAGAGGGCATTTGTGTCAAGAAGTTTGTTATCAAACTAGGTGTAGTTCACAGTGGGATAATACTATGAAGATATATTGTGCGACAATATTATCAACATGTTTTAACCCCAAAGAGCTAAAGGTCACACCGAAAGACCAAATTTATACAAAGCCATCTCATTAGAGAATGAGTGATGCGTAGAGACGCAAAGACATGCAATTACACACGGACCTGGAAGTGTCAGATCCGGAGATCATTTTACCACTAGCAATCGTGTACATACAACACCGGAAAGCCATAGGTGTTGAATACACAAAGGTTTGAAACTAGATTATTGACTCTAGTGCAAGTGGGAGACTGTTGGAGATATGCCCAAGAGGCAATAATAAAGTGGTTATTATCATATCTTCACACTTATGATAAATGTTTACATACCATGCTATAATTGTATTAACCGGAAACATTAATACTTGTGTGATTTGTAAACTAAAATAAGAGTCCCTAGTAAAGCCTCTTGTTAAACTAGCTTGTTGGTTAATATATGATCATGGTTTCCTGATCATGAACATAGAGATGTTATTAACAACAGGGTCATATCATTAGGAGAATGATGTGATGGACATACTCCTATAGATAAGCGTAGCATAAAGATCAAGTCATTTTAAATAGTTCAATTGCTATATGCTTTCTGATACATAGTAACCTAATTCCTTCGACCATGAGATCATGCATATCACCTTTGCCGGATGGATGCTTTGATGACATCAAACACCACACCGTAACTGCGTGGCTATAAAGGTGGCATTGAGTGTTCGGAAAGTATTGGTTGAGACACATGGATCAAGAGTGGGATTTGTCCATCCATATGACAGATAGATATACTCTGGGCCCTCTCGGTGTAATGTCATCCAATTAGCTTGCAAGCATGTGACTGGCTCACAAGGGATCACATATCACGGGAACGAGAAAAGAGTACTTATCGGTAACGAGGTTGAACTAGGTATGCAGAGATACCGACGATCATAACCTCGGATAAGAAAACTATCGTGAGACAAAGGGAAATTGGTATCGTATGTAAGTGGTTCATTCGATCGCAAAGTAATCGTAGAAATATGTGGGAGCCATATGAATTTCCAGATTCCTCTATTGGTTATTGTTCGGAGAAGTGTCTCGATCATGTCCGCATAATTCACGAACCGTAGGGAGACACACTTAAGGATTCGACGTTCTTTGAGTAGTTATGGTATTATGAGAAAGAGACCGAATGTTGTTCGGAGTCTCGGATGGGATCCGGGATATCACGAGGTGATCCGGAATGGTCCGGAGAATAAGATTCATATAAGGAAAGTCCCGTTTCGGGGTTGCGGAATGATTCCGGTGTTTTCATCGGGAATGTTCTAGAAGGTTCCGGAATGTCCGGCACTCCGGGGGGAGGGTACATGAATGTGTTGTATCAAAGTTGGTATGATTGCATCATGTACTAAGTGTCATCGCTGTCCGAAATAAAGGGTTAATTCAAATCCTAGTTTAAAAAGTCAAACGGCTAGTTTGAAAAGTCAAACTGCCAGTTTTCGGAAAGAGGAGAAGGAGGATTGGTGGAGGCCGAATTGGGGGAGGGTTCCTCCCTTGGTCAGCGGCCCCTCCCATCTATATAAGGAGGGGCAGGGCTCCCCTCCTAATACACACAAGTTCCTATCTTCTACCTCCGGTTTAGAGCCGTTTCGGTTTAGAGCTTCTAATTGCTTTAGCCTTCGGTTTAGAGCCTTCTAATTGGTTTAGAGCCTTCTAATTGGTGTGTCTAATTACTAGACCACTAATAGCCTCTCTCATACTCCACCATACTCGCACCGGCTTAAGGCGAAGCCCTGCGGGATCTCCCCTCTACTTCTGGTATCACGCCGTTGTGCTGCCGGAATCGCGAGGAGAGTGCTACAACCTCCGCTGCCTGCTGGAACAAGGGAGAGGAAGGTCTTCTTCGAGTACCGAACGTGTGACCGACTGCGGGAGCGCTGCCGGAACGCAGCGCCGGAAGGATCGTCTACGCGATCTTGAGATCGGAAATAGTACGACTACATCACCCACGAGAATCTGCTCTCGTTAAACACTTTGGAATCTTCGAGGGTAAGTTATTCCATCGACTCGTTGCTACAATCTAGTAGATAGATCTTGGCTTGTTGGTTTGTATGCGATAGAAATTTTTTGTTTTTCCATGCTACGAAACCCTACATAAACATTTATCATAAACACAAAGATATAATAATAACCACTTTTATTATTGCCTCTAGGACATATCTCCAACAGTCTCCCACTTGCACTAGAGTCAACTAATCTAGATTACATGGTAATATAACGAACACCCATGGCGGTTTGGTGTTGGTCATGTTTTGCCCTCAGGAGAGGTTTAGTCAACGGATCCGCCGCATTTAGATCTATGTGTACTTTGCAAATCTTTATGTCACCATCTTGGACATGCTCTCGAATAGCGTGAAAACGTAGCTTGATGTGCTTCAGCTTCTTGTCTGACCTTGGTTCTTGCGCATTGGCTATGGCGCCCATGTTATCACAATAGATAGACATTGGGTCCAGCGCACTTGGAACCACACCGAGCTCTGTAATGAACTTCTTCATCCACATCGCCTCTTGTGAAGCCTCTGGAGCAGCTATGTATTCCGATTCAGTTGAAGATCTCGCCACAATGTTTTGCTTTGCACTCGTCCAGCTAACTGATGCACCATTCAAAGTAAATACGTATCCAGATTGAGATTTAGAATCATCCGGATCGGTGTTCCAACTAGCATCGGTGTAACCATTAACAATGAGTTGTTCATCACCTCCATAAGAAAGAACCATATCCTTAGTTCTTCTCAAGTACTTAAGGATGTTTTTGACCGCTGTCCAATGATCCACTCCTGGATCACTTTGATATCTGCTAGTCAAACTAACAGCATATGAAATGTCGGGTCTAGTACATAGCATGGCATACATGAGAGATCCTATGGCCGAGGCATAGGGAGTCTTACTCATCCTTTCTCTATCTTCTACCATTGCAGGACTTTGAGTTTTACTCAAGGTCGTATTGGGAAACATGGGCAAGAACCCTTTCTTGCTATCTTCCATTCCAAACCTTTTTAGAACTTTTTCCAAATATGTACTCTGTGACAATGATATTAGGCGTCTCGATCTATCTCTATAAATCTTTATGCCTAATATGTAAGCTGCTTCGCCAAGATCTTTCATTGAAAAACTATTATTCAAATAATCCTTGACACTATTAAGAAGGTCTACATCATTCCCAATCAACAATATGTCATCTACATATAGTATTAAGAATGCTACATAGCTCCCACTCACTTTCTTGTAAATACAAGCTTATCCATAAGTTTGTACAAAACCAAAGCTTTTGATTCAAAACGTTGATTCCAACTTCGGGATGCTTGCTTAAATCCATATATGGACCGTTGAAGTTTGCATACCTTGTTAGCATCTTTAGGATCGACAAAACCTTTGGGTTGTATCATATACAACTCTTCATCAATGTCTCCATTGAGGAATGTTGTTTTGACATCCATCTCCCATATCTCATAATCATAATATGCAGCGATTGCTAACATAATCCTCACAAACCTTAGCTTCGCTACTGGTGAGAAAGTCTCATCGTAGTCAACTCCTTGAATTTGTCGAAACCCTTTTGCGACAAGTCGAGCTTTATAGACAGTAACATTACCATCAACATCTGTTTTCTTCTTGAAAATCCATTTGTTCTCGACAACCTTCTGGCCATCCGGTAAGTCCACCAAAGTCCATACTCGGTTTTCGTACATGGATCCAATCTCGGATTTCATGGGTTCTTGCCATTTATTGGAATCTGGGATCATCATCGCTTCCTCATATGTCGCAGGGTCATCGGTGTTGTCCACCAACATGACACTCATAACGGGATCATACCAATCAGGAGTGGTACGAGTTCTCGTTGACCTGCGAGGTTCCGTAGTTACTTCAACCGAAGTTTCATGATCAACATCATTTGCTTCCTCTCTTATTGGTGTAGGCGCCACAGGAACTACTTCCAGTGCTGCGCTACTCGCAATTTCGAGAGAAGGTTCAACAACCTCGTCGAGTTCTACTTTCCTTCCAGTCACTTCTTTCGAGAGAAACTCCTTCTCTAGAAAGGATCCATTCTTGGCAACGAAGATCTTGCCCTCAGATCTATGATAGAAGGTATACCCAATAGTTTCCTTCGGGTATCCTATGAAGACGCATTTTTACGCTTTGGGTTCAAGCTTGTCGGGCTGTAACTTCTTTACATAAGCTTCGCAACCCCAAACTTAAGGGACGAGAATTTAGGTTTCTTCCCAAACCATAATTCATACGGTGTCGTTTCAACGGATTTTGATGGTGCCCTATTTAAAGTGAATGCGGCTATTTCTAATGCATAACCCCAAAAGTATAGCGGTAAATCTGTAAGTGACATCATAGAACGAACCATATCTAAGAGAGTTCGATTACGATGTTCGGACACAACATTACATTATGGTGTTCCCGGCGGTGTCAATTGTGAAAGTATTCCGCATTTCTTCAAATGATCGCCAAACTCGTAACTTAGATATTCACCTCCATGATTAGATCGTAAAAAAAATAATCTTCTTGTTACATTGATTCTCTACCTCACTTTGAAATTCCTTAAACTTATCGAAAGTTTCGGACTTATGTTTCATGAAATAGATATACCCATATCTACTCAAGTCATCCGTGAAGGTAAGAACATAGCGATAACCACCGCGCGATGCTACACTCATTGGACCACACAGATCAGTATGTATGATTTCCAATAATTCCGTATCTCACTCCATCATACCAGAAAATGGAGTCTTAGTCATTTTACCCATCAGACATGCTTCGCAACTTTCAAGTGATTCAAGAAGTCCATCAGAATGGAGTTTCTTCATACGCTTCACTCCAATGTGACCAAGACGACAGTGCCACATATAGGTCGAGTTATCGCTCAATCTCAAATGTTTAGCTTCAATGTTATTAATGTGTGTATTTCCACAATCGAGATTCAATAAGAAAAGACCATATATCAAAGGTGCATGTGCATAAAACATATTACTCATATAAATCGAACAACCATTATTCTCGGACTTAAAAGTAACCGTCTCGTAATAAACATGATCCGGATATAATGTTCATGCTCAACGCAGGCACCAAATAATAATTATTTAAGTATAAAACTAATCCCGATGGTAGATGAAGAGGTAGCGTGCCGAACGCGATCACATCAACCTTTGATCCATTTCCAACGCGCATCGTCACCTTGTTCTTCGCTAGCTTCCGTTTATTCTGCAGCACCTGTTTCGAGTTACAAATATGAGCAACTGAACCATTATCAAATACCCAGGCACTACTACGAGTACTAGTGAGATACACATTAATAACATGTATATCAGATATACCTTTCTTCTTGATGTTTCCATTCTTCAAATCCGCCAAGTACTTAGGGCAATTCCGCTTCCAGTGACCTTCTCCCTTGCAGTAAAAGAACTCAGTATCAGGCTTAGGCCCAGCCTTGATTTTCTTCGCTGGCACGGTAACTTTCTTACCGCCCTTCTTGAAGTTTCCCTTTTTCTTAGACTTGCCTTGCTTCTTGAATTTGGTGGTCTTATTGACCAACAACACTTGGTGCTCTTTCTTGATCTCCTCTTCTGCAGACTTTGACATGGAGAAGAGTTCGGGCAACGACTTGTCCATGTTTTGCCTATTGTAGTTCACCACAAAGTTCTTGTAACTTGGTGGTAGTGATTGGAGGACACGGTGAATCCCCAAAGCATTAGGAATCACTATACCTAAGCTTTGAAGCTTGCTTGCGTGCCCAGACATCTTAAGCACGTGCTCACTGATGGAGCTGCCCTCTTCCATCTTGCAGTTAAAGAACTTTTCAGAAGCCTCATAACTCTCAACTGACGCGTGAGCCTCAAATATCATTTTGAGTTCACGGACAATATCATTTGGGTCATGGTTCTCAAACCTTTTCTGAAGCTCCGATTCCAAACCATACAAGATAGCACACTGAACTGTGGAGTACCGATTCTTCCGAGTGAGGAAAACATTCTTTACCTCATCGGTAGCATTAGCTACAGGCGGGTCACCCAGCGGTGCATCCAGCACATAGGTCAAATTACCAGCATTGAGGACAATCCTCAAATTGCGGAACCAATCCGCGAAGTTGCTTCCATTGTTTTTCAACTTTTCTTTCTCTAGGAACGCATTAAAATTGATGGTAGGGGCCGCCATTGATCTACAACGTATTTGCAATAGTTTAGACTAAGTTTATGACAAATTGAGTTCTAATTAATAGTTAAATTAATCTAGGTGAACTCCCACTCAAAATAATATCCCTCAAATTGCTTTAGTGATCACACGAACCAAATCCACCACATCAAAACCGATCATCACGAGAGTTGATGTAGCTTCAATGGCGAACAATCAACATGTTCATCATATCTACTATATGACTCATGCTTTACCTTTCGGTGATCCGTGTTCCGAGACCATGTCTGTACATGCTAGGCTCGTCAAGATCAAACCTTAGCTTCCGCATGAGCAAATATGTCTTGCTCACATTGTATACACTTGCAGAATCTAACACACCCGATCATCACGTGGTGCTTCGAAACAATGAGCTTTAGCAACAGTGCTTACTAAGGATGAACACTTTATAACTTGAAATTTTTGTGCTTGAGGGATCATCTTATAATGCTACCGCCGCGAACTAAGCAATACAAGATGCATAAAAGGATTAACATCACATGCAATTCATAATATGTGATATGATATGGCCTTTCTTCTTGTGCTTCCGATCTCCATCTTCAAGCACGAACATGATCTCCGTCATCACCGGTATGGCGTCAAGGTCAATGGAGCCGCTTCATGGTTGTCGTCCACCAGCATCAACTATTACAACTACTTTGAATAGACACACAGGTCTTAACGGAATTAAAAAAGCTCCTGCCGGTTGCCGACTTACAATAAGGAGCATTGCATACATCATATATAATCACAATCATGGCCATATCACATCACAGCACACCCCTGCAAAACAAAGTTAGACGCCTCTAATTTTCTTTGCATATTTTACGTGGTTTGGGGCTTTCAATAAGTGTCGTTCTAACTTACGAACAAGAACCACAACGTTGATGTTTGAACTATCAAGTGTCCGTTGTAAATTGAATCTATACTATGATGGGAGAGACAGACACCCGCAAAGCCACTTATGTAATACAAGTTGCATGTTAAGCGTGGAGCAAGTCTCATGAACGATGTCATGTAAGGTTAGCCCGGGCCGCTTCATCCCATCATACCGCAAGATGCAAAGTACACAAAAGGCAATTGATAATAAAAGCACCACCACCCACAATGACCATTGTGTTCTACTCGTGCAACAGATCTACATATAGACACGGCTCTGATACCAATGTAGGGGTTCGTATCATGGAAAACAAAAAAATTCTACCGCATGCATACAAACAAGCCAAGATCTATCTACTTGATCGTAGCAACAAGTCGATAGAAGCACTCACCCTCGAAGATTCCAAAGCGGTTAACGAGAGCAGATTCTCGTGGGTGATGTAGTCGTACTCTTGCCAATCTCAAGATCGCGTAGACGATCCTTCCGGAGCTGCATTCTGGCAGCGCTTCAGTAGTTGGTCACACGTTCGGTACTCGATGAAGACCTTCCTCTCCCTTGTTCCAGCAGGCAGCGGAGGTTGTAGTTCTCCCCTCGTGATTCCGGCAGCACGACGTCGTGGTGTCGGAAGTAGAGGGAAGATCCCGCGGGACTTTGCCTAAGCCAGTGCGAGTTATGGTGGATCTAGGGTTTCTCGGTGATCTAGGGTTTAGAAGATCGGGAGGAGGAGGAGGTGTCAGCGGCGGCTAGGGCGACGGCGACGGACCGACGGCGGCGCGAGGCGGCGGCGGCGCGGGTGTGGAGGGGCTAGGGCTTGGTTGTTTAGGGCAGCCCTCCCCCTCTATTTATGAGAGGGGGTAGCCTTGGGAGGGGTGGGTTTGAATCCAAACCCAAGTTGGATTGAGAGAAGGACTTATTTCTTCTTTCACTAGGAAACCATTGTTCCAGTTTGACTTTTCAAACTTCCCGTTTAACTTTCAATTTAGAGATTTAATTCTCTCTTGCAAATGCCCACACCAAGTGACCTAAGATATGATCCAAGCATTCCACTTACCCATGACACATTCATGGACCATTCCCCTTCCGGACCGGTGAACCTTCTAGACCCTTCTAGAACCTCTCCGATGAAAACATCGGAATCTTTCCCGAACGCCGGAATCGGAATTTCCTTATATGAATCTTATTCTCCGGACCATTCCGGATCTCCTCGTGATATCCCGGATCCCATCCGAGACTCCGAACAACATTCGGTATCCCTACTAACATTCCATATCTACTAAACAACATTGAATCCTTAAGTGTGTCTCCCTACAGTTCATGAATTATGCGGACATGACCGAGACACCTCTCCGATCAATAACCAATAGAGGAATCTGGAAATTCATATGGCTCTCACATATTTCTACGATTACTTTGCGATCGAATGAACCACTTACATACGATACCAATTTCCCTTTGTCTCACGATAGTTTACTTATCCGAGGTTTTGATCGTCGGTATCTCTGCATACCTAGTTTAACCTCGTTACCGATAAGTACTCGTTTCTCGTTCCCATGATACGTGATCCCTTGTGAGCCAGTCACATGCTTGCAAGCCAATTGGATGACATTCCACCGAGAGGGCCCAGAGTATATCTATCCGTCATATGGATAGACAAATCCCACTCTTGATCCATGTGCCTCAACACATACTTTCCGAACACTCAATGCCACCTTTATAGCCACCCAGTTACGGTGTGGTGTTTGATGTCATCAAAGGATCCTTCCGGTGATGGTGATTAGCATGATCTCATGGTCGAAGGAATTAGGTTACTATGTATCAGAAAGCTTATAGCAAATGAACTATTGAAATGACTTGATCTTAATGCTACGCTTATCTATAGGAGTATGTCCATCATACCATTCTCCTAATTACATGATCTTATTGTTCATAACATCTCAATGTTCATGATCGAGAAACCACGATCATCTATTAACCAATAAGCTAGTATTATAAAGAGGCTTTACTAGGGACTCTAATTTAGCTTAAAAATCACACAAGTATTAATGTTTCCGGTTAATACTGTTATAGCATGAATGTAAACATTTATCATAAACACAAAGATATAATAATAACCACTTTTATTATTGCCTCTACGGCATATCTTCAACAGTTTCCCCTTGTCCCGCCCTCGCTGCTACACCCCTCCCACCCTCGCCGCCAACCCCGGCTTATATAAGCAGTACCCCTTGTCGGAGACCCTCACACTCTCTCACAGCTCCCCAGCCGACCAGCCTGAAACTCCGGCGAACTTTCCCCTTTCACTCACTCTCCCCTCCCCACCAGCCATGGCCGAGAGATACCCGGCGACGGTGCGGCAGCGAACGGCTTCGGCCGGCGCACCCTGCAGGCCTGGGAGGCGCGCCTGCTATACGAGGCCGTCTACATGGCGCCGCCGGACACGCGGAACCCTCCGGGGTGGAAGCTCACCGCATGCGGCATCCCTATACCGTCGGCGTCGACGCCGGAGGAACTGTCGTACGAGATAGCGGAGTATATCGCGGCCATGGACGACCCCTCCGCCGCCGAATCGTCGGACAACCTCCTATACTGGGAGGATTTCTTTGCTGATCGTCGTGCCTAGGAGATCGCTCGCCATGAAGGGCCGTCCAACGAGTCGCCGCCGAAGCGCAACAACTCGGCGGGTCGCCGGCGTTGGTGGAGTGTGCCAGGCCCCACGCCGAGGGCCGTGCTGGAGCACATCAACGTCGGCAACACGCTGTGTCTGGGCTTCCCGCGAACTCCCACGCCGGCGTCGAGTTCAGGGAGGCGTCCTCCGGCGAACTGGATGCTGAGGAGGATGGCCAGCATGAGCTCGTCCTCCTCCGCCTCGGCATCCCACTCCTCTGGCTCAGCGCCGCTGGGCACGCCGACAGCACCTTCGTCGGGGTTGCGCGCAGTCAAGCGCGAGGCGGGCTCGCATGTGCGCTCGCCGCCGCGGACACGCTCGCGCGGCATCGTCATCGGCGAGCCATGGGCGACGGCGTCGCCAACCGGCCACCTGCGCCTTCGCCGCCCCAAGACTGAAGACTCGGCGCCGCCCCAAGACGGCGCCTTGAGGATGGCGCTGGAGCAGTCGCTCCGCGACTCGGCGCCGCAGCCTCCGCCGGTGGATCCCTCCTCGCTGGACATCCTGGAATGGTTCAGGAAGGACTGGGAGAATGCGGAGCGGCAGCGCATCCTCGGCCTGCAGCAGCAGCAGGCCGAGGAGCAGGCGGCCCGGCGACTGGCGTTGTCCGGGCACGAGCTCGCCTACCAGGGCGCCCCGCTTTCCGTCCTCGACGACGACGAGGATGAAGGCCCATCCTACCAGCCGTGGAGGTTCGGCGACCCAGGCCAGGGGAGCTCCCGCCAGAACCAGCCGCCGAGCGACGACGACGATGGCGGCGAGGATGACGGCCACGCCGACCCCGGCTACACGGCGTTCTACAGCAACTTCGGCATTTAGAATAGTGAAGGCACCGGCGGCGGCCTTTTTTAAGTTTATTATGTACTAGTTTAGTTTAAATTTGATGTAATCCGCCTATATTCGTCCAATTTAATGAAATTCGTTCATCTTTAATGAATTTTAGCCGAACTTGGGAACTCGGCATAGGTACGCGAGTGAGAAATTGTGTGTACCCAGGCCAAAAACTAGTTTCGTCCGGCCGAAAACTAATTTCGTCTGGCCGAAAATAAGTTTTTGGCATGAGTTCGTCCAATGAGTGGAGATGAGATGCCCTTATTATAACGGGCACGAGGCAAAAAAATACAGGTAGGGTTTGCGTCGTAGCAATGTAGGATTAGTGGCCGCATAGGTGCAAAATTAAGGAAAGCAGTCAGATCAGTGCATACTACATAGCCTCTTTGTCATGTGATCGTGCAGAAGCAGATCAAGATAAAACCACGATGCATGCAGACGCAGGAGATCCGATGAGCAGGAGGGGGGAGTGGTACTGTTGGCCCAGACCCGGCAGTACTTTCAGCCGGGACGTTGCGACGAGACAACCTGTAGCAATTTCGTAGTCCGTCGAGTACTTTCCGACGAAGGCTTCCGCTAATTAGCAATAGTAATCTCCACGTATATGCTAGCCTTGACTAGGTCTTTCAGCCAAGCTAATTACGTAGTATCTGATCGCTAAGCCAACTAGTAGATCGATCTTGCTAGCTCGATACACCTGCCTGGAAACCGAGTTGATTGCCACACGCGCGTATCGCGCGTGTCTCCTTTTTTATTTCTGTCTCGATCGTACACGGTGTTATTTTTACAGGGGCTTACACACGTATATATAGCAGATTTAGTATAGCTAACCTAGTAGGATTAGGACATCTAATTCCTACTCTATTCGGCTACCCGTGTCTCTCGGATAGTATCCGTACTACGACGTGCTTATTCCTAACAATCACCCCCTAAGCACGACGTGCTCTCTTCTACACCGACCTGGATTCCAAATACGCCAGCTACTTCGCGTAGGCGTTACTGTTGGCTTTACTTTCGCCACTTCAACCATCATCTTCGACAGTGCTTTCGTCGACTCTTGTGGCACCCATGTCGCCGACATTGCTTTCGCCGGCTTCTCTATGGCTTCACGTCGACCCTTCTCATCCGCGTCCTTCTTTTTCGTGTCCTCCTTGTCGATGTCGTCCATGACCGTGCCTTCGATCTTCACCGGTTCCTTGATGAACAAACATTGATTTTCGTAGTTCATCTTCACCAGATTATCAGCCGTCCGAAGTTTCTTTATTGGATAGTAGTCCAACACGCGTCTCATGCGTGCTCGCGTCGGTCGTAGTCGTCTCAGCTCTAGTGCAGTCGGAGGCTGTACGACATACTCTTCCGCGCCCGACATAGCGCTTGTTTCTTCATTTACCGAACCTCCTGGCTCCTTGCCGAGTAAATACAATCCTCGACATTGTCCTCCTCCACGTTCATTTGTGCGAAGGACCTCATGTTGGTATAAATCCAACACGTGTCTCCTTTCCGGTACTATCGGATGAGACACCGAAGTCACCATGACATTTTCCTTCTGATCAGCTGAACTTGCACTCGCATCAGCCGAACCTCCAAATTGATCAGCTTCTGGTGACGAGAAAATCCCGTCCGTGTCGCTACAAGCGTCCGGTCCAGGACTTGCAAATTCCTCCTGATCAGGATCTAGACCCGCTGGCCTGCATGGCCACCTACATGCTCCTGGATTTCCACATGCAGTTCCTCCTGCTGCTGAAATTCCACGTGCAGCTCCTCCTACTGATGGGCTGCTTCCGATCAAAGAGCCTTCTCCTGAACTAGCTTCTTGCCTGTTTTCTGGGCAGGCTAGCCCTGGCCTGACTAGACCTACTTCTTTTGGTCCGTCAACTTCTGGCGTTTCTGGGTCGCCAGCCCCTAGACCATCTTCTGATCTATTTTCTGGGTCTCCGCATGAAGCCCCTCTCGGCAGATCACTTTCTTTTGGACCGCCTCTTTCTGGCGTTTCTGGGCCGCCAGCCCCTAGACCTTCCCTTGGCCCGGGCTCCACACGTGAAGCTCCTCCTCCTGGGATGCCGAGCAGAATACATGCGCCGGGTCTTGAAGGGAATATGCCCGAGAGGCAATAATAAAGTGGTTATTATCGTATTCCTATTTATGATAAATGTTTATTTTACATGCTATAATTGTATTAATACGGAAACGTTAATACATGTGTGTTTAATAAACAAACAGAAAGTTCCTAGTTATGCCTCTCTCATAAACTAGCTCGTTGATTAACAAGATGATCAAGGTTTCCTGATCATGGACATTGGATGTTGTTAATAACGAGGTCACAACATTAGTGTAATGGTGTGATGAACATTCATCCGAAGTATAGCATTACGATCAAAGTCATTGAGTTTATATTGCTATAACAACTTACGAAGTGATCCTAATCCTTAGACCATGAGATCATGTCAATCACTAACACCGGAAGAGTTTCTTGATAACATCAAACGTCACACCGTAACAGGGTGATTATAAAGATGGATTCAGAACTACTAAAGTGTTATGTTGAGGCCCATGGATCGAGAGTGGAATTTGTTCATCCCGATGACGGATAGATATACTCTGGGCCCTCTCGGTGATATCACATTGATTAGCTTGCAAGCAAGTGATTTGATCACTAGAATGTTATATCACAGGAACGAGAAAAGAGTGCATGTCGGTAACGAGATTAAACTAGGTATGGAGATACCGATGATCGAATCTCGGACATGTAATATATCGCGAAACAAAAGGATTAAGATACTAGCGTAAAAGGTTCCGACGATCACAAGAAAGTCATCGTTGAATGTGTGGGAGTCAGTATGGGTCTCCAGATCCCGCTTCTGATTATTGATCCGAGAGGGGTCTCGATCATGTCCGCATTATTCGCGAACCGTAGGGTGACACACTTAAGAGACACCGACATCCATTTGGAGCAAAAGTTTCATGCCGAAAAGAAAAGGAAAGCGCAGGAATTTATTTCACTAGACACCGAAACTGTTTCGGTTGAAATTGCTGAAACTGGTTCTGCATGTGAAATGAAATACTAGCAAGGGGTTTTATGTGAATGTTTGTTAATTAAAGTAATTAACAAAATTCTGAATAAATAAATAAAAGAGTTTTATTTAAATGAGAGCTTGCATTAAATTTGGTGGAAATTTAATGCATGTGAGTGGATTTTTGAGTGGAGGCTTTTTAATGGGAGTGGAGGCTTTTCATTTTGAGTGGGAGCTCCACCCACATGAATGTGGAAGAGGTGGGGGCAGCCCCATGGCTGGGCGCCATGCCCCTTGGGTGCCCCCCCTCTCCCCTATAAAAGGCCCCCCTCTCCTCCTCTCACACCACACCTCCTCGTGAAGGATCTCTCTCCCCCTCTAGAATTTATTCCCCATGGTCTCGGACTAGCGAGATACATGTTCCCGGTGGCTTTTCGGCAAGAAAGAGTTGTGCTTCCGCTGCATCGCTGGAGCGAGGAGGCGGAGGTTGCTCGGTGCCTCGAACGTGTGTGCGAGCACGGATGCGCTGCTGTTTTGCGGCGCTAGGACTTCCTCTCGATCTTGAGATCGGCAAGAGATCGTCTACATCAACCACGAGTTTGGACTCGTTAAGCTTTGTCGGTCTTCAAGGGTATGTTCTCTACGGATATACATCCGCCCGTTGTTTGTATCTAGTAGATAGATCTTGGTACATAGTTGTTCCCATCGTAGGAAATTTTTTGTTTTCTATGCTGCGAACCCTACAGTGGTATCAGAGCCGGATCTATGCGTAGATGCTTTGCACGGGTAGTACACATATGAGTATGTGGGCGATGATGATCATTTTATTGCTTCTTAGTTGTACTTTGGATATTGGTGGCATAGTGGGATGAAGCGGCCCGGACAAACTTTACATGTCCTCGCACATGAGACCTGTTCCACGCTTGACATGCAACTAGTTTTGCATAAGTGGCTAGCGGGTGTCTGTCTCTCCTACTATAGTCAATATCTAATTTGCAACGAGTTGTCAACAATTTGGTTATCCTCGTTGTGGTTCATGTTCGTAGGTAAGAACGGTTCTATCTTTGAAAGCCCTAAGCCACGTAAAATTTGCAATGGATAAATTAGAGGCGTCTAGTTTAGATTGTTGCTGGGCTAGTGTTATGATATGGTGATGTTGTAAGTAGAAGTATGAGATGATACTCTTACAACATACATAACGTGTAAACTCCATAGACCTTGGATTTACACATAAAGGTATGATAGTGATCATACCACGGTGCACATGATAGAGATCATATGCGAGAACCATATCATTCCACTAATAAACATGTGATGTTTGATAGCATCTTATATTGCTTGTTTGGCGTTTTATTAGCATAATAAGATGATCCCTCATTTAGATATCAAGATAAAAATGTGTTCTTCCTTAAGTATGCACCGACAATGTTTCGTCGCTTCAAGACATCACGTGATGATCGGGTGTACTTGAATCCACGAGCATATCTCGGGTGTAAGACAGTTACACACGCGAATACTAAGGTTCTTACTTGGCGAGCCTAGCATGTACAGACATGGCCTCGGAACACGGACCGAAAGGTTAAGCATGAGTCATATGTTTTGATATGATGACCATATGGATGCTCGCCTTTGAAGCTACGCCGACTCACGTGATGATCGGACTTGGTGTAGTGGATTTGGTTCATGTAATCACCAAAAAGACACGAGGGATGTCGTTTTTGAGTGGGAGTTCATTTCTAATTTGGATTAGTAGAACTCAATTTATCATAAATTAAATCAAAGTGAATTTGCATAATTTGTTGTAGTCATTGGCATTCGTTCACCACCTTATGCATAGTTGTAATTGAGATAATAGAACTATAGAATTCTGGATATTTACTTTACGAACTGGTATCGTATTGTGTTGAGTGTCAATCAAAGTTTAAAGTCCTATTGCAAACTTTCAGCAAACTCTATTTACTCCGTGAAATTTAATAATTGGTATTAAATCGAGAGTAACAATTCCAGTGTTAGTATCTTAAGTATCATGTTTGCCTCCACGATTCTTGATTGTTTTAATATCAAGTTTATCTAGGAGCTGAAAGAATTGTTTCAGAAACCATCATGTGTGGCAGATATAACGATATCTGAAACAATGTTTTGGTTGCAATATGATAGAGTATAATATATGTTCTCATATTGGATGAGAATTTATGAAGGTTGGAGATGCTAGACATCCTAATCATCCAAAAGGATTTTGGAAAGTAATGTTATACTCACGATTCGCCTTTATAAGCTAAAGTAGCTTGATCATGAAAGTCGTCATGATAAGGGTGAATAGAATATGTATGTAAAATGTTTACTACACTAAAAGATTACTAAAGAATGGATTTTGAAAGAATACCGATCATTTTGATGATGGTGATCTACTTCAAAGTGCAAGTCCAAAGGTATTATTATTTGAATATACACGCTTTGGACTATGTGTCATGTATATGGCGCCACTTTTGATGTTGATAGATTCTTTTAAAAGGAAAAGGAAATGCTGAAAGAGAATCTATAAAATATATTTGGCAGAAAAGAAAAGATTGGAAATATCCAATTTAGGTATATGGATGATATACATGTTATGGTTGTATTCTTTGCTTGTTAAACAATGTGGTTCTTGGGTATTGTATACCGAATTGGTTGGTATGAAATTTCATACGGAACAATGCAATTCATGAACCACAATGACATAAGTAACTAGCAAGAGAATATGTGATTATGTTCATCGAAAACAAACAAACCGTTGTTTGTATTTCTCGTTGACATCAAAGCTTGACTTCAAGATTTGTTTTAATAATTGTTATTTGAATCAGGTATTATGAGAACAAAGGTTGTTCAAATAATTACCGTATTCCATATAAGATGGATGATTTACAAATCTAGTTGGAGAAATCACATCCATAAAACCTAATGCTAAAATGTCGCAAGACAAATGATTGAAAGATCACTTACGAAGTGACATCGCTGTTTAAATTATATTGGAAAGAAAACATGAAGAATCTCCATATTCATGGATTTTTGGAGTCTTTGATTTGATCAAGTGATGCTTGTGAGACTTTCCACGTGATAATTAAAACTTCGTTCAAAGGCCAAAGAAGAACGAACGACTAAATTATTGGAATTTATACATATCGATGTATGTAGTCCATTATGTGTAGTCGTAAGCGATGTGTTTCAACTTCATATACTTTCTCTGGAAATTTGAGTGAATATTCACTTAGTGAGAAAGAAGTATGAAATATTTGAAAAACGTTTTCAAAGACTTTCAAGATGAAGTGCAAAATCATTTTAAACAAGAAAATAAATGGTTTATGATTTTATCATAAGGGATTTGTTTGAGTTACAAGTGTAACAAGAAAATAAATGAATTATGATTTTATCATAAAGGGATTTATTTGAGTTACAAGTGTAACAAGAAAATAAATGAATTATGATTTTATCATAAAGGGATTTATTTGAGTTGCAAGTTTAGCAAAACACCTAGATTTACATCTCCCGAAACACCATAGGAGTATGGAGTGTTTGAGATTTGTAATGAAACCTTGTGAGACATGGTTGGATCAAAGGTGTTATTTATAAAACTGCCATTATGTTTTAAAAGATTAAAGCTTTAGAGACTTCCGCTTTTACACTGAAAAGAGCTCCATCTAGATCCGTTGAAATGACACCATGGAAGTTATGGTTTGGGGTAAAACCCAAGTTGTCATTTCTTAAATTTTGGTATACTAAACATAAGTAAGATGTTTACAACCAAAGTCGGATGAGCATGTCTTTGTAGGTTATTTCGAATAACAATTGGTTATTCCTCCATAACACCAAGGACAAAAGGGTTTGTCGCTTGAAATGTAAAGTTTCTTGAAGAAGGAATTTTTCATAAATGTTAAGTGGGAGGACAATAGAACTTTGATAAGGCTAACGAACCTTAGCTAAATGTGCTGAGTTGCGCAGCGCCGGAAATGGTTCTGGAGGCTGCCATAATGCTCATAGCTTATGTGCCTCAAAGGTTGTGGTCACGGAGATCTAAAGTTCTTATTGAACCAAGTCGGTCGGATAAACAATCAAATACTAAGATTTGAGAGTAAATCATCATTGTTTGACAATGATTAACCGACTATATGCAAAGAAGCAATGATGGGCCCTGGCTCCGTCAAATGGCTTGAAGCCATAAAATCCGTGATAGTTCCATACACGAGAAATCAAGTTTTGAACTTGGAAGACCCTCCGGAAAGGTGTAAAAACCTATCGGTCGTATTTGGATCTATAAAGAAACAGACATGGATGTTTCACATCTATGAAATAGTCGACATGTCGTAAAGTATTTTATGACAATGTTCAAGGAGTTGACTATGACAAGATTTGATCTTTCATAGCGATATTTAGTCTGAACGGATTAAAGTAGCAACCACTACATATAATTTGGTATATGGTAGATGAATAAACAAAACAAAGTTCTTCTAATAGAATGGTTACCTAGGACGTGTACATGACACGGTCCAAAGGGTTTTGTTAAATTCAAAGGATGCTAAAAGGGCATGCAAACTTCAATGGTTGAAGTAAGCATCGCGGAGTTGGAATCTTCACCATGATGAAAAGGAGTTTTCCATCAGGAGACGATGAAGATGCTTGCATTTGCAAGAAATTAAGTGGGAGCGCTGAGACATATTTCTAATACATTATGTGAAGGACATCTTGTTAATTAGAAATGATGTATCTTTTATTGACAAAGGATAAGAATTTCATTTCGATGAAAGACTTAGGCAAAACCCGAATATTTAGCGTGAATGTCTATAGTGGATAGACTGTAACGCCAATATGGTTGTGCCAAACGTATATATATGAGATATTGAAGGAGTTCAATATAGAATCAACAAGAAACGGTTCTTGTCGCATGGAAAGGAATTGAATCAAGATTCAAGTGTATCGACACTTGATAAGTGAAACAAGATTCAAGTGCTTTGACACTTGATGAGTGCAATCACGAGAATGTTTTGATCAATCATACCATGATATGTACACATCCAGATATGTCCTATGCTCTAAGTGTTATGAGCATATACCAGAATGAATCATAAAATGATCATTGGACGATAGTGAGGATATTCTTATGATCTTTTAGAAGAACTAAGAATATATTTGTGTAGAGGTGACAAACAATTACAAATAGTTCATTGTAAAGCGTTACATTGATACTAGTTTTTGTCACAAGATACAAATTAAGTTTATCTCAATTTAAACTATGGGTGGCACAATATAATGGAAAGGAGATTCCATGATGTATTTGGAAGAGTTCCAAAATTAAGACATTGTGACGAATACTACAACAAAACGCTAAGTATATGACTGCTATAGTAGCAGCAAAGGAGGGAATTTGTGTCAAGTAGTTTGTTATCAAACTAAGGTGTGGTTCGCAACGGGCTAACACTAAAGATATATTGTATGACAATAGTATCGATGTGTTTTAACCCCAAGGAACTAAAGGTCTCACCAAAAGACCAAATTTATACAATGCCATCTCATTGGAGAATGAGTGATGCGTGGAGACGCAAAGACATGCAAATACACACGGACCTGAGCGTCAGATCCGTAGATTATGTTAACCACTTGCAATTGCGTATATGGAACACCAGAAAGCCATAGGTGTTCAATACGCAAAGTTCTCAAACTAGATTATTGTCTCTAGTGCAAGTGGGAGACTGAAGGGAATATGCCCGAGAGGCAATAATAAAGTGGTTATTATCGTATTCCTATTTATGATAAATGTTTATTTTACATGCTATAATTGTATTAATACGGAAACGTTAATACATGTGTGTTTAATAAACAAACAGAAAGTTCCTAGTTATGCCTCTCTCATAAACTAGCTCGTTGATTAACAAGATGATCAAGGTTTCCTGATCATGGACATTGGATGTTGTTAATAACGAGGTCACAACATTAGTGTAATGGTGTGATGAACATTCATCCGAAGTATAGCATTACGATCAAAGTCATTGAGTTTATATTGCTATAACAACTTACGAAGTGATCCTAATCCTTAGACCATGAGATCATGTCAATCACTAACACCGGAAGAGTTTCTTGATAACATCAAACGTCACACCGTAACAGGGTGATTATAAAGATGGATTCAGAACTACTAAAGTGTTATGTTGAGGCCCATGGATCGAGAGTGGAATTTGTTCATCCCGATGACGGATAGATATACTCTGGGCCCTCTCGGTGATATCACATTGATTAGCTTGCAAGCAAGTGATTTGATCACTAGAATGTTATATCACAGGAACGAGAAAAGAGTGCATGTCGGTAACGAGATTAAACTAGGTATGGAGATACCGATGATCGAATCTCGGACATGTAATATATCGCGAAACAAAAGGATTAAGATACTAGCGTAAAAGGTTCCGACGATCACAAGAAAGTCATCATTGAATGTGTGGGAGTCAGTATGGGTCTCCAGATCCCGCTTCTGATTATTGATCCGAGAGGGGTCTCGATCATGTCCGCATTATTCGCGAACCGTAGGGTGACACACTTAAGAGACACCGACATCCATTTGGAGCAAAAGTTTCATGCCGAAAAGAAAAGGAAAGCGCAGGAATTTATTTCACTAGACACCGAAACTGTTTCGGTTGAAATTGCTGAAACTGGTTCTGCATGTGAAATGAAATACTAGCAAGGGGTTTTATGTGAATGTTTGTTAATTAAAGTAATTAACAAAATTCTGAATAAATAAATAAAAGAGTTTTATTTAAATGAGAGCTTGCATTAAATTTGGTGGAAATTTAATGCATGTGAGTGGATTTTTGAGTGGAGGCTTTTTAATGGGAGTGGAGGCTTTTCATTTTGAGTGGGAGCTCCACCCACATGAATGTGGAAGAGGTGGGGGCAGCCCCATGGCTGGGCGCCATGCCCCTTGGGTGCCCCCCCTCTCCCCTATAAAAGGCCCCCCTGTCCTCCTCTCACACCACACCTCCTCGTGAAGGATCTCTCTCCCCCTCTAGAATTTATTCCCCATGGTCTCGGACTAGCGAGATACATGTTCCCGGTGGCTTTTCGGCAAGAAAGAGTTGTGCTTCCGCTGCATCGCTGGAGCGAGGAGGCGGAGGTTGCTCGGTGCCTCGAACGTGTGTGCGAGCACGGATGCGCTGCTGTTTTGCGGCGCTAGGACTTCCTCTCGATCTTGAGATCGGCAAGAGATCGTCTACATCAACCACGAGTTTGGACTCGTTAAGCTTTGTCGGTCTTCAAGGGTATGTTCTCTACGGATATACATCCGCCCGTTGTTTGTATCTAGTAGATAGATCTTGGTACATAGTTGTTCCCATCGTAGGAAAATTTTTGTTTTCTATGCTGCGAACCCTACAGGTCTGCCTACTGTTGTTGGTGGCCATCCTTCTGTGCCATTGCCTTCATCATGCAACGCCACGTCTTCTCGATCCTGGACGTCGTGTCCGGCGATGTTGGTAGTCCGAGTACTCTCCGGTTGCGCTTCCGAGCTTGAGGTTAACTCCTTCTCAGAACTTGACATGTTCACGCCGATTTCTTTTGACACCTTGGTCGCCGTACTTGGCGTCGCCACACTTGACAAACCAACCGGGGTTACTTCCGGTTCTACCAATGTCATCTCGTCGTTCAAGACAGTCTCCTGCTGTCCCACGTGAACACTAGTGTCGTCGACACCTGCGCATACTACCTTGATCGCTCCCCACACATCCTTCGCCGATTTCTTTCCGACGAGGTGTTGTAGCATGTCTGTCGGCATAACCGAGTAGAGCGCCATCAATGCTTGGCTACCCTCTCGGTACTTCGCACCTCCCTTGACGTACTCATCGCCACCGGGATCGATGGCTTCCCAAATCTGCTGACCTTCCATGGCGCACTGCATCACAAACGCCCATAGGCCGTAGTGCTTGCGATCCAAACGCGGATACAACTCCGCGCCCACCGTCTCAAACGCTGGTGCCGAGCTCTCGCCAAACTTCACCATCGCCATGACCTCCTAGTACTTTCAGCAGATCACGAACGACAATCTTGGCTCTGATACCAATTGTTGGCCCAGATCCGGCAGTACTTTCAGCCGGGACGTTGCGACGAGACAACCTGTAGCAATTTCGTAGTCCGTCGAGTACTTTCCGACGAAGGCTTCCGCTAATTAGCAATAGTAATCTCCACGTACATGCTAGCCTTGACTAGTTCTTTCAGCCAAGCTAATTACGTAGTATCTGATCACCAAGCCAAGTAGTAGGTCGATCTTGCTAGCTCGATACACCTGCCTGGAAACCGAGTTGATTGCCACACGCGCGTATCGCGCGTGTCTCCTTTTTTATTTCTGTCTCGATCGTACACGGTGTTATTTTTACAGGGGCTTACACACGTATATATAGCAGATTTAGTATAGCTAACCTAGTAGGATTAGGACATCTAATTCCTACTCTCGGATACTACCCCGTACTAGGACGTGCTTATTCGGTACTACTCCGCTCCAGTGTTTCTGAACCTGCTGGGCAGACTTGCCACAGTGGTTCGTGCTCCCCACCCCCCATCCCCATGCGCCTGCCTCTGCAGCCGCTGCTGCTGCTGCATGCGCCCCTCTCTCTCTCCTGCAGCTGAACTCCTTTGCTAGTACGTGCTGTTCTAGCTAAATGCCAAGGGCAAAGGGCCTAGAGCCGCAGAGAAGAAATAGACGTAAAGAAAAGGAGAGAGTATGTATGTATGTTTTCTGTGTGGGTGATGGATGCGATGGAATCTGGCGCATGATTAGATTAATGGGACGGGAGGCTGGCTGGGGATGTCTGGGTGAACAGTGGAGATGGTAGTACGAGGCAGGCTTTTTGGCACACGCACATGACAGATCACCTATCTCTCTCCCTATCTATCCTCTCTTCTCCTTTCTTGCAAACTACTATCTGTTCCCCCCTGTCCTCTGCCGCCCTCCGCATGCACGCTCTCGCGTCCTCACCAGTGCTCGTCGGCCCGGCCTCCTCCCTGCCCTGCCCTGCTCTGCTCGCATGTCACACAAGCTTACAAGGCGCCCACCTCACGCCCATCATTAACTCCTCTCGTCCCTCCCAGCCTCCCACCCAGGAAGCCAGGATCTTCTACGTTGGTTAGAAAAGAGAAAACAAAGACACCATTCCTACGAACGTCCACCTGTATGCGTGCACAGCCGGAGTAGCTACATAGGCCATGAAAATGGTCCGAGTCTGGCCATCGGGGACTAGACGGGCGTCCCATTTGTTATTCCCTTTCGGCCATCTTGGCCTTTTGGCCTGTCTCGGCCATTTGGGCATTTTGCTCTACATGAGTTGAACAACACAATTTTACAATCAAACTAATTTAAACGTTACTAGTAAGCGCCCGTGCAACACACGTATAGGCTAATATATTGGCCAGACATATTGCAAACATTATACCATTATAATAGGAAAATAGATTGACTCGCATAATAAGCTGAAATAATATCTCTAAATATATTTTTTGAAGAATGTTACCAGGTAACACATATCTCCTATCCGGCCCGTCAAATTTTAATTATGGCTTGTTAAACATAACACCAGTATCAGCTAGAAAACTTCATATATTGATTAAAAGAACATGGTTCTTCCGGTGACCGTAACCTTCTACTCGAACATAAGTAAGCGGCAAATTAAATGGATGGGAAGTGGCACAATGTTTTGAGAAAAAATCACAGAATAGATGGGAAGTGCCCATATCAAGAAATTGAGCACATCAGTCCAGAGGGAAAATACAAAATGTTTTGAGATGCCCCCTGCACTTCAGCTAGAAGTTAATAATATATTGCTTCTCATAAATTAGCACAAAACAAATCAAGAAGTTTAGAAACGTGTTCAACAACGATCTTTTTGTTACAATTGCGCAAGCAGATAACGAAGAACGAAAACACAGCAAGGGGACATAGATTTAACGTGGAAAAACCTCTCCAACGAAGAGAGGAAAAAACCACGGACGCCAGCCAGCGAAACTTAACTATATCGGAAAGTGTTTACAAACGCCGGGGATTTCACAGATACAACTCATCCCAACTGGCGGCTTACAAGAGGTTTATATATCGGTGGAAACTTAGGTCTTCGACGATCCGTATCGTTACACTCGGCCCAAGCCTCCACCGATGGGCCTCGCTCCACTCGTCAGAAGTTGGCATATACTTTGTAGAATTTGGATCAACATATAACACTTTTTCCCAAATCCCCTAAAGGGCCATTTCATGGAGGTGGTCAAAATGAATGCTTGTTGATTGCCATATGAGAAAATCTACCAAAGATCAAGCTCTCCGCATTGCCTAGTAACAAAAAGTTGTTACTCCCTCCGATTCATATTACTTGTCGTGAAAATGGATATATCTAGTCATGTTTTAGTGCTAGATACATCCATTTCTGCGACAAGTAATATGGATCGAAGGTAGTCCCTGTTTGAATTGACAGGCGGTGTCACCAGCCCCCATGCCTCAAGCTTCGACGCCTCTCACCATGCCGTTCCTGTTGACAAACATGTAAAGGTTGTTGTTGCTCGTATCCGTGTGCCCCATGACGCGCCCGTCCCCACCGGCAAAGCTCTCCAGCACAATATGATAAATCTGTTCGGATTATAGAAAGAATCACAGTTTATCACTCGACTTCAGTTCATCTGTCTAACAGAACAAAGGATCAGAGAGTTGCTGATGAAGAACTCGCCAATGTTTCCATGTCCACAGACCCTCCCTATGGTTCACAGGTTTCTCTAAATGCATCCAAAAAAACACCTCAGTTCTCGTAATCGATCTTCACAAATTTGCTACAAAGATTGTTATGATTTAATCACACATAGGTAAATTCATGTTTGAGGGTGTTGTCTTCATGTTCTACCTTGTGAGGCCGGTGCACATGACTACTTTGTACTTCCCATCGTGCTTGAACACAAACACCTTAAAGAAGACTCCCGCAGGCCGTCGATGGCCATGAGCAGTAGTCTGAACGGGCCGATGCCACCCGGCACCGACGTGCCCTTCTGCTTGCATAGTTTGAGCATCTAATTTTGTTCAGCTAAATATGAATTCATTTTAAAGTTCAGAACTTCTATGACCATGTCTTGGCATCCAATTCAGAGTGCTTTAGAGTGCTTAGTCTGGTCTTGATGGAGTCAATTGGGTCAGACTATTTTCATCAGGGCCCTTTTGCACGTTCTGTATCCAATGTTGGATTAAGCAAATCCTATTGCTCCAGTCTGAGAAAAATGATGATATCAATATTGTTATAAACCTATGAAACTGCTCTATGGTACAAAAATAAGATGACCGGTGAACATTGTTCATAATTATTAGTTTCAGTAAATATAAAATATGAGCTCAGTGTAACAGAAGGCGCTTACCAGCAACTTGTCCTAAAATATTTTTTGTTACGCCTATTGATCAATATTGTTAGCATCGACAAAATTGTTCCATATTTCCCCTACTAATATGTGAAGCTTCTAGTGAACGAGATCTTGACCATCCATCGAACTATCCAGATTCCAGCTAAATTTTTTTAAATAATACATTTTTTTATTGAATTTCACAAATAATACACAAAACGGACAAATTACAAATCTGTTGGTCGGTCGGCCGTTCAACAGACGAAACACTGCCTTCGTCCGTTCAACGGACGAAACACTCACTTCGTCCGTTCAACGGACGACACACAGCCTTCGTCTGTCGAACGGCCGACCGACCAACAGATTTACAGTTTGTCCGTTTTATATATTATTTGTGCAATTCAATAAAATAAATGTATTATTTAAAAAAAATTAGCCAGATTCCACATCCAAGACGCACAAGGGTTGTAACATGTGCGGGCGATCATTTCCAATCAACCATGTCGGCGTCCTACTAAATAGTTAACGCAAAGCGAAAATTCAGATTTGATCACTGGAAATGAAATAAAAATATGTTCTCAATATTTATGTACTACTCATGACGAACTTAGCATTACGTTAAATCCATACATGGAAATCTTGTATGTATAATAATGTACAGGGTGCTCTTTCCCACACACAGTTCTAGAAGGCAAATATCCATCTAATAAAGGATGTGATTCTTGATTTGTATGGCTAGCACACTTTTTTATTTCCTAGCTAAAAAAGTATATGATCCAATTTGTTAGTGTTACAAATTAAAAAAATCTTATCTGACAAAACTACCTCAAAGACAATTTTGCATAGTCTATCACTTCATCGGCTACTTAATTTGTCCATAGATCTAAAATTGACTTACTTAATGCAAATATTATACTTAGAGAATAATAGGAACGAATAATTCCATTCACTAATTTGAGTTTCGCATCATGTGTGAAAATACTTTTAAATTGCCCATCCTCTGCATATGTTGTAGGATCAAGATCTTTCAGTGGTTGATGCTTCAAGTCAGCTCCTGATCTCTCCCTCGATGCTTAAATAAAATTTCACATAGTAGAAAGTAAAGTAGCCAACAAGGCGTGTATGAAAGCAAATCGAATATTCCAACAGAGATCGTTGTGTAGCAGAAAGATAGATTGCCTCAATTGCTAACGAATGGTACTAATATAGAGAAATTAGAAGGCACAAAAATCATTTCATTGATTACCTAAATCTAAATGAATGACACTAATATACAAGCTATACGAAACAAAAACCTTATGAAGGACTTACAAACAGAAAGTGGAACTTCTTTTTGCAGGGAACATAAAGCAGAACTTCTTTTTGCAGGGAACAACAAGCAGAACTTCAATTGCAAGGATATCATGTCTCCTGGTATCAAATTCCGCACTCTTCAATATAAGAGAACCATCCCAAAACAGAACAATATCAATTATCATAAACAAATAGAAAGATGAATAAAATTTGCACAATTCTTGGATGTTAAAAGTAGCCAACCAACAGTATCCGACAGACCAACAGTAATCCATACAACAAATCGTGTCGAATTGGACCAAAATTTGTATCTCTCAAGATTGGATCATGAAGATGAGGAACACCTGAAATTCCGCCCAGTCATCGCCCTTCCTCGTCATACTACGGGGACACCATGGGTGAAGCGCAGGTGTAGGCTGGATCGTGGGATAGGTGGAGATGAGGCATCGTGGCTAGGTGGGGTAGCCTCTTGGAGGAGGATAACGGCGAGGATCAGGATGGGAGGGAAGCATCACGAGGTGAGGCCTCCATTGTCGAAGACACGGTGTATGCCGATGGAGAGGCGACTTTTTTGTGGAGGACGCAGGTGGTCAGCGCAGGAGGCACTCGAGAATCACGGATCAGGAACCGAGGCATCGAACGGCGGCATCACGCAAGGGAGGTAGCATCTTGGGCCATCCAGCGGCATGTGGAAGGAGGCGGCAAGGCTGGGATAAAATGATGGGGTCGATCCTGATCTTGTGACGCATTTTTCTTTCATGTTTCCCTTGCGGGGTGATACGTCGGAAACGTATCTATAATTTTTGATGCTCCATGCTTGTTTAGTATCTACTTTGCCTTGCTTATCTACACTTTGAGGTGCTTTTTACATGTTTTCTGGTACTAACCTATTAACAAGTTGCCATAGTGTCAGTTGCCTGTTTTCTGTTGTTTTTGGTTTCAGAAAAGTTAGTAAAGAAATATTCTCGGAATTGGACGGGACAAACGTCAAAGTCAATTACTTTCCGTGGGGAACAAGAAGTCCAGAGGGGAGCCAGAGAGGTGGGCTAGGGCGCCCAGACCTCCCCTAGGCGCGGGTGGGCCCTGCCCCGCGCCTGGGAGGAGTGTGGGGCCCCTGGACGCCGCCTCGGCCTCCCCCTTCGCCTATAAGAAGGCCCCGATGCAGAAACCCTAAGCACCCGATCAAATCTCCACGAAACCGTCTGTAGCCTTCGCCACCATCGTCCCTAGATCGGGGGAATCTGAAGTTCTTCCGGGCACCCTGCCGGAGGGGAGATCATTCCGGAGGCCTTCTGAAAGGGCATGTATGCCCCCATGTGTGGTTTTGGTAATTAATGACAATCTCTATGGACTAATGTGTAAATTGAGTTTCACTTGTAGGTTTGTCCATTGGCATCACTTGGGCCATGTGTTGGTATCAAGGTTGAAAGATGAAGAAATGTCCAAGGGCTTTGTGCCATTGGATTCATGAAGAAAGAAGGAGCTTGAAGGTTGATCAATACAAGTGCAAAGAGTTGCATCAAGATGGATCAACCTTAAGAAGGGATGAAGAAGGGCAAGCTCAAGATGCGCCATCTCTAGTAGATCTCATGCTTGAAGCTTGCCATCCTCGTGATCATCGAGTGATGAAGACAATTTCAAGAAGAGGTTTCCCCATGGAGTATGGGGGAGCAATTTTCAAGTCTTCATCAAGCAAGAGCGAGCAAGAGCAAACAAGAAAGGTGTTCCCACTTGAGAAGAACAAGACGGTCTACATCAAGTTCAAGTGGAATGCTCAAGGCAAAGGTATGATCTTGATAGGGCTTCTCTTTTGCCGGTCTCGTGTTGTTAGTTGGGAGACCAGGTTTAGGATAGATAGCCGTTCTATCAAGAGGGGCTCTCAAGCGGGTGTCTCGATCGCATCGCTCAGAGAGAGCTCAAACCTTTGCATTCATAGCATCATCTTTCTTGGTTGTTATTTGGTTCTTGTCCATGAGAGGATCTACAGCTTGTGGTCATCATCATAACAAGCTCTAGTTCATCAAATAAGGATTTCACTTGAATATCTTATTGCGGTTTTTGATCTTGCGAGTTTTCTGGCTCCACACCTTGGGAGATACATCACATATATATACTTGATATTTTCTCCCTTGGTGGTATCCAATATTTCACATTTTGTTGGGTTCTACTTGGTTTTATCTTTCCAACAAAATTGGTTTCATCCCAATCGGAGTTTCCAAGCTCAACTTCTTGTGTTTTGGGTTTTGGAGGTTTTACCGGTTCATCGCTTCTAGAGAGGTCATATCTTTCTCAATTTGGTTTTATACTTCCATGCTGTACTATTATGTTTCTTTGCATAATCTTGTAAAAAAATTTGTTCCCTTCAAAACGAGCCCAAGATCATCAAAAACAGAGTCCGGGATCAAAAGTTATTGAAGTTTCCGTGCAATGTTGTCCTGTGTTTTTGCTTGAGCGGAAGTTCCGGCCCAAGTTCCGACCCAAGTTCCGACCCAAGTTCCGGTCAGGTTCAGTAACTTGTGTTTCTATTTGCCGGAAGTTCCGGTGGGAGGCCGGAAGTTCCGGTGGGGGCGTGAATCTGGCCCAAACGGTCAGTTTTTCCTTGTCCTATTTAAGGGGGGCTTCTTCCCCAATGGTTCCCTATCTTTTGAGCTCGTTTTTGCCCACTATTTGTTGACCTATTTTAGCTCTCTTACTCCCTCTCCCTCCCATGATTCTTACATCTTTTTGAGGGAAAAGTGAGAGGAGATATAGATCTACAATCCCACCAAGTCAAATCCCTTCTTTGTGAAGGAATCATTGGGATCTAGATCTTGGAGAGTTTTGTGTTCTCCTCTTGTGTTCTTCCTCCCTTATTCCCCCAATAGATTTTGTAGCTTTGTTGGAATTTTGGAGAGAAGGACTTGCCCTTGCATTTGGTGCATAGGTTTGAGTTCTCCTCTTGTGTTCTTCCTCCCTTATTCCTCCAATAGCTTTTGTAGCTTTGTTGGAATTTGGGAGAGAAGGACTTGCCCTTGCATTTAGTGCATAGGTTTAAGTTCTCCTCTTGTGTTCTTCCTCCCTTATTCCTCCAATAGCTTTTGTAGCTTTGTTGGAATTTGGGAGAGAAGGACTTGCCCTTGCATTTGGTGCATAGGTTTGAGTTCTCCTCGGAGATTCGGCGAGTACAAGCTTGTGGGCTTGTTACTCTTGGGTTCTTGGAACCCTAGACGGTTGTGTGGTTGGATTGTTGACCTTTTGTGGTCTTGTTGACCTTTTGTGGTCTTGTAGCCTCTTGTGGCTTTGTTGGCCTTTTGTGGCATTGTAGCCTTTTGTGGCTTTGTTGTTGGGACCCTCCAATTGAGTTGTGGAGTTAGCCCCAATATTGTACGGGTTCGGCGACCGCCCTCAAGCGTCCCATAGTGGAGCAAGTGCCCGCCTTTTGTGGTGCGCACTTGGGAGAATAGGGTGAGCCTTTTGTGGCGTAGGTGAGTTGCGTGCTTCCGCATCCGGGGTGAGGCCTTGTGTGGCATTGGGTGAGCATCGAGCCACCACACCTCGAGGTGAGCCATTTGTGGCGTTCGGAGAGCATTGCGCCATCACACCTCTCCAACAGAGACGTAGCTTCTTTGGAAGTGAACTTCGGGAAACAAATCTTCGTCTCCGCGTCCATCGGTTATCTCTCAACCGAGCCCTTTACTTATGCACTTTACATTGTGATAGCCATCGTGCTTGAAGCATTTATTTCTTGCTATCACCTTGTTGCTTGTATTGCTTAGCATAGGTTTGTTGGTGCACTTAGGTAAACTTAGTGGCTAGGTTTTGTGCTCAATAAATTAAACGTTAGTTTTATTCCGCATTTACTTGAGCCTAAACCGTAATATTTTTAAAAGCCTATTCACCCCCCTCTAGGTGACTTCCTTTGTACTTTCAATTGGTATCAGAGCGAGGTCTCTCGCTTTTAGGCTTCACCGCCTCGAGAGTAAAGATGTCTCCTAGGGGTTTAGTGCACTCTCACACATTTACATTTGATGGCACAAATTATGATGTTTGGCGTATCAGCATGCTTAGTCATTTCCGGGCCATTGACCCAAACATTGAGCGAATTCTAGATATGGGCTTGTCTCCTCCTAAGGATCCCCAAAATCTATCTTTGGAGGAGAAGACAAACTCTTATCTCGAATCTCAAGCATCTAATGTGCTTGTTAATGTTGTGAGCTTTGTAGTTCTTTCCTCAATCATGCCTTTCCAGAACGCTCATGATATATGGACCAAGCTTCAAGCAAAATATGAAGCTTAATGAGGATGATTGTGTTCCATCCACCTCTGGCCGCGATGAGTTCTTATCTTCTTCCACTACACCAACATGTGAGTTGTCACAAGGTAATGATATGGTGAGTGGTGATAGAACTTGCAATGTAGATAGTGAGATTTCCATTCATGATTCTTTGTCTCTATCTCATTGCAATGTTGTATCTTTGGGCATGAACACTTGTAGGACCATATGTGATTTACATCCTAGTGTTGATTGCCCTTGCATATCTTGTAGAAATGAATTGAATATATCTCATGATGATATGCTTGCTTTGCCTTGTTGCCATGATAAATGTGCTTCCATTTCCTCTAGTACTTGTATTTCTAACCATGTAGAGGAAATCGGAGATATTGTGGGCCAAGGCAAGGTTGCGATTGGAGCTTCATGTGCTCCCCCATCATCATCTTCTTCCAATGATCACTTGTGCCTCATGGCTAAGGGTTCAAAGGTAACCTCTCTTTTGGACTCCAATATATATCATGATGATGTGAATGTTGATCATGTAGAAGTAGATGATGATGTAGCTTCTTTAAAAGATAAGGGGGGCTAGTTCTTCGTGATCTTCATCCAAATAAAAATGCTTGCTCTACTTTGATTGAAATTAACCTTTGCTATAGAAAGTAGGCAACTTATTGATGAGCACGAGGATACTATTGAGAAAATGGGTTTTCTTGAACGTGGGTATGCTAATGACATTGCCAACCTAAATGAAGCTCTTGAAGAGGAACAAACCACTAAGGAATCCCTTGAGGAGACATTTTCTCTAGAGATATCTAGAGTGAAGAAATCTCATGATAGAGATCTTGAAGTGGCACGTTCCCTTCAAATTAAAAATGATGAACTTGAAGTTGCTTATGCCAAACTCCTTGAGGATTTTGAGCACCTCAACAATGGCTCTAGGGTCATCAAGGGTGAACTCATAAAACTCACCGAGTTACATGAGCAACTTAAAGCTTCTTATTCCAAAGAGCTTTCCAAGTTGGCCTCACCTCTTGCTTTAAATGATGATGCTTGTGCTACTAACTCTATTTCTTGTGAAGCATCTATCTTGAAGGAGAATGTTGAGCTAAAGGCTCAGCTTGCTTTGCTAACAAGCAACTATGGGAAATTAGAAGATAGTCATGCCAAGATTTCAAGCTCGCATGGGGATCTTCTAGTCTCCCATGGTTGGCTAAGGTTAGCTCATGAGGCCATTGTGTCAAAGGTAACATCTATTGGGCCTCATGTGGACATTAGCACTACATCTACTCCTAATGTTATATTGCCATGTGCTAGTCCTTGTAATTCATCCACTCATAACCATGTTATATCTAGTGATGAATTGCATTCCTTGCCTTGTTGCTCTAACAATGAAGCTTCTACTTCCTCTAGTATTGTTGTTGATACTAACCATGTAGAGGAAGTCAAAGAGCTCAAGGCTCAAGTCACTTCTTTGAAGAATGACTTGAAAAGGTGTCATAAAGGTAAGACCGCACTCAATAAGATGTTGAGTGTACGACGACCCCCAAGTGACAAGAGTGGGCTTGGATTCAACTCCAACACCAAGAGCAAGCCCACTAACTCGTTGAAGCACAAGGGCAACAAGAAGAAGGGCCAAGGACAAGTGAAGAATCCAGCCAACATTGTGTGCTTCATGTGCAAGGAATAAGGGCATCATGTGAGGGATTGCCCATTGAAGAAGAAGCCTCCTAGTGAGAAGAAACGAGGGAAGCGGCCTCAAGCTCCTCCACAAGCTCAAGATGGGCCACTTCCCAAGAAGCCTCAAGCTCTTCTTCATGGCGCAGCTCCTCCCAAGAAGAAAGATGGCAAGAGAAAAACTTGCTACATATTCCGTGAAAAGGGGCACCTTTCTTCCTCATGCACCATGGGTATCTCCTCATCTCATCCTATCTTGATTGATGATGCTTATTTTCTTCGTAAGGATGATATGGGCAATGTGTTTGCCAAATTTGTTGGTTCCCAAAGTGGTGTCAAGAGAAGAACCATTTGGGTGGCCAAACCTATTGTGACTAACTTATTAGGACCCAACTTGGTTGGAGACCAACAAGCTAAAACTTGATCAATAGGTGTTTTTGGAGGGCATTGGTGACTTGGCTACATTATGAAGAATTGAGGGATCTTCATCATTTTCTTGTTATCAAAGTCAAGTCATTGGTTATCATGCTTCTATCCCTTATCCAATGTTCCTCCTTCCGGTAACTTGTGCTAAACTCCTTTACATTATAGTTACTTGCTCCCTTGTGCATATGTTGGTTTTGTACCTTGCATATGTGTGTACATGTTATGCTTCCCACTTACTTATATCGTTCTATGAGTTATATTTGTGTTTGTTGGTTGTCACACCATGTATTTGTGTTTCTTGGTTTTGAGCCTTTATTGATTCTAGTTGATATCCTAGTTGGCTCTTATGAGGGATTAATGGACCATTCCATTTTGGGGGAGTGTCATGCTTGGGCATTCCACAATCCTAAAATGTGTGTACATGAGGAAAACCACTTAGTAGTTATATTGTTTGGTTATTAAGTCTCTTTGTGGTATGTCTTTCTCATGATAAAATCTTTTCAATAATGTCCATTAATACTTCTAGCTTAATATTTTTGCCTCTTATTGAGATTTCTTGGTTTATCACATTATGGGGGAGTCATATGCTTTGTGCATATTACAAACCTAGAAAATGTGAACATTTGAGGCAGTGCCACTTAGAATTGATATTGAAAATTATCTAGCTCCTATGTGGCACAATGGCTCATACAAGTTCCAATTTGCTTGTATGATTTTATTTCTCATATTTTGGATCTTTTTTGTGAGAGTTATTCTTGGTATGTGTTTCCTCATATTTGGATCTATATATCCTCATGGGAACCACTTGCTTCTATTTAATCTAATAACTAGTGATTGTGTGACTATTTGAAGCTATCAAGAATCTCTTTCGAAGCATCAAGCCTAATTCTTATATCTTGTTATATGCTTCTTGGTGAATATGATCGTGATATCCTTGCAAAATACCTAGGGAAAATTTCCCTTATATTTATTGTCTTTGGACAATTGGTACTCCATATATGGTAGATTTTATTGATCATATTCAATTTTGCATTTTCTTATTTGCCTTAAATTTGGACAAGAAAATGTTTTTCTATTTGCTCCCAACCTTTCCTTGCCTCTTGTGGATCTTCTTATTTTAATTGTATCCCCTTGTGTTTTATTTAGTGTAGGTAGTAGTGATGATCTCATTTGTGGGCATTTTGCATTCAAAGGCAAAATTATATATAATGCTCTACTTATGGGGGAGCTCTCCTATATTATCTAGAACATTGTTTTATGCTTCTTGATTTGATCCATTTTTGCTTGGAAGCTCAATCCTTTTTTTGTGTTGGTACTTTGTGTGCCATCATGAAAAGTGTGAAGAGTTTGTTTTAGTTGTTGCTTCTTGCTCTCGTTGGGAGTTGGTCTTATCTCATTCCTTTTCACTTGTTTTTTAGGATGAGATAAATCCTTGAGCCTTGGTATTTTTCTTATCCTTCTTCGACTCTTTCTAGTTCATTTGTTGAACTTGTGACCTTTCATGTGTTGATTTGGTTCTTTGATACAATTTAGACACTTTTTATTGAGTCACACCTTTGTGTGTGTCTTATTGGTTTACTTGGTGTTTTTGTTCAAATTGTATCTCCTTTTGGTTCTTGAAAGTCTATGCATACATGTTTACTTCTTGTATATATTATGGCATGCTTGCTTTCTTTGATCCAATATATAAGGGAAACTCCATCAAATCCTAAAGGGCTAATATGTACATGGAATTCCATTTCATATCAATATGCACATGTTTGTGTGGAGGTTCTCCTATGTATTGTAGTTGCACTAACTACTTTGGACCCAATTTGTTTGGGGACCATAGTGTACTTAATTGTGTTTTAGGTACATTGGAGTTATATATTGGGTGCTTGTATCTTGAAAAGGAAGGAGTGGCGTCTACATGTCAATTGGATGCAATCTAGGATGATCAACGAATTCACATCTTTTTCATCCTACCAATTATATCTCGGTAACAAGTATCTCTCTCATGCTACTTATCTTGTTCCCAACCTTTTGTAGGTTGCTTGTTGGCATGAATTTGTGTACTTGCATATGTTGGATTTCTTGCTTTGGTTTTGAAGGAGTTCTCTCTCTATTGCAAATGTGTGTATGTTGAGATGAGTGCATATATTGGGTACTATACTAAATCATGCTCATGATTCACCTATCCCAAATATGTCAATCTAGCAATTTTGTTGCATATCATTTCCTCAATATCTCTCATGTGCAATAGTGAGTATTTTTTTTTCAAAGTTGATTCCTATCTTATGGTACTTGTTGCCTTTCTCCATATATTCCGTCTATCCCCTTCTTCCCTTGTGAATAGTTGTATTGTATGGGGTATGTTGGTGTTTGAAGCTCATTGATATACAATAAGATATATTTAAGCCCTTGGGCATGCTTTCAAGCAAAACATCTTATTGGTATTCTATGACTTCTTTTTGGTTTTCATGTGCTTTCTTGAGTATATATTTTGTTTGTGCATGTTTATTTGTGGGCACTTGTCTTTGTGATATTTTCCACCTATAAATTTATACACACAAGAGTAGATCATTCTTTGGTTGCTTTTTACATTTCTTGGAAACCACCTCTTATTTATTTTTGATTCTTCGATGGCTTCCAATTTTTTGACCTTTGATTGCATTAAATGAGTTTAGAGAAGTGAGGAGTCCATGGTCGTGCATGTTGTTTCCACATACAATTACTATAATTGGTGCACAATCTTTGGGGAGCTTCTCTAATTCATTTAATAGTGCACAATTTCCTTATTTCTCATTTCTTGTGGGTTAAATGCTTATGGGGGAGCAAGGATTCCATATTTGCGCATATTGTATTCAATACAAATATTCCAAACTTTGCACAAATTTTTGGGGAGCTTCTCTATTCTCATTTAAACACTCTTGGTTGTTGCTTCCATTTGACATCATTTGTTGGTGTTTCAATTGCTTCATTTGGATCTTTTGATTGCTCGCTTCATTTGTTGAAGCTTATTTCTTTTTCTTTTCTTTTTGCTTTCTTTGGGTCCTCAATATAGTTTTACTTTCTCCTAAGTTCTCATCATTTGACTTGTGCATATGCACACCTCTGGAGGAATTCTCACTATATTGACCGTCTAGAACTTTTCACCTATTTTGGCAATCGATGCCAATGGGGGAGAAGTTTAGGAGGGTTTAAGGGAAGTTGACCTTTGATTTGGGTGTGTTCTTAAGCATTTGCCTCTCATGCTCTTGCATATTTGTGGTTTCTTTGTATGTTGAATATATAGAGGAAACTCAACCAACGGTAACGGTTGGCAATCTATGCAATGAAATTCAAGTTCATCACACATGCATAGATTGTGGGGGAGTTTGCTCTATATATTGTGGTTGTACCAACATCACATACTTATGTAGTATTTGATTTTGGGGCAACCGCTTTAGTTGTTAATTGTCATATTTAAACCCTCGCTAAGGGATTGTCATCAATTACCAAAATGGGGGAGATTGAAAGGGCATGTATGCCCCCATGTGTGGTTTTGGTAATTAATGACAATCTCTATGGACTAATGTGTAAATTGAGTTTCACTTGTAGGTTTGTCCATTGGCATCACTTGGGACATGTGTTGGTCTCAAGGTTGAAAGATGAAGAAATGTCTAAGGGCTTTGTGCCATTGGATTCATGAAGAAAGGAGCTTGAAGGTTGATCAAGACAAGTGCAAAGAGTTGCATCAAGATGGATCAACCTCAAGAAGGGATGAAGAAGGGCAAGCTCAAGATGCGCCATCTCTAGTAGATCTCATGCTTGAAGCTTGCCATCCTCGTGATCATCGAGTGATGAAGACAATTTCAAGAAGAGGTTTCCCCATGGAGTATGGGGGATCAATTTTCAAGTCTTCATCAAGCAAGAGCGAGCAAGAGCAAACAAGAAAGGTGTTCCCACTTGAGAAGAACAAGACGGTCTACATCAAGTTCAAGTGGAATGCTCAAGGCAAAGGTATGATCTTGATAGGGCTTCTCTTTTGCCGGTCTCGTGTTGTTAGTTGGGAGACCAGGTTTAGGATAGATAGCCGTTCTATCAAGAGGGGCTCTCAAGCGGGTGTCTCGATCGCATCGCTCAGAGAGATCTCAAACCTTTGCATTCATAGCATCATCTTTCTTGGTTGTTATTTGGTTCTTGTCCATGAGAGGATCTAGAGCTTGTGGTCATCATCATAACAAGCTCTAGTTCATCAAATAAGGATTTCACTTGCATATCTTATTGCGGTTTTTGATCTTGCGAGTTTTCTGGCTCCACACCTTGGGAGATACATCACATATATATACTTGATATTTTCTCCCTTGGTGGTATCCAATATTTCACATTTTGTTGGGTTCTACTTGGTTTTATCTTTCCAACAAAATTGGTTTCATCCCAATCGGAGTTTCCAAGCTCAACTTCTTGTGTTTTGGGTTTTGGAGGTTTTACCGGTTCATCGCTTCTAGAGAGGTCATATCTTTCTCAATTTGGTTTTATACTTACATGCTCTACTATTATGTTTCTTTGCATAATCTTGTAAAACTTTTCGTTCCCTTCAAAACGAGCCCAAGATCATCAAAAACGTAGTCCGGGATCAAAAGTTATTGAAGTTTTCGTGCAATGTTGTCCTGTGTTTTTGCTTGAGCGGAAGTTCCGACCCAAGTTCCGACCCAAGTTCCGGTCAGGTTCAGTAACTTGTGTTTCTATTTGCCGGAAGTTCCGGTGGGAGGCCGGAAGTTCCGGTGGGGGCGCGAATCTGGCCCAAACGGTCAGTTTTTCCTTGTCCTATTTAAGGGGGGCTTCTTCCCCAATGGTTCCCTATCTTTTGAGCTCGTTTTTTCCCACCATTGTTGACCTATTTGAGCTCTCTTACTCCCTCTCCCTCCCATGATTCTTACATCTTTTTGAGGGAAAAGTGAGAGGAGATCTAGATCTACAATCCCACCAAGTCAAATCACTTCTTTGTGAAGGAATCATTGGGATCTAGATCTTGAAGAGTTTTGTGTTCTCCTCTTGTGTTCTTCCTCCCTTATTCCCCCAATAGATTTTGTAGCTTTGTTGGAATTTTGGAGAGAAGGACTTGCCCTTGCATTTGGTGCATAGGTTTGAGTTATCCTCTTGTGTTCTTCCTCCCTTATTCCTCCAATAGCTTTTATAGCTTTGTTGGAATTTGGGAGAGAAGGACTTGCCCTTGCATTTGGTGCATAGGTTTGAGTTCTCCTCTTGTGTTCTTCCTCCCTTATTCCTCCAATAGCTTTTGTAGCTTTGTTGGAATTTGGGAGAGAAGGACTTGCCCTTGCATTTAGTGCATAGGTTTAAGTTCTCCTCGGAGATTCGGCGAGTACAAGCTTGTGGGCTTGTTACTCTTGGGTTCTTGGAACCCTAGACGGTTGTGTGGTTAGATTGTTGACCTTTTGTGGTCTTGTTGACCTTTTGTGGTCTTGTTGACCTTTTGTGGTCTTGTAGCCTCTTGTGTCTTTGTTGGCCTTTCGTGGCATTGTAGCCTTTTGTGGCTTTGTTGTTGGGAGCCTATAATTGAGTTGTGGAGTTAGACCCAATCTTGTACGGGTTCGGTGACCGCCCTCAAGCGTCCCATAGTGGAGCAAGTGCCCGCCTTTTGTGGTGCACACTTGGGAGAATAGGGTGAGCCTTTTGTGGCGTCGGTGAGTTGCGTGCTTCCGCATCCGGGGTGAGGCCTTGTGTGGCGTTGGGTGAGCATCGAGCCACCACACCTCGAGGTGAGCCATTTGTGGCGTTCGGAGAGCATTGCGCCATCACACCTCTCCAACGGAGACGTAGCTTCTTTGGAAGTGAACTTCGGGAAACAAATCTTCGTCTCCACGTCCATCGGTTATCTCTCAACCGAGCCCTTTACTTATGCACTTTACATTGTGATAGCCATCGTGCTTGAAGTATTTATTTCTTGCTATCACCTAGTTGCTTGTATTGCTTAACATAGGTTTGTTGGTGCACTTAGGTAAACTTAGTGGCTAGGTTTTGTGCTCAATAAATTAAACTTTAGTTTTATTCCGTATTTACTTGAGCCTAAACCGTAATATTTTTAAAAGCCTATTCACCCCCTCTCTAGGCGACTTCCTTTGTACTTTCACCTTCTCTCCGGTATGATGCGTGAGTAGTTCCACCTTATACTATGGGTCCATGTAGTATCTAGATGGTTGTATCTCCTCCTTTGTGCTTTCATGTATAGATCTTGTGAGCTCCGTTCATGATCAAGGTCTAATATATTTGCAATCATGCATGTTGTGTTTGCGAGGATCCGATGGATATTGAGATTATTATGTTGGTTTGATTAATGATTTTGTCTTTATCATTCTATCATGTCTGTGTTGTTTGTGATCTTGCATGCTCTCTGTTGTTAGTAGCTATCTTGGCCAAGTAGTTGCTAGTGACTCCAAAAGGGGGTATTTATGCTCGATAGTGGGTTCATGCCTCTAGTTTTCAAGGAAAGTGACAATAATCTCTTTGGTTATAGATGTGTTGTTGCTACTAGGAAGAAAACAACGGTCTCTTCTGTTCATAGAACATGTGGACTCTTTACCTTACACACTTTGCTTAAAGCAGTTGTCTATTGCTTGCAACTTAATACTGGAGGGGGTTCGGATGATAACCTGAAGGTGGACTTCTAGTCATAGATGCAGTTGGATGGCGGTCTATGTATATTGTTGTATTGCCCAATCGAATCTCGTAGGATCTTTCTGACTAGTAATTGCATTGTTATGTCTTGCTCAGTTGCTGTCAATTGTCCCGCTGTAATTTGTTTACCCTTCATGCCATGTTGTTTATCTAAGAAGAGCACCTCTAGTGAACTATGGACCCCGGTACAATCTTTACCATTGATACAACTTCCACTGTTAATTGTTTACTTGCTGAAAACCATTACCTTTCACACCATACGTTTAACCCTTTGTTACAGCAAACCGGTGAGCTTGATAACCTCACTGATTCGTTGGGGCAAAGTCTTGAGTTTGTGTTGTGCAGGTCTCCGCGTTGCTAGCAACACCTGTGTGACATTTCCTTCCTTCTACTTGTTCGATAACCTCGGTTTCTTACTGAGGAAAAATTTGCTGCTGTGCTGCTTCACACCTTGCTCTTAGGGTTTTCAACGAAGCACTCCTACATCAACTCAGCGCTGCATCACAGGGTTTTCGGTGCGAGAGTGCGGGATGAGTACTGCCCGTCAAACCTATCTTCTACATGTACCCAGAAAAAAGTTAGACGAAGGGAAGCTGTTAGATTGTGTCTACAGGACGTAATCGTGTGGTGGTAGTACATCTATATAAATATGATGGGGTACGCTTTGAAAAGTTTTTGTTCTCTTCTTAATAAGTAGTAGAGTTATTATGCATAGTTGGCAATTACATAAAGGTTTAAATAAATGGTTTCACTAATTCATAACTAGCTGCGTTTTAACTTACGTTGTAGTTAACTCAGTCCACCGTCTGATTACCACTCTGATTACCTGGCGCGCCAAGGTTAGTGCTGATTAGGTTGTGTTGTTTCTGGCCTGCATTGGTTGCCTGGTGTGGCCTCTTTTTGCAGATGTGGGCTGTTTTGAGTGATTCGTGGGCTTTGTCTTTTGTCCTTCCCGTTAAGTGGATCTTTCTCTTGTTTTTCCTTGTTGCAGCTCTAGTATTTTTTTTTCTAGTAGCGCTGACCGTATTTGTTTTGTTACGTGCAGGTAGCTAATTTCAGAAAGTTAGGAGTATGCACATGAATAGTGCATTGTAGAATTCTTTTGAATTTTTTCTCTATTTGTTTTTGCATGTTGAAATCAAAACCATAAATAGTTTTCCTAGAACAAAGCTGTGTCAAGCATCCAAAATCATAAGTTGGCTGTACCGTGTGATACAGACAGATATACAAAGAATGGGCCTATAAATTTAAGATGCGGCAGTAAGATTTTTTCTTCATCCCGACCATAAATAGTTTGTCATTTTATTTTTAGAGAGAAATACAAGAGGGGGAAAGAGGAGAGTGCCTACGATGTCTGGTTTGCCATCGTGATTCTCCAGTAGTTATTATTTTTCTCACCAGTTTTTTGATATATTTTTTCAATTTTGAGCTTGTTTTTTTGTAATGTTTCAAACTATAAGATATGAACGGTGTACAACCATGCCCAATATGCTCTCAACCTTCCAATATTTGTCACCGCTCTCTAGAATTCTCTATAAAAAAAGGAGAAACCAATGTGCAAAATCGGAGTTGTATAAGGAAACCAATATTCTAGGGCTATTATAAAAAACAACCAATATTCTAGGGCTCTAGGCGAAACAGGATCTTTGTCATTGCAATAGTAGACATCAAACATGAAGAGCTTACCTGTTTTTTCAAACATTAATGGATCAGCCTCGACTTCTTCAAAGTTGACTGGCACGATTAAACACCATGATAATATTCTATCATATTAGTTCTAAATTTTCAAAACTTCCTTCTTTCTAGTGGTTTTTATGATGTAGTAAATTGTATTCAGTGTGTAGCTTATGATTTTTTTTTTATGTAATAAATTATATTTAGTGTGTCCCTTATTTAATATGGAGTTGCATATATACTTGCAACCGCCTTTCTCGCTGAGTTGCAAATGGGATAATATGAAGTCATCAAGACATATGAAGAGGAGACTGAAATCTGTCAGGAAAATGAGAAACTCTCGAGTTATTACATTGGATTATACCCAAACATCTAGAAACTCGGCAAATCCCTTCACAAAGTGTCTATCACGCGACATGATAGAAAATGCATTAAAGGAGATTGATATGAGACCCACAATATAAGTTTTCCACAATGGTAAACCACTCTATGTGATCGGAGATCCCATGAATTAGAATTAGGAGACAAGTTGTTGGTTAGCTGCTGAGAGGAAAGTATCTCTACTTTAATAAACACCACTCCATGAAGATGCAATACTTTCATATTCTGACGGAAGGTTGATTTATTATCTTAATGTGTTCTAAGTGACTTATCTTAAGCATACATGTTGTCCTGCGGAAAATCTTTTGAAGAACACACCTATATTAGTTTGACTGTTAAACGTCGTAGTCTATGAGAGTAGAGGAGCTCTTTAATAAACTCATGAAAGGTCAAGACTTTGTGTGAAGCTAAGTTTGCAGCAAACTTGCAGTTCAAAGCATAGTTTACTATACAAATTGCAGCCTATATAACATAAAGATCTAAGTGGAAGTTCAACTTAACAGTCTTCACTACACTACCGGTATATAAACAATGTTTTAAAACCAAAGACAAACTTCATGTGCCCCTGGGATCTGGTGGAGGATTGTTGGATTTTTTGCCTAAATAGGCCCAACCCATTTATTACATGCCAATAAATTCCTAAAATCCTAGAGGCCCACTTGGCCCATTCATGCAAGGCAAGAGGTGGGACAAAAACTTTAGTTCCACATTGCTAGTTGAGTGCATGAATGGTATATGGATAGTTTCACATTATCTAAGTGGAAGAGCTCTTCCACAACTTGTACGAGCTTGAGAAAAGAAGACTTATACACGCGCCCCCATCCTCCTCCTCGCTTGCCTTGCCACGCCACGCCACGACATGCACGCGCTCCGCGGGTTGCGGGAATCTCGCCGAGCCGAACTTTATTTTGTCACGCATGAATGGTATATGGATAGTTGTACAGAAGCTGAAAAGTTTTGCTCGAGTGGATTTTTAATACGCGCAAAGTAAAAATGAATGCGAACCGAGTGGAGGTTGTCCGGTTTCTAGCTGCCACCTGTTTGCTTCAGCTTCTGCCTCTTTGTTTGATCTCTTGTTGCCTTCTCTTTGTGCCTATAAGAGAGAGAGAGAGAGAGAGAGAGAGAGAGAGGACGCGCCTCCTCTCAGAGACACCATCGCACACTCCTTTGTGCCTCCCGTTCCAAAGCACCGCGCTATCTAGATCTTCTCCATCCCGTCTTGCGGAGTGCACCGCGAGCCGAGACATTAGGCCTCCAAGCCCCCGCTTCTTCGAGTCATGTACGGGAGAAGGGCGATAATGTTTTTGGGGAGTGCCATTGGCGCGACTACTGGCTTCATCAAGGACTCCTTCACGGATAGTAACAACCCGACGTCTTTTCCAACGAAGACTTCTTCCCCGATATCAGCAACCTCTTCCTCGATGACATGGCTGATGACAGTGCCAACGCCAACGCTGGCGGTTCCTCTGTTGTGATGTACATCCTCTTTCTCAACCTTGTTCTTATCTTATCTCAAGTTCTATACCTTGCGATCCGTTTGGTTATCTTCCTTAAGCTGTATCCGCTAATTCACATGATTAGTTTAATTTCTATTATTCTATTCATGTTTTATCTAGCGTTTATCTTGATTAATTCTCTTGGCAAATTTCTCTATTATTCAACAGAAGATTCATTAAAAATATATTTTCTGATAGTATTTGCAACAGCCGCAGAGAATCCGAGTGTGTCATCTTACATGGAGCCTGGTATTTTAGAAATAAAAGGAAATAATATTTAAAGGCTTCTAAAATTCTAATTTTAGGAAGTTGATATACTGATATGACCTACATATTCGCAAAGTTCTGCTGTCATAATTTTTGTGGCTCTAAAAAAGGAAAACAAAAACTTGTTTTTATCCCATATTTGTCTTTTTTTCGGTAGATCCGGATGATATACTATATTTAGACGAAACTTATGTGTATGTACTTACTAGTCGTATAAAAGTTTTCAGAATTTTATTTCATTTTAAAATGTCCTTTTCGATTTTTTTAGATGACTCGATCGAGAGCTAATGGCGCTTTCCGCAGAGAATCCCTACCTCTGTCTAGCCTCCTGGTGCCAACTCGGAGCACGGCGCGCAGGCAGGCTCCGAGAGACAGAGGTGGACGCATGAGCGAGCGAGCATATGATGGATTGCTTCCAGCAATCGATGGAGCAACTGCATCTCCCTGTCCCTGATCATCTCATCTCGTCGTCTCATCTGATCTCAGCTTCAGGTCCATCCATCAGCAGTCCCACAGTACCCCGCCACCAGCGCTTCCCCCGCAAAGAAGCAACCCGCGCGCCCGACCGGGGCCCACCTCGACAGGGCAGCCCCAGCCGGCCTCTGTCTCTGTGACTGACACCCTCCCCGATTCGTCGAATCCCCCATTAACTCCGCCTCACCCACCTCCCCCTACCACGCGGCCACCGGCAGTATAAAACAAGCGCCTCTTCCATCACCGAGACAGCCCACTCCGCCACTTGCTCACTCCTCGACCACTTCTCCTCTCTCGCCACAGGTAACACACTCCCGCTCCAACTAGTGCGCGCAGTACTTCCATTCCATTCCTTTGGCTCTTGCGCCTGCGTGCGGCTAGATCAGTCCAGTTCGTTCCTTGTGTAGCTTCCGGCCGGCATTAATGGTGTATGTATATATACGTCTGTGTCTGCAGATCAGCGCGAGGGGGACGGGATGGAGCGGTACGGCGGCTCTCTGGGCATGCTGCTGGACGGCGGCGGAGGAGGAGGAGCGGGCGACCTTCCGCCGGGGTTCCGGTTCCACCCGACGGACGAGGAGCTGATCAGCTACTACCTCCTCCGCAAGGTCCTCGACCCCAACTTCTCCGGCGCGCGCGCCATCGCGGAGATCGACCTGAACAAGTGCGAGCCGTGGGAGCTGCAGGACAAGGCGTGGAACAACAAGGCGACGGGGGAGAAGGAGTGGTACTTCTACAGCCTCCGCGACCGCAAGTACCCGACGGGGCTGCGCACCAACCGCGCCACGGGGGCCGGCTATTGGAAGGCCACGGGCAAGGACCGCGAGATCCGGAGCAACCGCAGCGGCGCCCTCGTCGGCATGAAGAAGACGCTCGTCTTCTACCGCGGGCGCGCGCCCAAGGGGCAGAAGACCCAGTGGGTCATGCACGAGTTCCGCCTCGAGGGCACCTTCGCATACCAGTTCTTCTCCAACAACAACACAAGGGTATACCTCGGTTTTTTTTTACCACTTTATTTTCACTTCCTTCCTTTAGCATATCTGTGCATTTTAGATGATGCAATGCAATGTGGGTAGTAAAAGTCACGGGGAGGTTTTAGGGCAGATTGCAATGAGTATGCTTTTGCCAGTGTGAAGTCATGGCTACTACGAGTAGAGTAGAGCATGCAGCAGGCTCTGTACTATAGGAGTACTGTACGTGTGCCTGCTAGCTATAGCTGCGACGCAGATTACTACGACGACATGCGTGGATACGGTAAGCTCGGGTTTTAAGTGCAGCGAAAGATTGGCTGCAGTGGGATACGAATCTTTTCGATGGCAGTCCGTCCATCCCCGCTGTGCGTGCTGCGACTACTGCATCATGCATGCGCGCATGCACACGTTACCATGCATATTCCTCCGGATGCGTAAATGCATGCCTTCTTTGGGGTTTCTTTTAACTGAGTTTTTTCTGGAGCTGATCCTGTGAATCCATCTCATGGATCAAACGGTGCTCTCTTCTCTTACCATGTTTACTCCGAGTCTGAGAAAGCCTAGCTCAGCTTGCTTCTATATGTATGTTCTACGAGTAGTAGTGTTTCCGCTCATGTACTACTTCCGACTTTGATAGGTAGAGATGCGGTGACTGTTTCTCAAAACAAAAGGCTAGGAGTATGTTTTTTCAGGAGTAGCTAGCTAACCGTGTCCTGGTAGAAAAAACCGACGATGTTCGATTTTGTAGGCACCGAATGGACTGTCTTTATTTATTTTTCACGAGTAGATGGACAAAGGGAGCTTGGAAAAGAACTGTGTTTGATTTATTATTTACTTTTCCACGCACAAATAATAACACTACACGTGAAAGTGGTGCTTGATCGTAGTCGTAGCATTCAACGACGTCGTCTACTGCCGGTGTGATAACTAGTTGTAACAATGTTTGCTCACACAATCTATGTTGATATATCCCCAGGAGGAGTGGGTGATCGCGAAGATCTTCGTGAAGCCGGGCACGGTGCCCCCGCCCCGCAAGTCCCGCTACGGCCTCAGCAGCGCCGGCGACACCTCCTGCTTCTCCGACTCCACCTCCGTCTCCATCGGCTGCGGCTCCGCCTCATCCGCGCCGCGCCAGCAGCAGCAGCAGCTCCAGGAAACCAACTCGCTCTTCGCCGCCGCCGCCGCTGCTGACGGCGAGAGCAGCTCCTACGGCGCCGTCGCCAACAACAGCAACAACGCGCCGGCCAACTGCCGTGAGCTCGTGCCCTGCTTCTCCAGCCACATGGATGCCACCCTCCTCGGCATCGGACAGTACGACCCCGCGCCGCTAGCCATCTTGCAGCCGCCGGCCTTCTTCCAGAGCGCCTGCACGGTGGCGGACAACAACAGCTTGCAGCTGCCCACGTTCTTCCATGGCGGCCTGCAGTCCGGCGTGTCCCCGCTCAGCATGGGCGGCGGAGCATTCCAGTACTGGCCCTCCTCTGGCTACGAGATGAAGCTAGAGGGCGGCCTCGGCCGCGCGCCGCCGCAGATGGCCGTGGGTCCCGGACAGCTTGACGGCGCCAACTGCTGGAACTTCTAGATCAGTATGCATGCTTGCCCATCATAGTGTGCTAATTATGCATGTGTCGATCGTTAGCTAATAAGTAGCCGTAAGTGTGGATGATCTATTGCTCTATTGCTGTCGCGTCTTGCTGCAGTAGCAAAAGACAAGACTTCACGAACAAAGTACCGAAGAATCATCATTAGCTAAGTTGTCTAGTTTATGGATTACTACTTATTAGCTTGTCCCATGGTGTAGTATTTGTATTGTCAGTCCTATGATGTATCAGACTAGCTATCGGTAGACCTATCCAATGTGTAATGTGTATCAGACTAGTATTTGTATTGCTAGTTTATCAGACTATTAATTATTTTAACTGAATGTATCTGTATCATCCTAGTTCATGTTGTAAAATAGTGTTAGCACGTCTAGTGAAGACTGTTAATTTCTGCTAGCACGATCTTTAAAATGGATTAACATAGCAATGGAAAACTACAGTGCAGTATCTCTCCTCGTTTTTGACAAATCGAGGGTAGTAGTAGATGTGTGTCTTTTACAGAGGGTAATAGATGGGTTCAGACTTCAGAGCAGAAAGACTTTTGCCACCGGCATAAAATGATGAGTTAATTTGTAAACAGAGCCAAAGCAAACATGCAAGCTAGCGTGTACTCCTGATCTAAAAAAAAATCGTATTTTCATATTTAAAAAAAATGGAAGTACAACATGGGCAACAAAAATATACCCCCATTAAGACAAATATAGTGACTGTATGTAATACAGACTTGTTTAGAAGGCGGTGCATATACCAGTGCTTTATTATTTTGGAAAGCCTTTAGCACAGTGCTATGTTATTGGGCGTGACTCCGGTTTAAACATTTATTATTTTTGGATTTTCCCTAAAAAATGCAGTAAACACCCGATGCAAAAAATCACGGATCGACTGAGACACCATGAAATTGAGATCGAGTTATACAATTTAGTTTGAAATAATATTTCAAGACCCTCCAAATTTTGAGAAATCATTTCGGCATTGTTTTGTCCAAATTTCATAAAACCTCGAAATCAATCAACAAAATATGTATTTCATAATTTTGATTTTTTTTAAAACTCACCAATTTTGTGGAAACTTCTTTGGAAGTTTTTTTTAAATTTTAGCCCCTCTTGAGATGATGCTTGGTGTCACATGTGATACAGTTGAGATGATGAACCTTAAGACAAACGGTGTAGCTTAAAAACATTGTGAGCTGCATTCCTATCGACCACAATACTATCAAGAATATCCTTGTCAACCAGGTCATTATACATTGCACCATCATTAATATTATCACATTATGAGTTGCATGCCTGCCTGTTTCAACCACATATTTGTTAATGTCAATATTGCATCGGTATCAACCGCATCTCTATCAACTGCACACGCTTTACTTAAACTCTTATGGAGTAAGAATGCTCTGGCTAGCAAAACGTTTATTATATTTATGATTGATTACAATCTAGTACATGGTCGATTGATGTTGCGCTACCTCTCCCAACTCTAGCAACTACATTTTTGGGTCGGGTCACAACCTCCAAAACACTTGATATTATTGTTTTCATCTCCTAGATCATCACTTTCCCTCATTTTCATCTTGATTGCTAGTTGTTGGCAACATCGGACCTTCCTACTATCAACAACTGGCGCAGACCCACTAATCAAACCGTGCGTCGATCTTCCTTTCCTTGTTGGCGATATGTCTTATCTTAGAAAGCACCCCCATCCCATAATTTAAGGTGTTATTACAACTAGTATACTTCTATATTGGTTCTATTAACATTTTATTTATATTATGGGACACGGAGAGAGTAGATAACAACCATACTCTTGTGGGATAAGAGCGTCGAGGGGTTAAGACCGGTCATGCATCATGGAGCACTTAGATCAGATAGCCAAGGGCGTGTGGGAGAGAAAATTAATAATTAACAAAAATTAGTCCATCCGTTCACTAATATGAGACATTTTAGAAATTTTGAAATAGACTAGATTCATTCTAAAATGAGTGAACCTAGAATTAAAATATGTCTACATACATGCAAGTTAGAGAAAAACTTAAATGTCTTATATAGTGAACGGAGAGAGTAGGAGCTAAATTAAATAGAGATGTGTATTTCTCGCACTGGAGCACCAACGTTTTCAGTAAACACTACCGATTTAGTAACGTTGCTATAACTCACGATACACACGCATTACTGAATCTAGACAAATTTAGCAGCACATGAACCCTAATTAAGCTGCTGTAGGTATTATTGAACCTGAACAGCGCCGATAAGTCGACAGCACGTAGACGATACCCTTGCAACTGGCCAAGTGGCAAGGCGCGACGGATGTAGACGGGATGATCCAGCAAGCCTGGCCGTGTGTGTACATTCAGGCTGCAAGTTGGAGCGGGCCGTCCGCGGTGCCGCGAACGCAAACCCGCATACCAGCTTACGCGGACGCCCGCAGCAGAGGAGCACAAATAAGTGGGATATGTGGGCCGTGCCGCATATCTTACAAAGTCCCGCATACCATAACTGCCGAATAAATAGGCAAGCTGCGGAGCTTGCGCGACGCCGGCGACCTCCAGGGGACCAGGGCCACGCCCCTTCCCGAGCGCCCAGCTGGGCACGAACATGAGCGCGTGCCCCACCAGTGGACCTACTGGCCGGAGGGAACCGCGCCCGTCTCCGCTTCGCGTGCCGCCGGCCGCGGCAGCCGCTGCTCGCCCAGGTCGCGAGCCTTGGCCTCCGTGAACGGCCGCCTGCGCCGGTGCTCGTGGAAGACGAGGGAGAGCTCCGGGGCGCCGCACAGCATGTCTACCGCGAGGCTGCGAGCTCCGACGACCTCCGGGTCGGTAGACGGTAGCCTCCGACGAACAGCTGCACCCGTCGTTGATCAGGCGCCAGTGCTCAGCGTGCGTATGCACTGAGTATAACTAGTGTATTCTACTGTACGTGGCGTGGGAACTGGGAAGCCGCCAGAAAGCAGTCAATTGGTTTATATACATACTGAAGCGTCGTCATAGCTACTCGATTAAAATCGTCAGAGTCACCGGAGGCATATCTTTTAGTATGTTCATAGCCTGATTAAAATCAAGCAATTCGATTAGCCCTATCTAGCTAGCTCCGTCACATGCGGCACATATGCGGGCACCCGCATAGCGTTCCACTTGCAGCCTGACTGTACATACATGCGCTGATGCGCAATGGAAATACTCCGATGATCCAAAAGTCCACCCGGGCCTTTTTTCCCCTGGAGCTGGAGCGGAGCGGGGCATGATTCCCTGCCCCGCTTTTGCATGCATGCGTCCATCCATCCGTCCATTCCAAACCGTCACTTCCCCAACAAGCCGCCCATGCCCCTCCCCTCTCTCTCTGCCTGCCAGTACTACTACTACTACGGCGCCTAGCTAGGAGCAATATTTTATGTGAGATGTGGACGTCTCCTGCTGGATCCCAGGGCATGATGGACGGATGGACGGATGATGGACGGGCGGAAGGGTACGTGACGGGGGATACAGGTTTAATACTCCATGATCGATCGATCGATCGATCAGCTCCATCAGTCCGTCTCTTTACCTCGCCGGCCGGAACATCAAGGTCTCAATCCATGGCCGCCAGCTGCATGGCTAGCTGCACAACACCCCGCCTCGTGCTCCTGGATCCCAGGCCATTCTGGAGAATATATTGCCATGGAAAAAGAACTAGCCTATGCAATTGATCGTCTTTACTCCTTTCAGGGCATGACGCGTCAAATTATCTCCCGTTTCTGTCGGCGGAGCTCGAACAGCGTCAGTTTTTCCTTTTCAAACGTAAGGCCAAGCTCAGATTGCTTTACTAGCTAGCTCCAGTGCGCGTCTAGCTAGCGTCATATGCCATCTACAACTGCATGCCAGGGCTTTCACCATATATTTCGGCTAAAAAACGGCTACTTGATGTTCATTTCAGATAGCTTACCACACCGACGACCAAAGATTTATAGTCAATCAGAATGAATGAGAAGAAGATCTTCGTCTTATAAAAAGAAGTCAATCAAAGATAGAAAAATATGCAAGGCCAAAAAGGTACACGAGGCCACACTAGGTCACATGCAGAATGTATGACTAATGTCATGTACTCCCAGAAGAACTGAAACTGTAATCGGTGTTTTGTTTCCACACAAAAAACGTGAATAAAGTTGACGATTCTATTCGAACAGAGGATTATGAAGAAGAAAGAAATTGGGAGAGAGAGAGAGAGAGAATTGAAAAGGAACAAGAGAAGTAAATGAGTAGATAAATAAATGAAGAAGAGAAAATGGTAATGAAGAGAAATGACGGATATGGAGAGGATGAAAAATTCAGATAAAATCTTGTGTTTTTCCCTTACATGTTTCCAATCTTTGGACAAGAAAACAATAATGGAAGAAATTATCACTTGACCAAATTTCACGGGTATATTCAAACTTTCTTTTGTAAACCATTTTTCAAGAATACTATTTTGGTGTAAACTAGCGAATTGAGACGATCAAGAAATATCGATGATGGCTTTGCTTCAATAACGGGTATCTCTGCAAAATTTTCCTTGCCTTTTTTGTTTTAGTTTTAAATTTTGAATTTGTATTTTTATTTCCGAGAACTTCGTTTACTAGAAATCTCCACAAAGCCTTCTAAAGAAATCCACCGAACCGTTCCCCTCCTTTCCTCCCATGCACGGACAGGTGACTAGGGTTTGTTGCCTCCCGCTGGTGCCGCCGCCGATCTGCCTCGATTCTGTGACCTTTGGGCCATCGAGGCAGGGTGGATCTAGGCCCCCGCCGGCGGGAGAGCTCCGTTTTTCCTGTTTTGCGGGTTAAAATTTGGTGGGGCGATGCTTAGGTGGTGGTGGTAGCGTATCTTGCAATAAGGTCTCCCCGGCTTTAGCCCCATCCTGGCAGTGACGTCGAGAAGTTTGTGGAAATGGTGGTCTTCGAGGGCTTCTTTTTGTTGCGGGAATCTTCAGATCCTCAAGAAGCTTCATGGAGGAGGGTAGCGACAACGCACCGTCGACACTGTCTAGAGATTGAAGATGAACATGAAGGACTTATCAAGAATCTTCTTGTAACTTTTAGTTTTCTTGAGATGTTTTGTGATGTTTGATGTTTTCTAATGTCAGGATCTTATTTGCAAAAAAATCTCCATGTATTTTCTGGATAGAAAAAATAACATTTATTGCTATTAGTAATACTTTTCTTTTGCTGGTCCCGATCGCATTACACGAGAAGGGACAAAAGCGGTCCCATGTTATTCTGGTGAGTAAAAAAGAATACGCGTGCAGCAGGCTGAGCAGGCCGCCAGTGTACTGCCACGCGCGCAGGGCACAGCATGCATCGCAATGATGCCCTGGGTGCAATTAGGGTGTCGCAATCTTACGTAGCCTACGCGCCTTTGGTCTGCATGTGGATGTAAAAGAACGAACGGGGAATCGCTTAACTGCACTGCCCCGTGATCTCTCGCCAGCGATATCGATCGATGCAGATGCAGCTAGCTAGGCGTGCAGTGCAGTGCAGCGCAGGTGCCCAGCGAACAGCAAGTGTGTGTAGCGTGCTAGCTGGGCCGTTGCGTCACTGGAGTTTAGCACATTTTTATGCAACCACAAACTCTGCAAAGCGCCAGACCATGAAACATCGACATCAGATCTCCTGGAAGACAACCTGTGATGATTCCATGTATGAAATAATGCATTTAGTTCTTTTGATTGTTTTCACTGTCCCGGAAGATTCAACCGGCACCTATCTTGCTTATATGAGTATATCTGTAAAATGTCTAACTAGAATGTGAACCTTCTGATCACTAGCTAGGTCATATGTTTGTCAAATTAATACTCGCTCGGTCTTAAAATAGATGTCTTAGATTTATTAAAATTTAGATAAATCTAGACACTATTTAGTATATATATAGATTTATTTAAATTTTGATAAATCTAAGACATCTATGTTGAGATATTCAAATTTTAATAAATTTGAGACATCTATTTTAAGATGGAGGGAGTACTATACTATTCTGCAAGTCTTTCCTTATAATATGGTTTCTTCTTTTTTGGAAAGGTGAATTACTCCCTCTGTTTTTTAATACAATGCCAGTACCAAAAAAAATATTTTTTACATATATAATGGAGTATAAGGCTGCCATCTCTTCTCGAGGAACTGACTAGATTTCTACCTCGATGATCTTTCCTAATACAAGCTTTGCATATGGAAACATAGGTATCTTTTGCCAAATATGTCCAAATCTGCAAACTTCAACCGAATTTGACCCCTCGTCGAAACTAATTCGGAATCTGACCCCTGTAGTCGACGCCATTTTAAATGGAGCCAAAGTTGTACAGGTCGGCGCCAACACATCGGAAAACCGAATCGAAGGAGGTCGGCTCCATTTAAAACGGCGCCGACCTTCCTAGGTTGCCTCCCTGTTGTATTGTGTTGGCGCTGACCTGTATATCTTCGGCTCCGTTTAAAATGGCGCCGATCCCAGTGGTCAGATTCTGAATTAGTTTTAGTGAGGGTCAGATTCAGTTGAAGTTTTGCAAAAAGATCAGATTTGGAAAAAAAAATACGAAACATAGAGAAAGAGACATCACATTCAATATCTTTATGTAAATAGTCAGAGATATATGCAATGTAACTTCATAATCATTCATTCATTGGTTGTAGTTCCTAATAAATTTTACGGTTCTTGTCTATAGGCTAAGTTACTTCTTACATAATCAGATTTTTCTTTAAAAGAATTATTTTTATTTGTACACATAAGAACATTATCTTTTTGCCTCGCGATAGTTTGTTTTTAGTAATATTTTTTGAATAGATACCACCGGCTAGATAGTATCCTTTGTTGTATGTTTGGCCGTTGATCTCATAGTTGACAGACGAAGAATAACCCTCAGTTAACCTAGCAAACACCAGAGAGCGCTGCAACACGTGGATATCATTGTGACTTCCCCCATGCCAAAAAAAGCGTGCAAAATCCAGAGGTCATGATATGCCACGGCTTCAATTATGACACTGCACTCTTCGGTATAACCTTTGTACAAGCTTTGCGAAGCAAAAAGACAATTTTTCAACCCTAGTGCATGCAATTGATGCTACCAACAAGTAACATGGAATGCCGACACTCCCAATTTGACCCTTGCGGGTAGGCCCCGTATGAACAAGCCCGTTACTCTTTTGGGCTCGAAAATATGCCGACAGGGTTTAAGACACGCCGATGTGAGCCAGTTTTTGATCCGGATGCAATAGGTCCATTGAAGACGCCAAGGGCTACGAGTGAAGATGCTCATACTGTTTCCATCGTTCTCACACTATAAGTTGAGTAGTATTTTAACAATAGTGTTCTTAACACGCAAAGAGCAGTTCGACAAACAAGCATGCTTCCAATTATCATCAACAAAAGAAATAGTGATAAACCAATCGATGTCAAAGTCATGAACACATACTCCCTCCCCTTCGCTCTAAAAAGTATATCGCAGATTTGTCTAAATTAAAGTTTACATCTAGACACTATTTAATATATACTCGCTTCATTTTATAATATACAATATTTTAGGTTTGTGAAGATAGTATATCTAGACGCTTTTTAGTGTATTGGTTCGGAGAGGTTCATTTCAAATCTACACACTAAACAAACCTACATACTAAAATGCGTCTAGATATATTATCTTTATAAAACTAAAACATCTTATATTTTGAAACGAAAAAAATAGATCATCAAATTTAGATAAATCCGCGACATACTTTTAAACCAGAGGGGAGTACTAATTATATTCACCGTCAACAAAACACACACAAAGGGGCGCACAGTACGTTTTGCAAGGTGTACACGGACCGATCTGAGTAAAAGACTCGGGTACTAGCAGATGCTACTCCAGCTGAGACCGGATCCCGATCTCCCTCTCCCTTATTGCTGATTCGACCGGCGACTCGACGTGTCCATGGCCGCCCGGCCGGCCGGCGACTCGTCAAGTCGGTACCCCAACACACCCCTTCTGTCTCCCTAGCTAGCTACTCGCCTCTGCCCTCTACTGCTAGCCACCGCTCGCCTTAATTTGCGTACCGATACCAGCATCAAATTACCAGCGCGCGGAATGATCACGTGCTTCGTCTCGTCGCGATTTGCAACGGTCTGGTCCAGGGAGAAATCGTATAGGCCCCGGCGAGAGATAGAGGGGTAGGGTACCAGGGTATACTAATACTAGTATATCTCGTGCATGCCGAAGTACTCCCTCTATTTTAAAATATAAAATGTTAGATTTGTAAAAAAAATATATCTAGACTTGATTTAGTTTATAGATTTATTTTAAACATGAGTATCTATATACTAAAACTAGTCTAGATATATTTTCTTCACAAAGCTAAAACATCTTGTATTATGACACAGAGAGAGTATCACTTAGAGCATCTCTAGTGGCTCGTCTATATGCCTGTCTAAAGCGATTTGGACGACCGTGGATGAAAAAAACCTTCCTAGTGGCTCGTCTAAACGGAGGTCTAAATTTAGACGTCCTTCCAAACCTGCTACCCATCGTCCATATATGAACGACGGTGCCACGGCCGTCCAAAGCAACTTCTCGCCGGGAGCTTACTCCCGCGCCCATCCGGAGCAGTTGGAGAGGTAGGACGCGGGTGGCACTTGCGCGAGGTTGCCGTCCCTCTGCTCGCCGGCTCCATGTACTCTCCTTTTCCATGTAGATTTGGCGAGAGGAAGAGAGAAATTGGACGGGAACGAGAGGGTGCTCGACCATGGTGCCTAGGTGCACGCTAGATCCGTCTACCAACAGCCAATTTTTGCTGGATCCGGCGTGGCCTCGTCTGGTCCTGTTGGGGACAGGCTCGGTCGTGGAGGGGGCATGGGGTCGTGCGAGGCGTCCGGCCTAGCGCCGGACAGGGAAGAGAATGGGAAGGGGCATGGCGGCGGTTAGGGAGGAGCAGCGGTAGGGGCATAGTGGAGGGCTGCAGCTAATCCGACGATGTTGAAGAGAGGAGGCTTGTCTAGTACTGAACTTGTTGCTGCTTGTGCATCGATACAGAATATAGAGATGGAGTGATGTGCTACTGTATGTTTCTGAACATTGCTTGTATCGCTGCATAATATACAAATATTTGCTTGTATTGATAATCATGTTGTTGTCTTGTTTGCTACTGAATATTGCTTCTAAATTTTGACAGTAGTTATAAAAAAATTACTAAAATATTAGAGAGAGAATGTAGACATCCTACATATACACGTTCCGCTGAAAAACTAAGATCGTCTATATTCTCTCTCCTTTTAGACGGTTGTCTATCTGGCCATATAGACGTCCAGATTTAGACGTTTCACTAGAGATGCTCTTATAATCCACAGAAGAACAGGATATCACCCAATACAAAAAGGATCCCGTTGATCAAATTGTTGTTGAAAACAGAGCTTTCTAGTATATACCTAAAGAATCATTTTAGGGCATACATTCACATCATTTGACCTCTTTTCCACCACAACACCATCAAACATACAATCTAGCAACAATCTAAAAGGGCAAAATAAATGTAGAGTAGGAGTTGCACCTATTTTTGCCTAAATCGCGCGAAGAGAAAACACATCTGCTTTGTATGATCTTTTTTCTCCCTTCCCATCGACAAGTTTTTCTAGGCAAATGATCAGACTGTTTAACCAACAAACAAGAGCACATCAGACCGAGGACATTGAGAATTTGACACATGTAGAATAATCAAAGATCCTTGATAAACCAAAGCTACACCAAACACCATCTAAGATTCGGAGTCTGACATCTATTATCTATTCCACACATTTTGCATCTTAACGTTCCTCTAATGTCCGGTGAAAAAATCACATAAGACCAAAAACTTAGGGGTTTTGGTGAGCCGCTTGAGTAGCTCCCTAACATAGGCGGGAAACCTTGGATTGTTGGACTCCGTCATTTGGGATATACCCCTTGCAAAGACATGCTACCAAACCACCGATTGGCCATCATACTACGAGGAAGAAGATCCAAGTGCAAAACAAATAAAGAATTAGAAACTATGACAAAACCAAACTTGATATCAGGAAGCTGTGGCCGCCATCCCACCACCACCACCACCACCAAATACATGTCACAAAGTGACCAAGGAGAGACACAAAGTGACCAAGGAGAGACGGTTAGATCTATTAGAGCCTACGATATGCAGGGACACGATTAAACACACAACAAACGTTGGGTTTTTTAAATCTCTCGTATTTGAAGAAATTCAGCCTCACACATCCACGGTTCCCGTTTCATAAACTCATAATAGGAAAGAGCATATCATTTCAAGAAAAAAGAGGAAAGGGCATATAGCCATTCACTATGTCAAAAAAAAAACAAAAAGGAAAGAGCACGCGGATAAAGCCCAATAAGAAATCCCAATAAGAAATCCCAATTGGGCTGGGTCACCTTTGTGTTTCGGAACCTTTTAATATTTCTTTAAGCGCCAACGACAAAAGCTTCCCAAGTTCCAACCCAGCTCTGCAAAATCACATCTTATAATCTTATCTTAAGAAAAGAAAAAGCCTCTGCAAAATCAGCTCGTCACCCCGGCGGCTGCTCCGGCGATGGAAGGCGGCGGGACGAAGGCCTGGCGATTCGCACGCCCGGCGAACCCGGCCTTGGCGGCCGCCGGCGAGAGGAGCATCCAGCGTTATCTCCTCCAGCTGCACGCCTGCTTGGGCGAGCGCGGCCCACGGCCCGTGATCCCGCTGAGCCACGGCGACCCCTCCTCCTCCCCATCCTTCCGCACCGCGCCCGAGGCGGAGGAAGCCGTCGTCGCAGCCGTACGATCCGGCGAGTACAACGGGTACTCGTCACCCGCCACCGCCCTCCCCGCTCGCCGGTCGGTGCCCGTCTCCTCCTCTCGTTGCTATTGTTTCAGAATATAAAATGGATGATGGATTGCCTTGAATGAAATGCAGAGAATGACTGTTATTGTAACATACTCCTAAGACCCACTTTGATCCCCATACAATTGCCCATTAACTCTGTTTTAGTTCCATGATTATGTAGGCTCGTAACATTAGATTCAATGGAACTTTGGTAACTTCAGTAGCCCCCTCAGATCACAGACCCAGCAGAGTTGGGCATGTCTTAACATGACCTTGAACCGGCAGGACCAACACCAGCCATCATGTAGACATTCTATTATCCTAGTGTTTCCAGTATCCAAAACTTACTGAAGAAGCATAGCTTGGACAAAAGAAGTCAAAGCTGTCCTAACTCTTATGAGTTATGAGCCTCCTGATTATCACACCAATCTTCTAGTGCCTGGCACGGCAGAGCCAACCCTCTGAAGAGAGTGAATATCTCCATAGCCGCATGTTGCAGCCGATCAGCTTCCTGCAGAACAGTCCACAAACACATCCTGTGCTAAATCGAATGAATAACAATAGTAATGTCTGTAATTTTTCCGGGAACATACAGTGTTACAAGTTCTCGATATGGACTGGCAAAGGGCTGCACATCCAGCTTTTTTTAGAAGGCACAACGAACTTTTTATTTTGAGGCACATCCAACTAACATGCTTTTCTTCTTGTCTTTGTTTGGAAACTGATCCAACCAAGCACCCCAAAGGTGTTGAGTGTCAGTACCAAAGAGGACAAGTTATAAACACAGACCGTTACATTCCAAATGTAGCATGCCATTACCTGCGGACATTTTAAAAGAAGCGTTCAATAATTTCCTCGCAACCACCCAGTAGATTAGCCATTGCTGATATGCATTTTTTTAGCATTAACCAACTAAACATTTTCAACTTCAGAGGGAGCCTTTGCAAGCCAGATAAATTTGCACAACTTTATTTTCATACTAAATATATTGATTACTTGTGAGCAACCATCAAATCTAGCTAAAAGAGAGGAACCATATTTTATGGGGGTCTGAGACGGTATGTTTTCAGTTTGCACAAATACTTACTTTGAAATACTTCTCGCTACAAACCATTTGTTTTTTCTAGATTCCTTAACCTTTGCAAAATTAGTATGTTCATAATTCGCAAATATGTAACACCGAACCCCCCTCCCCCGCCCCCTCAGGAAAATAGATGGTGAGCCAAATAACTATATGAACTTCTTAACCTGTTGCTATTTCTGCATTAACGTCCCGGCATGAATAAAGAAATTCTCTTGAAAACACCTGTAGTTATTGGATGAAAGAGAGGATATAAGAGGTCACATTGCTGAAGCTTGAATTATAAAGACCAGCCTACCCCCTCGGATACAAGTTACCTTTCAGCAAGCAAGTTATTTTTTCACCTCATCTTTAGTATTTTTCCTGTCTAGGTGAAACATATTGAAAATTAATCATGTATATACATGTCTCAAGATTCATCGACTAAAAGGTTATAATTACTGTATAATGATTTATGAAAAGTTTCATCTGTGCTGTTTGAGTACTATGTCTGTGCTGTGTTTCTTTTATTGATACTACCTGTTGAATTCCAGAGCTGTTTCCGAGTATCTATCCCGTGATCTCCCTTACAAGCTTTCCCATGATGATATTTTCCTCACTTGTGGTGGTACCCAAGCAATCGAAACTGTGATGTCTGTTTTTGGTCAACCCGGTGTCAATATATTGCTTCCGAAGCCTGGCTACCCAAAACATGAAGCACATGCAATATTTCATAGGATGGAAGTACGACATTATGACCTTGTTCCAGAGAGAGGATGGGAAGTTGATTTAGAAGCTGTTGAAGCTCTTGCAGACGAGAATACTGTTGCAATTTTGATTACTAATCCCAATAACCCTTGTGGTAGTGTGTATACACATGAACATTTGGCCAAGGTTTGTATGGTGTTTGTACAGTGCTATGTAACCTTTGCTTTTTTTGCAGTATAGCTAATCCCTCACTTGCATGTTAATTAGATTGCAGATATAGCAAGCAAACTCGGAATTTTAGTTATCGCTGATGAAGTATATGGTCATCTTGTCTATGGTAGCACATCCTTTGTGCCAATGGGTGTTTTTGGAGAGATTATTCCGGTAATCACTTTGGGAGCTATATCAAAGAGATGGGCTGTACCTGGCTGGAGGCTTGGTTGGATAGCAACTTGTGACCCTAAAGGCGTTCTGAGAAAAACCAAGGTGATTCTTACTCATTTTTAAGTGCATATAACTTCATTAGTAGTTTGGTTTTCTTCTGGTACTTGTAGAAATTTTTTATTATTCTTATGAATCTGAATTGGTTATCTAAATTGAGGTGTGATTTGTGTATTTCAAAGCATCATTTCTCCTTCTCTATACGTTCTTTCCATCTAAAAGTTCCTTGAGAGTTATTTGCTTTCATGAACTTGTTAAAGTTTAATTTCTCAGTCATATTCGATTCTAATGTTTTACAAAGCTGTCGATATACTATAGCTATTTTTTTTTCAAATCTTCCTACCATGTTAATGTTATTTCCGAATGTATCAACGGAAAACTCAGCATACTGAGAATAAGACACATGATGCAACTTCAGATTCGTTAGTGTTACAAGAGGCTATTCCACACATGCTATGTTTGAACTGTGCTAAGCAACTCAAAGTTACTGTAGTGAATTGTTCACTGACTTCTGTATGTGGGTTTTTATTTGTGGTTGTGATACTTGATGCTTTTTGGCCCTATAATGTCAAGAAATTTCCGATTTTGGAGTGTGGTTCCCATTATACATTATATTTTTGTTCTTTTCTTTGTAAATTAAACTCCTGGTTAGCATTATTGTTTCCAGGTTAAGTTAATTAAATAATTTTAGTTTTTCTTTGATAGTCAATTGAATTTTCTCTGCTGTGGTCATTATTAGGTTACTGATTCCCTGAGAAGTTTCGTAAATCTAATATCAGATCCTGCAACATTTCTTCAGGTTAGTCAATAGTATGACATCAATCATTTATTACCTTTATATAATGCAGTGTGTAGGTTGTTGGCTAGTTATCAAACTTGGTATGTTCCTACTTCTCTACTTTAGCATATGTACTTGATGGAAATGTCCATGGTACATGGAGAATCTTTTCATGTACACACATAACAAGAGTTGCAGGTAATACCTATTAATATATCAGCGAACCACACATCCATTTGTTCCTGTTTTATGTGATGGAATCTAACAAGTCGAACTTAGCATCTGACAGCCAAAAAAGGTGTTTCCCTATCAAATGTGTTTTTCTCTGATAGTTTAGATAAACAGCATACCTTCTGAAGTAAACGCAAATAACAAGTATTTATTTAGAATATACATCTAGCATATTCAAAAATATCTAATTAAACATGGGGTCTATCTCCTCCAAATTAAGCATCACTTTCCTGAATTTTATTTTTTCCATACTTGTCTGCACATTTCACAAAACTACACATATGTTGGATCGTAATGGCTACGATGACCTACATGTTAGTTACACTGAAGGGTCAGTCTCATATGTCAGAGTCTGTTCCAACTTCCAAGTAACGGGGTTCAACAATTATGTATTTTACTGAAACCTAATGGCAAAGTATTTGTAGTTTTGTGAAATCCAATATTAGCTAAGATGTATCATGTCTTGACAGTTACACGAAAAAAAAGTATACTGATGTGAAATTTGCTCATCTTCTTTGAAAGCTTGTGAAATTTACTCATCTCCAGTACCTTATTTACATACCTACTAAAATGGAATGATACTGTTTATGTTGCTTCCATATGAATTGGGTAATCAATTAAATGCATTGATTTTTCACTCTGATGTGGTCCATTCAAATCACCTTGCCTTTTTGTGCTGACATAAATTACATGCTGCTTATATAAATAATAAACACCACAGCCAGCTTTTCCTTTTCTGGCAAGATTAAATCTTCAGAGATCATGTTAGTCTCCAGATTATTCATAGAGTTCAATATATCAATGTTTACGCAAGTTATGCCTTATTTTAGTGTGTTCAGGTGTCTACTTAAGAGGACTTATTGTTTTTGGATACAATAAAAACTAGACCTGGGCAAATACGGTTTCGTGGTTTGACCGGTTTGGGCTTAGTACATTTTTTTGCACTAAACTGGATATGTTGATTTTATTTGTGAACAGAAATGAACTAACCTCACCAAACCGGTTTACCACGGTTTCACCGGTGCCAGATTTTCCACACCCCTAATAAAAACCTAAATATCTTCTGTATCTATCATGCTGTCGAGATCTTCATCCTCTCTTGTTACCCACGACTATTGCGCAGCAAAGTAGGGCATGACAATGCAAGATATACAATCAGTTGTAGAAAATTCTGGCCTACAAATTAATGCTCTGTCTATTCAGTTTCTACCTTTATAGTTATTTTTTCCCTTTTGTATCAGTTTACTTAGTTTCTTTAGAAGTACTCCCTGCGTTGCAAAATAAGATGTTTTAGCTTTTGTGAAACAAAAGTATCTAGACATCTTTTAGTGTGTACTAAAAGATGTCTAGATACTTTTGTTTCACAAAAGCTAAAACATCTTATATTATGAAACAGACAGAGTAGTGTTTATATATGTATGCATAGATGGTAGGTAAGACTTGTCCACACTTCTAACCCACCTTTCTTCTGTTTAAATGTCATTTCTTCTATGGCAGGCTGATTGTTAGCCTAATGAAGTATTCTGCAAGTTGCTGTTCAGACTTAAGTTTTCCTACAATGAACCCTCATTTCAAGTTTTAAGTAGGGTCGTTGGTGTAAATTGTCCCATGATCTTATTCTAGAGGATTGAAAACAGCGCACCACCTAAGTTGCCTTGTCCATTCACCAGGGAGCAATTCCTCATATCATGAAGAACACAAATGATGAATTCTTCAGTAACATTGTCAGGCTGTTGAAGGAGACTGCAGATATATGTTATGGGGAAATAAATGAAATCAAGTGTATTACTTGTCCCTACAAACCAGAGGGGTCGTTTTTTATGATGGTAAGGTAGATAGAGAACATCATTTCAAGCTTTGCATTTCTGGAAGCTGAATGGAGATAGACTAAAACTATGTTCTGCAGGTAAAACTGGATGTCTCACAATTGTCAGATATTTCTGACGATGTAGACTTCTGCAGCAAGTTGGTGAAGGAGGAATCAGTCGTACTGTTGCCTGGTATGTGGTAGTAGAACATATTAAATACTCCAATAGGAGTACTATTGTTTGCGTCAAGAAGCAAACACTGTTCACTTTTCCTTTTTTGGTTTAATTTATTCTTACTGCCATTTTGCAGGGAAAGCCTTGGGCATGGAACACTGGTTGCGCATCACGTTTGCTACGGAGCCACCAACACTGAAGCAAGGACTTGAACGGCTCAAGTCCTTTTGCCTGAGGCATCAATCGGAGGCCAATTAACACTCAGAAGTTCGTGGTAACACTGCATGGCATTTCCTCAATGTTTGTTGAGGTTATTGCTTACACATCATTTCCAATGCACAACATAGGAATAAACCCTGAGACATGCCTGCAAAATTGAATAAAACTAGCCCGTGTCTATCACGTGAGGTGCAGATCCACATGATGTTACAGACGCACCCTAGGACTAATTGGGAGTAATTTTTTTTAAGGGAAAAAGATACTGGTTTGCCCCAATAACCTGCTATTATGTTGTTCATGCTTGCCTTGCTCCGTTCACTTTAATCGCATATCAATTATCAGTTAGTATCACTTTTTCACATTTTAAGATATCCACATGTTTATGGAGGACTGATAAGTCCCTTTAATTTACGAGGTGAACAAGGAGTGCCATCAGTTGAGATCGTTGCTGGCTTGCTATATATGACACTAACAGAGTAAAACTCAATCGCCCCATAAAAGTGCAGTCATAATTTTGAGCAGGTACCATAAATAATAAGCATCACGTACGAGTGGAAGGTACGTTAGCGCCCTATATGGCAGATGGATTTTCTGCACTTGAAAAACATTACACATGCCATGAAAACAAATTAAGCACGAGCATCATGCTATAACGACTAATTATGGTGGAGAAGTTTGGTCAAGATCCTACGCATCCAAGACGAAATGACCACAGCCACAGCGATAAGTTTTTTTGAAGGTTAAGAACTTCGTTTCATTTTGTTATAGTTGGGTCTAGTGTAGGAGTGTCGTGCTGTTGAGGAGGTTAACGTAGCTGCTGCTTGCTATTGTCATTGCCATTGCTAAGCTTTCTTGGCTATGACCAAGTCTCTAGGTGTTGATATTTTCAACTCACTCTCTTCTAGTATCGGTGCAAATCTCGTAATTCGTGAGTTTTGTTAGTTCAATTGAACTTCCTGGGACCTTCTCTGTAAGAATGTTTGTTTTCCTGGGATTTTCGGGGAGGTTCTGGCCTATTCCATTTAGTTGATAAGGTCCAGGTATCTCAGTGCTTCCTTGTCCCCAGACCTTCGAGCTGGTATTTAGGATTTGCACCGCTGAGTAGAGGAGCGGGGGGGTCTCCGAGTCCCCGTGTGACTTTGCATGTACTCCTTCCGTTTTAAATATAAGATGTTTTAGATTTGTAAAGAAAATGTATCTAGACTTGTTTTAGTATGTAGATTCACACTAAACTTGAGTGAACCTATGTACTAAAAAAAGTCTAGATACATTTACTTCACAAAGCTAAAACATCTTATATTTTGAAACAGAGGGAGTAGACGGCAATAAAGGGCAATACAACTGCACGGCCGTTTTGTACACTGCCTATCTCTTTTGCATTGTAGTTCTACCAGATAAGTTATTGTGGATATACTAGAGAAGCTATTAGCATCATTTACTTGCTATCATTGTGTATTATATCTCCTTTCAATTATTGGAATACCATAAAAAAATTTAGCAAAGTAAAGATAAACTTGTTTCAGAGTAATCACTACACTTTTAACTAAACATAGGTCGTCAGGCAATTGCGAAGAAAACATTAGGTTCCCAATCTATTCTAGGCGTCCGCTCTTCTGTGATCCAAAATTAAGTCTAGACTGAGAACCTGGTGCCCTGAACATTTTAGTTATATAGTTGGGTCCAGTGTAGGAGTGTCGTGCTGTGGAGAAGGTTATTAACGTAGCTGCTGCTTGCTAGTATCATTGCCATTGCTAAGCTTTCTGGGCTATGACCAAGTCTCTAGGTGTTGATATTTTCAACTCACACTCTTCTAGTCTCAGGGGCAAATATCGTACACTGCATTTTAGTTCTACCAGATAAGTTATTGCAGATATACTAGAGAAGCTATTAGCATCATTTACTTGCTATCAATGTGTATTATGTCTCCTGTCAACTATTGGAATAATTAGGCAAAGAAGGAAAGAGAAACTTGTTTCAGAGTAATACACCACACTTTTGACTAAACATAGGTAAGGAGTGCTAGCATAAGTACGATGTCGGCAATTGTGAAGAAAAACGTTCCCAATCTATTCTAGGCGTCCACTCTTCTGTGATCCAAAATTAAGTCTAGACTGAGAACCCGGTGCCCAGAACATTTTATAGCAACTCCAAATTCAGCTCTTGGTGCCCTTGTCCTTGAGGTGGATCTTCCTCCTCTGCATCTTTGTCCTCGACATGGGTATGGTAATATGGGATGGAACTCCAAGGGCTATCGTCCAACGTATTACGGAATGCACTTCGCAGGAATGTGACAGCTTTCTTCGCCGCCACCTCTGCAGCCCGGTGTCCTGACGGGCGTCTCCCCTCGAATCGCCACCGGTGGCTGCCAATTGTGGCTCCTATTTTAGGGATGTCAACTGTCACGACTGCGGTCGTGCCACTGCCGGCAGCAGCCTCCATGGGAGGAGGATCTACTCTAGTGATGTAGTATGGCTGTCCTGCTCCCAGGCAGGCCATCACCTCCCACAGCTGCAGCTGGGCTTCAGAGTACGTCCTCGGCGGGACTGGCATGGTTCCATGCCGATGCCGCTGCGGATGTAAGCGCTGCACGGCGTCGCAGTGCCATGCCCGGGCCGGCACACGAGTTGGTGGCGGCTCGCATGGGCGATACTTACGGATGCACTTGCTTCGCACGTCGTAGGACTGCACAGAGCGAAAAGGACTACGCCTGACGCTTTGCTCGCCAGCAGCAGTGAAAACGGCCGCCAGCTCATCATCGACGAAGCAAATCTGGTTCTCTCTTATCTTGCTCCCTGAAGAAGCCTCGACGGCGAAAGCTCTGCAACAGGCATCGCCGACGAATATCGCGTGCCCCTCGAAGCCGCTGACCGTCACCCAGTCGTAGGAATCGCCGCTGTCATCGAAAGCGTAGGCTGCCGAGTTGCAGCTGCGATATCCACGCCCATGCTTTGGTCCGAAGCTCCTGCGGACCATGATCAGCCTCCCGTGGCAGGGGACCAAGTACAGCCTGCACATGCCAACGAGCGACGGCGCGTCAGAACCGGACGTGAGGCTCGTCCATAGCTTGTCTTGCAGCTCCTTGAGCTTGCCCTCTTCGTAGACGAAAACATGTTCGCTTCCGTCGACGGCGTAGAGCTTCCCGTTAAAGAAGGCGATGTCTCGGATCTTGTGAGGATTGGTGCTTATGGACCACCTGCAGGTCGGTTGCCCCGGACTGCGGCAGACGGCGATGAGGCTGTGCCATTTCATCGCGATGTCGTGTTGCGTTGGGATGATGGCGGCAACGGTGCAGCACTCAGAGTCGGAGTTGGGCGTGGAGGACAGGGAGATCTTGCTGATGGGTTCTCCGGTCCACCGCGGTAGTTGGATCCTTGCCATGGTGAACGCGTTGAGCAGGAAGGGCTGGCAACGGCCACGATGATCAGACGTAGGCACAAGGGCGAGCCAGTTGCCAAAGGAGCCCCGGCAGGCGGCGCCACGGGCGTCCTGATCGGTGAGGGGAGCCCTGTGGATGGCGGCGTCGTGCAGGCTAACGCAGCGCCCCGGCGCCACCAGCCACGGCATGGGCAGCGTGCAGGGGTTGTCACGCTCGGCCGCGCGCCACGTCCTGCAAACGCCGCGGAATCGGCCGCGGTCCTCCAGCTGGAGACGGCCCAGGACATCGGCGAGAAGCTCCGGTGGCAGGTCCGGCCACGAGCTGCCTTGCTGCGTCCGCGGTCGCCGCTTGGCCGGCCGCGGCATGGCGTGACCGATCGAGTGATGAGGATGTTGACGGAGGAGAGGTCTGAACATAACGAAGGAAGGAAGAAAGAAACTTTAGCCTTTCCGATCGATCGACCTCCTGCGGTCTTATATTGGCATGAGAGAAAGCTATCTGTCCTGGTGCTACACGCGACGCGATCACGCGAAGATGCACAAGTCCTATACACGCACGCGTGCTATCTGATTCTGCCTCTGCTACGTTTACATATGTAGGACACTAGGACGCCCAATAAAACTGGGCAGTGCTAGGCGTCCCGGGATGCAAACTTTCCATCCCCGCGCGCCCCGGCCGAGTCCGACCAAAGCAGTTTATCCCGTTTTTTATACAAATTGTCTTATGTTTTGTTACCGATAGTCCTGCTTTTACTATACGTTGCAAAAACCGGTTCGCTTAAAAAAATAGAAAAAAAGACTGTCTTGCCAGACTTCGCCGGAGACCTTGTCGGAGAGTTTGTAGCAAAAAGTTGTGCTAACATAGCAAATCGGACCTTGTCGAAGACTCGTCGGAGACCATGTAACAAAACTTTAGGCTATTGTAGCAAAATCATAAAATATATGTAACAACACAAAATATTCTATTGTAGCAAACCTGACCTCACTAGAGACTCGTCGGAGACTTTCACCGTGAAACATCACCGAAAAACTTATAGCAAATATTTTACAATATTGTAGCAAAATCATAAACTGACTTAGCCGGAGATCTCGTAGCAAAATCTATATACTATTGTAGCAAAAACTTCTATAGAAAAATCCGACGACGCACCTAGCACCGCCGGAGGTCTCGCCGACGCCGACCACACGTAGCAAACTCAAACGGCCCTGGTAGCACCTACACCCGTCGTATGTTGCAAAAACCAACGTCGCTTGTAGCACCACCGCCTCCTTGCTCCAACCTCGCCATGGATATGCAGCCCCAAGCGACTTCTGGTTGAAGAAGAAGACCACTAGAGGAGAGGCGGGAGAGGGACGACACGAGGCCATGATCGCGTGGAGATCCGGTGAGGTCGCGACGACGTGTTCCAGGGCGACCAGCGTTGGAGAGGAGCTTGCAGGTAGCAGGAAAGGAAGAGCTTGTCGGCGTCCTAGGACAAACGACCTCGCTGGGGAGTTAGCTTGAGATATGCCCAAGAGACAATAATAAAATGGTTATTATCATGTCTTTATGTTTATGATAAATGTTTATATCCCATGCTGTAATTGTATTAATTCGAAACATTAATACTTGTGTGTTTTCTAAATATAAACGAGTTCCTAGTAAGCCTCTTGTTGAACTAGCTTGTTGATTAATAGATGATCATGGTTTCCTGATTATGGAGAATGATACGATGGACACACTCCTATAGTAAACGTAGCATAAGATCAATTCATTTAGAGTTCGTTTGCTACATGCTTTCAAATACATAGTAACCAAATCCTTCGACCATGAGATCATGTTAATCACCATCACCGGATGAATACTTTGATGATATCAAACACCACTTCCGTAACTGGGTGGTTATAAAGGTGGTATTAGGTATTCTGAAAGTATGTGTTGAGGCACATGGATCAATAGTAGAATTTGTCCATCCATATGACGAATAGATATACTCTGGATCCTCTCGGTGGAATATCATCCAATTGGCTTGCAAGCATGTGACTAGGTCACAAGGGATGTTATATCACGGAACGAGTAAAGAGTACTTATCGGTAACGAGGTTGAACTAGGTATAAGATATACCAACGATCAAACCTCAGATAAGGAAAGTATTGTGCGACAAAGGGAATCGGTATCGTATGTAAATGGTTTATTCGATCATAATATAATCGCAGAAATATGTGGGAGCCATAATGGATTTCCAGATTCCTCTAATGGTTATCTCGATCATGTCTGCATAGTTCACGAACAGTAGGAATTCTAATGGTTAAGAATTCGATGTTTTTAGTAGATATGGAATATGAGTTGGAGACCGAATGTTGTTCGGAGTCTTGGATTGGATCCAGGACATCACGTGGAGTTCCAGAATGGTCCGTAGAATAAGATTCATATAAGGAAAGTCAATTTCTGGGGTTCGGAAATCTCTTCGGTGTTTTGATCGGAAGCTTCTAGAATATTCTGGAAGGTCCACCACCCCGGAGGGGGTACATGGAATGCACCATACCCTAATGGGGTAGGAGCATAGACCACTAGGTCAAGTCGGCCAAGGATATGGAAGAGATAATCAAACTCTAGTTTGAATAGTCAAACTCTAGTTTGAAAGTCAAATCCCAATTTAAAAAGTCAAAGTCCTAGTGGAGGAAGGAAAGAAAACCTAGAGGGAAGAGGTTTCCCTCTCCCTCCCCAAGCTGCCGGCCACAAGGGGAGTTGGGGGAGGACTCGGCCACCCTGGCCGGGGCGCCACCCCCTCTCACCCCTTGACCTAGGCCGCTGCCCCTCTCCAAGTCGCCACCGCCTACACCCTGGCCGCCGGTGCCTTCCTCTCCTTGGCTCCTACACCCTAGCCGCTGAAGCCCTCTCTCCTCAACCATACATTCTCTGGCTTAGGCGAAGCTCTGTAGGATCTACTCCTCCACCTCCACCACCACATTGTCGTGTTGCTCGAATCGCGAGGAGATCTACAACCTCCGCTGCCTGCTGGAACAAGGGAGAGGAAGGTCTTCATCAAGTACTGAACGTGTGACCGAACGTGTGACCGACTGTGGAAGCACTGCCGGAACGTGGCCCCAGAAGGATCGTCTACACGGTCTTGAGATCGGCAAGTGAACGACTACATCAACCACGAGAATCCGATCTCGTTAAACGCTTTGGATCTACGAGGGTTAGTACTCTATAAACTCGTTGCACCGATCTCATAGATTAGATCTTGGCTTTTGTGTGTTTATGCGATAGATTTTTTTTTGTTTTCCATGCTACGAACCCCTACAGTGGTATCAAAGCCATGTCTATGTTAGATCTGTTGCATGATTATAACACAATGGTTTTGTGGGCGTTGATGCTTTTATTGTCGCTTTCTTTTCGTGTACTTTGCATCTTGCGGGATGGTAGGATGAAACGGCCCGGGCTAACCTTACATGTCATCGTACATGAGATTTGCTCCACGCTTAACGTGCAACTTGCACTGCACAAGTGGCTTTGCGGGTGTCTGTCTCTCCCACCATAGTGAATATTCAATTTACAACGGGCACTTGACAATACTTGTATCAACGTTGTGGTTCATGTTCGTAAGTTAGAACGGTTCTTATTCGAAAGCCCCAACCACGTAAAACATGCAAAGAAAATTAGAGGTCTCTAACTTGTTTTTGTAGGGCTTGTGTTGAGATGTGATATGGCCATGATGTGATTGTGATTATATATGATGTATGCAATGATCCTTATTGTAAGTTGGCAACCGCCAGGAGCCTTATGGTTGTCTTTAAATTTTGTTTAAGACCTGCGTGTCTATTCATCAAAGTAGTTGTAATAGTTGCCGCTGGTGGAGGACAACTATGAAGCGGCACCATTGACCTTGACGCCACGCCGGTATTTATGGACCAAGAGGCATTTATGTCAAGTAGTTTGTTATCAAACTAGGAGTGGTTCGCTACTACTATGAATATATATTGTACGACAATTGTATCAACATGTTTTAACCCCAAGGAACTAAATGTCTCACCAAAGAACCAAATTTATACAATGTCATCTCATTTGAGAATGAGTGATGCATAGAGACGCAAAGACATGCAAATACACACAGACCTAGAAGTGTCAGATTCAAAGATTTTGTTTACCACTAACAATCGCGTATATACAACACCAGAAAGCCATAGGTGTTGAATGCACAAAGTTTTTCAAACTAGATTACTGACTCTAGTGCAAGTGGGAGACTGTTGGAGATATGCCCAAGAGGCAATAATAAAGTGGTTATTATCATAGAGATTTCTATTTTCGTGCCCTTGGTTCCTTAGTTGTACTCACTTTCCCCAGCCGCTTAGTTTTTCCTCACTTTTGCCCATCTCCTATTATAATACTCTCGCACGGTCTGAAACTCACTGTCCGTCAGCCTTGCCGTTAGATGCTGACAAGTGGGGCCGCATTTAGTCGGTTCCCATAGTGTACCCTCGTTGTTAAATGCTGACAAGTGGGGCCGCGGTATGTTAGATCCCGTAGTGGACCCTTGCCGTTACATGCTGACAAGTGGGGCCGCGGTAAGTTGGTTTCTGTAGTGGACACCTCTCTCCACTTATCCAGATTAGCATGGGACCCACAGCTTATCCACGTGAGCGTTGGACCCACAGCTTATCCACGTGAGCCAGCCCCGCGCCCGCGCCCATGTCGTTGCCTCCCCTTTCTTCTTCTTCTCCGGCGACGGCGGCCCTTTTCTAGCGACGGCGGCCCTTTGTCGAGCTTCACTTCGTCCTCCTGTTCGTCATGGCCGCAGTATGGTGTCGTCCTGTTGACTTGTATGAAGGATGACAATGGCAACCGTGCGCAGAGAAGGTTAGATCTCGCGTCAAAATGTTTTGATTAGACGGGGGCGCTTGCTGTGTAGAATGCGGCCGGCAAGCCGTTCTGATGATTTAATTGGTTTATCGAGTTAATGTCTCGGCTACAATCAAGTGAAAGAGTGTTTATAATTAAAAATTAGGGAGATGGATGTATAATAAATAAGAAAATGACACATCTCTTTAACACTTCCAAATTTAAAAAATTATACAACTCTTAATGTACACGAGTGTTTATAATTGACACAACTCTTAAACACTTTCAAATTTAAAAAAGTATACAACTCTTAATATACAAGAGTGTTTATAATTGACACAACTCTTGAACACTTTCAAATTAAAAAAATTATACAACTCTTAATGTAAAAGAGTGTTTATAATTGACACAACCCTTAAACACTTTCAAATTAAAAAAAAATTATACAACTCTTAATGTAAAAGAGTGTTTATAATTGACACAACCCTTGAACACTTTCAAATTAAAAAAAATTATACAACTCTTAATGTAGAAGAGTGTTTATAATTGACACAACTCTTGAACACTTTCAAATTTAAAAAATTATACAACTCTTAATGTAAAAGAGTGTTTATAATGGACACAACTCTTGAACACTTTCAAATTAAAAAAATTAGACAACTCTTAATGTAAAAGAGTGTTTATAATTGACACAACTCTTGAACACTTTCAAATTAAAAAAAATATACAACTCTTAATGTAAAAGAGTGTTTATAATTGACACAACCCTTGAACACTTTCAAATTGAAAAAATTATACAACTCTTATTGTAAAAGAGTGTTTATAATTGACACAACTCTTGAACACTTTCAAATTTAAAAAATTATAAAACTCTTAATGTAAAAGAGTGTTTATAATTGACACAACTCTTTAACACTTCTAGATTGAAAAAATTATACAACTCTTAATGTAAAAGAGTGTTTATAATTGACACAACTCTTGAACACTTTCAAATTATAGCGTCCTAAAAAATATTGAGAGTTTACCATTTTTAGAGTGTGAAAAGTGATCCCTAAACTTGCGTATACGAAAATTATAAACCTTTAAACACTGTGAAATCACACTTAATACGTGATAATAATGTGCTAAGAAAATCTTGAGAGATTATCATTTTCATAGAATGTAATGCATAAACTTGCATACGGGAAAATTATACACCTTTGAACTCTTTGAAATCGCACTTAGGACATGATAATGTTGTGCTAATAAAATCCTGATCATTTATCATTTTCATGGAGTGAAATATAACACAAAAATTATACACCTTTGAACACTTTCCCTTAAAATCATATTCAAAATCATTTTTATGGATTTAAAGTATCGGTGGCAAACTCGTTATTTTGCATGGATAGAGGGTGCCTCCCGATAGATACAAGGGTTATCCTGTCCGCTAGATCATAGAGGATCAATCTTAGGATCAACGGTTGGTGGGTATGATTGGCGTGACAACTGTCTCGACCAATCAGAGCGTAGCAGCCAAGACGAGCACATGTGTGAGGGTTTGTGACTAAGAGAGAGGGGAAAACTGAGTAGAACTTAAAAACCAAGGGCTAAACTGAGTAGAACTAAAAACCAAGGGAAAAACTGACAAGGGGGTTCAAATAGAAAACATAAAGAGATTTAAAAATGGAAAATGCTTCTTTTATACAATAAAATACATCTTGGCATACATCAAACTATTTGCAATTCAAATATATATCAGTTTGATAATTATTGCCTCGTTCAGACAAATTATGTTTTAGGGAGGGATGTTTTGGGAAGAGGCTTGAGTAGAAAGCCATGAACCTTCATAGATAGCAGGTGATTTCAGAAGTGGTGATTTAGGTTAAAACTTGATTTATATACATTTCTTATGGTGGCAGGTCACATAATAAGACTCCCTAGGTAGATGCCACTATGTTTTGATCTTTTTGAATTTGTTGTGCATAAAATGACTCAATTAGCTAGCTTAAACCCATTTATTGGCTCTCTGTTGACCAGCCACTGGAGGGTAAAAGTGAGTATATTGCAAACGACAGTGTTAGTACTGGAGGGCAAAACTGAGTACAACCAAACTACCAGTGTTACACTTGAGGGTATAACTGAGTACAACTAAGTGGCCAAGATTAGACACGGGGGGGGGGGGGGGGGTGTGACGCACGGTACGTGTCGTGGTGCACGGGGTGGTACCGGACGCGTGTGGACGTGCACGGTGCAGTAGCGTGCACGATTACGCGGTGCATGGTGGTGCAACGAAACGTCTCCTCCCTTCACCTTTATAGAGGCCTCCTCAATCTCACTCATTACTCGCTCACTCACTCATGCAACCATATCCATTGTCCCATCACCTTCTGCAAACCCCCAAGAAAACCCCAACCACGTCGACGATGGAGAAGAATGGCGCGGTGGCCATCGTCGCCTCCAAGGCCGTCGGCGAGGAGGCCCCCGTCCCCGTACAGGCCCCCATCGAGGCATCGATGGCAGCCGCCATTCCCGTCCAGATCCCCGTCCCCGGTTCCGCCATAGCCGTCGGCGAGGAGGCCCCCGTCGAGGCATCGAAGGCAGCCGCCATCCCCGTTCAGACCCCCGTCCCCGCTCCCGCTGTAGCCGCCGGCGAGGAGGCCCCCACTGGTCTCTGGCAGATCCCGCATGACTGGAACCCCTACTAGGAGAACGATTACATCAGTCCGGAGAACCCCTTTGATACCAGCTTAGCCGACCCATGGTCGTAGGTAACTAGGGTTTTCTCCCCTTCCTTTGTTCTTCACCCATTCCCATCGTTGGATGTTAGATTGTGTGTTATTAGGACTCGACTGTTCATATTTTCAATCGTTGGATGCTATATATTTTTACAGTAGCTAATCCTCTTGTGTTAGATGTCGTATTTCGATGAATTCCCCTAGTTGGGATCAATACTAGCACCGATCTTAATTGGGATCAGTATTCGATTTGGTTAGAGATTTGGGAATTGGGGAATAATCAGGGGATCTCAATCGGTTAATTTATGCAAGTAATCAATCCAGATAATCAAGGTATCTCAATCATGTCCTTATTGCACTCTACTGTTTTTTTCTAAAAGGTGGATAGCAGCGACGTCTGCAGCGACAACGAGTCCACAGACACCAAGACTCGTCAGGTGCTGAGGAAGTTGAAGTCCGGCCAGTTCAACAACTTCTTCGCTAGCGACGTCTATAGGTGCCCCTTCTGCACCAAGGGCCTCGCCACCGACTTCAACTCCCTCGTGAGGCATGCCGAGGACGTCAAGACATGTGGCCTGTCAAAGAACGTCCACGCCTTCAGAGCCAAGCACCAGGCGCTCAGTTTTCACCTCCGCAAACTCCAGAAGGTGGCCATCGAGGAGGGTCACATGCCCTCGATAAAGCCCAAGGTGCCTAAGGTCAAGGGACTAGGCAGCAAGAAGTGGAGGAAGCGCCAGAGGGAGGAGGTGGAGGCCCTCCTAGCGAAGGCCATGAGGGGCCACTGATCTTGTGCTGATGCTACTGCTATAAAGCAGCTTCTTTTGTTTTATTGTCTGTGTTGAACTTGTCCGCTGCTGCTAAGCAGCCTAATTGTCGAACCTCGTTTAAGTATCGTACTATATATGTCCTATATTAGCTGTTTTATCTACATCTGCTCTATTTATCTACATATTTATGGTCTCGGTTAGATTTGCTACCAGATTGGGAAAATACGAGGGCCAAAAGGTACCATGAATGAAGAAAGAAGCTGCTCTAGATTCGCTGCCTTTTTGGGCAAAAATTAACACAACTATTAGCAACATAAAGAGGAAAAGACACTCTTAAAAAGTCCAATCATAAAAATAATAAAAAACTCTTCCAATTTAGGCGATAGGACGCGCATAACTACTAAACGCACCCCCACATGGTCCCACACCACATCCCCCAAAACGTGTTCCCAACAAGTCGGCCCCATGCAATCCAACATGGGGGGTCCTACTACGGGACCCGACTGAACATGGCCCCACTTGCCAACACGTAATGGGGGATCCTACTTGTCAGCATGTAACGGCGAGGGTCTACTACAGGACCCGACTGAATGCGGCCCCACTTATCAGCATGTAACTGCGAGGGTCCACTAACGGGACCCGACGGACAGCGAGTTTCAGACCGATGCGAGATTTTCGGACAAGGAGCTGGGCAAAAGTGAGGAAAAGTTAAGCGGCCAGGGAAAGTGAGTATAGCTAATGAACCAGGGGCACGGAAATAGAAATCCCATTATCATATCTTCATGTTTATGATAAATGTTTACATCCCATGCTATAATTATATTAATCAGAAACATTAATACTTGTGTCTTTTGTAAACATAAAAGAGTCCCTAGTAAGCCTCTTGTTGAACTAGATTGTTGATTAATAGATGATCATGGTTTCCTGATCATGGATATTAGATGCCAACAAGATCATGTCATTAGGAGAATGATATGATGGACACACTCCTATAGTAAGTGTAGCGTAAGATCAAGTCATTTAGAGTTCGTTTGCTACATGCTTTAAAATACATAGTAACCTAATCCTTTGACCATGAGATCATGTTAATCACCATCACCGTATGAATACTTTGATGACAACAAACACCACTTCCATAAATGGGTGTTTATAAAGGTGGCATTAGGTATTCTGAGAGTATGTGTTGAGGCACATGGATCAAGAGTGGAATTTTTCCATCCATATGACGGATAGATATACTCTGGGCCCTCTCGGTGGAATGTCATCCAATTTGCTTGCAAGCATGTGACTAGGTCACAAGGGATGTCATATCATGGAACGAGTAAAGAGTACTTATCGGTAACGAGGTTGAACTAGGTATAAGAGATACCAACGATCAAACCTCAGATAAGTAAAGTATCACGCGATAAAGGGAATCAATATCATATGTAAATGGTTCATTCGATCACAATGTAATCATAGAAATATGTGGGAGCCATAATGGATTTCTAGATTCATGTAATGGTTATTGATTGGAGAGGTGTCTTGATCATGTCTGCATAGTTCACGAATCGTAGGGAGACACACTTAAGGATTCGATGTTGTTTAGTAGATATGGAATATGAGTTGGAGAACGAATGTTGTTCGGAGTCTCGGATTGGATCCAGGACATCACGAGTAGTTCTGAAATGGTCCGGAGAATAAGATTCATATAAGGAAAGTCAATTTCCGGGGTTCGGAAATGTTTTCAGTGTTTTGACCAGAAGCTTATAGAATGTTTTGGAAGGTCCACCACCCCAGAGGTGGTACTTGGAATGCACCATACCCTAATGGGGTATGAGCATGTACCACTAGGTCAAGTTGGCCAAGTATATGGAAGATATAATCAAACTCTAGTTTAAAGAGTCAAACTCTAGTTTGAAAAGTCAAATCCCAATTTGAAAAGTCAAAGTCCTAGTGGAGGAAGGAAAGGAAACCTAGAGGGAAGAGGTTTCCCTCTCCGTCCCCAAGCCGCCGGGCACAAGGGGAGTTGGGCGCCACCCCCTCTCACCCCTTGACCTAGGCCGCCACCCCTCTCCAAGTCGTCGCCGCCTACACCCTAGCCGTCGGTGCCTCCATCTCCTTGGCGCCTACACCCTAGCCGCTGAGGCCCTCTCTCCTCCACCATACCTGCTCTGGCTTAGGCGAAGCCCTGCAGGATCTACTCCACCACCTTCACCACCACACCGTCGTGTTTCCGGAATCCCGAGGAGATCTACAACCTCATCTGCTTGCTGGAACAAGGGAGAGGAAGGTCTTCATCGAGTATCGAACGTGTGACTGACTGCGGAAGTGCTGCCGGAAGGATCGTCTACACAATCTTAAGATCGACAAGTGAACGACTACATCAACCACGAGAATCTGATCTCGTTAAACGCTTTGGATATGCGAGGGTTATTACTCTATAAACTCGTTGCACCGATCTTGTAGATTAGATCTTGGATTTTGTGTGTTCGTGATAGAATTTTTTTCCATGCTACGAACCCCTACAATAGCAGGTAGGGGAAGGGCGCTCCGGTCATGAGGATCCCTCGGGTCCCGACCATAGGATGCAACAGAGCAGACGGGCTCCATGGGGAGACATCCGTCATCGTCGGAGCATGTTCCGTGGGGCTCGTGCCCCTGGAGGAGGTTGGGCAGGGGGAGGGGCTGCCAACGGTATCACCAGGAAATGGTGGAGGAGGACAGTGGTGCGAGATCTAGGGTTCAACAGCGGGAGCCTCCGGTGTCGCGACGACGCTAGTCACAGGCGGTTGGCGCTAAGATGCATCCATGGTCGACGTAGGTGCGGTAAAGAGGAAGTGGAAGGCACGTGCGGGATGAGAGCGACCCGGGGGATCGATTCGTTTGATCCCCCAGGGGAACCATATCATTTTCCAATAAATTTGAACAGGGAGGACTTTCTGCACAGACATAGGCCGAGACCCAATGGTGCTCAGTAAATGGACCACACAATGTGGACCTGTCCATTTTGACACATTCCAGTTCAAATTGTGGGCTTTGCAGTCTCACGCTTGGCAGGCACATTCCATGAGCTGGGGACACGTCTCAGCTGGCGGGTCCAATGTTTGGCTGTCTTTTCCTGCGACCCCGCTCAATTCTGATCCTCATCTCGCCCCAAACCTTCTCTCTCTCTCTCTCTCTCTCTCTCTCTCTCTCTCTCTCTCTCTCTCTCTCTCTCTCTCTCTCTCGATCCGAGCACCTCCCATCGATCCCCTATTCCCCGCCGCCTCAAATTCGTTCTCTACGCCCTAGGCGCTCCTCCGACCGTCGCCTCAGCTCGATCCCAGCTTGTCGTGTACCACAAACGGCAGCTCCAACTCCTTTCTAGTCCCGCTCAAGCTTGTCTTGATGCATGTCGACAGTCGTGGCCCTAGCTCGACGGCTCCATCCTCTCCCTTGATGACCCACAAGTATAGGGGATCACAACCGTCTTCAAGGGTAGTATTACCCAATTTATTGATTCGACACAAGGGAAGCCAAAGAATACTTGCAAGCCTTAACAACTGATTTGTCAATTCAGCTACACCTGGAAATAGTTCTTGCTCACAGAAGTTTATCAGTAGAAACAGTTTGTAGTAGCAATAGCAAAGCAACAGCAACAACAACAACAACAGTGAAACATGAGCAATAGTAACAGTAGCAACAAATAGTAGGATATGAGTGCGGTAGGCATAGAGATGGATGGACGGGTGTTGCATGGACGAGTCTAAACATGTAACTTCAAGATCTAGGGCCATTGCAGATAAATAAGAACAAGCATCCAAGTACTAAACAATCATAGGCATATGCTCCATATATAGTCATGCGCGCTCGCAATGAGAACTTGCACAACATCTTTTGTCCTGCCAGCCCGTGACAGTGGGGCCTCAAGGGAACTACTGGCAATTAAGGTACTCCTTTTAATAGAGCACCGGAGCAAAGGATTAACACCCCGTGAACACATGTGATCCTCACATCACAGCCATCCCCTCCGGTTTTCCCAATTTCTGTCACTTCGGGGCCTTTGGATCCAGACAATGGTATGTGTACACAACTTGCAGATAAAATCACAAACAATACTATCATAATGATTCAATAATAAGTTCAGATCTGTGATCATGGCACTCGGGCCCTAGTGACAAGCATTAAGCACAAAAAGTTGCAACAAAGTCAAATAGCACTAATAGAGATACTAGGCACCATGCCATAATAATCATATTCGATTACATGATAGAACTCATACAATCCCTACCATCCCCATAGCCTACAGCGGGGGATTACTCACTCATGGATGAGGGAAACATGGATGGTTGATGGAGAGGCGTTGGTGATGACGATGGCGATGATCCTCCCCAAATTTTCCGTCCCGACAGGGTGTATGAACGGAGTTTCTGGATCCGAATCACGGTTTCTGGTGGTGGTGGCACAACGGAACTCTTTCTGGGAAAACGTTGACCCCCAGAGTATTTAGGTCATAAGGCATCTTATAGGCGAAGAGAGAGGCCAAGGGGGTGCCTGGGCTGGCCACACCCCTCCCAGGCGCAGGGTGGGCCTACCCGCACGGCGGGGGTGTGGGCCACCCAGGGCTCCCCTCCGTCTCGTACTCTGGCTCCGTGGATCTTCTGGTGAAATAGGCTTTTTGGCATATTTTCCGGGATTTTTCCTGATAGTTGATTTTCTGCACAAAAACTAGGCACCAAGGTAATTCTGTTGAAAACAGCGTCAGTCCGTGTTAGTTGTATTCAAATCACACAAGTTTGCTTCATATGATGTATATTCTTTTTGGACGTATCAACTCCCCCCAAGCTTAGCTTATTGCTTGTCATCAAGCAATTCAGTTGAAAACTGAGTGCGATAAAAGAACTTTCGCGAACACATTTACTTCATATGATGTATATATTCTCAGCACAGGAGTAGATACTTAAACCATTCATAATAAGAAGTATGCAACTAAGTCTACTCAATAGTCATTGCAAGCTATGAAGAGAAACCAACTCAATAATAATCAGTAGCATGAAACATAAACATAAGCAACATTGCAATGCTCATAATAAGGTATGATAGAGTGGTATCTCATTTGCCTTTGTTTGTAGAGCACAATATAAATGCCAAGGCACCTCTGAAGTTCAAGTGAAGACTATAAGTAAAAGGTATCAGAGATACAAGCATCAAAGTCATGACATAATTAACCATGTTTTGAGACAAACACAAGAATGACAACTATGCTCTCAAGAAGGTGCTCATAGAATAAGTGGTGACTCAACAAGGAAGTGAAAAGGTTTTGAAAAGTTTGAAAGGCTTCCAAATGATGAAAGTAAGGTACTCATTAGCTTTAAGCTCTCATTGCCCCTATCATAGGCATCTTTATGTGGTTAATGGTGAAAGTGAGGTCCAATATGAGTTATATGCCCAAACCATAAACTGGAAATCCCAAGTCCCTTGAGTACGAGGGCCGCTCCTCGTGCTACTCAAATTTAGTTACATGTAAGTTCTTGTCATTGTAAATACATGCATATCATAGAGAACCGCCAACGGGGTACCCCTTGCAGATGATACAGGAGCTATCCCATTATCAAAATGACAAGGCAAGCAGACAATGAGCATCTCAGTGATCTTTTTATTTGCTATTTGCATAGTTTTTTATTTAGGATGCTTCACAGATGCTCATTATGGTGATGCTGCAAGTTTCCACCATGATTAGGCATGGCTTAGGCTAGCGGCCCAGACATTTCTCTAACACACATATATAACTCCATGAACCCACAAGCTCCCCTTTTATTTCACACCGATGGCATCCGCAAGCAAAAGAGCATGGTATCAACTGGATATATATCCATGAGTGTTGAAAGCGTTCCTCGTGACAACACGGTTCTGCTAACTCCCAGCCTATAATTTGCAAGCATATAACTTTCATGACAGTCACAATGGTTCAGGTTTATTAAGCGCAAGAAATAAAGCGTGACATCAAGTTCATGATAGATTTACTAACTAACTTTATCAAAACAGTCAAACATTTTATTTTGAAGAAAACAAGGCATAATGAATATGCACTGAATAACAAATGATGCTAATAGGTAGGTATGGTGGACACTATTGGCAATAATGGTTTTGGGGAGTTGGATGCACAAGTAGAGCTCATACTCAGTACAGGTGAAGGCTAGAAATAGAGAGGGAGCGACAAACGAGAGAGCAATAACTGTCATAATGTCACATCCCAAAATTTTCCAAATTTTGAAATGTGAAAAATAAATAAACAAAATAAATAATTGTTGAAATTTAGGGTGAAAAGAAACTTTTTGTTTAAACTTGGAAACATCAAACCCTACTTGAACAAACTTTGAAGAAAATAGAATCCAACAAATTTCAATCAAGTGAAATGCATTCATCAGTAAATGTAATCTTAAAATTTAAACACTTGGAAAATAAACCAAAACTCTAAAACCCTAATGGAAGAAAATCATTTCCAAGATTTCTCTAAGACTATGGATTTGATCCATATAAAAATTTAGCAACAAGCATTCATAAATGATCAAGAATGATAAATAAAAATATTATAAAACCATAGAAATTGGTTTCATTTAATTTGGAGCCAGGGATAAAAATCTTATGAATTTAATAAGATAAAGAAATATATTCCAAAGCTAATAAAGCACTTATCAAAAATCCATACCAAAATTGTGAACAAAATAATTCTAAAGAGATATAAAAGGATAAACAAATATTAAATAAAAATATACAAATTGGAATCACCAATTTTGGATCTATAAATAAAAAGATATGGATTTTATAAGGCAAAGAAATAAATAAGGAATATTTAAAAGCCAAATTAAATCTTGGACAAACAAATATTATGGAATAATAAAAGGAATAAAATATTATTTAAGTAAAATCATAAGGATTGAACAATATCCAATTTTTTTTAAATGAAGACAAATTACTTAAACTAAATAATAAATTCCAAAGGAATTATTTAGAAGACAATTTAAAACTTGAATTAAATCCATAAGTAAATGGAACAAAGATAATTCAAATCCAAATAAAATGAAGGGTTAAATAATAACCAAATAAAAGTATATGGCTGAAAACCATATTCTAAGTATATTTGATTAAAGACAAAATCCCTAAAGTAAATGATTAATTAAATCATGGGAAAATAATAATTGGAATTTGCCCAAGTGGAATAAAAGTTATTTAATTAACTTAAATGGAATAAAAGAGTTATTTGAATAAAATTTATATGGAATTAAAACCATATTTGATTTTGTTTGAAATAAAAATAATTGCCCAATTTAAATGATTAATAAATCATATTGAAATACTTTAAATAATTCAAAGTGAATTATTTAACACCCTATTGAATAAATAAAACCTACTGAAAAAGGTTTGGTGAAAATTAGAATTCAAATAAGGGTTTGAAAATATAATTAAAATCTTATTTGAATAAAAACAAGTGCCTAATTTAAATAAAGAATAAACCATAATTGAATAAAGGAATCATTCCAAAATGGTCTTTACAAACACATTTATAACAATACTAAAATATATTGAAAGTTTGGAAAAGTTTTGAATTAAAAAGAGGTTTGAAATCATTTGAACAAATTCAAAACAGATAAAGAAAACAGAAAAAGAAAAAGAAACAGAATAAAAAAGGGGGAAAGAAACGAATCCAGCCCAGCTAGCCCAACATGCCCAACTCGCATCCCATCTTCCTTCCCTCCCCGAAGTGTTTTCTCACCAGCATCTAAACCCGCGCGGTCACTGATATGTAGACCCTACCCTCTCTCTCTATCACTGACGAAGTGACCCCACCTGCCAGTTGTCTGCTTCACCCGTGCGTGACCAGTTCGTCGCCGTTTCTGGCATTGATTCCGCGTCGTCAATACGATTGATTGCCGCGCTAATTCCTCCTAGCGACCAAGCACCCTTAAACGCCCATGCCCTCTCTACCTTTCCCCTCATTCGCCGTAACCTCTCTGCCACCAGGCTGTGCGAATTAGCCATTGCACCACCACTGCTCCGACGAGTTCTTTTCCCCGATTCCGGCGACGACAGCTCTCCCCTTGCTCCCTGGCCTCCACGAGACTACTCCCCGTCACCAGGCACACACTCCAGTACCACCCACTTGCCCGCGCGTGCCCCGTAGGCTCGGCAACCTTGACGACAGAGCGACACTGCCGTCTGCCATTTCTCCGGCGAGCTTCTCTGGTAAATCCCGACCTCCCCTTCCTCTCTGGAATATACCCCTACAATCTCCATTACAACGCGCGTCTAACACCGTCTCTGCTTTGCCTTGGCGTGGCCTGTACACTCGCCAACAACATCGAACTGAAGGGCCCGTCGTCAGCAACATCTTCGGCGAGCAATACCCGTCGACACCGTGCACCCCTCGAGTAACGGAGACCACGTTGAGCAACAACACTCCACGGCGAACTCGGTGCGCTTCTACCCTCGCTCTCTCGCTTCCTGTATTGCCGGCACCGTCACCGTCTAAGCGCGCCGCCGCCAGCCACCGTCGCAGCGCCACCCATCTGTGGTCGTCACCGTTTCAGCCGTTCGATTTAGATCTAAAGGATGAGATAGATTCACTTAACTAAGGGCTACGAGATCATCTGTGTCGTGCGTTGTTAGTTAGATCTAACGGCCTGTATCACTCGATCCGAACGAAACGGTATCGACGAATAGAAAACAACCACGTGGCCTGAGTTTTGTTTTAAAAACAGAAACATTACTATTAGATGTTAGAATTTGCAAAATTCATAACTTTTAATCTACACGTCCAAATTTTACAAATTTTATATCAGTGTAATCAGGAAAAATAATTTTATCCAACCATGCCCCTTTTTAGTGATTTACTTCTGGAAAATTATTTTTTTGCAGAAACATGTGTAGGCATATTTTGTGTATAAAATTCATTCTAAAAATGTTTTTAGGGTAAAATCTTTTGTAAATGGATTGTTTGAACCTACTGACCATATAAACCAACTTTTGGATTTAAAAATATATTTTGTGACACTTAGGAATTATTCCTTTGAATTAAAGCATTTCTAGTTAAATAAAAAAGTTGAATATGTTTTAAAAATGCTTTTTGAGTAAAACCTTTTGGAATTGGTTTGAATTAAACTCTCTGACCCTAAACACCAAGTTTTAGGATTTAAAAATATATTTGGTGAACCCTAGAAAATTATTACTTTGTTTAAAGGCATTTCCAACAAATAAAATGTTGCTTTGATTTAAAAATGGATTTTGAATGAAACCCTTTGCAAATGGAATTGTTTTAAAACATTATGATCATAAACATTAATATTTGTGTTTAAAAACATTTTTACTAACACTAGAAATCATTCTTCGAATAAAATCAATTCTAGCAAAACAAAAGGGATTTAAAGTGGCCATTTTCACTAACTTGTTATCAAATGTTTTGCCACTTTGATAAATGACCAATAGGTGAGTTAAAATGTTTATAACCTATTAGAAACCACTTTTCCAGAATAAAACAATCTTTGGCATGCTTGCATGCATTGCTTTGTTTTTAATATTCTGTGTGTTGAATTGTTTAAATACTAGATTGAATTTGTGCCTTGATTGAATTGTGGTGAAATTTGAAGAGTGTGACTATTGCAAAGATCAAGGAGTGAACTTACACTCTCTACCAATAAGGCAAGTGGTTCTTCATACTTTTGTCCCATTTTTTTTTCACTATGCATTAGTGATATTTCTAAGTAGGACTTGCATGGAATTTTTACTAAGTATGCTATGCCATGGGAAATCCTAGTAGATGATGCCTTAGTAGAATTTTCCCTAAGTTAAGATTCCTACTACTATCATGCTTAGCCTAGCTAGTAGAAAACAAGGGTGGATTATATTCATGCTATGGAATATTTCTGAGTCTATGACTTGTGTTTTGTTTAATAAAACAACTATGTGAATGAATCACCTGGGTGGAATGGTGGGAATGGATTTATGTTTAGTGGTTACACAAGGCCAGGGGACTGGTGAACCTTGTGTATCACACTTGTGGAATGCCACCCAGGAACAAAGAGATTTGAGATGTAAAATGTTGAGAAGCTTCAAGTGCAGCCACTTGGCATTATGGGCTCTGCCTGGATCATACAGGTTGCAATAACTTAGCCAGATGGACAGTTGGTGGTAGGGGTTATAGGTTTGGAACGCGTCCATTTTGGTCTAAGGGAAGGCTTCTGAAAGATCTTGTCTCGATGCATGTCGAGTCTTGTGGGGAAAGTGCACCACCTCTCGAGAGAGTAAAATCTAAGTACTTAGCCGTGTCCCCGGAAATGGACAATTTGAGCATCAAGACATGGAAGCTATCAAGAATCTCCTCATCCAAATTTCTAAGTTAAAAACATGTGGTTGAACAAGGGTTAAAGGATCTTCAATCCATGATTGGTAGATGCCTTGGGTGATTTTTGCCAAATAAAAACTTAGTGTTTTCAAATGATAAGGAAAATCTATTTTGAGCAAAGCCAGCCTAAGCTCCACTTATCCAAATGCATATAGATGATAGATACCACTATTCTACCATAGTATCACTTGCCAATACAATTCAAATGTATTGACCCTTGTGGCTGTAACTTAATATGTTGCAAGTTTGTTTGATGTTAGTGAAGTGTGTTGATTAGGATTACAAGTCTACAACCAACATGAATGCCTGTGGCACTTTGAAGATGATGGACTCCATGCTATATAGTTATTTCTGCTGCATTGTAAAGAGATAGCCAAATGATCTATGTAAGATGTAATGAATTATTTATTCCTGGTTATAAAGTTGTATTATGACCTTTGTTTCTTGATATTACATCTTAACTGTGGATGCTAGCTATTGATCCAGGGACTAGCATTGTAAACACAGGGATCTCTACCTTATTAAAGGTTGGGACCTCTACACATAATCATGCTTGCAACAAAACATGACTAATTATGACATGAAAGTGATAGAAGAACTCTAAGACAAAATAAATCATCGAGGCTTACTGACTATTGTTTAGTCATATGCATGCGTGAGCATGTGCCAAGTCGATTCACATGAAACATTCAGAGGAGGATACCACAATATCATACGAAGTTATGAATAAAAAAATGCAAGCAAATATTCATATGACATGGTACAAACTATTAACAAGCTGGAGCTAATCACAAGAAAGCAAGAACTACTAAGCATCCATCAATAACATACACCTTACATGAACAGGCTAAGCATGCTCACAATGATGAGTATATGTACAAAAATGAAAACAAATAGAGTTCGTTACCATCCTCTTACCACACCACAAGTTGTCTTAATCTTCATTATTGCCCTTCACTTGTGTGACTTGAATAATAAAATGAAACCAAACTCCACTAAGGATGGCTGAACCCTGCAAAGAACTCACAAAACCAAAGAAGAACAACAAATATTTTTGGTGTTTTTGATTTTTTTAAAGCAAACAAACAAAGCAAAATCATTTTGGATTTTTCTTTAAGGCAAACCAAAGCTAAAAAGAAAAGAAACATACCAAGAGAAACAACGAAAATATTTTTGGTATTTTTGGGTTTTAAGAAAGCAGAAACAAAAACCAAAAAGAAAGCGAAACATGGATATACAAAGAACCGACGAACATGATATATAGATGAGTGTGATGTCGGTATACCTCCCCCCAAGCTTAGGCTTTTGGCCTAAGTGGGGCTCAATAGCACGGTAGTAACCCCAAGCTGGTGGGTCATCATAGGAATGATCATAGTCAGGCGCTTGCGATGAAGAAGAAGACACGCCCCAATCATAGGAGGTATGCTGGTATGAAGACTCTCCCAAGTTGGAGGGCTGAACCGAATCATCTTAGGCATCCTCTCCAAGATTCTCCTCTTGCTGGGAGAGCTCCACCACATATGTGTCAAACTCCTCCTCCATGAGCGACCATCCTTGCCTGTTATCAAAATTAAACAAAGCAGGTGCAGGAAAATAAACTACTTTCTCAGTCCTACCCCCTCTCCAACCACGCTTGACAAATGATAATTCGTACGGTAAACTTCTCGCAGTAGCCCCTAGAGAAACAAAGTTATGTTGAACCATGGAATCAAGATCAAGACTCTCTATAGGGAACCGATAATCTGAATGGTGAGGCTCTAAACCATGGAAAGCTAGCAACCTAGAGGCAATGAGACCTCCATCAATTCCGCCCTTCTCGTGTGTCACATCCCAAAATTTTCCAAATTTTGAAATGTGAAAAATAAATAAACAAAACAAACAATTGTTGATTTTTAGGGTGAGAAGAAACTTTTTGATTCGAATTGGAAATATCCAAACTTATTTTAATCAAATAAAATCTTAAAGGGATTTAAAAAAGATAAACAAATAATAAATAAAATTATGATAGTTGGAATTACTATTTTTGGATCTTTTAACAAAAGGATTTGATTTTCAAAAGCAAAGGTAGAATTATAAATAAAGATTATTTTATAGAGCCAAATTAAATCTTGGCCAAGCTTTTGGAAATAAAACATTTCTATTTGATAAAAAGAGTAAAGGTATATTTAAATAAAATAATGAGGATTTATTAATATCCAATTTTATTTAATTAAAGGCTTTTCCATTTTAATTAAACACTAAAAACTTGTTAAATTATTTTAAACAAGTTTTCCAAGTGTTTTACTTTTTTCAAATAAAACCTACTGAAATGATTTTGGTATTATTTAGATTTCAAATGGAGATTTTAAATAAATCAAATCCTATTTGAATTAATAACTAAGGACTATTTTTTTAATTGTTAAATAGATCCTAAAAAGAATAAAAATTATTTTGTTTGACTTTGGTTTGTGTTGTTAAATAGAATTAAAACTTACACAAAGTTTGGCAAGGTTTTGAATTCATTTGGGTGTTTGAATTGCTTGAATAAAATCAAATCAGAAATTCAAATGGAAAAAGAAAAGGCAATCAGCATAAAAAAAATGAATCAGACCAAACCCAACCCAACAGGCCCATCAAGGCCCAGTCCAGCCCAACTAACCCCTCCCCGCAGTGAACCTTTTTTCACTGAATCCCGCACCCACACAAACGCTGACGAGTGGCCCCATCTCCCTCTCTCTCTCCCTCATAGACAGACGGGCCCCACCGCCACCTCACCGTCATCTTCAACCCCACGACCACGCCCCTGCCGTTGCTGCCGATTGAATGCGGCGATGAATACACGTCAATGCCTGAGTAATTCCTCGCAGTGACCACGCTCGTTAAATCGCCTCTCCCTCCTCGCCATTTCCCCCCAAACACCGCCTCCTCTCTGCCACCAGGCTGCCTCGAATCGGCTTTGCACCGCCGCTGCTCCGGCGACCTTCTCCAACAAAATCCGGCGAACCACGGCCACCCCTCGCCTCCCTCTGCACGCTAGCACATTCCCCATCGCCAGGCGCACCTTCCCATAGCACCAGTTCGCTCCCGCACACTCTAGAAGCTCGGCTTCGTCATCAACTGAGCGCCGCCGCGTCTGTCTCTTCTCCGGTGACCTCCCCCTGGTAAGTCTCGACCGCCCCGGCACCTCCTGTTGATGCTCACATCATCCCCAGTTCAGACCGCGTCTAACTGTGACCCTACCTTGCCTCGGCGCGACCTGCAGCCTCACCTCCGACAACAAACAGAGCCGCCCGTCGTCAGTAGCTACTGCGGCGAGCAATCGTCACCGTTCTTGAGTGCCCCTCGCCAAGCCAGCGCCACCTCGAGCTTCACCAATCCTCTGCGAGCACGGTGAGCACCTCCGTTTCTTCCCTTGCTTCCTGTAACCGCCACGACGCCACCGTCTGACCGCGCGCCGCCGTTTGCCACCGCCAGCGCCGCCAGATCGTGGTCGAGCTGCTGTGAACCGTTAGATGCAAAGTGTCTGGCTGCGATTAGATATTAACCGAAGGGGTACGCGCCCATATGAGCCACGCGTTCTAAGTAAGATCCTGCGGTCCAGAGAGCTCGATCCGCACGAAGCGGTACCGGCCAATAGAATCACGTCGCGTGGCACTGGTTTTGTTTAAAACAGAATTTTGAATCTGATTGATATGCAAACTTGTAAAATTCATAACTTTAAATCTAAACTTCCAAATTTTGCAAATTTTATATCAATGGAATCAGCAGAACATGTACTTTGCAACCATGCACTTTTTTTAATGTTTTTCTTCTGGTAAATTGGTTGAATTTGCAGAAACTTGTGTAGGCTTATTATGAATATAAAAATTGTTCTAGATATAATTTTAATGTGAAATCTTTGCAAAATGGTTTGTTGTGAACCTACTGACCTTAGGAACCAACTCATGGATTTAAAAATGAATTTTGTGAAGTTTAGGAATAAATACTTGAATTAGCTCATTCCTAGTCAAATAAAAATATTGATTTTGTTATGGAAATGATTTTTGAGTAAAACCTTTTGGGAAATGATTGGATTCAAACCTTATGACCCTAAACACCAAGTTTTGTGAATTAACAACTTATTTGATAAACAATATAAAATTATTGCTTTACTAAAAGCATTTTTAACCACATAAAATAATAATTTGGTTTAAAAATGGTTTATAGATAAAACCTTTTGCAAATGGTTTTAACACTTTAGTAAATGACCACTTTGAACCTTATAATGTTTAGAGCCTAGTAGAAACCACTTTTGCAAATAAAACTATCTTTTGCATGCTTGCATGCATGACCTTGTTTTTGTTATTTTATGTGTGACAAATTGTTTGAATGTTGTGTTAAATATGTGTTTGCTTGTTTGAATTGTAGTGAAGTTAGAAGAGTGTGATATTTGCAAAGATCAAGAAGTGAACCAACATTCTCTACTAAAAAGGCAAGTGAAACTATCATCCAAGTCCTACTATTTTCATTACACTTAGTGGATTTTTGAAACATGCATGATAAGGATTTCTATATTTTATGCTATGCTAAATCCTAATAGGATACCCCTATATACTCCTTAGTGGAAACATTGTAGTTGTAGTATGCTTAGCCCAGCTATATATTGGGATGGGATACATGATAAGATTATATGAAGAGTTGAAAAGACTTATGTTTTATATAATAAAAGAAGTACTCAATGAACCACCTGGGTGGACAAGGATACTCAAGTTTTGGACAAGGTGGCAAAAAAAGGAACCATGTATATATGGCAATCTCTTTTTGTTGTGCACCAGAATAAAACCACCCAGGGACTTAGAGATTGAACATCTTTTTCGTACAGTGGCTTCCGTGTACAGCCACATGCTAAATGGGCTCTGGCTTAGTCAACTACATAGTGGAAGACCCATGCATTGGCATCTTTAGGTTAACTAGGATTGTGTGAGGGAACTTGAAACCCTACATTGGTGCCTGGATGACAAGCTAGCATTGTGTATTGGGAGGACTCCTATGGAAAGACTTTGTCACATTCTCAATCTTCCAGTACTCCATCTTGGTGAGTACTTATCCAGCGGCCACTGGTGGCATCAAGATGAGATTGTGTCATGTGGGTAAAGTGTACAACTTCTGCAGAAGATCAAATTCTAAGTACTTAGCCGTGTCCCCGGTTATGGACAACTCTGAGCAAATAAGGCCTGAAGCTATGGAAGATCTCGACATTCCAATTTCTCAAAGTTAAAACTTGAGGGTGACAACAAGGTATTTGAAGCACTTGGAGTTTTCCAAGAAGTTCAAAAAGATTTGACAAAGAACAAAAACTATTTTGAAAAGATAGGATAAAACTATATTGCTTTCTGCGAATGAGCCTGAACCCCACTTAGCCAAATATGCATGTAATGATAGGATCCACATATTTCTACTTAGTAGTGAAACTTGCCAATACAATTCAAATGTATTGACCCTTGTGGCTGCAACTTATTATGTTGCAGGTTTGTTTGATGTTAGTGAAGTATGTTGAATTAGGATTACAAGTCTACAACCAACATGACTGCCTGTGGCACTTTGAAGATGAAGGACCCCATGCTTATAGATATTCTGCTGCAATGTAATGTGATAGCCAATGAGCTATGTAATATGTAATAAATTATTTTATTCCTGGTTATAAAGTTGTATTATGACCTTTGTTTCTTGATATTACATCTTAACTGTGGATGCTAGCTATTGATCCAGGGACTAGCATTGTAAACACAGGGATCTCTACCTTATTAAAGGTTTGGAACCTTACAGATGGTATCAGAGCACTGTGTTGCCTGTAGGATTGTAACCCTAGGATTGGACAAAACCCCTTAGAAAAATTGGAGTTGTATTTGTACCAAAATTTATTTACAAAAAATCTTGTAAACTCTTTCCTCAACCTTTTTGGTTTTGATTCTACATCTCTTCCTTTTCAACTTGATGTATAAAAGCCTTTTCCCATGGCCAAAGACTTCACCATGTGCAAGGGATTTCATCAACTCTAATGACTTCAACATCTTCAAGTGATTTCAACTTTAGTTTCACCAAGGACTTCAATTTAGACATCACTAAGGACTCCAAGTGAAAAACCAAGAGACATTAGAAAGCCTACCAAAGACATTGATATCAAGTTAGAGTATGGATCATATTGACCTATGAGGTATGATTATACTAAGTTATTATTTTCAAGAAAAACTTGTTGTTTCCTTCAACTCATGAGTTAAGATCATAAGTTGTTAAGTGGATAGTTGCTTGTCGATTGCTTGATTGTTTGATTGAACTTGGTTGGTTTTGAGTTGTGTGCTAGAACTTCTTAAAAACCTATCCACCAATACTTATCCCTATCAAACCAACAGATGCCTCCTCGTCGTGCCAACCTCAACCAAAACAACAACATTCCCCCTGAGATACAGCAGATGTTGGTAGTTCAGACACAGTTGATGCAGGAGATGACCACACTTATACAGAATCAGAACAACAACAACAACATCAACAACAACAACAACAATCAGAATAATCCTCCAGCACTTGACATGCTCACCAAGTTTCTGAAACTTAGGCCTGCAAGGTTCTCTGGAACAACTGATCCAATGGAAGCTGATGATTGGTTACGTTCAGTGAACAAAGACCTAGTGACTGTTGGCTGCACCGATGAAGAAAAAGTTAGTTTGCAACATTTCTGCTTGAAGGACCAGCATCAACATGGTGGGACAACTTTCAGATCACCACTCCCCTTGAAGATGTAACTTGGGCTATTTTTGAGGATGGATTCAGAACAACTCACATCTCACCTGGAGTGATGTACTTGAAGAAAAAGGAGTTTCACAATCTGAAACAGCATCACCTCAGTGTGGCTGAGTATATTGAAGAGTTCAACAATATGACACGATATGCACTGGATGAAGTTGATACATATGCTAAGAGAAAAGAAAAAATTCTTGAAGGACTTAATGATGAGTTGAACCTGCAGCTAGCTATTGCCTATGTCCCAACTTATCAATAACTCTGTGACAAAGCCACTATATTGGAAAACAAGATGAATCAAGTTAAGAATAGAAAGAGGAAACATAAACTCAAGAATCACTCAGGATCATCAAAGAAGAAGCATTCATTCAAAAAGAGCAATGAAGATTCTGAACCACATCAGTATCACCATAACAACAATGGAAGTGATAATAATGGAAATGATACTGACAATGGAGATGACCTTGGTCAGAACCAACAAGACACTTTCAAGAAGAAAGACATTAGCCAGTTGCAATGCTATAATTGCAAGGATCTTGGACACTATGCATCAGACTGTCCTGAGAAGGAAAAGAATAAGGATGCTAGAAGAGCCAATGGAAATAACTCCAATGTGACCCAGAAAGGACATGTGAACCACATTGACATGAATGGAAACTTTGAAGAGATAGAAGAAGTGGATGTCAGAAACTAGTTATCTCAAGTTGAGTCAAATAAGGATTCCTTGTCTGGATATTAAGTGTTGAACCCATAGTCAAGTGAACCATCAACGTAACCGTATGAGACTTTATTTTTAAGGGTGGTAGTACCCTAGTTGCCTTGAAGCCAACTTGTAACCTTTAGCCTCCCCAAATCTCGGGACGAGATTTATTTTAAGGGTGGTAGCCTGTCACATCCCAAAATTTTCCAAATTTTGAAATGTGAAAAATAAATAAACAAAATAAACAATTGTTGATTTTTAGGGTAAGAAGAAACTTTTTGATTCCAATTGGAAATATCCAAACTTAATTTAATCAAATAAAATCTTAAAGGGATTTAAAAAAAGATAAACAAATAATAAATAAAATTATGATAGTTGGAATTACTATTTTTGGATCTTTTAACAAAAGGATTTGATTTTCAAAAGCAAAGGTAGAATTATAAATAAAGATTATTTTATAGAGCCAAATTAAATCTTGGCCAAGCTTTTGGAAATAAAACATTTCTATTTGATAAAAAGAGTAAAGGTCTATTTAAATAAAATAATGAGGATTTATTAATATCCAATTTTATTTAAGTAAAGGATTTTCCATTTTAATTAAACACTAAAAACTTGTTAAATTATTTTAAACAAGTTTTCCAAGTGTTTTACTTTTTTCAAATGAAACCTACTGAAATGATTTTAGTATTATTTAGATTTCAAATGGAGATTTTAAATAAATCAAATCCTATTTGAATTAATAACCAAGCACTATTTTTTTTAATTGTTAAATAGATCCTAAAAAGAATAAAAATTATTTTGTTTGACTTTGGTTTGTGTTGCTAAACAGAATTAAAACTTACAAAGTTTGGCAAGGTTTTGAATTCATTTGGGTGTTTGAATTGCTTGAATAAAATCAAATCAGAAATTCAAATGGAAAAAGAAAAGGCAATCAACATAAAAAAAGAATCAAACCAAACCCAACCCAACAGGCCCATCAAGGCCCAGTCTAGCCCAACTAACCCCTCCCCGCAGTGAATCGTTTTTCACTGAATCCCGCACCCACACAGACGCTGACGAGTGGATCCGAATCACGGTTTCTGGTGGTGGTGGCACAACGGAACTCTTTCTGGGAAAACGTTGACCCCCAGAGTATTTAGGTCATAAGGCATCTTATAGGCGAAGAGAGAGGCCAAGGGGGTGCCTGGGCTGGCCACACCCCTCCCAGGCGCAGGGTGGGCCTACCCGCACGGCAGGGGGTGTGGGCCACCCAGGGCTCCCCTCCGTCTCGTACTCTGGCTCCGTGGATCTTCTGGTGAAATAGGCTTTTTGGCATATTTTCCGGGATTTTTCCTAATAGTTGATTTTCTGCACAAAAACTAGGCACCAAGGTAATTCTGTTGAAAACAGCGTCAGTCCGTGTTAGTTGTATTCAAATCACACAAGTTTGCTTCATATGATGTATATTCTTTTTGGACGTATCAACTCCCCCCAAGCTTAGCTTATTGCTTGTCATCAAGCAATTCAGTTGAAAACTGAGTGCGATAAAAGAACTTTCGCGAACACATTTACTTCATATGATGTATATATTCTCAGCACAGGAGTAGATACTTAAACCATTCATAATAAGAAGTATGCAACTAAGTCTACTCAATAGTCATTGCAAGCTATGAAGAGAAACCAACTCAATAATAATCAGTAGCATGAAACATAAACATAAGCAACATTGCAATGCTCATAATAAGGTATGATAGAGTGGTATCTCATTTGCCTTTGTTTGTAGAGCACAATATAAATGCCAAGGCACCTCTGAAGTTCAAGTGAAGACTATAAGTAAAAGGTATCAGAGATACAAGCATCAAAGTCATGACATAATTAACCATGTTTTGAGACAAACACAAGAATGACAACTATGCTCTCAAGAAGGTGCTCATAGAATAAGTGGTGACTCAACAAGGAAGTGAAAAGGTTTTGAAAAGTTTGAAAGGCTTCCAAATGATGAAAGTAAGGTACTCATTAGCTTTAAGCTCTCATTGCCCCTATCATAGGCATCTTTATGTGGTTAATGGTGAAAGTGAGGTCCAATATGAGTTATATGCCCAAACCATAAACTGGAAATCCCAAGTCCCTTGAGTACGAGGGCCGCTCCTCGTGCTACTCAAATTTAGTTACATGTAAGTTCTTGTCATTGTAAATACATGCATATCATAGAGAACCGCCAACGGGGTACCCCTTGCAGATGATACAGGAGCTATCCCATTATCAAAATGACAAGGCAAGCAGACAATGAGCATCTCAGTGATCTTTTTATTTGCTATTTGCATAGTTTTTTATTTAGGATGCTTCACAGATGCTCATTATGGTGATGCTGCAAGTTTCCACCATGATTAGGCATGGCTTAGGCTAGCGGCCCAGACATTTCTCTAACACACATATATAACTCCATGAACCCACAAGCTCCCCTTTTATTTCACACCGATGGCATCCGCAAGCAAAAGAGCATGGTATCAACTGGATATATATCCATGAGTGTTGAAAGCGTTCCTCGTGACAACACGGTTCTGCTAACTCCCAGCCTATAATTTGCAAGCATATAACTTTCATGACAGTCACAATGGTTCAGGTTTATTAAGCGCAAGAAATAAAGCGTGACATCAAGTTCATGATAGATTTACTAACTAACTTTATCAAAACAGTCAAACATTTTATTTTGAAGAAAACAAGGCATAATGAATATGCACTGAATAGCAAATGATGCTAATAGGTAGGTATGGTGGACACTATTGGCAATAATGGTTTTGGGGAGTTGGATGCACAAGTAGAGCTCATACTCAGTACAGGTGAAGGCTAGAAATAGAGAGGGAGCGACAAACGAGAGAGCAATAACTGTCATAATGTCACATCCCAAAATTTTCCAAATTTTGAAATGTGAAAAATAAATAAACAAAATAAATAATTGTTGAAATTTAGGGTGAAAAGAAACTTTTTGTTTAAACTTGGAAACATCAAACCCTACTTGAACAAACTTTGAAGAAAATAGAATCCAACAAATTTCAATCAAGTGAAATGCATTCATCAGTAAATGTAATCTTAAAATTTAAACACTTGGAAAATAAACCAAAACTCTAAAACCCTAATGGAAGAAAATCATTTCCAAGATTTCTCTAAGACTATGGATTTGATCCATATAAAAATTTAGCAACAAGCATTCATAAATGATCAAGAATGATAAATAAAAATATTATAAAACCATAGAAATAAGTTTCATTTAATTTGGAGCCAGGGATAAAAATCTTATGAATTTAATAAGATAAAGAAATATATTCCAAAGCTAATAAAGCACTTATCAAAAATCCATACCAAAATTGTGAACAAAATAATTCTAAAGAGATATAAAAGGATAAACAAATATTAAATAAAAATATACAAATTGGAATCACCAATTTTGGATCTATAAATAAAAAGATATGGATTTTATAAGGCAAAGAAATAAATAAGGAATATTTAAAAGCCAAATTAAATCTTGGACAAACAAATATTATGGAATAATAAAAGGAATAAAATATTATTTAAGTAAAATCATAAGGATTGAACAATATCCAAATTTTTTTAAATGAAGACAAATTACTTAAACTAAATAATAAATTCCAAAGGAATTATTTAGAAGACAATTTAAAACTTGAATTAAATCCATAAGTAAATGGAACAAAGATAATTCAAATCCAAATAAAATGAAGGGTTAAATAATAACCAAATAAAAGTATATGGCTGAAAACCATATTCTAAGTATATTTGATTAAAGACAAAATCCCTAAAGTAAATGATTAATTAAATCATGGGAAAATAATAATTGGAATTTGCCCAAGTGGAATAAAAGTTATTTAATTAACTTAAATGGAATAAAAGAGTTATTTGAATAAAATTTATATGGAATTAAAACCATATTTGATTTTGTTTGAAATAAAAATAATTGCCCAATTTAAATGATTAATAAATCATATTGAAATACTTTAAATAATTCAAAGTGAATTATTTAACACCCTATTGAATAAATAAAACCTACTGAAAAAGGTTTGGTGAAAATTAGAATTCAAATAAGGGTTTGAAAATATAATTAAAATCTTATTTGAATAAAAACAAGTGCCTAATTTAAATAAAGAATAAACCATAATTGAATAAAGGAATCATTCCAAAATGGTCTTTACAAACACATTTATAACAATACTAAAATATATTGAAAGTTTGGAAAAGTTTTGAATTAAAAAGAGGTTTGAAATCATTTGAACAAATTCAAAACAGATAAAGAAAACAGAAAAAGAAAAAGAAACAGAATAAAAAAGGGGGAAAGAAACGAATCCAGCCCAGCTAGCCCAACATGCCCAACTCGCATCCCATCTTCCTTCCCTCCCCGAAGTGTTTTCTCACCAGCATCTAAACCCGCGCGGTCACTGATATGTAGACCCTACCCTCTCTCTCTATCACTGACGAAGTGACCCCACCTGCCAGTTGTCTGCTTCACCCGTGCGTGACCAGTTCGTCGCCGTTTCTGGCATTGATTCCGCGTCGTCAATACGATTGATTGTCGCGCTAATTCCTCCTAGCGACCAAGCACCCTTAAACGCCCATGCCCTCTCTACCTTTCCCCTCATTCGCCGTAACCTCTCTGCCACCAGGCTGTGCGAATTAGCCATTGCACCACCACTGCTCCGACGAGTTCTTTTCCCCGATTCCGGCGACGACAGCTCTCCCCTTGCTCCCTGGCCTCCACGAGACTACTCCCCGTCACCAGGCACACACTCCAGTACCACCCACTTGCCCGCGCGTGCCCCGTAGGCTCGGCAACCTTGACGACAGAGCGACACTGCCGTCTGCCATTTCTCCGGCGAGCTTCTCTGGTAAATCCCGACCTCCCCTTCCTCTCTGGAATATACCCCTACAATCTCCATTACAACGCGCGTCTAACACCGTCTCTGCTTTGCCTTGGCGTGGCCTGTACACTCGCCAACAACATCGAACTGAAGGGCCCGTCGTCAGCAACATCTTCGGCGAGCAATACCCGTCGACACCGTGCACCCCTCGAGTAACGGAGACCACGTTGAGCAACAACACTCCACGGCGAACTCGGTGCGCTTCTACCCTCGCTCTCTCGCTTCCTGTATTGCCGGCACCGTCACCGTCTAAGCGCGCCGCCGCCAGCCACCGTCGCAGCGCCACCCATCTGTGGTCGTCACCGTTTCAGCCGTTCGATTTAGATCTAAAGGATGAGATAGATTCACTTAACTAAGGGCTACGAGATCATCTGTGTCGTGCGTTGTTAGTTAGATCTAACGGCCTGTATCACTCGATCCGAACGAAACGGTATCGACGAATAGAAAACAACCACGTGGCCTGAGTTTTGTTTTAAAAACAGAAACATTACTATTAGATGTTAGAATTTGCAAAATTCATAACTTTTAATCTACACGTCCAAATTTTACAAATTTTATATCAGTGTAATCAGGAAAAATAATTTTATCCAACCATGCCCCTTTTTAGTGATTTACTTCTGGAAAATTATTTTTTTGCAGAAACATGTGTAGGCATATTTTGTGTATAAAATTCATTCTAAAAATGTTTTTAGGGTAAAATCTTTTGTAAATGGATTGTTTGAACCTACTGACCATATAAACCAACTTTTGGATTTAAAAATATATTTTGTGACACTTAGGAATTATTCCTTTGAATTAAAGCATTTCTAGTTAAATAAAAAAGTTGAATATGTTTTAAAAATGCTTTTTGAGTAAAACCTTTTGGAATTGGTTTGAATTAAACTCTCTGACCCTAAACACCAAGTTTTAGGATTTAAAAATATATTTGGTGAACCCTAGAAAATTATTACTTTGTTTAAAGGCATTTCCAACAAATAAAATGTTGCTTTGATTTAAAAATGGATTTTGAATGAAACCCTTTGCAAATGGAATTGTTTTAAAACATTATGATCATAAACATTAATATTTGTGTTTAAAAACATTTTTACTAACACTAGAAATCATTCTTCGAATAAAATCAATTCTAGCAAAACAAAAGGGATTTAAAGTGGCCATTTTCACTAACTTGTTATCAAATGTTTTGCCACTTTGATAAATGACCAATAGGTGAGTTAAAATGTTTATAACCTATTAGAAACCACTTTTCCAGAATAAAACAATCTTTGGCATGCTTGCATGCATTGCTTTGTTTTTAATATTCTGTGTGTTGAATTGTTTAAATACTAGATTGAATTTGTGCCTTGATTGAATTGTGGTGAAATTTGAAGAGTGTGACTATTGCAAAGATCAAGGAGTGAACTTACACTCTCTACCAATAAGGCAAGTGGTTCTTCATACTTTTGTCCCATTTTTTTTTCACTATGCATTAGTGATATTTCTAAGTAGGACTTGCATGGAATTTTTACTAAGTATGCTATGCCATGGGAAATCCTAGTAGATGATGCCTTAGTAGAATTTTCCCTAAGTTAAGATTCCTACTACTATCATGCTTAGCCTAGCTAGTAGAAAACAAGGGTGGATTATATTCATGCTATGGAATATTTCTGAGTCTATGACTTGTGTTTTGTTTAATAAAACAACTATGTGAATGAATCACCTGGGTGGAATGGTGGGAATGGATTTATGTTTAGTGGTTACACAAGGCCAGGGGACTGGTGAACCTTGTGTATCACACTTGTGGAATGCCACCTAGGAACAAAGAGATTTGAGATGTAAAATGTTGAGAAGCTTCAAGTGCAGCCACTTGGCATTATGGGCTCTGCCTGGATCATACAGGTTGCAATAACTTAGCCAGATGGACAGTTGGTGGTAGGGGTTATAGGTTTGGAACGCGTCCATTTTGGTCTAAGGGAAGGCTTCTGAAAGATCTTGTCTCGATGCATGTCGAGTCTTGTGGGGAAAGTGCACCACCTCTCGAGAGAGTAAAATCTAAGTACTTAGCCGTGTCCCCGGAAATGGACAATTTGAGCATCAAGACATGGAAGCTATCAAGAATCTCCTCATCCAAATTTCTAAGTTAAAAACATGTGGTTGAACAAGGGTTAAAGGATCTTCAATCCATGATTGGTAGATGCCTTGGGTGATTTTTGCCAAATAAAAACTTAGTGTTTTCAAATGATAAGGAAAATCTATTTTGAGCAAAGCCAGCCTAAGCTCCACTTATCCAAATGCATATAGATGATAGATACCACTATTCTACCATAGTATCACTTGCCAATACAATTCAAATGTATTGACCCTTGTGGCTGTAACTTAATATGTTGCAAGTTTGTTTGATGTTAGTGAAGTGTGTTGATTAGGATTACAAGTCTACAACCAACATGAATGCCTGTGGCACTTTGAAGATGATGGACTCCATGCTATATAGTTATTTCTGCTGCATTGTAAAGAGATAGCCAAATGATCTATGTAAGATGTAATGAATTATTTATTCCTGGTTATAAAGTTGTATTATGACCTTTGTTTCTTGATATTACATCTTAACTGTGGATGCTAGCTATTGATCCAGGGACTAGCATTGTAAACACAGGGATCTCTACCTTATTAAAGGTTGGGACCTCTACACATAATCATGCTTGCAACAAAACATGACTAATTATGACATGAAAGTGATAGAAGAACTCTAAGACAAAATAAATCATCGAGGCTTACTGACTATTGTTTAGTCATATGCATGCGTGAGCATGTGCCAAGTCGATTCACATGAAACATTCAGAGGAGGATACCACAATATCATACGAAGTTATGAATAAAAAAATGCAAGCAAATATTCATATGACATGGTACAAACTATTAACAAGCTGGAGCTAATCACAAGAAAGCAAGAACTACTAAGCATCCATCAATAACATACACCTTACATGAACAGGCTAAGCATGCTCACAATGATGAGTATATGTACAAAAATGAAAACAAATAGAGTTCGTTACCATCCTCTTACCACACCACAAGTTGTCTTAATCTTCATTATTGCCCTTCACTTGTGTGACTTGAATAATAAAATGAAACCAAACTCCACTAAGGATGGCTGAACCCTGCAAAGAACTCACAAAACCAAAGAAGAACAACAAATATTTTTGGTGTTTTTGATTTTTTTAAAGCAAACAAACAAAGCAAAATCATTTTGGATTTTTCTTTAAGGCAAACCAAAGCTAAAAAGAAAAGAAACATACTAAGAGAAACAACGAAAATATTTTTGGTATTTTTGGGTTTTAAGAAAGCAGAAACAAAAACCAAAAAGAAAGCGAAACATGGATATACAAAGAACCGACGAACATGATATATAGATGAGTGTGATGTCGGTATACCTCCCCCCAAGCTTAGGCTTTTGGCCTAAGTGGGGCTCAATAGCACGGTAGTAACCCCAAGCTGGTGGGTCATCATAGGAATGATCATAGTCAGGAGCTTGCGATGAAGAAGAAGACACGCCCCAATCATAGGAGGTATGCTGGTATGAAGACTCTCCCAAGTTGGAGGGCTGAACCGAATCATCTTAGGCATCCTCTCCAAGATTCTCCTCTTGCTGGGAGAGCTCCACCACATATGTGTCAAACTCCTCCTCCATGAGCGACCATCCTTGCCTGTTATCAAAATTAAACAAAGCAGGTGCAGGAAAATAAACTACTTTCTCAGTCCTACCCCCTCTCCAACCACGCTTGACAAATGATAATTCGTACGGTAAACTTCTCGCAGTAGCCCCTAGAGAAACAAAGTTATGTTGAACCATGGAATCAAGATCAAGACTCTCTATAGGGAACCGATAATCTGAATGGTGAGGCTCTAAACCATGGAAAGCTAGCAACCTAGAGGCAATGAGACCTCCATCAATTCCGCCCTTCTCGTGTGTCACATCCCAAAATTTTCCAAATTTTGAAATGTGAAAAATAAATAAACAAAACAAACAATTGTTGATTTTTAGGGTGAGAAGAAACTTTTTGATTCGAATTGGAAATATCCAAACTTATTTTAATCAAATAAAATCTTAAAGGGATTTAAAAAAGATAAACAAATAATAAATAAAATTATGATAGTTGGAATTACTATTTTTGGATCTTTTAACAAAAGGATTTGATTTTCAAAAGCAAAGGTAGAATTATAAATAAAGATTATTTTATAGAGCCAAATTAAATCTTGGCCAAGCTTTTGGAAATAAAACATTTCTATTTGATAAAAAGAGTAAAGGTATATTTAAATAAAATAATGAGGATTTATTAATATCCAATTTTATTTAATTAAAGGCTTTTCCATTTTAATTAAACACTAAAAACTTGTTAAATTATTTTAAACAAGTTTTCCAAGTGTTTTACTTTTTTCAAATAAAACCTACTGAAATGATTTTGGTATTATTTAGATTTCAAATGGAGATTTTAAATAAATCAAATCCTATTTGAATTAATAACTAAGGACTATTTTTTTAATTGTTAAATAGATCCTAAAAAGAATAAAAATTATTTTGTTTGACTTTGGTTTGTGTTGTTAAATAGAATTAAAACTTACACAAAGTTTGGCAAGGTTTTGAATTCATTTGGGTGTTTGAATTGCTTGAATAAAATCAAATCAGAAATTCAAATGGAAAAAGAAAAGGCAATCAGCATAAAAAAAATGAATCAGACCAAACCTAACCCAACAGGCCCATCAAGGCCCAGTCCAGCCCAACTAACCCCTCCCCGCAGTGAACCTTTTTTCACTGAATCCCGCACCCACACAAACGCTGACGAGTGGCCCCATCTCCCTCTCTCTCTCCCTCACAGACAGACGGGCCCCACCGCCACCTCACCGTCATCTTCAACCCCACGACCACGCCCCTGCCGTTGCTGCCGATTGAATGCGGCGATGAATACATGTCAATGCCTGAGTAATTCCTCGCAGTGACCACGCTCGTTAAATCGCCTCTCCCTCCTCGCCATTTCCCCCCAAACACCGCCTCCTCTCTGCCACCAGGCTGCCTCGAATCGGCTTTGCACCGCCGCTGCTCCGGCGACCTTCTCCAACAAAATCCGGCGAACCACGGCCACCCCTCGCCTCCCTCTGCACGCTAGCACATTCCCCATCGCCAGGCGCACCTTCCCATAGCACCAGTTCTCTCCCGCACACTCTAGAAGCTCGGCTTCGTCATCAACTGAGCGCCGCCGCGTCTGTCTCTTCTCCGGTGACCTCCCCCTGGTAAGTCTCGACCGCCCCGGCACCTCCTGTTGATGCTCACATCATCCCCAGTTCAGACCGCGTCTAACTGTGACCCTACCTTGCCTCGGCGCGACCTGCAGCCTCACCTCCGACAACAAACAGAGCCGCCCGTCGTCAGTAGCTACTGCGGCGAGCAATCGTCACCGTTCTTGAGTGCCCCTCGCCAAGCCAGCGCCACCTCGAGCTTCACCAATCCTCTGCGAGCACGGTGAGCACCTCCGTTTCTTCCCTTGCTTCCTGTAACCGCCACGACGCCACCGTCTGACCGCACGCCGCCGTTTTCCACCGCCAGCGCCGCCAGATCGTGGTCGAGCTGCTGTGAACCGTTAGATGCAAAGTGTCTGGCTGCGATTAGATATTAACCGAAGGGGTACGCGCCCATATGAGCCACGCGTTCTAAGTAAGATCCTGCGGTCCAGAGAGCTCGATCCGCACGAAGCGGTACCGGCCAATAGAATCACGTCGCGTGGCACTGGTTTTGTTTAAAACAGAATTTTGAATCTGATTGATATGCAAACTTGTAAAATTCATAACTTTAAATCTACACTTCCAAATTTTGCAAATTTTATATCAATGGAATCAGCAGAACATGTACTTTGCAACCATGCACTTTTTTTAATGTTTTTCTTCTGGTAAATTGGTTGAATTTGCAAAAACTTGTGTAGGCTTATTATGAATATAAAAATTGTTCTAGATATAATTTTAATGTGAAATCTTTGCAAAATGGTTTGTTGTGAACCTACTGACCTTAGGAACCAACTCATGGATTTAAAAATGAATTTTGTGAAGTTTAGGAATAAATACTTGAATTAGCTCATTCCTAGTCAAATAAAAATATTGATTTTGTTATGGAAATGATTTTTGAGTAAAACCTTTTGGGAAATGATTGGATTCAAACCTTATGACCCTAAACACCAAGTTTTGTGAATTAACAACTTATTTGATAAACAATATAAAATTATTGCTTTACTAAAAGCATTTTTAACCACATAAAATAATAATTTGGTTTAAAAATGGTTTATAGATAAAACCTTTTGCAAATGGTTTTAACACTTTAGTAAATGACCACTTTGAACCTTATAATGTTTAGAGCCTAGTAGAAACCACTTTTGCAAATAAAACTATCTTTTGCATGCTTGCATGCATGACCTTGTTTTTGTTATTTTATGTGTGACAAATTGTTTGAATGTTGTGTTAAATATGTGTTTGCTTGTTTGAATTGTAGTGAAGTTAGAAGAGTGTGATATTTGCAAAGATCAAGAAGTGAACCAACATTCTCTACTAAAAAGGCAAGTGAAACTATCATCCAAGTCCTACTATTTTCATTACACTTAGTGGATTTTTGAAACATGCATGATAAGGATTTCTATATTTTATGCTATGCTAAATCCTAATAGGATACCCCTATATACTCCTTAGTGGAAACATTGTATTTGTAGTATGCTTAGCCCAGCTATATATTGGGATGGGATACATGATAAGATTATATGAAGAATTGAAAAGACTTATGTTTTATATAATAAAAGAAGTACTCAATGAACCACCTGGGTGGACAAGGATACTCAAGTTTTGGACAAGGTGGCAAAAAAAGGAACCATGTATATATGGCAATCTCTTTTTGTTGTGCACCAGAATAAAACCACCCAGGGACTTAGAGATTGAACATCTTTTTCGTACAGTGGCTTCCGTGTACAGCCACATGCTAAATGGGCTCTGGCTTAGTCAACTACATAGTGGAAGACCCATGCATTGGCATCTTTAGGTTAACTAGGATTGTGTGAGGGAACTTGAAACCCTACATTGGTGCCTGGATGACAAGCTAGCATTGTGTATTGGGAGGACTCCTATGGAAAGACTTTGTCACATTCTCAATCTGCCAGTACTCCATCTTGGTGAGTACTTATCCAGCGGCCACTGGTGGCATCAAGATGAGATTGTGTCATGTGGGTAAAGTGTACAACTTCTGCAGAAGATCAAATTCTAAGTACTTAGCCGTGTCCCCGGTTATGGACAACTCTGAGCAAATAAGGCCTGAAGCTATGGAAGATCTCGACATTCCAATTTCTCAAAGTTAAAACTTGAGGGTGACAACAAGGTATTTGAAGCACTTGGAGTTTTCCAAGAAGTTCAAAAAGATTTGACAAAGAACAAAAACTATTTTGAAAAGATAGGATAAAACTATATTGCTTTCTGCGAATGAGCCTGAACCCCACTTAGCCAAATATGCATGTAATGATAGGATCCACATATTTCTACTTAGTAGTGAAACTTGCCAATACAATTCAAATGTATTGACCCTTGTGGCTGCAACTTATTATGTTGCAGGTTTGTTTGATGTTAGTGAAGTATGTTGAATTAGGATTACAAGTCTACAACCAACATGACTGCCTGTGGCACTTTGAAGATGAAGGACCCCATGCTTATAGATATTCTGCTGCAATGTAATGTGATAGCCAATGAGCTATGTAATATGTAATAAATTATTTTATTCCTGGTTATAAAGTTGTATTATGACCTTTGTTTCTTGATATTACATCTTAACTGTGGATGCTAGCTATTGATCCAGGGACTAGCATTGTAAACACAGGGATCTCTACCTTATTAAAGGTTTGGAACCTTACAGATGGTATCAGAGCACTGTGTTGCCTGTAGGATTGTAACCCTAGGATTGGACAAAACCCCTTAGAAAAATTGGAGTTGTATTTGTACCAAAATTTATTTACAAAAAATCTTGTAAACTCTTTCCTCAACCTTTTTGGTTTTGATTCTACATCTCTTCCTTTTCAACTTGATGTATAAAAGCCTTTTCCCATGGCCAAAGACTTCACCATGTGCAAGGGATTTCATCAACTCTAATGACTTCAACATCTTCAAGTGATTTCAACTTTAGTTTCACCAAGGACTTCAATTTAGACATCACTAAGGACTCCAAGTGAAAAACCAAGAGACATTAGAAAGCCTACCAAAGACATTGATATCAAGTTAGAGTATGGATCATATTGACCTATGAGGTATGATTATACTAAGTTATTATTTTCAAGAAAAACTTGTTGTTTCCTTCAACTCATGAGTTAAGATCATAAGTTGTTAAGTGGATAGTTGCTTGTCGATTTCTTGATTGTTTGATTGAACTTGGTTGGTTTTGAGTTGTGTGCTAGAACTTCTTAAAAACCTATCCACCAATACTTATCCCTATCAAACCAACAGATGCCTCCTCGTCGTGCCAACCTCAACCAAAACAACAACATTCCCCCTGAGATACAGCAGATGTTGGTAGTTCAGACACAGTTGATGCAGGAGATGACCACACTTATACAGAATCAGAACAACAACAACAACATCAACAACAACAACAACAATCAGAATAATCCTCCAGCACTTGACATGCTCACCAAGTTTCTGAAACTTAGGCCTGCAAGGTTCTCTGGAACAACTGATCCAATGGAAGCTGATGATTGGTTACGTTCAGTGAACAAAGACCTAGTGACTGTTGGCTGCACCGATGAAGAAAAAGTTAGTTTGCAACATTTCTGCTTGAAGGACCAGCATCAACATGGTGGGACAACTTTCAGATCACCACTCCCCTTGAAGATGTAACTTGGGCTATTTTTGAGGATGGATTCAGAACAACTCACATCTCACCTGGAGTGATGTACTTGAAGAAAAAGGAGTTTCACAATCTGAAACAGCATCACCTCAGTGTGGCTGAGTATATTGAAGAATTCAACAATATGACACGATATGCACTGGATGAAGTTGATACATATGCTAAGAGAAAAGAAAAAATTCTTGAAGGACTTAATGATGAGTTGAACCTGTAGCTAGCTATTGCCTATGTCCCAACTTATCAATAACTCTGTGACAAAGCCACTATATTGGAAAACAAGATGAATCAAGTTAAGAATAGAAAGAGGAAACATAAACTCAAGAATCACTCAGGATCATCAAAGAAGAAGCATTCATTCAAAAAGAGCAATGAAGATTCTGAACCACATCAGTATCACCATAACAACAATGGAAGTGATAATAATGGAAATGATACTGACAATGGAGATGACCTTGGTCAGAACCAACAAGACACTTTCAAGAAGAAAGACATTAGCCAGTTGCAATGCTATAATTGCAAGGATCTTGGACACTATGCATCAGACTGTCCTGAGAAGGAAAAGAATAAGGATGCTAGAAGAGCCAATGGAAATAACTCCAATGTGACCCAGAAAGGACATGTGAACCACATTGACATGAATGGAAACTTTGAAGAGATAGAAGAAGTGGATGTCAGAAACTAGTTATCTCAAGTTGAGTCAAATAAGGATTCCTTGTCTGGATATTAAGTGTTGAACCCATAGTCAAGTGAACCATCAACGTAACCGTATGAGACTTTATTTTTAAGGGTGGTAGTACCCTAGTTGCCTTGAAGCCAACTTGTAACCTTTAGCCTCCCCAAATCTCGGGACGAGATTTATTTTAAGGGTGGTAGCCTGTCACATCCCAAAATTTTCCAAATTTTGAAATGTGAAAAATAAATAAACAAAATAAACAATTGTTGATTTTTAGGGTAAGAAGAAACTTTTTGATTCCAATTGGAAATATCCAAACTTAATTTAATCAAATAAAATCTTAAAGGGATTTAAAAAAAGATAAACAAATAATAAATAAAATTATGATAGTTGGAATTACTATTTTTGGATCTTTTAACAAAAGGATTTGATTTTCAAAAGCAAAGGTAGAATTATAAATAAAGATTATTTTATAGAGCCAAATTAAATCTTGGCCAAGCTTTTGGAAATAAAACATTTCTATTTGATAAAAAGAGTAAAGGTCTATTTAAATAAAATAATGAGGATTTATTAATATCCAATTTTATTTAAGTAAAGGATTTTCCATTTTAATTAAACACTAAAAACTTGTTAAATTATTTTAAACAAGTTTTCCAAGTGTTTTACTTTTTTCAAATGAAACCTACTGAAATGATTTTAGTATTATTTAGATTTCAAATGGAGATTTTAAATAAATCAAATCCTATTTGAATTAATAACCAAGCACTATTTTTTTTAATTGTTAAATAGATCCTAAAAAGAATAAAAATTATTTTGTTTGACTTTGGTTTGTGTTGCTAAACAGAATTAAAACTTACAAAGTTTGGCAAGGTTTTGAATTCATTTGGGTGTTTGAATTGCTTGAATAAAATCAAATCAGAAATTCAAATGGAAAAAGAAAAGGCAATCAACATAAAAAAAGAATCAAACCAAACCCAACCCAACAGGCCCATCAAGGCCCAGTCTAGCCCAACTAACCCCTCCCCGCAGTGAATCGTTTTTCACTGAATCCCGCACCCACACAGACGCTGACGAGTGGCCCCATCTCCCTCTCTCTCTCTGTAGAGGTCCCAATCTTTAATAAGATAGAGCCCCCTGTGTTTACAATGCTAGTCCCTGGATCAATAGCTAGCATCCACAGTTAAGATGTAATATCAAGAAACAAAGGTCATAACATAACTTTATAACCAGGAATAACATAATTTTATTACATCTTACATAGCTCATTTGGCTCTTACATTACATTGCAGCGGAATAACTATAAGCATAGGGTCCTTCATCTTCAAAGTGCCACAGGCAGATGTTGGTTGTAGACTTTATAATCCTAAACAATCAATCTTCACTAAAAACAATCAAACCTGCAACATACAAGTTACAGCCACAAGGGTCAATACATTTGAATTGTATTGGCAAGTGATACTATGGTAGTATAGTGGAGTCTATCTTCTATATGCATTTGGCTAAGTGGAGTTGAGGCTTTCATTGCTCAAAATAGATTTTTCCTTAACATTTGAAAATACTAAGTTTTTACTTTGATAAAATCATTTTTCCAATCAAAGATTGAAGATCCTTTACAAGGCATCTCTCAATCAAAGATTGAAGATTTCAAACAACCCTTGTTCAATCCACAAGATTTTAACTTAGAAATTTGAATGATGAGATTCTTGATTGATTCCATGTCTTGATGCTCAAATTGTCCTTTACCAGGGACATGGCTAAGTACTTAGATTCTACACTCCGCAGAGGTGGTGCACTTTCCCTACAAGACTTGGTTTCCCAAGACAAGATCTTTCAGAAGCCTTCCCTTAGACCAAAATGGACGCGTTCCAACCTATCAAACACTACCACCCACTGTCCATATGGCTAAGTTCTTGCAACCTATATGATCATGGCAGAGCCCATATTGCCAAGTGTTTGCACTTGAAGCTTCTCAACATTTGACATCTCAAATCTCTTTGTGCCTGGGTGGCATACCACAAGTGAGATACACAAGCCAAGTCCATGGCCTTGTGTAACCACTCAACCAAAAACCACCAAGCAATTACCATTCCACCCAGGTGATTCATTAACTTAGTTGTTTTATTAAACAAAACATAAGTCCTCAGACTTAGAATATTTTTCCATAGTGTGAATATATATTCCACCCATGCTTTCTATTAGCTAGGCTAAGCTTGATAGTAGTAGGAATCTTAACTTAGGAAAATCCTACTAAGGATTCATCTACTAGGTTTTACTAGCAAGGTCTATACTTTAGCAAAAATTCCATGCAAGTTTTACTTAGCAAAATCACTAATGCATAGAGAAAGTAATGGGACAAAAAGTATGAAGCATCACTTGCCTTTTTGGTAGAGGGTATAGGTTCACTCCTTGTCCTTGCAACAATCACACTCTTCAAGTCACTACAAATCAATCAAGCAAGGCACAAACTCAATCTACCAATCAAGCAAAACAACACCTAAAATCACAAAGTCAAGTAATGCATGCAAGCATGCAAAAGATGGTTCTAATTGCAAAGGTGGTCTCCACTAGGCTTCTAAACTTTTTAAAGTCAAAAGTGGTTATTTCCAAAGTGGCAAAGTCTTTTGCAAAAGGGTTTTGGTCTATAAACCATTTTTAAATCTAATCATTATTTTATGTGGTGAAAATTATTTTTATCAAAGCAAAACTTTATGTTTTTCACCAAATGAGTTGCTATTGCAAAACTTGGTGTTTTGGGTCAGTAGGTTTGGTCTAAACCATTTTCCCAAAGTTTTTACTCAAAATCATTTTCATAACAAAGATCATTATTTTCTTTTGGCTAGAAATGACTAAATCACGTTTTCCATCCTAAACTTTACCAAATCCATTTCCAAACTATGGGTTGGTTCCTAAGGTAAGTGAGTTTACAACAAACCAATTTGCAAAGGTTTTAACCTTAAAAACATTTTTAAACAAATTTTCTAATCTAAATAAGCATACAAATGAATCTGCAAAAACAAGCAAACAAATAGATACTATTTGCTAAACCAAGGGCATGGTTGGCTAGGTCTTGTTCTCCTGAATCCAACGACATAAAATTTGTAATTTTTGGACATGTGGATCCAAAGTTATAAGGGTTTGAAGTTTGCAAATAAATCTGATTCAAAAATTCTTTTAAACAGATCTAGTGCCATGCGACAGGATTTCACTGGACGGTACCGCTTCACGCGGATCAGCGTTGCGGTGCGTTGGATCTAATAGATCGTGTGGTCTAGAGTGCGTACCTCTTCGCGACTTAAATGATCTATCGTAAGCGTCGGATTAAGATCCTACGGTCTGCAGCACTCGACCAAAGTTTGGCGGCGCTCGGCGGCTGCGCGCGGCGGCGACGGCCAGGCAGTGGCGATGCCAGCGATACAGGACGCAAGGAGGGAAGTGAAGAGGCTCACCAGGTGCAGGAGGTCGTGGTGAAGCTCGAGGAGGCGTTGGTCGGGCGAGGGGCGTTCTGGTCTTAGCAGGATTGCTCGCCGGAGTGGAGGACAACGTCGGGTGGTCTCAGTCGTGGTCGAAGACGTCGCTACAGGTCACGAGAAGGACAACCGAGGTTATGGTTAGACGCAGGAGATCATGGCGGTGCTGTGTGCGTGAACGAGAAGAAGATGGGCGGTCTGGTTTACCTGGGGGACGTCATCGGAGAAGAACCAGTCGCGGCGGCGTTCAGTGGTTTGTTGGAGACGGCGTTCTAGGCGCCCGCGGGTAAATGGAAAGCGCCGGGAGATGCTCCTGGGAGTGGGGAAGGTGTGAGATTGGTCGGGGAGGAGAGGGGTGTCGAGGGGCTGCCGGAATCGGCGTCGGAGCATCGTCGGACAGAGGCGGTGTTCGAGTAAAATTCGACAGCCTGGGGGCGGGATTGGGGGAGGAGACAGAGGGAAACGAGAGAGGAGAGGAAGACAATTTATCGTGCATGATCACTGCAGGTTTTACTCGCGACATTAAGGCGAATTAATCCAGAGAAATTAAAGCCTGCAACAGTGACGAGGGAGGAAGAACAGGTCGTGGGGGTGGGGAGGAAGAACCGTGGAAAGTGGGCCTACCGGTCAGTGGGAAAAGAAAGGAGGGTAGGGTCCACTGGTCATACTCTGTGTGGGTCAGAATCTGGGTGCGAAACGTTTTCTTTCGGGGTGATGGAAAGCTGGGCTGCTGGGCTTAGTTGGGCCAGATTGTTGGGCTGGGTCTGTTTTCATATTTTTTTCTGTCTGAAATATTTTCCTTTTCTATTTCTATTTACTGTTTTGAAATTCAAACAAATAATACAATCAACCAAATAATTTCAAACAAACACCACACTTCACAACTTTTGATCTTGGTTCTGTTCAGTAACAAATACCAAATTCCAAAATAAAATAATAATTTTTTATTCTTTTTGGGATCCATTCTTTAATTAAATAAAATGGCCCTTTAGTTATTTAATCAAATGGGGTTTGATTTAATTAATAAAATCTCCATTTAAAATCCAAATATTTTCAAAACCAAATCAGTAGGTTTTATTTGGAATAAAAGATATTTGAAAAACTTGTTTGAAACAAAATAACATTTTTATTTATGGTCCATTAACAATTAAATAAATGGGCCTTAGTTATTAAATCAAATAGGATGTGTTTTATTTAAATATTTATTTTGAAATCTAAAATAAACCAAAACACTTCTGTAAGTTTTAATTAAGAAAATAAAATACTTAGAAAACTTATTTAAAATAATTTAATAAGTTTTGATGTTTTAATTAAAATGGTAAAACCTTTTATTTCAATAAAATTAGGATATTAATTCCTTATTATTTTATTTAAACAATCCTTTATTATTTTTATCAAAACAAAACATTTTATTTCAAAAGCTTGGCCAAGTTTTAATTTGGCTTTATAAAATAATCTTTATTTATAAAACTTTTATTTCAATTGAAAACCAAATCCTTTTATTTAAAAGATCCAAAATGGTACTTCCAAAATATTTTGTTTTCCTTTAAAATGTTTATCTTTTTAAATCCCTTTAGGATTTTATTTAGTCCAAATTGGTTTGAGGTTCCAATTGAATTCAAAATGTTTCTTCTGACTCTGAAAACCACCAAAGTTTTATTTTATTCATTTATTTTTCACATTACAAGATTTGGAAAATCTTGGGATGTGACAGGCTACCACCCTTAAAATAAATCTCGTCCCGAGATTTGGGAAGGTTAGGGTTACAAGTAGGCTCAAAACAACTAGGGTACCACCCTTACAAATTTTCAAACAAAAATTACACATTGTCCTTCTTGGGATCCTGGGAAAACTTCTCTGAGCAAACATTTGCATTGAGTCCTTTGTTTCCATGCTTGACTCATGGGCCAAGGTTGAGATCCTTCATAGACTTGTTTAACTTGTACTTCATCTTTTCTGGATAATTGTTTGCATAGTGGCCTAGTTCCTTGCATTTGAAACATGTTATAAGTTTGAGGTCTTGAGGTGGCTTCTCTGGACAGTATGATGCATAATGTCCTAACTCCTTGCAGTGTTTGCACATCACTTGGTTAATATCCTTCCTCATCTTGGGTTTCACTAGCCTTTGTTTGTCTTCTTGGCTCTTCTCCTTTTCTGGGCATTCATTGGCATAGTGTCCCATCTCTTTGCATTTGAAACATTGCACTTGTGTAATATCCTTCTTGCTAGTGTTGGGGCATTTCTTCTTCTTCTTGGGTCTCTCCAAAGCTAGGAGTTCTTCTTGTTCATGCTCTTCATAGGTGGGAGATCTTTCTCTCTTCTTGAGGCATTGATCTTCATGTTCCTTGGATGCATGATCCTTGTCTCTAAAAATATTGCTAGCTTGGGTTTATTCTAGAATAGCATCTTTGTCATCCTTGTTGTCATTAGCTCTTTGGGAAAGGTTTTCTCCCATGTTGATCATTTCAGTAACCAATCCTTGCAACAATTGGGATTGAAGTTTCAAAATCCTTTGTATGGCTGGGTCTAGTCCATTGTTGTTGGCTAAAAGCTGAGTTGTCTCTTGACTCAACTGGTTTTGGGTTGCTATAAGCTCTCTTATGTTGTTCTCTTGGTTGTTGTTGTTGTTGTTGTCATCAACCTTGATGTTGGAGTTTCTTGGAGTAGTCATCTGTTTGGGTTGAATAGGGATTAGAATAGGCAAAATATTTCTAAGGAGTCAATCCTAATCACACACATCACAATTCACACAAGCAATGTGCATGCAATCACAACAAACATTTCACTCAATCAACAAAGTTCAAGCACATTTTTAGGCAACAAAATATTTTTGTTACACCACATAAGTTGGTGTGTTTGACTTAACTAAATTATGGTGGTCCATCTATATGGTTCACTTGAGATCTTTCCATCCTTCTTGGTTGTTTCTTCTTGTATGAGATCATGGTTTCCTTGAGAAAAACTCTTGGTTGCAATACTTCAAATGATATAGGCCCCTTCTAACTTTTGCATTCCCTCAGTCTCTAAATCTTAAGCAAGATTTCCTTGCCTCACTTGTATTCCTTAGTGGCTTCCAAGTTGGTAGTCCTTGGTGAATATGCTGAAGATGTTGAAGTCATTAGAGTTGAAGTAGTCCTTTGCACATGGTGTAGTCTTTGGCCATGGGTAGGTTTTTCCATCAAGTTGAAATATAAGAGAAGTAGAGTTGAAACCAAAATGGTTGAGGAAAGAGTTTACAAGTGTTTTTGTAAATAAGTTTTTGGAACAAATACAACTCCTATTTTTCTAAGGGTTTTTGTCCAATCCTAGGGTTTACAAATCCTACAGGGAACACAATGCTCTGATACCATCTGTAGAGGTCCCAATCTTTAATAAGATAGAGCCCCCTGTGTTTACAATGCTAGTCCCTGGATCAATAGCTAGCATCCACAGTTAAGATGTAATATCAAGAAACAAAGGTCATAACATAACTTTATAACCAGGAATAACATAATTTTATTACATCTTACATAGCTCATTTCGCTATTACATTACATTGAAGCGGAATAACTATAAACATGGGGTCGTTCATCTTCAGAGTGCCACAGGTAGATGTTGGTTGTAGACTTTGTAATCCTAAACAATCAATCTTCACTAAAAACAATCAAACCTGCAACATACAAGTTACAGCCACAAGGGTCAATACATTTGAATTGTATTGGCAAGTGATACTATGGTAGTATAGTGGAGTCTATCTTCTATATGCATTTGGCTAAGTGGAGTTGAGGCTTGCATTGCTCAAAATAGATTTTTCCTTAACATTTGAAAATACTAAGTTTTTACTTTGATAAAATCATTTTTCCAATCAAAGATTGAAGATCCTTTACAAGGCATCTCTCAATCAAAGATTGAAGATTTCAAACAACCCTTGTTCAATCCACAAGATTTTAACTTAGAAATTTGAATGATGACATTCTTGATTGCTTCCATGTCTTGATGCTCAAATTGTCCTTTACCAGGGACATGGCTAAGTACTTAGATTCTACACTCTGCAGAGGTGGTGCACTTTCCCCACAAGACTTGGTTTCCCAAGACAAGATCTTTCAGAAGCCTTCCCTTAGACCAAAATGGACGCGTTCCAACCTATCAAACACTACCACCCACTGTCCATATGGCTAAGTTCTTGCAACCTATATGATCATGGCAGAGCCCATATTGCCAAGTGGTTGCACTTGAAGCTTCTCAACATTTGACATCTCAAATCTCTTTGTGCCTGGGTGGCATACCACAAGTGAGATACACAAGCCAAGTCCATGGCCTTGTGTAACCACTCAACCAAAAACCACCAAGCAATTACCATTCCACCCAGGTGATTCATTAACTTAGTTGTTTTATTAAACAAAACATAAGTCCTCAGACTTAGAATATTTTTCCATAGTGTGAATATATATTCCACCCATGCTTTCTATTAGCTAGGCTAAGCTTGATAGTAGTAGGAATCTTAACTTAGGAAAATCCTACTAAGGATTCATCTACTATGTTTTACTAGCAAGGTCTATACTTTAGCAAAAATTCCATGCAAGTTTTACTTAGCAAAATCACTAATGCATAGAGAAAGTAATGGGACAAAAAGTATGAAGCATCACTTGCCTTTTTGGTAGAGGGTATAGGTTCACTCCTTGTCCTTGCAACAATCACACTCTTCAAGTCACTACAAATCAATCAAGCAAGGCACAAACTCAATCTACCAATCAAGCAAAACAACACCTAAAATCACAAAGTCAAGTAATGCATGCAAGCATGCAAAAGATGGTTCTAATTGCAAAGGTGGTCAACACTAGGCTTCTAAACTTTGTAAAGTCAAAAGTGGTTATTTTCCAAAGTGGCAAAGTCTTTTGCAAAAGGGTTTTGGTCTATAAACCATTTTTAAATCTAATCATTATTTTATGTGGTGAAAATTATTTTTATCAAAGCAAAACTTTATGTTTTTCACCAAATGAGTTGCTATTGCAAAACTTGGTGTTTTGGGTCAGTAGGTTTGGTCTAAACCATTTTCCCAAAGTTTTAATCAAAATCATTTTCATAACAAAAATCATTATTTTCTTTTGTCTAGAAATGACTAAATCAAGTTTTCCATCCTAAACTTTACCAAATCCATTTTCCAAACTATGGGTTGGTTCCTAAGGTCAGTGAGTTTACAACAAACCAATTTGCAAAGGTTTTAACCTTAAAAACATTTTTAAACAAATTTTCTAATCTAAATAAGCATACAAATGAATCTGCAAAAACAAGCAAACAAACAGATACTATTTGCTAAACCAAGGGCATGGTTGGCTAGGTCTTGTTCTCCTGAATCCAACGACATAAAATTTGTAATTTTTGGACGTGTGGATCCAAAGTTATAAGGGTTTGAAGTTTGCAAATAAATCTGATTCAAAAATTCTTTTAAACAGATCTAGTGCCACGCGGCAGGATTTCACTGGACGGTACCGCTTCGCGCGGATCAGCGTTGCAGTGCGTTGGATCTAATCGATCGTGTGGTCCAGAGTGCATACCTCTTCGCGACTTAAATGATCTATCGTAAGTGTCGGATTAAGATCCTACGGTCTGCAGCACTCGACCAAAGTTTGGCGGCGCTCGGCGGCTGCGCGCGGCGGCGACGACCAGGCAGTGGCGGTGCCAGCGATACAGGACGCAAGGAGGGACGTGAAGAGGCTCACCAGGTGCAGGAGGACGTGGTGAAGCTCGAGGAGGCGTTGGTCGGGCGAGGGGCGTTCTGGTCTTAGAAGGATTGCTCGCCGGAGTGGAGGACAACGTCGGGTGGTCTCAGTCGTGGTCGAAGACGTCGCTACAGGTCACGAGAAGGAAAACCGAGGTTATGGTTAGACGCAGGAGATCATGGTGGTGCTGTGTGCGTGAACGAGAAGAAGAGGGGCGGTCTGGTTTACCTAGGGGACGTCGTCGGAGAAGAACCAGTCGCGGCGGCGTTCAGTGGTTTGTTGGAGACGGCGTTCTGGGGCGCCCGCGGGTAAATGGAAAGCGCCGGGAGATGCTCCTGGGAGTGGGGAAGGTGTGAGCTTGGTCGGGGAGGAGAGGGGCGGCGAGGGGCTGCCGGAATCGGCGTCGGAGCGTCGTCGGACAGAGGCGGTGTTCGAGTAAAATTCGACGGCCTGGGGGCGGGATTGGGCGAGGAGACAGAGGGAAACGAGAGAGGAGAGGAAGACAATTTATCGTGCGCGATCACTGCAGGTTTTACTCGCAGAATTAAGGCGAATTAAGCTGGAGAAATCAAAGCCTACAAATGGTGACGAGGGAGGAAGAACAGGTCGTGGGGGTGGGGAGGAAGAACAGTGGAAAGTGGGCCTACCGGTCAGTGGGAAAAGAAAGGAGGGTAGGGTCCACTGGTCATACTCTGTGTGGGCCAGAATCTGGGTGCGAAACGTTTTCTTTCGGGGTGAGGGAAAGCTGGGCTGCTGGGCTTAGTTGGGCCGGATTGTTGGGCTGGGTCTGTTTTCATATTTTTTTCTGTCTGAAACTTTTTCCTTTTCTATTTCTATTTACTGTTTTGAAATTCAAACAAACAATCCAATTAACCAAATAAATTCAAACAAACACCACACTTCACAACTTTTGATCTTGGTTCTGTTCAGTAACAAATACCAAATTCCAAAATAAAATAATAATTTTTTATTCTTTTTAGGATCCATTCTTTAATTAAATAAAATGACCCTTTAGTTATTTAATCAAATGGGGTTTGATTTAATTAATAAAATCTCCATTTAAAATCCAAATATTTTCAAAACCAAATCAGTAGGTTTTATTTGGAATAAAAGATATTTGAAAAACTTGTTTAAAACAAAATAACATTTTTATTTATGGTCCATTAACAATTAAATAAATGGGCCTTAGTTATTAAATCAAATAGGATGTGTTTTATTTAAATATTTATTTTGAAATCTAAAATAAACCAAAACACTTCAGTAAGTTTTAATTAAGAAAATAAAATACTTAGAAAACTTATTTAAAATAATTTAATAAGTTTTGATGTTTTAATTAAAATGGTAAAACCTTTTATTTGAATAAAAATTGGATATTAATTCCTTATTATTTTATTTAAACAATCCTTTATTATTTTTATCAAAACAAAACATTTTATTTCAAAAGCTTGGCCAAGTTTTAATTTGGCTTTATAAAATAATCTTTATTTATAAAACTTTTATTTCAATTGAAAACCAAATCCTTTTATTTAAAAGATCCAAAATATTACTTCCAAAATATTTTGTTTTCCTTTAAAATGTTTATCTTTTTAAATCCCTTTAGGATTTTATTTAGTCCAAATTGGTTTGAGGTTCCAATTGAATTCAAAATGTTTCTTCTGACTCTGAAAATCACCAAAGTTTTATTTTATTCATTTATTTTTCACATTACAAGATTTGGAAAATCTTGGGATGGGACACTCTCCCTCACAGACAAACGGGCCCCACCGCCACCTCACCGTCGTCTTCAACCCCACGACCACGCCCCTGCCGTTGCTGCCGATTGAATGCGGCGATGAATACACGTAAATGCTTGAGTAATTCCTCGCAGTGACCACGCTCGTTAAATCGCCTCTCCCTCCTCGCCATTTCCCCCCAAACACCGCCTCCTCTCTGCCACCAGGCTGCCTCGAATCGGCTTTGCACCGCCGCTGCTCCGACGACCTTCTCCAGTCAAAATCCGGCGAACCACGGCCACCCCTCGCCTCCCTCTGCACGCTAGCACATTCCCCATCACCAGGCGCACCTGCCCATAGCACCAGTTCGCTCCCGCGCACTCTAGAAGCTCGGCTTCATCATCAACTGAGCGCCGCCACGTCTGTCTCTTCTCCGGCGACCTCCCCCTGGTAAGTCTCGACCGCATCGGAACCTCCTGTTGATGATCACATCATCCCCAGTTCAGCCCGCGTCTAACTGTGCCCCTTCCTTGCCTCGGCGCGACCTGCAGCCTCACCTCCGACAGCAAACAGAGCTGCCCGTGTCAGTAGCTACTCCGGCGAGCAATCGTCGTCATTCTTGAGCGCCCCTCGCCAAGCCAGTGCCACCTCGAGCTTCACCAATCCTCTGCGAGCACGGTGAGCACCTCCGTTTCTTTCCTTGCTTCCTGTAACCGCCGCGACGCCACCGTCTGACCGCGCGCCGCCGTCTGCCACCGCCAGCGCCGCCAGATCGTGGTCGAGCTGCTGTGAACCGTTAGATGCAAAGTGTCTGGCTGCGATTAGATATTAACCGAAGGGGTACGCGCCCATCTGAGCCACGCGTTCTAAGTGTTGGAATTATGCCCTAGAGGCAATAATAAAGATGTTATTATTATAATTCTTGTTCATGATAAAGTTTATATTCCATGCTAGAATTGTATTAAGCGGAAACTTTAATACTTGTGTGGTTTGTGAACAACACCGTGTCCCTAGTACGCCTCTATGGACTAGCTCATTGATCAATGATGGTTAAGGTTTCCTAACCATAGACATGAGTTGTCAATTGATAATGAGATCATATCATTGGGAGAATGATATGGTGGATAGACCCAAACAAAGCAGAGCAATTAGATCGTGTCATCGTGTTCGTCTTTGCGAAGCTTTTCCTATGTCAAATATTGTATTCCTTAGACCATGAGATAATGCAACTCCCTGGTATCGGAAGAAAGCTTTGAGGTCATCAAACGTCATCCTATGAGAGGGTGATCATAAAGGTGTCTCTCAGGTGATCGGAAAGTATCTGTTGGGTTGTATGTATCGAGATGGAATTTGTCCCTCCCAAGTCGGAGAGATATACTTCGGGCCCACTCGGTAATCGATATCAACACCGCTTGCAAGCATGTGGTTAAGGAGTTAATCACAAAGTGATATCGGATTACGGAACGAGTAAAGTACTTGCTGTGAACGAGATTGAACTAGGTATGACGGTACCGACGATCGAATCTCGGGCAAGTAAAATATCGCGAGACAAAGGGAATATATATGGGATTGATTGAATCCTGGCATCGTGGTTCATCCGATATGATCATCGATGAATGTGTGGGAGTCAATATGGGTGCCCAGACCCCGCTGTTGATTATTGATAGAAGATCATGTCTGCATATTCTCGAACCCGCAGGGTCACACACTTAACGTATCTCGACGCTAGGATAGATTGGATAATTGGTTTATGAATTTTTGTTCGGAGTCTCGGATGGGATCCGGGATATCACGAGAGGTTCCGGAATGGTCCGGAGAATAAGATTCATATAAGGCAGTGCAGTTTTTGGAGTTCGGAATTGTTCCGGGTTAATCGGTATTGTACCGGAAGCTTCTAGAACCTTCCGGAAGGGGACCAACGTGGCCCCACCTTCCGGGAGGGGGCATGGACCTATGAGGGAGTGTCCTGGCCGCATTGGGCCAGGGGCACAAGGCCCCATAGGGCCCAGCCGATTCTAGAGAGATTTGACTCGTTTAAATCTCGGGATAGAATTTCTAGATAAGGGAGAGTTTAAATCGTTTAAACTAGAGATAGGATTTCTAGATAAGGGAGAGTTTAAATTGTTTAAACTAGAGATAGGCTTGGAGGAGGGGCAAGGGCTGGCCGCCCCCCTCTATATATAGAGGGGTGGTGCGCCCCCTCCCCCCCACACACACCCCTTCCTCCAAGCCCTAGCAGCCTTGCTATCTTCCTCTCTCCCTCCCGACTGTTTGTAGGCGAAGCCCTGCAGCAGAAATTCTCCACCATATACACCACGCCGTCGTGCTGTAGATCCAATCTATCTCTCCACCATACTCGCTGGTCCGAGGAAGGAGGAGACGTCGAGGTGCTGCACGTGTGCATCTCACGGAGGCACCGCCACTTGTGGTGCTAGATCGGATCGGATCGCGAGGAGGAGAAGCGAGTACGACTACATCACCCACGTTCCGACGAACGTTCCGCTGTGCGAATCTTCAAGGGTATGAAGATCTAATCCAATCTCTCTCGTTGTTTGCATCTCCTAGATTAGATCTTGGCTTTCCCTCTGTTCGCTCCGTAGAAAATTTTGATTTACTATGCCGCGAAACCCTTCAGTGGTATCAGAGCTAGATCTATGCGTAGATGTGTTTCACGAGTAGAACGCAACATGGTTGTTGCGGGCGTTGATGTTTTCTGTTGCAAGCCTCTTGTTTGTGTTCTTCTTATGACGCGGGATAGTGAGATTGAAGCGGTCCAGGCCAACCTTACACGACGTCGTTCGCGAGACCGGCTCCGCACTTGACGTGTGGCTTGTTCCACACATGCGGCTGGTGGATGTCAGTTTCTCTCACTATAGTTGTCATGGGATTAACACCGGAGTTTGGCAACCATAATATCACCGTTGTGGCTTTCCGTAGGTAAGAATCGTTCTTAGCATCTACTCCCATAAAGCCACGTAAACATGCAACAACAAAGTAGAGGCGTCTAACTTGTTTTTGCAGGGAGTGTTTTCTGTGATATGGTATGGCCCAAGATGTGATGTGTATATTGTATGCGATGATCATGTTTTGTAATGTTTCACGACTTGCATGTCGATGAGTACACAACCGGCAGGAGCCATATGGTTGTCTTTATAATTGTGTATGACCTGCGAGTCAACTTCTTATACGCCATGTAATAGCTTTACTTTATTGCTAAGTAGTTAGCAATAGTTGTAGTTGCTATTCGTGGTGGAGGCAATCATGGTGGAGTGATGGAGATCATGCCGGAACGCACAAGATGGAGATCATTGCGCGAAGATAGGCTATACCATGTCACATAAAGTTATATGCATGTGATGTTTATCCTTTTATGTATCTTATCATGCTTAGATCGCGACGGTAGCATTATAAGATGATTCCTCACTTAAAGATCAAGATAAAAACTGTGTTCTCCCCAAGTATGCACCGTTGCGAAAGTTCATCGTGTCCAAGCATCACGTGATGATCGGGTGCTATAGACTCTACGCTCACATACAACGGGTGCAAGCCAGTTTTTGCACACGCGGAAATACTTGGGTCTAACTTGACGAGCCTAGCATGTACAGACATGGCCTCGGAACACAAGAACCGAAAGGTTAAGCATGAGTCATATGAATGATATGATCGACACTTCGTTGTCCACCATTGAAACCACATCTCTTCTCGTGATGATCGGATTAGGTGTGGTGAATTTGGATCGTGTTCACTAAACAACTTGAGGGATGTTGAATTTAGTGGGAGTTCATCTAGTAATTTGATTAAGTTGAACTATTTATCATGAACATAGTCTAAATTGTACTTGCAAATACTGTAGATCCAATGGCCAAGTCCAACTTCAACTTCAACGTTTTTGCTGAGAAAGAAAAACTTAGAAACAATGGGTCTAACTTCACCAACTGGTTCCGCAATCTAAGAATCATTCTGTCTGGCGGACAAAAGGACTATGTCCTTGAGAAAGCGTTAGGTAACCCCCCTGCTGCAACTGCGCCGACTGATGAGAAAGCTGTCTATCAGTCGCGCAAAGATGATAATGGTGTGATTAAGAGCACCATGTTGTTTGCTATGGAACCGGAGCTTCAAAATCGTTTTGAAGAGTATCCCGGGCCCTTCGAGATTCTCGAGGAGCTGAAAACCATGTTTCAGACTCAGGCCCGTTCTGAGAGATATGAGATCTCCGAGAAGTTCTTTAACTGCAAGATGGAGGAAGGGAGTTCCGTTAGTGAGCACGCCATAAAGATGTCGGGCTACACTCAACGCCTTGAGCAACTGGAATGCACGATGCCAGAGGAGCTCAAGATTGACAGGGTTCTGCAATCACTCCCTCCCAGCTACAAAAGTTTTGTAGTGACTCATAATCAGATTGGTTCCACTGATACGATCACCGAGCTCTTCGCAAAGCTGAAGGCTGCGGAAGTGGACATCAAGAAGGATAATCATGTGTTGATGGTCAACAAGCCCTCCTTTAAGAAAGGTAAGGGAGCAAGGAAGCCCTTCAAGAAAGGCGGCGGCAAGCGCAATGCCCCTGCTGAGAAGAAGCTCAAGTCTGGTCCCAAGCCGGACACTGAGTGCTTCTATTGCAAGGACAAGGGTCACTGGAAGCGCAACTGTCCGAAGTACTTAGCGGACAAGAAGGCTGGCACCATCAAAGGAGCTACGAAATAGACGGCGGCTTGCGAGGGATGAGGTGACGATGCGCGTTGGCAACGGATCAAGAGTTGATGTGATGGCCGTCGGCACGCTCTCCTTAGTTTTACCTTCGGGATTAGTTTTAAACCTTAATAAATGTTATTATGTGCCTGCGTTGAGCATGAACATCATTTCCGGATCGTGTTTATTGCAAGACGGTTATTCATTTAAATCGGAGAATAATGGTTGTTCTATTTATATGAGTAACATCTTTTATGGGCATGCACGTCTTGTGAATGGTTTATTTCTTCTAAATCTCGAAAGGGATGAAACACACATCCATAACATTGAGGCTAAGAGATGCAAAGTAGATAGTGATAATACTACTTATTTGTGGCACTGTCGTCTAGGTCATATTGGAGTAAAGCGCATGAAGAAACTCCATTCTGATGGACTTTTGGAGTCTCTTGATTTTGAATCATTTGACACATGCGAACCATGCCTCATGGGCAAGATGATCAAAACCCCGTTCTCCGGTATGATGGAGCGAGCAACGGACTTGTTGGAAATCATACATACCGATGTATGCGGACCGATGAGTGTTTCGACGCGCGGTGGATATCGCTATTTCCTCACTTTTACCGATGACTTAAGTAGATATGGGTGTATCTATTTAATGAAACATAAATCTGAAACATTTGAAAAGTTCAAGGAATTTCAGAATGAAGTGGAGAACCATCGTAACAGAAAGATTAAGTTTCTACGATCCGATCGTGGAGGTGAATATTTGAGTTATGATTTTCTCACGCATCTTAAAGCAAGTGAAATCGTTTCGCAACTCACGCCACCCGGAACACCACAGCGCAATGGTGTGTCTGAACGCCGGAATCGAACCCTATTAGATATGGTCCAATCGATGATGTCTCTTACTGATTTGCCGTTGTCATTTTGGGGTTATGCATTAGAAACCGCTGCATTCACTTTAAATAGGACTCCATCTAAATCCGTTGAGACGACACCGTATGAACTGTGGTTTGGTGCTAAACCTAAGTTGTTGTTTCTTAAAGTTTGGGGATGCGAAGCTTACGTCAAGAAGTTGATGCCGGACAAGCTCGAACCCAAAGCGGAGAAATGCGTCTTCATAGGATACCCTAAGGAAACTATTGGCTATACCTTCTATCACAGAACCGAAGGCAAAGTGTTTGTCGCAAAGAACGGTTCCTTTCTTGAGAAGGAGTTTCTCTCGAAAGAAGTGAGTGGGAGGAAAGTAGAGCTAGACGAGGTTATTGAACCTTCTCTTGAATTGGAGAGTAGCGCAGCACCTGAAATTGTTCCAGTGCCGCCTGCACCAACAATAGAGGAAGCTAATGACAAGGATCATGAAGCTTCGGACGATGCTGCTACTGAACGTCGCAGGTCGACAAGGTCGCGTGCCCCTCCTGAGTGGTACGGCAACCCTGTCTTGACTGTCTTGTTAGTAGAAGACAGTGAACCTACGAACTATGAGGAAGCGATGATGAGCCTAGACTCTGATAAATGGCTGGAAGCCATGAAATCCGAATTGGGATCCATGAGCGAAAACCAAGTATGGACTTTGGTGGATCCTCCTAGCGACCGAAAGGCCGTTGAGTGCAAATGGATATTCAAGAAGAAAACGGACGCGGATGGTATTGTTACCATCTACAAAGCACGGCTTGTCGCAAAAGGTTTTCGACAAGTTCAAGGTGTTGACTACGATGAGACTTTCTCTCCCATAGCGATGTTTAAGTCCATTCGGATTTTATTAGCAATTGCTGCGTTTCATGATTATGAAATATGGCAGATGGATGTCAAGACTGCTTTCCTCAATGGCAACATTGATGAAGAGTTGTATATGATGCAACCCGAGGGTTTTGTCGATCCTAAGGATGCTAGTAAAGTATGCAAACTTCAGCGTTCCATTTATGGACTGAAGCAAGCATCTCGGAGTTGGAACCTTCGTTTTGATCAAGTGATCAAGAGCTTTGGATTTGTTCCAAATTGCTACGAAGCTTGCATCTACAAGAAAGTGAGTGGGAGCTCGGTGACGTTTCTGGTACTGTATGTGGATGACATATTGATTATCGGAAATGACATCAACATGCTTAACGATGTGAAGAGTTATTTGAACAAGTGTTTTTCAATGAAAGACCTAGGTGAAGATGCTTATATATTGGGCATCAAGATCTATAGAGATAGACAAAGACGCCTGATAGCTTTAAGCCAGAGTACATACCTAGACAAAGTTCTGAAAAGGTTTAGAATGGATAAGGCAAAGAAAGATTCAGTGCCTATGTTGTCAGGTAAGATATTGAGCAAGGCTCAGTGTCCAGCTACGGTAAATGATAGGGAAGCTATGAGCAAAGTGCCTTATGCCTCGGCCATAGGTTCCATCATGTATGCCATGCTGTGTACTAGACCGGATGTGTCCAATGCTCTTAGTTTGACGAGTAGATATCAAAGTGATCCAGGAGTGGAACACTGGACAGCCGTGAAGAACATCCTAAAGTACCTAAATAGAACTAAAGAAATGTTCTTAGTCTATGGGGGTGATGAACAACTTGTCGTAAAAGGTTACGTCGATGCTAGTTTCGACACCGACAAGGATGATTCTAAATCTTAGACAGGATACGTTTATATTTTGAATGGAGGAGCTGTGAGCTGGAGAAGCTGCAAGCAAAGTGTGATCACGGGACCTACAGCAGAAGCGGAATACATGGCTGCTGCAAAAGCGTCAAGTGAAGGAGTTTGGATCAGAAACTTCATCACTGAGCTTGGCGTGGTTCCAAGTGCATTGGACCCACTGGAGATATTGTGTGACAACACTGGCGCCATAGCACTCGCTAAGGAACCAAGATATCATCCAAAGACCAAGCATATCAACCGCAAGTTTCATATAATCCGAGATTATATAGCAGATGGAGATCTAAAGATTAGCAAAGTACATACGGATCTGAATGTCGCAGATCCATTGACTAAACCTCTTCCACGTGTAAAACATGATCAACACCTCAGTGCCATGGGTGTGAGATTGTTGCCAGATGTAAACTAGATTATTGACTCTAGTGCAAGTGGGAGACTGTTGGAATTATGCCCTAGAGGCAATAATAAAGATGTTATTATTATAATTCTTGTTCATGATAAAGTTTATATTCCATGCTAGAATTGTATTAAGCGGAAACTTTAATACTTGTGTGGTTTGTGAACAACACCGTGTCCCTAGTACGCCTCTATGGACTAGCTCATTGATCAATGATGGTTAAGGTTTCCTAACCATAGACATGAGTTGTCAATTGATAATGAGATCATATCATTGGGAGAATGATATGGTGGATAGACCCAAACAAAGCAGAGCAATTAGATCGTGTCATCGTGTTCGTCTTTGCGAAGCTTTTCCTATGTCAAATATTGTATTCCTTAGACCATGAGATAATGCAACTCCCTGGTATCGGAAGAAATCTTTGAGGTCATCAAACGTCATCCTATGAGAGGGTGATCATAAAGGTGTCTCTCAGGTGATCGGAAAGTATCTGTTGGGTTGTATGTATCGAGATGGAATTTGTCCCTCCCAAGTCGGAGAGATATACTTCGGGCCCACTCGGTAACCGATATCAACACCGCTTGCAAGCATGTGGTTAAGGAGTTAATCACAAAGTGATATCGGATTACGGAACGAGTAAAGTACTTGCTGTGCACGAGATTGAACTAGGTATGACGGTACCGACGATCGAATCTCGGGCAAGTAAAATATCGCGAGACGAAGGGAATATATATATGGGATTGATTGAATCCTGGCATCGTGGTTCATCCGATATGATCATCGATGAATGTGTGGGAGTCAATATGGGTGCCTAGACCCCGCTGTTGATTATTGATAGAAGATCATGTCTGCATATTCTCGAACCCGCAGGGTCACACACTTAACGTATCTCGACGCTAGGATAGATTGGATAATTGGTTTATGAATTTTTGTTCGGAGTCTCGAATGGGATCCGGGATATCACGAGAGGTTCCGGAATGGTCCGGAGAATAAGATTCATATAAGGCAGTGCAGGTTTTGGAGTTCGGAATTGTTCCGGGTTAATCGGTATTGTACCGGAAGCTTCTAGAATCTTCCGGAAGGGGACCAACGTGGCCCCACCTTCCGGGAGGGGGCATGGGCCTATGAGGGAGTGTCCTGGCCGCATTGGGCCAGGGGCACAAGGCCCCATAGGGCCCAGCCGATTCTAGAGAGATTTGACTCGTTTAAATCTCGGGATAGAATTTCTAGATAAGGGAGAGTTTAAATCGTTTAAACTAGAGATAGGATTTCTAGATAAGGGAGAGTTTAAATTGTTTAAACTAGAGATAGGCTTGGAGGAGGGTCAAGGGCTGGCCGCCCCCCCTCTATATATAGAGGTGTGGTGCGCCCCCTCCCCCCCCCACACACACCTTCCTCCAAGCCCTAGCAGCCTTGCTATCTTCCTCTCTCCCTCCCGACTGTTTGTAGGCGAAGCCCTGCAGCAGAAATTCTCCACCATATACACCACGCCGTCGTGCTGTAGATCCAATCTATCTCTCCACCATACTCGCTGGTCCGAGGAAGGAGGAGACGTCGAGGTGCTGCACGTGTGCATCTCACGGAGGCACCGCCACTTGTGGTGCTAGATCGGATCTGATCGCGAGGAGGAGAAGCGAGTACGACTACATCACCCACGTTCCGACGAACGTTCCGCTGTGCGAATCTTCAAGGGTATGAAGATCTAATCCAATCTCTCTCGTTGTTTGCATCTCCTAGATTAGATCTTGGCTTTCCCTCTGTTCGCTCCGTGGAAAATTTTGATTTACTATGCCGCGAAACCCTTCACTAAGTTAGATCCTGCGGTCCAGAGAGCTCGATCCGCACGAAGCGGTACCGGCCAATAGAATCACGCCGCGTGGCACTGGTTTTGTTTAAAACAGAATTTTGAATCTGATTGATATGCAAACTTGTAAAATTCATAACTTTAAATATACACGTCCAAATTTTGCAAATTTTATATCAATGGAATCAGCAGAACATGTACTTTGCAACCATGCACTTTGTTTAATGTTTTTCTTCTAGTAAATTGGTTGAATTTGCAGAAACTTGTGTAGGCTTATTATGAATATAAAAATTGTTCTAGATATAATTTTAATGTGAAATCTTTGCAAAATGGTTTGTTGAGAACCTACTGACCTTAGGAACCAACTCATGGATTTAAAAATGAATTTTGTGAAGTTTAGGAATAAATACTTGAATTAGCTCATTCTTAGTCAAATAAAAATACTGATTTTGTTATGGAAATGATTTTTGAGTAAAACCTTTTGGGAAATGATTGGATTCAAACCTTCTGATCCTAAACACCAAGTTTTGTGAATTAACAACTTATTTGATAAACAATATAAAATTATTGCTTTACTAAAAGCATTTTCAACCACATAAAATAATAATTTGGTTTAAAAATGGTTTATAGATAAAACCTTTTGCAAATGGTTTTAACACTTTAGTAAATGACCACTTTGAACCTTATAATGTTTAGAGCCTAGTGGAAACCACTTTTGCAAATAAAACTATCTTTTGCATGCTTGCATGCATGACCTTGTTTTTGTTATTTTATGTGTGACAAATTGTTTGAATGTTGTGTTAAATATGTGTTTGCTTGTTTGAATTGTAGTGAAGTTAGAAGAGTGTGATATTTGCAAAGATCAAGAAGTGAACCAACATTCTCTACTAAAAAGGAAAGTGAAACTATCATCCAAGTCCTACTATTTTCATTACACTTAGAGGATTTTTGAAACATGCATGATAAGGATTTCTATATTTTATGCTATGCTAAATCCTAATAGGATACCCCTATATACTCCTTAGTGGAAACATTGTAGTTGTAGTATGCTTAGCCCAGCTATATATTGGGATGGGATACATGATAAGATTATATGAAGAGTTGAAAAGACTTATGTTTTATATAATAAAAGAAGTACTCAATGAACCACCTGGGTGGACAAGGATACTCAAGTTTTGGACAAGGTGGCAAAAAAAGGAACCATGTATATATGGCAATCTCTTTTTGTTGTGCACCAGAATAAAACCACCCAGGGACTTAGAGATTGAACATCTTTTTCGTACAGTGGCTTCCGTGTACAGCCACATGCTAAATGGGCTCTGGCTTAGTCAACTACATAGTGGAAGACCCATGCATTGGCATCTTCAGGTTAACTAGGATTGTGTGAGGTAACTTGAAACCCTACATTGGTGCCTGGATGACAAGCTAGCATTGTGTATTCGGAGGACTCCTATGGAAAGACTTTGTCACATTCTCAATCTGCCAGTACTCCATCTTGGTGAGTACTTATCCAGCGGCCACTGGTGGCATCAAGATGAGATTGTGTCATGTGGGTAAAGTGTACAACTTCTGCAGAAGATCAAATTCTAAGTACTTAGCCGTGTCCCCTGTTATGGACAACTCTGAGCAACTAAGGCCTGAAGCTATGGAAGATCTCAACATTCCAATTTCTCAAAGTTAAAACTTGAGGGTGACAACAAGGGATTTGAAGCACTTGGAGTTCTCCAAGAATTTCAAAAAGATTTGACAAAGAACAAATACTATTTTGAAAAGATAGGATAAAACTATATTGCTTTCTGCAAATGAGCCTGAACCCCACTTAGCCAAATATGCATGTAATGATAGTATCCACATATTTCTACTTAGTAGTGAAACTTTCCAATACAATTCAAATGTATTGACCCTTGTGGCTGCAACTTATTATGTTGCAGGTTTGTTTGATGTTAGTGAAGTGTGTTGAATTAGGATTACAAGTCTACAACCAACATGACTGCCTGTGGCACTTTGAAGATGAAGGACCCCATGCTTATAGATATTCTGCTGCAATGTAATGTGATAGCCAAATGAGCTATGTAAGATGTAATGAATTATTTTATTCCTGGTTATAAAGTTGTATTATGACCTTTGTTTCTTGATATTACATCTTAACTGTGGATGCTAGCTATTGATCCAGGGACTAGCATTGTAAACACAGGGACCTCTACCTTATTAAAGGTTGGGAACCTTACAGATGGTATCAGAGCACTGTGTTGCCTATAGGATTGTAACCCTAGGATTGGACAAAACCCCTTAGAAAAATAGGAGTTGTATTTGTACCAAAATTTATTTACAAAAAATCTTGTAAGCTCTTTCCTCAACCTTTTTGGTTTTGATTCTACATCTCTTCCTTTTCAACTTGATGGATAAAAGCCTTTTCCCATGGCCAAAGACTTCACCATGTGCAAGGGATTTCATCAACTCTAATGACTTCAACATCTTCAAGTGATTTCAACTTTAGTTTCACCAAGGACTTCAATTTAGACATCACTAAGGACTACAAGTGAAAAACCAAGAGACATTAGAAAGCCTACCAAAGACATTGATATCAAGTTAGAGTATGGATCATATTGACCTATGAGGTATGATTATACTAAGTTATTATTTTCAAGAAAAACTTGTTGTTTCCTTCAACTCATGAGTTAAGCTCATAAGTTGTTAAGTGGATAGTTGCTTGTTGATTGCTTGATTGTTTGATTGAACTTGGTTGGTTTTGAGTTGTGTGCTAGAACTTCTTAAAAACCTATCCACCAATACTTATCCCTATCAAACCAACAGATGCCTCCTCGTCGTGCCAACCCCAACCAAAACAACAACATTCCCCCTGAGATACAGCAGATGTTGGCAGTTCAAACATAGTTGATGCAGGAGATGACCACACTTATACAGAATCAGAACAACAACAACAACAACAATCAGAATAATCCTCCAGCACTTGACATGCTCACCAAGTTTCTGAAACTTAGGCCTGCAAGGTTCTCTGGAACAACTGATCCAATGGAAGCTGATGATTGGTTACGTTCAGTGAACAAAGACCTAGTGACTGTTGGCTGCACCGATGAAGAAAAAGTTAGTTTGCAGCATTTCTGCTTGAAGGACCAGCAGCAACATGGTGGGACAACTTTCAGATCACCACTCCCCTTGAAGATGTAACTTGGGCTATTTTTGAGGATGGATTCAGAACAACTCACATCTCACCTGGAGTGATGTACTTGAAGAAAAAGGAGTTTCACAATCTGAAACAGCGTCACCTCAGTGTGGCTGAGTATATTGAAGAATTCAACAATATGGCACGATATGCACTGGATGAAGTTGATACATATGCTAAGAGAAAAGAAAAAATTCTTGAAGGACTTAATGATGAGTTGAACCTGCAGCTAGCTATTGCCTATGTCCCAACTTATCAATAACTCTATGACAAAGCCACTATATTGGAAAACAAGATGAATCAAGTTAAGAATAGAAAGAGGAAACATAAACTCAAGAATCACTCAGGATCATCAAAGAAGAAGAATTCATTCAAAAAGAGCAATGAAGATTCTGAACCACATCAGTATCACCACAACAACAATGGAAGTGATAATAATGGAAATGATACTGACAATGGAGATGACCTTGGTCAGAACCAACAAGACACTTTCAAGAAGAAAGACATTAGCCAGTTGCAATGCTATAATTGCAAGGATCTTGGACACTATGCATCAGACTGTCCTGAGAAGGAAAAGAATAAGGATGCTAGAAGAGCCAATGGAAATAACTCCAATGTGACCCAGAAAGGACATGTGAACCACATTGACATGAATGGAAACTTCGAAGAGATAGAAGAAGTGGATGTCAGAAACTAGTTATCTCAAGTTGAGTCAAATAAGGATTCCTTGTCTGGATATTAAGTGTTGAACCCATAGTCAAGTGAACCATCAACGTAACCCTATGAGACTTTATTTTTAAGGGTGGTAGTACCCTAGTTGCCTTGAAGCCAACTTGTAACCTTTAGCCTTCCCAAATCTCGGGACGAGATTTATTTTAAGGGTGGTAGCCTGTCACATCCCAAAATTTTCCAAATTTTGAAATGTGAAAAATAAATAAACAAAATAAACAATTGTTGATTTTTAGGGTAAGAAGAAACTTTTTGATTCCAATTGGAAATATCCAAACTTATTTTAATCAAATAAAATCTTAAAGGGATTTAAAAAAAAAGATAAACAAATAATAAATAAAATTATGATAGTTGGAATTACTATTTTTGGATCTTTTAACAAAAGGATTTGATTTTCAAAAGCAAAGGTAGAATTATAAATAAAGATTATTTATTGAGCCAAATTAAATCTTGGCCAAGCTTTTGGAAATAAAACATTTCTATTTGATAAAAAGAGTAAAGGTCTATTTAAATAAAATAATGAGGATTTATTAATATCCAATTTTATTTAAGTAAAGGCTTTTCCATTTTAATTAAACACTAAAAACTTGTTAAATTATTTTAAACAAGTTTTCCAAGTGTTTTACTTTTTTCAAATAAAACCTACTGAAATGATTTTAGTATTATTTAGATTTCAAATGGAGATTTTAAATAAATCAAATCCTATTTGAATTAATAACTAAGGACTATTTATTTTAATTGTTAAATAGATCCTAAAAAGAATAAAAATTATTTTGTTTGACTTTGGTTTGTGTTGTTAAACGGAATTAAAACTTACACAAAGTTTGGCAAGGTTTTGAATTCATTTGGGTGTTTGAATTGCTTGAATAAAATCAAATCAGAAATTCAAATGGAAAAAGAAAAGGCAATCAGCATAAAAAATAATCAGACCAAACCCAACCCAACAGGCCCAGTCCAGCCCAACTAACCCCTCCCCGCAGTGAACCGTTTTTCACTGAATCCCGCACCCACACAGACGCTGACGAGTGGCCCCATCTCCCTCTCTCTCTCCCTCATAGACAAACAAGCCCTACCGCCACCTCACCGTCGTCTTCAACCCCACGACCACGCCCCTGCCGTTGCTGCCGATTGAATGCGGCGATGAATACACGTCAATGCCTGAGTAATTCCTCGTAGTGACCACGCTCGTTAAATTGCCTCTCCCTCCTCGCCATTTCCCCCCCAAACACCGCCTCCTCTCTGCCACCAGGCTGCCTCGAATCGGCTTTGCACCGCCGCTGCTCCGACGACCTTCTCCAGTCAAAATCCGGTGAACCACGGCCACCCCTCGCCTCCCTCTTCACGCTAGCACATTCCCCATCACCAGGCGCACCTGCCCATAGCACCAGTTCGCTCCCGCGCACTCTAGAAGCTCGACTTCGTCATCAACTAAGCGCCGCCACGTCTGTCTCTTCTCCGGCGACCTCCCCCTGGTAAGTCTCGACCGCACCGGCACCTCTTGTTGATGCTCACATCATGCCCAGTTCATCCCGCGTCTAACTGTGCCCTACCTTGCCTCGGCGCGACCTGCAGCCTCACCTCCGACAGCAAACAGAGCCGCCCGTCGTCAGTAGCTACTCCGGCGAGCAATCGTCGCCGTTCTTGAGCGCCCCTCGCCAAGCCAGCGCCACCTCGAGCTTCACCAATCCTCTGCGAGCACAGTGAGCACCTCCGTTTCTTCCCTTGCTTCCTGTAACCGCCGCGACGCCACCGTCTGACCGCACGCCGCCGTCTGCCACCGCCAGCGCCGCTAGATCGTGGTCGAGCTGCTGTGAACCGTTAGATGCAAAGTGTCTGGCTGCGATTAGATATTAACCGAAGGGGTACGCGCCCATCTGAGCCACGCGTTCTAAGTTAGATCCTGCGGTCCAGAGAGCTCGATCCGCACGAAGCGGTACCGGCCAATAGAATCACGCCGCGTGGCACTGGTTTTGTTTAAAACAGAATTTTGAATCTAATTGATATGCAAACTTGTAAAATTCATAACTTTAAATCTACACGTCCAAATTTTGCATATTTTATATCAATGGAATCAGCAGAACATGTACTTTGCAACCATGCACTTTGTTTAATGTTTTTCTTCTCGTAAATTGGTTGAATTTGCAGAAACTTGTGTAGGCTTATTATGAATATAAAAATTGTTCTAGATATAATTTTAATGTGAAATATTTGCAAAATGGTTTGTTGTGAACCTACTGACCTTAGGAACCAACTCATGGATTTAAAAATGAATTTTGTGAAGTTTAGGAATAAATACTTGAATTAGCTCATTCCTAGTCAAATAAAAATATTGATTTTGTTATGGAAATGATTTTTGAGTAAAACCTTTTGGGAAATGATTGGATTCAAACCTTCTGACCCTAAACACCAAGTTTTGTGAATTAACTGAAGGGTTTCGCGGCATAGTAAATCAAAATTTTCTACGGAGCGAACAGAGGGAAAGCCAAGATCTAATCTAGGGGATGCAAACAACGAGAGAGATTGGATTAGATCTTCATACACTTGAAGATTCGCACAGCGGAACGTTCGTCGGAACGTGGGTGATGTAGTCATACTCGCTTCTCCTCCTCGCGATCCGATCCGATCTAGCACCACAAGTGGCGGTGCCTCCGTGAGATGCACACGTGCAACACCTCGACGTCTCCTCCTTCCTCGGACCAGCAAGTATGGTGGAGAGATAGATTGGATCTACAACACGACGGCGTGGTGTATATGGTGGAGAATTTCTGCAGCAGGGCTTCGCCTACAAACAGTTGGGAGGGAGAGAGGAAAGCTAGCAAGGCGGCTAGGGTTTGGAGGAGAGGTGTAGGGGTTTGGAGGAGAGGTGTAGGGGTTTGGTGCGCCCCCACCCCTATTTGTATAGAGGGGGGGGGGGGCGCAGCCCTAGCCCCTCCCCCAAGCCCAAAGGATAAGGAGTGGGGGGCATGGACTCTCCCCTCTTCTAGAAACCCTATCTCTAGTTTAAACGATTTAAACTCTCTAGGATCGGCTGGGCCCTATGGGGCCTTGTGCCCCTGGCCCAATGCGGCCAGAACACTCCCTCATAGGCCCATGCCCCCTCCCGGAAGGTGGGGCCATGTTGGTCCCCTTCCGGAAGGTTCTAGAAGCTTCCGGTACAATACCGATTAACCGGAACAATTCCAAACTCCAAAAACTGCACTGCCTTATATGAATCTTATTCTCCGGACCATTCCGGAACCTCTCGTGATGTCCCGGATCCCATCCGAGACTCCAAACAAAAATTCATAAACCAATTATCCAATCTATCCTAGCGTCAAGACACGTTAAGTGTGTGACCCTGCGGGTTCGAGATATGCAGACATGATCTTCTATCAATAATCAACAACGGGGTCTCGGCACCCATATTGACTCCCACAAATTCATCGATGATCATATCGGATGAACCACGATGCCAGGATTCAATCAATCCCATATATATATTCCCTTCGTCTCGCGATATTTTACTTTCCCGAGATTCGATCGTCAGTACCGTCATACCTAGTTCAATCTCGTTCACAGCAAGTACTTTACTCGTTCCGTAATCCAATATCACTTTGTGATTAACTCCTTAACCACATGCTTGCAAGCGGTGTTGATATCGATTACCGAGTGGGCCCGAAGTATATCTCTCCGACTTGGGAGGGACAAATTCCATCTCGATACATACAACCCAACAGATACTTTTCGATCACCTGAGAGACACCTTTATGATCACCCTCTCATAGGATGACGTTTGATGACCTCAAAGATTTCTTCCGATACCAGGGAGTTGTATTATATCATGGTCTAAGGAATACAATATTTGACATAAGAAAAGCTTCGCAAAGACGAACACGATGACACGATCTAATTGCTTTGCTTAGTTTGGGTCTGTCCATCATATCATTCTCCAATGAAATGATCTCATTATCAATTGGCAACTCATGTCTATGGTTAGGAAACCTTAACCATCATTGATCAATGAGCTAGTACTTAGAGGCGTACCAGGGACACGGTGTTGTTCACAAACCACACAAGTATTAATGTTTCCGCTTAATACAATTCTAGCATGGAATATAAACTTTATCATGAACATGAATTATAATAATAACATCTTTATTATTGCCTCTAGGGCATAATTCCAACATTCTCCCACTTGCACTAGAGTCAATAATCTAATTTACATCTGGTAACAATCTCACACCCATGGCACTGAGGTGTTGATCATGTTTTTCACGTGGAAGAGGTTTAGTCAATGGATCTGCGACATTCAGATCTGTATGTACTTTGCTAATCTCCAGATCTCCATCTGCAATATAATCTCGGATTATATGAAACTTGCGGTTGATATGCTTGGTCTTTGGATGATATCTTGGTTCCTTAGCGAGTGCTATGGCGCTAGTGTTGTCACACAATATCTCCAGTGGGTCCAATGCACTTGGAACCACGCCAAGCTCAGTGATGAAGTTTCTGATCCAAACTCCTTCACTTGACGCTTCTGCAGCAGCCATGTATTCCGCTTCTACTGTAGATCCCGCGATCACGCTTTGCTTGCAGCTTCTCCAGCTCACAGCTCCTCCATTCAAAATATAAACGTATCCTTTCTGAGATTTGGAATCATCCTTGTCGGTGTCAAAACTAGCATCGACGTAACCTTTTACGAAAGGCTGTTCATCACCCCCATAGACTAAGAACATTTCTGTAGTCCTATTTAGGTACTTTAGGATGTTCTTCATGGCTGTCCAGTGTTCCACTCCTGGATCACTTTGATATCTGCTCGTCAAACTAAGAGCATTGGACACATCCGGTCTAGTACACAGCATGGCATACATGATAGAACCTATGGCCGAGGCATAAGGCACTTTGCTCATAGCTTCCCTATCATTTACCGTAGCTGGACACTGAGCCTTGCTCAATATCTTACCTGACAACATAGGCACTGAACCTTTCTTTGCCTTATCCATTCTGAACCTTTTCAGAACTTTGTCTAGGTATGTACTCTGGCTTAAAGCTATCAGGCATCTTTGTCTATCTCTATAGATCTTGATGCCCAATATATAAGCAGCTTCACCTAGGTCTTTCATTCAAAAACACTTGTTCAAATAACTCTTCACATCGTTAAGCATGTTGATGTCATTTCCGATAATCAATATGTCATCCACATATAGTACCAGAAACGTCACCGAGCTCCCACTCACTTTCTTGTAGATACAAGCTTCGTAGCAATTTGGAACAAATCCAAAGCTCTTGATCACTTGATCAAAACGAAGGTTCCAACTCCGAGATGCTTGCTTCAGTCCATAAATGGAACGCTGAAGTTTGCATACTTTACTAGCATCCTTAGGATCGACAAAACCTTCGGGTTGCATCATATACAACTCTTCATCAATGTTGCCAGTGAGGAAAGCAGTCTTGACATCCATCTGCCATATTTCATAATCATGAAACGCAGCAATTGCTAATAAAATCCGAATGGACTTAAACATTGCTACTGGAGAGAAAGTCTCATCGTAGTCAACACCTTGAACTTGTCGAAAACCTTCGCGACAAGCCGTGCTTTATAGACGGTAACATTACCATCCGCGTCCGTTTTCTTCTTGAAGATCCATTTGCACTCAACGGCCTTTCGGTTGCTAGGAGGGTCCACCAAAGTCCATACTTGGTTTTCGCTCATGGATCCCAATTCGGATTTCATGGCTTCTAGCCATTTCTCAGAGTCTGGGCTCATCATCGCTTCCTTATAGTTCGTAGGTTCACTGTCTTCTACTAACAAGACAGTCAAGACAGGGTTGCCGTACCACTCAGGAGGGGCACGCGACCTTGTCGACCTGCGACGTTCAGTAGCAGCATCGTCCGAAGCTTCATGATCCTTGTCATTAGCTTCCTCTATTGTTGGTGCAGGCGGCACTGGAACAATTTCAGGTGCTGCGCTACTCTCCAATTCAAGAGAAGGTTCAATAACCTCGTCAAGCTCTAATTTCCTCCCACTCACTTCTTTCGAGAGAAACTCCTTCTCAAGAAAGGAACCGTTCTTTGCGACAAACACTTTGCCTTCGGTTCTATGATAGAAGGTATACCCAATAGCTTCCTTAGGGTATCCTATGAAGACGCATTTCTCCGCTTTGGGTTCGAGCTTGTAAGGCATCAACTTCTTGACGTAAGCTTCGCATCCCCAAACTTTAAGAAACGACAACTTAGGTTTAGCACCAAACCACAGTTCATATGGTGTCGTCTCAACGGATTTAGATGGTGCCCTATTTAAAGTGAATGCAGCGGTTTCTAATGCATAACCCCAAAATGATAACGGCAAATCAGTAAGAGACATCATTGATCGGACCATATCTAATAGGGTTCGATTCCGGCGTTCAGACACACCATTGCGCTGTGGTGTTCCGGGTGGCGTGAGTTGTGAAACGATTCCACTTGCTTTAAGATGCGTGAGAAAATCATAACTCAAATATTCACCTCCACGATCGGATCGTAGAAACTTAATCTTTTTGTTACGATGGTTCTCCACTTCATTCTGAAATTCCTTGAACTTTTCAAATGTTTCAGATTTATGTTTCATTAAATAGATATACCCATATCTACTTAAGTCATCGGTAAAAGTAAGGAAATAGCGATATCCACCGCGCGTCGAAATACTCATCGGTCCGCATACATCGCTATGTATGATTTCCAACAAGTCCGTTGCTCGCTCCATCATTCCGGAGAACGGGGTTTTGATCATCTTGCCCATGAGGCATGGTTCGCATGTGTCAAATGATTCAAAATCAAGAGACTCCAAAAGTCCATCAGAATGGAGTTTCTTCATGCGCTTTACACCAATATGACCTAGACGACAGTGCCACAAATAAGTACTATTATCACTATCTACTTTGCATCTCTTAGCCTCAATGTTATGTGTAACACCCTCAGAATCGGATCTATGCAAGTTTGAGCCAAATTCGCCAAACCCGCATAGAAACGATTCAAAGGTGCCCACCAGGCACTTTCGTGCGGGTGGAAAACGAAGTAATAACATTACACAACAGTCCTCGATGGGACCCGCAGAACAGATATATATAACAGCGACTCAGAGAGTCAAGAATACAGATATAATATACAAAGATTCAAATCACCTTGAAACCGATAGAGCGTCCAGCTACGGACAAGATGCAAATGGGGCTAAGAGCCCTGAAGAATAACCAATGGCGTCCATAACCCTGCCCAGGCCAAGCCGGAAGGGTAACCCTGCTAACGACGTCGATCTCAAACCTGCTTAAACAAAGGGGTGCCGAAAAAGGGCAAAGGGAAAGAAGGAGCGTCAGTACTGAGGCCAGTACACGACGAGACTAGAATTCGGAGGTCCTCGCCTACAAAGGTATGGTGGACTGAGCGGCAGCGGCAGCAAGCACTGAACAACCTATAGAGACTCGATACAACTGGCGTTATCAGAGAGGGATAAGAAAGACCTATCCGGATCCAACCTGAAGCTAACACCAAACAAACCCATCCTGGTGTTTCCCCCTCGAGACCAAACGAGGAAGTCAACCGAGGAACTCACACCGTTGGCAGTTTTATTTATTCAGTTATCGTTGCAACAATTACTAGTCAGGTTTAGATAATCATCCTGATAAAGTAAACAGTGGGCACTTTTAGTTAACCATTCCGTGATAGTGGCAACACTTACTAGTCAGATACAGATAGCATGAGATAAACCCAAAACCCAGCAGTTGTTGGTACTTTTATTCAGCCATTCCGTTGTAGTTGCAATACTTACTAGTCAGATACAACTGTCGCAAGCGACACTCCAAACAAGCAAGTGTGGGCAGTATTAATTAGCCATTCCATTATAGTGAAGCTGATTACTAGTCATTATAAAGTCAAATTTATAGCAATAAACTTTAGTTATGCTTGTCTATGGTCGAGATACTGTGCTCCAAGTCGTCCATAACCGCGGACACGGCTTTCAGAAAGTTTTAACCCGGCCGGGGTGCACAAATAGCAACACACACACGATCAACCTCGGAAAAACCAAATCAAAACCCAACGAGGTCTTCACGACAGAGCAATCACAAGATTCAGAAATATTTCAGGGGGCCACCCCTTGGAGTACACCCGCAACGAAGTGAGCTAGCTCCGAGATGGACCCGAGGTTTGGGTGGACGGCTGTGGGCGACTGGGAACCCCAAACGGGGCTTGTCGACACCGCGAAAACGTGTCCCGATCCTAAACAGTACAGTGTGCTATATGTCGCACAATCGTAAATAAAGCAGTAAAGCATGGCATAGGTACAGGATAGTAAATAAAACCTCAAACTAGTTTGTGGCCCCAAGAAATAAGACGGAATCAAGCTCTGGCTAAGGGGGGCCCATACTCCCCATATGTGGATAGCGCGATAAAACAAGGAACAGGTATCAAGTACTCGGGGTCCTACGGGACACAAGTGGGCATTCGGAAACCAAATGTTATCTATCACCCACCGATGCCTCTGCTTACTTCAATTTTAGTTGTTAAACAGGAATTAAAGTGAACGAGAAGTAAAACTATGATCATCTCCAACATCAAACATGCGGCATTACTCCAACAACTGTGGCAATTGACGACACGCAACATCACTTGAGCAAGCGACTACGACGCGCAAGTCCCACTATCTACCAAACAACTGGTAATAGGATGTGTCCAAGGCAATATAGGGCTGCACGGTATATCACAGGTACGGAAACTAAAGCATCGCAACACAGATAGCAGTACATCAACAGGAAGGAGTAAAACACTATAAAAGTAAGATAGGTAGAAAGGGGGAGATGCTCGCCTGAAAACATTGCCGAAGGTTCATCCGAAGATCGGGTCGACACTCGCATCAACTCAACGGCCTTATCCGCGAAGAAGCAAAACACTAGAAGAACACCGGATGCAATATTTAACACAACGGCAGAAGATCGGCATGATGCATGTATGATGTATGACATGGCAAAGGTGCGATGCAATTAGGTCATATTAAGTGGAACCAGGGTCCCGACAATTACTTAGATGGTTCAAGTTATTTAGTTAACCCGCAATTTAAATGTTGTTTTAACAAGGCAAGGTAAGTTACCGGTTCGCTACACAAATTTAGATGAGGCCAATATGAGACTAGATTTGCCCGCATATGGGCCCCATATTTAATTATTAGTTGAATCGACATAAGGCCCCCAAACCAATGCTATGCATGCGAGATGAATGACAATTTAACATGCGACAAGGTTATATTATGTTATAAAATAGGTTTCGGGAAGGGATTCACACATTAGGGGTCTCGACGAACTTGGGGTTCCGGGGTTCGGGGTCGGTCTCAGGGTTCGGGTCTGGGGTTCGACGGAAGCGTTCTCGGCGGCTCGTTCTCGAACATCGGAGGTAGTCCTTGCCGCGTCCAGGGTGAAGCACTCGGCGTCCTCGAGGAAGTACTTGTCGCTCATGTGGCCTTCGGGTTCTATGACGATGATCTTGTCGTTTCGATGTCAGGGTCTCGAAATCCGTGAAGAGAACCTTGTCGCCCTTGGGCGAAGAACATGTCATCCCGTGGGTCCGTGTAGAAGTGCTCGACGATCCATGGCGGAGGTCTCCGGTTCGGCTTCGTTTTCCATAAAGGAGATCTTGTCGTTGCGTCGAAGAACTCGGGTTCGGGTTCGGTGGACCACTTGATGATTCCCCTTAGAAGATCCGCGGGTACAGGTGGCAGAACTCGGCGTTCCGTGACGTAGAACTTGTTCGGTTCCCGGTTGTTGGCATTGTGGTGATTGTTCCGTTCCTTGGGCAGTTGCTTGGATTGGCACCAAACTGGACAAGACAGACACTTACACTTCTCACACACACGCACAGGAGGCTTCAGAGAGAAACCGGCGGTCGGCTCGCGCGGCGCTTGGTGGAAGCGACAGGGTGCGCTGGACATGGGGCTGAGGCCAGCGTGACCAGAGGAGACCGACGAAGCGGGACCCGCCGGCGAAGACGGCGACAGGCGAGGAAGGCACAGCCAGGGGGAAGGCTCGGGGATGCGGTTCTGCAAAGGGGACAGCGAGGTCGACCGGCGGCGAAGAACTCGTCGGGAAGGCGAACAACGAGGCGGGGCGGCGAGGAGCTGCAGGGGAGCGGCGGCCTCGAGGCAGAGGGGCGCCGGCGGGGAAGGGAGGTGGACGCGGGGGCGACGGCCGGCTCGGCCGCTGCGGGAGGACGAGGCGGAGCCCGGCGGCGAGCCGAGGGGAGGGGCGGAGGCGAGCTCGGGGCCGGCAGGAAACGGGGCCACGCCAGCGAGGTTGAACTCGGGCGGGGACGCGGCGAGGCAGAGGGGGCGAGCCAGAGCGGAGGTGGCGGGGTCGCGCGCGAGCGGCGCTGGATGCGGGGGACCCGACGGATCGACGGGGCGGCCGACGGCTGCGGGTGAAATATGGCTTGAGAGGGGCCGGCGACGAGGGGTGGGGAGCGGCGGTGGCGAACGGAGGCGCTGGCGGCGGGCGAGGCGCGGAGGCGAGGGTGAGCGCCGGGGCCGGGGAGGTGGTGGCCGGAGAAGGGGGGGAGGGTAGCCGGCGCAGAGGGATAAGAAGGAAGGGGCGCAGGGCCGCCCGCGGGGAGGAAGAGAGGAAGGTGGGGGAGGCGCACCGCGTGGGGGACGCGGGGAGCGGGACCCGCGGGAAGAGGTGGGGCCACGGGGACGCGGTGAGCTGCTGGCGAGTGGGCCGACGCGGGTGGGACCCAGGGACCAGGGGGACAGGGCCAGGGGGATGGGGTCTGGGCGCTGCGTGCGTGTGTGGTTGTGTGGTGGGGTCAGGGGGTGGGCTGTGAGGGAGAGAGTGGTGGAGTGGAGGCTGATGTGGCGGTTGGTGGTTGGGTGGGGGAAGAGAAAAAGTGAGGTGGCATGTTCTGATTGGCCAGAGTGATGTGGAGGCAAGGGTGGGTAGGAAGTTTGGTAGGAATAGGATTAGAGGTGGACCGTTGTAAAACCTGGGGGTGGTCGTTCGGGTCGAAACGGCCAGTTCGACTGCCCCCGCTAAAATAACTTAATATTTAATTTAATTTAATTGGACCGTTTGCAACCCGATAGTAACAAAACAAAATAATCCGGAGACCCGGGGTTTGCATTAGAACAAAGGTGGGGCGTTTTAGAAAGCAAAACGGGCTTTGCGAAATAGTTTTATGCAAACAATGCATGATGATGACGATGCAATGCACAAATTCAACGCGATTTTCTAGTAGTGGTTTTGCGGGATGCCACAATTCGACACCACTAACAATGGATCTCGCCCTCGAGATCCGCCTCATGGTACCGGAAGGAAGGTCGGCGATCTGCATCTTCTCACTTCGGGTAGATCCTCGCGACACCACTAACAAGGGGTCGTTGTTCCTGATCGTCGGGAGAACACTCCGGATAAACAACGGACGAAGTTAAAGGTAAGGCCACCTCTAACTTCCATTAGAAGAGGAAAAGTTACATTGACCCACCAGTTCGATGTACAGAGCGAACAGTAAGAGTCGGCTAGGGTGATCAATCCATCCCGTACCCAAACGATCAACTCTATACATGGGTAGGAGAATCAGGCAACTCAACTCTCGAGATTTAGACTGAAGATCTTCATAGGTGGTATCCGGAACAAAGGAATGCTGCCAGCAGAAATCGTATGAAAGACACAGTGATTAGGTTCCGCGATGGTTCCATTGGCATGAACAACACATGCTCAAGGTATACTCCAACTTCACCAATGCTCGTCCTTCTCATATGTTTTTCAACGACACTGATATCCAGCAAGGAACACATATGGATAAGGAGCTCAAGAACAAAAGATCGGATGAAGGGCACAACAAACCAGTTGCAGATTGATGATCGTAGCACCTCCGTTACAAAAGGGAGAAAAACGAAACCCTGAAGGTACGACGGAAACCCGACCATGAAAAATCATGGACTCGAAGAGAGAGAAGAGAGCGGATTCAAAACGCGTAGAGGTAAGAGGAGAATAGCAGAGGGGTAAGGAGTAAAATCAGACCTAATCAGAACTATCCAACCGATTTTAAAAAATAGTTTTGACACTCTACTTCGGCCGTTAGCTAGGTTATCCTACAGGCTGGACTTGTGGGGTATCGCAACTGCTGAGCTCTGATACCACTCTGTAACACCCTCAGAATCGGATCTATGCAAGTTTGAGCCAAATTCGCCAAACCCGCATAGAAACGATTCAAAGGTGCCCACCAGGCACTTTCGTGCGGGTGGAAAACGAAGTAATAACATTACACAATAGTCCTCGATGGGACCCACAGAACAGATATATATATATATAACAGCGACTCAGAGAGTCAAGAATACAGATATAATATACAAAGATTCAAATCACCTTGAAACCGATAGAGCGTCCAGCTACGGACAAGATGCAAATGGGGCTAAGAGCCCTAAAGAATAACCAATGGCGTCCATAACCCTGCCCAGGCCAAGCCGGAAGGGTAACCCTGCTAACGACGTCGATCTCAAACCTGCTTAAACAAAGGGGTGCCGAAAAAGGGCAAAGGGAAAGAAGGAGCGTCAGTACTGAGGCCAGTACACGGTGAGACTAGAATTCGGCGGTCCTCGCCTACAAAGGTATGGTGGACTGAGCGGCAGCGGCAGCAAGCACTGAACAACCTATAGAGACTCGATACAACTGGCGTTATCAGAGAGGGATAAGAAAGACCTATCCGGATCCAACCTGAAGCTAACACCAAACAAACCCATCCTGGTGTTTCCCCCTCGAGACCAAACGAGGAAGTCAACCGAGGAACTCACACCGTTGGCAGTTTTATTTATTCAGTTATCGTTGCAGCAATTACTAGTCAGGTTTAGATAATCATCCTGATAAAGTAAACAGTGGGCACTTTTAGTTAACCATTCCGTGATAGTGGCAACACTTACTAGTCAGATACAGATAGCATGAGATAAACCCAAAACCCAGCAGTTGTTGGTACTTTTATTCAGCCATTCTGTTGTAGTTGCAATACTTACTAGTCAGATACAACTGTCGCAAGCGACACTCCAAACAAGCAATTGTGGGCAGTATTAATTAGCCATTCCATTATAGTGAAGCTGATTACTAGTCATTATAAAGTCAAATTTATAGCAATAAACTTTAGTTATGCTTGTTTATGGTCGAGATACTGTGCTCCAAGTCGTCCATAACCGCGGACACGGCTTTCAGAAAGTTTTAACCCGGCCGGGGTGCACAAATAGCAACACACACACGATCAACCTCAGAAAAACCAAATCAAAACCCAACGAGGTCTTCACGACAGAGCAATCACAAGATTCAGAAATATTTCAGGGGGCCACCCCTTGGAGTACACCCGCAACGAAGTGAGCTAGCTCCGAGACGGACCCGAGGTTTGGGTGGACGGCTGTGAGCGACTGGGAACCCCAAACGGGGCTTGTCGACACCGCGAAAACGTGTCCCGATCCTAAACAGTACAGTGTGCTATATGTCGCACAATCGTAAATAAAGCAGTAAAGCATGGCATAGGTACAGGATAGTAAATAAAACCTCAAACTAGTTTGTGGCCCCAAGAAATAAGACGGAATCAAGCTCTGGCTAAGGGGGCCCCATACTCCCCATATGTGGATAGCGCGATAAAACAAGGAACATGTATCAAGTACTCGGGGTCCTACGGGACACAAGTGGGCGTTCGGAAACCAAATGTTATCTATCACCCACCGATGCCTCTGCTTACTTCAATTTTAGTTGTTAAACATGAATTAAAGTGAATGAGAAGTAAAACTATGATCATCTCCAACATCAAACATGCGGCATTACTCCAACAACTGTGGCAATTGACGACACGCAACATCACTTGAGCAAGCGACTACGACGCGCAAGTCCCACTATCTACCAAACAACAGGTAATAGGATGTGTCCAAGGCAATATAGGGCTGCACGGTATATCACAGGTACGGAAACTAAAGCATCGCAACACAGATAGCAGTAGATCAACAGGAAGGAGTAAAACACTGTAAAAGTAAGATAGGTAGAAAGGGGGAGATGCTCGCCTAAAAACATTGCCGAAGGTTCATCCGAAGATCGGGTCGACACTCGCATCAACTCAACGGCCTTATCCGCGAAGAAGCAAAACACTAGAAGAACACCGGATGCAATATTTAACACAACGGCAGAAGATCGGCATGATGCATGTATGATGTATGACATGGCAAAGGTGCGATGCAATTAGGTCATATTAAGTGGAACCAGGGTCCCGACAATTACTTAGATGGTTCAAGTTATTTAGTTAACCCGCAATTTAAATGTTGTTTTAACAAGGCAAGGTAAGTTACCGGTTCGCTACACAAATTTAGATGAGGCCAATATGAGACTAGATTTGCCCGCATACGGGCCCCATATTTAATTATTAGGTGAATCGACATAAGGCCCCCAAACCAATGCTATGCATGCGAGATGAATGACAATTTAACATGCGACAAGGTTATATTATGTTATAAAATAGGTTTCGGGAAGGGATTCACACATTAGGGGTCTCGACGAACTTGGGGTTCTGGGGTTCAGGGTCGGTCTCAGGGTTCGGGTCTGGGGTTCGACGGAAGCGTTCTCGGCGGCTCGTTCTCGAACATCGGAGGTAGTCCTTGCCGCGTCCAGGGTGAAGCACTCGGCGTCCTCGAGGAAGTACTTGTCGCTCATGTGGCCTTCGGGTTCTATGACGATGATCTTGTCGTTTCGATGTCAGGGTCTCGAAATCCGTGAAGAGAACCTTGTCGCCCTTGGGCGAAGAACATGTCATCCCGTGGGTCCGTGTAGAAGTGCTCGACGATCCATGGCGGAGGTCTCCGGTTCGGCTTCGTTTTCCATGAAGGAGATCTTGTCGTTGCGTCGAAGAACTCGGGTTCGGGTTCGGTGGACCACTTGATGATTCCCCTTAGAAGATCCGCGGGTACAGGTGGCAGAACTCGGCGTTCCGTGACGTAGAACTTGTTCGGTTCCCGGTTGTTGGCATTGTGGTGATTGTTCCATTCCTTGGGCAGTGGCTTGGATTGGCACCAAACTGGACAAGACAGACACTTACACTTCTCACACACACGCACAGGAGGCTTCAGAGAGAAACCGGCGGTCGGCTCGCGCGGCGCTTGGTGGAAGCGACGGGGTGCGCTGGACATGGGGCTGAGGCCAGCGGGACCAGAGGAGACCGACGAAGCGGGACCCGCCGGCGAAGACGGCGACAGGCGAGGCAGGCACAGCCAGGGGGAAGCCTCGGGGATGCGGTTCTGCAGAGGGGACGGCGAGGTCGACCGGCGGCGCAGAACTCGTCGGGAAGGCGAACAACGAGGCGGGGCGGCGAGGAGCTGCAGGGGAGCGGCGGCCTCGAGGCAGAGGGGCGCCGGCGGGGAAGGGAGGTGGACGCGGGGGCGACGGCCGGCTCGGCCGCTGCGGGAGGACGAGGCGGAGCCCGGCGGCGAGCCGAGGGGAGGGGCGGAGGCGAGCTCGAGGCCGGCAGGAAACGGGGCCACGCCGGCGAGGTTGAACTCGGGCGGGGACGCGGCGAGGCAGAGGGGGCGAGCCAGAGCGGAGGTGGCGGGGTCGCGCGCGAGCGGCGCTGGATGCGGGGGACCCGACGGAGCGACGGGGCGGCCGGCGGCTGCGGGTGAAAGATGGCTTGAGAGGGGCCGGCGACGAGGGGTGGGGAGCGGCGGTGGCGAACGGAGGCGCTGGCGGCGGGCGAGGCGCGGAGGCGAGGGTGAGCGCCGGGGCCGGGGAGGTGGTGGCCGGAGAAGGGGGGGGGTAGCCGGCGCAGAGGGAGAAGAAGGAAGGGGCGCAGGGCCGCCCGCGGGGAGGAAGAGAGGAAGGTGGGGGAGGCGCACCGCGTGGGGGACGCGGGGAGCGGGACCCGCGGGAAGAGGTGGGGCCACGGGGACGCGGTGAGCTGCTGGCGAGTGGGCCGACGCGGGTGGGACCCAGGGACCAGGGGGACAGGGCCAGGGGTCTGGGGTCTGGGCGCTGCGTGCGTGTGTGGTTGTGTGGTGGGGTCAGGGGGTGGGCTGTGAGGGAGAGAGTGGTGGAGTGGAGGCTGATGTGGCGGTTGGTGGTTGGGTGGGGGAAGAGAAAAAGTGAGGTGGCATGTTCTGATTGGCCAGAGTGATGTGGAGGCAAGGGTGGGTAGGAAGTTTGGTAGGAATAGGATTAGAGGTGGACCGTTGTAAAACCTGGGGGTGGTCGTTCGGGTCGAAACGGCCCGTTCGACTGCCCCCGCTAAAATAACTTAATATTTAATTTAATTTAATTGGACCGTTTGCAACCCGATAGTAACAAAACAAAATAATCCGGAGACCCGGGGTTTGCATTAGAACAAAGGTGGGGCGTTTTAGAAAGCAAAACGGGCTTTGCGAAATAGTTTTATGCAAACAATGCATGATGATGACGATGCAATGCACAAATTCAACGCGATTTTCCAGTAGTGGTTTTGCGGGATGCCACATTATGGATGTGTGTTTCATCCCTTTCGAGATTTAGAAGAAATAAACCATTCATAAGAGGTGCATGACCATAAAAGATGTTACTCATATAAATAGAACAACCATTATTCTCTGATTTAAATGAATAACCGTCTTGCAATAAACACGATCCAGAAATAATGTTCATGCTCAACGCAGGCACATAATAACACTTATTAAGGTTTAAAACTAATCCCGAAGGTAAAACTAAGGAGAGCGTGCCGACGGCCATCACATCAACTCTTGATCCGTTGCCAACGCGCATCATTACCTCATCCCTCGCAAGCCGCCGTCTATTCCGTAGCTCCTGTTTCGAGTTACAAATATTAGCAACTGAACCGGTATCAAATACCCAGGCACTACAACGAGGGCTAGTAAGGAAAACATCAATAACATGTATATCAAATATACCTTTGATGGTGCCAGCCTTCTTGTCCGCTAAGTACTTCGGATAGTTGTGCTTCCAGTGACCCTTGTCCTTGCAATAGAAGCACTCAGTGTCCGGCTTAGGACCAGACTTGAGCTTCTTCTCAGCAGGAGCATTGCGCTTGCCGCTGCCCTTCTTGAAGGGATTCTTTGCTCCCTTAACTTTCTTAAAGGAGGGCTTGTTGACTATCAACACATGATTATCCTTTTTGATGTCCACCTCCGCAGCCTTCAGCTTTGCGAAGAGCTCGCTGATCGTATCAGTGGAGCCAATATGATTATGAGTCACTACAAAACTTTTGTAGCTGGGAGTGAGTGATTGCAGAACCCTGTCAATCTTGAGCTCCTCTGGAATCGTGCATTCCAGTTGCTCAAGGCGTTGAGTGTAGCCCGACATCTTTATGGCGTGCTCACTAACGGAACTCCCTTCCTCCATCTTGCAGTTAAAGAACTTCTCAGAGATCTCATATCTCTCAGAACAGGCTTGAGTCTGAAACATGGTTTTTAGCTCCTCGAGAATCTCAAAGGGCCCGGGATAGGTTTCAAAACGATTTTGAAGTTCCGGTTCCATAGCAAACAACATGGTGCTCTTAATCACACCATACTCATCTTTGCGCGACTGATAGACAGCTTTCTCATCAGCCGGCGCAGTTGCAGCAGGGGGGTCACCTAACGCTTTCCCAAGGACATAGTCCTTTTGTCCGCCAGACAGAATGATTCTTAGATTGCGGAACCAATTGGTGAAGTTAGACCCATTGTTTCTAAGCTTTTCCTTCTCAGCAAAAACGTTGAAGTTGAAGTTGGATTTGGCCATGTGATCTACAGTATTTGCAAGTACAATTTAGACTATGTTCATGATAAATAGTTCAACTTAATCAAATTACTAAATGAACTCCCACTAAATTCAACATCCCTCAAGTTGTTTAGTGAACACAATCCAAATTCACCACACCTAATCCGATCATCACGAGAAGAGATGTGGTTTCAATGGTGGACAATAAAGTGTCGATCATATCATTCATATGACTCATGCTTAACCTTTCGGTTCTTGTGTTCCGAGGCCATGTCTGTACATGCTAGGCTCGTCAAGCTAGACCCAAGTATTTCCGCGTGTGCAAAACTTGCTTGCACCCGTTGTATGTGAGCATAGAGTCTATAGCACCCGATCATCACGTGATGCTTGTACACGACGAACTTTCGCAACGGTGCATACTTGGGGAGAACACAGTTTTTATCTTGATCTTTAAGTGAGGAATCATCTTATAATGCTACCATCGCGATCTAAGCATAATAAGATACATAAAGGATAAACATCACATGCATATAACTTTATGTGACATGGTATAGCCAATCTTCGCGCAATGATCTCCATCTTGTGCGTTCCGGCATGATCTCCATCACTCCACCATGATTGCCTTCACCACGAATAGCAACTACAACTATTGCTAACTACTTAGCGATAAAGTAAAGCTATTACATGGCGTATAAGAAGTTGACTCGCAGGTCATACACAATTATAAAGACAACCATATGGCTCCTTCTGGTTGTGTACTCATCGACATGCAAGTCGTGAAACATTACAAAACATGATCATCGCATACATTATACACATCACATCTTGGGCCATACCATATCACAGAAAACACTCCCTGCAAAAACAAGTTAGACGCCTCTACTTTGTTGTTGCATGTTTTACGTGGCTTATGGGAGTAGATGCTAAGAACGATTCTTACCTACGGAAAGCCACAACGGTGATATTATGGTTGCCAAACTCCGGTGTTAATCCCATGACAACTATAGTGAGAGAAACTGACATCCACCAGCCGCATGTGTGGAACAAGCCACACGTCAAGTGCGGAGCCGGTCTCGCGAACGACGTCGCGTAAGGTTGGCCTGGACCGCTTCAATCTCACTATCCCGCGTCATAAGAAGAACACAAACAAGAGGCTTGCAACAGAAAACATCAACGCCCGCAACAACCATGTTGCGTTCTACTCGTGAAACACATCTACACATAGATCTAGCTCTGATACCACTGAAGGGTTTCGCGGCATAGTAAATCAAAATTTTCTACGGAGCGAACAGAGGGAAAGCCAAGATCTAATCTAGGAGATGCAAACAATGAGAGAGATTGGATTAGATCATCATACCCTTGAAGATTCGCACAGCGGAACGTTCGTCGGAACGTGGGTGATGTAGTCGTACTCGCTTCTCCTCCTCGCGATCCGATCCGATCTAGTACCACAAGTGGCGGTGCCTCCGTGACATGCACACGTGCAGCACCTCGACGTCTCCTCCTTCCTCGGACCAGCAAGTATGGTGGAGAGATAGATTGGATCTACAACACGACGACGTGGTGTATATGGTGGAGAATTTCTGCAGCAGGGCTTCGCCTACAAACAGTTGGGAGGGAGAGAGGAAAGCTAGCAAGGCGCCTAGGGTTTGGAGGAGAGGTGTAGGGGTTTGGTGCGCCCCCACCCCTCTTTTTATTGAGGGGGGGGGGGCGCAGCCCTAGCCCCTCCCCCAAGCCCAAAGGATAAGGAGTGGGGGGCATGGACTCTCCCCTCTTCTAGAAACCCTATCTCTAGTTTAAACGATTTAAACTCTCTAGGATCGGCTGGGCCCTATGGGGCCTTGTGCCCCTGGCCCAATGCGGCCAGGACACTCCCTCATAGGCCCATGCCCCCTCCCGGAAGGTGGGGCCATGTTGGTCCCCTTCCGGAAGGTTCTAGAAGCTTCCGGTACAATACCGATTAACCCGGAACAATTCCAAACTCCAAAAACTGCACTGCCTTATATGAATCTTATTCTCCGGACCATTCCGGAACCTCTCGTGATGTCCCGGATCCCATCCGAGACTCCAAACAAAAATTCATAAACCAATTATCCAATCTATCCTAGCGTCAAGACACGTTAAGTGTGTGACCCTGCGGGTTCGAGAATATGCAGACATGATCTTCTATCAATAATCAACAGCGGGGTCTGGGCACCCATATTGACTCCCACACATTCATCGATGATCATATCGGATGAACCACAATGCCAGGATTCAATCAATCCCATATATATATTCCCTTCGTCTCGCGATATTTTACTTGCCAGAGATTCGATCGTCGGTACCGTCATACCTAGTTCAATCTCGTTCACAGCAAGTACTTTACTCGTTCCGTAATCCGATATCACTTTGTGATTAACTCCTTAACCACATGCTTGCAAGCGGTGTTGATATCAATTACCGAGTGGGCCCGAAGTATATCTCTCCGACTTGGGAGGGACAAATTCCATCTCGATACATACAACCCAACAGATACTTTCCGATCACCTGAGAGACACCTTTATGATCACCCTCTCATAGGATGACGTTTGATGACCTCAAAGATTTCTTCCGATACCAGGGAGTTGTATTATCTCATGGTCTAAGGAATACAATATTTGACATAAGAAAAGCTTCGCAAAGACGAACACGATGACACGATCTAATTGCTTTGCTTAGTTTGGGTCTATCCATCATATCATTCTCCAATGAAATGATCTCATTATCAATTGACAACTCATGTCTATGGTTAGGAAACCTTAACCATCATTGATCAATGAGCTAGTCCTTAGAGGCGTACCAGGGACACGGTGTTGTTCACAAACCACACAAGTATTAATGTTTCCGCTTAATACAATTCTAGCATGGAATATAAACTTTATCATGAACATGAATTATAATAGTAACATCTTTATTATTGCCTCTAGGGCATAATTCCAACATTAACAACTTATTTGATAAACAATATAAAATTATTGCTTTACTAAAAGCATTTTCAACCACATAAAATAATAATTTGGTTTAAAAATGGTTTATGGGTAAAACCTTTTGCAAATGGTTGTACCACTTTAGTAAATGACCATTTTGAACCTTATAATGTTTAGAGCCTAGTAGAAACCACTTTTGCAAATAAAACTATCTTTTGCATGCTTGCATGCATGACCTTGTTTATGTTATTTTATGTGTGACAAATTGTTTGAATGTTATGTTAAATATGTGTTTGCTTGTTTGAATTGTAGTGAAGTTAGAAGAGTGTGATATTTTCAAAGATCAAGAAGTGAACCAACATTCTCTACTAAAAAGGCAAGTGACACTATCATCCAAGTCCTACTATTTTCATTACACTTAGTGGATTTTTGAAACATGCATGATAAGGATTTCTATATTTTATGCTATGCTAAATCCTAATAGGATACCCCTATATACTCCTTAGTGGAAACATTGTAGTTGTAGTATGCTTATCCCAGCTATATATTGGGATGGGATACATGATAAGATTATATGAAGAGTTGAAAAGACTTTTGTTTTATATAATAAAACAAGTACTCAATGAACCACCTGGGTGGACAAGGATACTCAAGTTTTGGACAAGGTGGCAACAAAAGGAACCATGTTTATATGGCAATCTCTTTTTGTTGTGCACCAGAATAAAACCATCCAGGGACTTAGAGATTGAACATGTTTCTCGTACAGTGGCTTCCGTGTACATCCACATGCTAAATGGGCTCTGGCTTAGTCAACTACATAGTGGAAGACCCATGCATTGGCATCTTCAGGTTAACTAGGATTGTGTGAGGGAACTTGAAACCCTACATTGGTGCCTGGATGACAAGCTAGCATTGTGTATTGGGAGGACTCCTATGGAAAGACTTTGTCACATTCTCAATCTGCCAGTACTCCATCTTGGTGAGTACTTATCCAGCGGCCACTGGTGGAATCAAGATGAGATTGTTTCATGTGGGTAAAGTGTACAACTTCTGCAGAAGATCAAATTCTAAGTACTTAGCCGTGTCCCCGGTTATGGACAACTCTGAGCAACTAAGGCCTGAAGCTATGGAAGATCTCGACATTCCAATTTCTCAAAGTTAAAACTTGAGGGTGACAACAAGGGATTTGAAGCACTTGGAGTTTTCCAAGAAGTTCAAAAAGATTTGACAAACAACAAATACTATTTTGATAAGATAGGATAAAACTATATTGCTTTCTGCAAATGAGCCTGAACCCCACTTAGCCAAATATGCATGTAATGATAGGATCCACATATTTCTACTTAGTAGTGAAACTTGCCAATACAATTCAAATGTATTGACCCTTGTGGCTGCAACTTATTATGTTGCAGGTTTGTTTGATGTTAGTGAAGTGTGTTGAATTAGGATTACAAGTCTACAACCAACATGACTGCCTGTGGCACTTTGAAGATGAAGGACCCCATGCTTATAGATATTCTGCTGCAATGTAATGTGATAGCCAAATGAGCTATGTAAGATGTAATGAATTATTTTATTCCTGGTTATAAAGTTGTATTATGACCTTTGTTTCTTGATATTACATCTTAACTGTGGATGCTAGCTATTGATCCAGGGACTAGCATTGTAAACACAGGGATCTCTACCTTATTAAAGGTTGGGAACCTTACGTCGTGGTTAGTGGTAAGACGGTAAGCTATCAAAGCACCCAGGTTATAATATCTATCCCTATTCAAAGCAGCTGAGATAAAAGATAGATAAAAAGAAGATAAGTTTCTAGCAAGAACACACTTGATAAGTTTCTAATGGATGGGAACTGAATGTTACGAATTTTACCACTTTCCTTCGAGAAGTCGAAACCTTGGAAAATTTTAGCATATAAATCCATAATTGACTTAGGCCTCTCCTTGATCTTCTCACAAGATCACCAATGAGGTACTCTAATTGCTGCACAGAAATCAGCAAAAGGCAGGTTGACAGCTAGATTTTATATTTTATAATTGGCCATGGGATTAGATGAAGACTGATACATCGGAAACGTATCTATAATTTTTGATATTCCATGCTTGTTTAGTATCTACTTTGCTTTGCTTTGCCTACACTTTTAGGTGTTTTTATATCATTTCTGGAACTAACCTATTAACAAGTTGCCATAGTGCCAGTTGCCTGTTTTCTTCTGTTTTTGGGTCCAGAAAGGCAGAAAATCAATATTCTCGGAATTGGACGGGACAAAATCCAAAGTCAATATTTTACCGTGGGCGTCACAAAATCTAGAGGAGAGACGGAGAGGCGAACCAGGGCCACCACACCCCCCTAGGAACGGGTGGGCCCTACCCCATGCCTGGGTAGGGTGTGGGCCCCCTGCCCGCCTCCTAGCCTCGCCTCTTCGCTTATAAGAAGCCCCCGATGCAGAAATCCTAGGCTCCACGAAACCTTCTGTAGCCGCCACGACCGTCGTCCCTAGATCGGGGGATCTGAAGCTCTTCCAGGCACCCTGCCGGAGGGGAGATCATCCCGGAGGCCTTATTTTATTCCATGTAATAGCTAGATAGTTGTATCTCCTCCTTGTGCTTTCATGTATAGATCTTGTGAGCTCCGTTCATGATCAAGATCTAATCTATTTCTAATCATGCATGTTGTGTTTGCGGGGATCCGATGGATATTGAGATTACTATGTCAGATTGATTAATGGTTTTGTCTATTTGATTCTATCATGTATGTGTTGTTTATGATCTTGCATGCTCTTCGTTGTTAGTAGCTATCTTGGCCAAGTAGTTGCTAGTGACTCCAAGATGGGGTATTTATGCTCGATAGTGGGTGCATGCCTCTAGTTTCCAAGGGAAGTGACATAAATCTCTTTGGTTGTAGATGTGTTGTTGCCACTAGGGAGAAAACAACGGTCTCTTGTTCATGGAACAAGTGGATTGTTTACCTTACACACTTTGCTTAAAGCAGTTGTCTATTGCTTGCAACTTAATACTGGAGGGGGTTCGGATGATAACCTGAAGGTGGACTTCTAGTCATAGATGCAGTTGGATGGCGGTCTATGTATATTGTTGTATTGCCCAATCGAATCGCATAGGATATTTTTGTCTGGTATTGCATTGTTATGCCTTGATCAGCTCCTGTCAATTGCCCTGCTGTAATTTGTTTACCCTTCATGCCATGTTGTTTATCTGAGAGCACCTCTAGTGAACTATGGACCCCGGTCCAATATTTACCATTGATACATCTTCCACTGTTACCTATTTACTTGTTGCAAACCATTAACTTCCACACCATACAGTTAATCCTTTGTTACAGCAATCGGTGAGATTGACAACCTCACTATTAGTTGGGGCAAAGTCTTGAGTTTGTGTTGTGCAGGTTTCCACGTTGCTTGCAACACCTGTGTGACGTTTCCTTCCTCCTACTGGTTCGATAACCTCGGTTTCTTACTGAGGGAAGACTTGCTGCTGTGCTGCTTCACACCTTGCTCTTGGGGTTCCCAACAGGCTCCACATCAATCGAGCCATCAACAAGTTTTTTGGCGCTGTTGCCGGGGAGGCTAAGGACGTCTTCACAAGGGGAATCCCCCGCGAACTTGATAATGAACATGTTGCTCAAGCTTGGGAAAGAATGAAGTCTTTGGTTAATAATTGTCCCACTCATGGACTCACTGCTTGGATGATTATCCAGACTTTTTATGCAGGTTTGAACTTCTCTTCAAGAAACCTGTTGGATTCAGCTGCTGGAGGTACCTTTATGGGCATCACTTTGGGTGCTGCAATGAAACTCCTTGATGATATGATGGTTAATTACTCTGAACGGCACAGTAAGAGAGCTCCACATGGTAAGAAGGTAAATTCTGTTGAAGAAACCTCCTCTCCGAGTGATAAGATTGATGTTATTATGGCTATGCTTGTTAATGGGAAAGCTCCTTTAGATCCAAACAATGTTCCCTTAGCCTCTTTGGTTGCTCAAGAAGAGCAAGTTGATGTGAACTTCATTAGAAACAACAATTTCAACAACAATGGATATAGGAATAATTTTGGTAGCAACAACAATTATAGGCCTTATCCTCCTAATAATGGCAATTCGTATGGAAACTCCTACAACAATGCTAGAAGTTCCCCCTCTGAACTTGAAGTCATGCTCAAAGAATTTATTAGTAAACAAACCACTTTCAATAAGGATATAGAGGAAAAGATTTTAAATGTTGAGAAAAATATATCCTCATGACCACCATCAACGAAGCCATCAAGAAGGGACCACTCATGACCATGACTTTAGAATGTGAGATGGAGTTTCCCAAATCACTCAAAACCCTTATGGTTAGGTTGAGGATACATGGTGAGGCCATGTACAAGGGATTTCCAGTAATGGATGAAGGAGAAGAATATTGGTGGGTGCAACTTCACTTGTACAAAAACAAGGGAGACAACCACAAAGAGTCGGGATTCTACATGGGCACCAACTCAGAAATGTATACAAAATTCTTTGACTCTGCAAGAAATGCAGCTTGGAATGCTATCAAGGAGCTTGGTGAAAGACTCAAGTGTAGAATGCTCAACACTAAAAGTGACCTTGAGGAGGAGAAGAAGTATACCCAAGACTTAGAGACTGCCATAAAACGTATAAGGGAAAATATAATAGACTTAGTGTATGAGTGAGAATTGTAACGTACTCCGCTAGTTGGACCACCACACTTTTCGTATTTTCACAAAAACTTGTCTAAGTTATGTTTGAACCTTAGTGTTTGTGGTAGAATTTTTATGCCATGACTTGTATGTTTTATGGATGATGTATGCTTTTGCTTTCATTTTACTGTCTTGTTTTTCTCTTACTTGTGTTGTCCTAATATTTCTCTATCATACATTAGATGCCTAGCTTTGTGATCAGCACTACCGAGGAGTTCAATGGAACTCGTTTTGGTTCATGCATCGTGCAGTTTACTAGTGTGCTCAACCTTCCACTTCCTAGATGGTTGTATCTCCTCCTTGTGCTTTCATGTATAGATCTTGTGAGCTCCGTTCATGATCAAGATCTAATCTATTTGTAATCATGCATGTTGTGTTTGCGGGGATCAGATGGATATTGAGATTACTATGTCAGATTGATTAATGGTTTTGTCTATTTGATTCTATCATGTCTGTGTTGTTTGTGATCTTGCATGATCTCCGTCGTTAGTAGATATCTTGGCCAAGTAGTTGCTAGTGACTCCAAGAGGGGGTATTTATGCTTGGTAGTGGGTTCATGCCTCTAGTTTCCAAGGGAAGTGACAGAAATCTCTTCGGTTTTAGATGTGCTGTTGCCACTAGGGTGAAAACAACGGTCTCTTGTTCATGGAACATGTGGATTGTTTACCTTACACACTTTGCTTAAAGCAGTTGTCTGTTGCTTGCAACTTAATACTGGAGGGGGCTCGGATGATAACCTGAAGGTGGACTTCTAGTCATAGATGCAGTTGGATGGCGGTCTATGTACATTGTTGTATTGCCCAATCGAATCTCATAGGATATTTTTGTCTGGTATTGCATTGTTATGCCTTGCTCAGCTCCTGTCAATTACCCTGCTGTAATTTGTTTACCCTTCATGCCATGTTGTTTATCTAAGGAGAGCACCTCTAGTGAACTATGGACCCCGGTCCAATCTTTACCATTGATACATCTTCCACTGTTACATGTTTACTTGCTGCAAACCATTAATTTCCACACCATATAGTTAATCCTATGTTACAGTAACCGATGAGATTGACAACCTCACTGTTAGTTGGGGCAAAGTCTTGAGTTTGTGTTGTGCAGGTTTCCACGTTGCTTGCAACACCTGTGTGACGTTTCCTTCCTCCTACTGGTTCAATAACCTCAGTTTCTTAATGAGGGAAGACTTGCTGTTGTGCTGCTTCACACCATGATCTTGGTGTTCCCAACAGGCTCCACATCAATTGAGCCATCAACTAGTTTTCTGGCGTCGTTGCCGGGGAGGCTAAGGATGTCTTCACAAGGGGAGTCCTCCACTTCCTTTCTCTTTACTTTGTTTTTAGTTTGCTTAGTTTCTTTTGCTTGGTTTTATTTGCCTCTTTTCAAAAACTCCAAAAAATTTAGTCTAGTTTTGTTTGCTTTCTTTATTCAAAAACACAAAACAATTAGTTCCTGCTCTAGCTGCTGCTGTTTTTGGCTTGCTCCACTTTGTCAAAAGAACTCTGCTGAGAACACCAAGTTGTGTGACTTCACTAGCATAAACAACAATGATTTCCTTAGCACTCCTATTGCTCCACCTGCTCCTGATGCTACCTTTTATGAAATTAAGCCTGCTTTGTTGAATCTTGTGATGAGAGAGCAATTTTCTGGTGGTAGTTCTGATTATGCTGCTGCCCATCTCAATAACTTTGTTGTACTTTGTGAGATGCAGAAGTATAAGGATGTAGATGGAGATATTATTAAGATCAAGTTGTTTCCTTTATCCTTGAGAGGGAAAGCTAAAGAATGGTTACTATCTTTGCCTAGAAATAGTATTGTTTCTCGTTCTAAGTGCAAAGATGCTTTTATTGGAAAGTACTATCCTCCTGCTAAGATTATATATATATATATATATATATATATATATATATATGAGAAGTTACATTATGAAATTTAAACAACTTGATAATGAACATGTTTCTCAAGCTTGGGAAAGAATGAAGTCTTTGGTTAATAATTGTCCCACTCATGGACTCACAGCTTGGATGATTATCTAGACTTTTTATGCAGGTTTGAACTTCTCTTCAAGAAACCTATTGGATTTAGCTACTGGAGGTACCTTTATGGGCATCACTTTGGGTGCTGCAATGAAACTCCTTGATGATATGATGGTTAATTACTCTGAACGGCACACTAAGATAGCTCCACATGGTAAGAAGGTAAATTCTGTTGAAGAAACCTCCTCTCCGAGTGATAAGATTGATGTTATTATGGCTATGCTTGTTAATGGGAAAGCTCCTTTAGATCCAAACAATGTTTCCTTATCCTCTTTGGTTGCTCAAGAAGATAAAGTTGATGTGAACTTCATTAGAAACAACAATTTCAACAACAATGCCTATAGGAATAATTTTGGTAGCAAAAACAATTATAGGCCTTATCCTCCTAATAATGGCAATTCCTATGGAAACTCCTACAACAATGCTGGAAGTGCCCCCTCTGAACTTGAAGTCATGCTCAAAGACTTTATTAGTAAACAAACCACTTTCAATAAGGCTATAGAGGAAAAGCTTTTAAATGTTGAGAAAAATATATCCTCATGACCACCATCAACGAAGCCGTCAAGAAGGGACCACTCATGACCATGACTTTAGAATGTGAGACGGAGTTTCCCAAAGCACTCAAAACCCTTATGGTTATCTTGGGGATACATGGTGAGGCCGTGTACAAGGGATTTCCAGTAATGGATGAAGGAGAATAATATTGGTGGGTGCAACTTCACTTGTACAAAAACAAGGGAGACAACCACAAAGAGTCGGGATTCTACATGGGCACCAACTCAGAAATGTATACAACATTCTTTGACTCTGCAAGAAATGCAGCTTGGAATGCTATCAAGGAGCTTGATGAAAGACTCAAGTGTAGAATGCTCAACACTAAAAATGACCTTGAGGATGAGAAGAAGTATACCCAAGACTTAGAGACCGCCATAAAATGTCTATGGGAAAATATCATAGACTTAGCGTATGAGTGAGAATTGTACCGTACTCCGCTAGTTGGACCACCACACTTGTCGTATTTTCACAAAAACTTGTATAAGTTATGTTTGAACCTTAGTGTTTGTGGTAGACTTTGTATGCCATGACTTGTATGTTTTATGGATGATGTATGCTTTTGCTTTCATTTTACTGTCTTGTTTTTCTCTTACTTGTGTTATCCTAATATTTCTCTATCTTACATTAGATGCCTAGATTTGTGATCAACACTGCCGAGGAGTTCAATGGAATTCGTTTTGGTTCACGCATCGTGCAGTTTACTAGTGTGCTCAACCTTCCACTTCCTAGTATCAAGGCACTTCATCTCACCAAGTTTGAGAGGAAGGACCTTTGGGGCTTTAGAGTCTCGCATCCGGGACAACAGACGGAGCCACTCACGGAGGAGATTTCCTTCAAGCTGATGCACGATGAAAAGGAGAAGGGTCTAGATGTAGTCATGCAGGAGCTACTCGGACGCCTCTGCGGACGCCACGCCACCGAGCTTAGAGGCCTCTACTTCCACCCGTTCGGGAGACATGATGAGGAGGGAGAGGCTTTGGTGTATGAGGGCGCTACTAGAGAGACGATTGAGCCAGTTCGTCTGTACCTCCAGGACCTAGAGGGACTTACTAGACACCTTGCCACGGATAGGACCAACGTCATGCTTAGCAATGACGAGCTCCAGGTTCAGTTGAGGGAGAAGGACAAGCTCTCCGCGGATCAAGACGAGATCGTCAAGGAGATGGAGGCCAGATTCGAGAGCCAGGACAAGAAGTTCAAGAATCAGGAGAAGATGGTTCAAGATAGAAACAAGAAGATCAAGGACATGAAGGCCGAGATAGAGGCCAAGGACTTTGAGTTAGAGACTCAGCAGGGAGTGATAGAGAGGCTTCGCTCGTAGAAGAGAGCACTTCGTGCGGAGATTGAGGCTTGATCACCAGCGTGGAGGAGTACAAGTCAGTTATGGAGACAACCGGACTTACTCTTATGGACGTGGATGTCTACATGGAGGAGTAGTTGATTATTCAGCTACCTATTTATCTATCATCCTTTGATTATTGAGTCACAATGATCATCCAACATGTGGATGGCTTGCTATTATGTTTACTTTTCCAAACTTGTTGTTTACATTGTTTAAACTCTTTGTTATATTGTGATTGTTTATTGTGTTTGTTGCTTTGTGGTTGTATTTTGCATAGCATGTATGAGTTATATATCATTACTTATCCTTATTGAAACCATAGATGCCTCCCCGTCATGCCAATCCTAACCCAACCAACAACAATAATAATGTCAATCCCGAGATGCAGCAGTTGATGACAGCTCAAACTCAACTGATGCAGATGATGACCCAGTTCATGGCCAACCAAAACCAGAATCAGAATAATAACAACAACAACAACAACAACAACAACAACAACAACAAGAACAACAACAACAACAAAAACAACAATCCCAACAACCCGCCAACATTTGATATACTCACCAGATTTCTAAGGTTGAGGCCAGCCAAGTTCTCGTGAACAACTGATCCAATGGTAGCCAATGACTGGTTACGTTTCGTGAACAAGGACTTAGTCACTATTGGCTGCACCGACGAGGAAAAAGTCAGGTTCGCAGCACATCTGCTTGAAGGACCAGCAGCAACATGGTGGGACAACTTTCAGATCACCACTCCCCCTGAGGATGTGACATGGGCTATCTTTGAGGATGGTTTCCGCACTGCCCACATCTCATCAGGAGTGATGAACTTGAAGAAGAAAGAGTTCCACAATCTGAAACAAGGTCACTGCAGTGTGGCTGAGTACATTGAGGAGTTCAACAATTTGGCGCGCTATGCACCAGATGAAGTTGATACTGATGCTAAGAGTAAGGAGAAGTTCCTCGAAGGATTGAATGATGAATTAAACCTGCAGCTATCTGTTGCCTATGTCCCAACATATCAATCACTTTGTGACAAGGCCACCATCTTGGAAAACAAGATGAAACAGGTTGAGGGCAGGAAGAGGAAGCATAACTTTGATAAGCATAGCTCGGGATTGTCTCACAAGCGTTCCCATAATGATGATAGTGGAGGTTCTGGATTCCACAAGCATGGTAAGTATAACAACCACCACAACCATAACCGTCACCATGACAACAAGCACCATCGCAGTCATGACAATGACAAGTACAAGAACCACAAGAGTGGACACAAGAGCCACCATAGCGAAAATGGTAATGGTAATGGGAGTCAGCCTGCAAAAGGAGAGATCAGTCAGGTTGAGTGCTTCAAATGCAAGAAAACTAGGCACTATGCAAATGTATGCCCAGAAAAGAAAGTTGAAGGATCCAACAAGCCCAACCCTTTCCAGAAGGGACAGGTGAACCACATCAATGTGGAAGAAATATATAAAGATTCTGATGATGTGGCTGGTAAGTTCAAGCTTAATTCTTTTCTAGCACTTGTTATTTTTAATACCGATGCATCGTATTCATTCATATCAAGAGCATTTTTTGATAAAAATGGACTTCCAACTAAAAATATTGGGTGTCCTATAAAAGTAAGCTCTCCCGGTGGAGAGATGATAGTGAACTTTGGATGCCATGATATAGTGATAGAATTTGGAAAGTATAAGTTTCTAGTTAGTAAGATAATCCTAGATTCCCAAGGATTGGATGTAATTTTGGGTATGGATTGGATGACTAAGTATGAAGGAGTACTAGATTGTGCCAATCATACTGTTACACTCACAACCCCGGATAAGAAACAGATTAGGTTCAAGTCTAACTTTGAATCTAAAGGGAGTAAGCTAAATTCTCTTAAGGGGGTTAGCATAGACAGTGTGCTAATTGTGAAGGAGTATCCGGATGTGTTTCCAGAAGAATTGGATGGAATGCCACCAGATAGAGATGTAGAGTTTCTGATTGATTTACTGCCAGGATCAGGACCAATAGCAAAGAGACCTTACAAGATGTCAGTTGATGAGTTAAAATAACTCAAGAAACGGCTTGGAGAATAACTTTAGAAAGGATTTATTCAACCAAGTTATTCATCCTGGGGTGCACCAATCCTGTTTGTCGAGAAGAAGGATAGAATTCAAAGGTTATGCATAGATTACCGTTCACTCAATGAGGTGACTATAAATAACAAGTATCCTTTGTTTAGAATCAACGATCTATTTGATCAGCTAGAAGGAGCCCATGTGTTTGTTGGGAATATGCCCTAGAGGCAATCATGTATGATGAGATTTCCCTTTGTATTCATAAAGTTATTAAGTTGTCCTTGTATAAACATCTGATGTGTATCATTGAATATGTGATTTGGTTGTGGAACTATACATTCATGTTGTTTGTACTAAATATCCTTGGTCATTGAGGTTGTGCTGGACATAAAACTTAGACCAATGTGAAAGTCGGCTTGATGAATCGGTTCCACTTGTCATGGGCATGGTGATGCTATTCCGACTTACATAGATTCGACTAAAGAGTTTAGCGAGTCGGATTGACCCATATTGAGGTACAACGAACAAGTTGTCATTTGTATATCTCAAGCAATGTAATCCTTAGACCTGAGGTTGTTGCATAGCTCGAGTTGAGGATCATCGACTTAGGTTCTGTCAAACGCTGATCCATAACTGGGCAGTTATAAATGCAGAGTTCGGGTCGACTGAGAATCAAGTTGTGTGATGTGAATAACCAAGACGGGATTTTGCCCCTCCAATTGGAGAGATATTCTCTGGGACCTCTCGGATGATATGATTCGTAAAGCATGGCCATGCACGACTCAGTTAAGTGTTAACCGAGGCGATCAACTAAGAGTTAGTCGGGTGAATCACTTATCTTGGATCAGAGAAGAGAGTCGGATTATTTAAGGGATGACAATTATTCACCTATAGTCTGACAAGGTATATCGTGAGGCAAAAGGGACTCGGACATAAGTCACATTGGAAAGGCAAGTCATCATGACTCTTTGGTACTTGGGAGTTGGCACGTTCTGCTAGGATCCGCTACCGACTGATCGATTGAGAGGCGGACTCCAATCGTGTCCAAGTAGCCATGAGCCTATGGGGTCACACACTTAAGAGCGGGGGCAAGTTCGGATTGGATCTGAACTGGAAATATGGTTGGGTTGGACCGGACTGAGTCAGTGAGTCGGACTCACAGGGACTGGTATTATATGGGCTTTAGTGAATGGGCCACGAAAATGGAGCCCACGTTCACTCCCTATATATAGTGGAGCACAGTAACCCAGAAAGGTTAATCGTTGATCGGTTAGGTCATCCATGTGTTGGAAACCCTAGCTCCACAGCAGTCCCGCCGACGTACCAAACCTAGCAGTTCGTCGCCGGTGCTCATCCTTGTACTTGTGGATAACGGCAGAGGTGTTGTACGATCAGCACCAGGACGATCAGATCGTGAGGACTGCACTACATCAACCGACGCACTTCATTAGTAATCCGCAACTGCACGTCTAGTGGTAAACCTCGTGGCCTTCTACCTCAGCTAGATCTTGGAATCACCACGCTAGAGGAAAAAGTTTTGTTTTATCTCTACGTGGCCCAATAGTGTTCTCAAAGATTGATCTCCGATCAGGCTACTTTCAGCTAAAGATTAGAGAGCAAGACATACCTAAGACTGCTTTCACCACTAGGTATGGATTGTATGAGTACACCGTGATGCCATTTTGTTTGACAAATGCACCAACCTATTTCATGAACATGATGAACAAAGTGTTCATGGAATTTTTTGACAAGTTTGTTGTCGTATTCATCAACGAAATTTTGATCTATTCCAAGAGCAAAGAAGAGCATGAAGAGCATTTGCGTTTGATACTTGAGAAGCTCAGGGAGCACAAGCTGTATGCCAAGTTCAGTAACTGTGAATTATGGTTGAATGAAGTTGGATTTCTCGGACATATTGTGTCGGGAGATGGTATAGTTGTCGATCCTACAAAGGTGTCAGCTGTGACTGAATGGGAATCTCCCAAGTCAGTGAAAGAAGTTCATAGTTTCCTTGGCTTGGAAGGATACTATAGAAGATTCACTGAGAATTTCTCAAAGGTGGATAAGCCAATGGCGGAGTTACTCAAGAAAGAAAAGAAGTTTGACTGGAGTAAAGGATGTGAACTTAGTTTCCAAGAATTGAAGAAGAGACTAGTGACAACACCAGTTTTATGTCTGCCAGATCTGGAGAAGGATTTCCAAGTATACTGTGATGCATCTCACGAAGGATTGGGTGGAGTTGTGATGCAAGATGGGAAAGTTGTCTCTTACGCCTCGAGACAACTCAAAACTCATGAAGTGAATTATCCTACTCATGATTTAGAGTTAGCATATGTTGTCCATGCACTAAAAACATGGAGACATTATCTTTTGGGAAAACATTGTGAAGTGTTCACATATCACAAGAGTCTAAAATATATCTTCACTCAGAAAGAAATCAATATGAGACTAAGAAGATGGCTTGAAATCATCAAAGACTATGACTTGAGTTTGCAATACCACCCCGGTAAAGTGAGTGTTGTAGCAAATGCTTTGAGTCGTAAGGTTTATGTGAATGGCCTTACTAAAGGAGAGTTGCCAGATGATCTACGTGCTCAATTCAAAGATCTCAGATTAGAGGTAGTGCCTGAAGGATATCTCATGTCATTGGATGTTCAACCCACATTGTTGGACAAGATCAAGGAAGCCCAAAAGATGGATAAGGAAATTGAAGATATCAAAGGTAAAATTAACAAGGGGAAATCTAAAGGATTCCATGAAGACGAACATGGTACTTTATGGTATGGAAAACGTATCTGCATTCCACAAGATCCGGAGCTTCGGAAACTGATTCTGCAAGAAACACACAACTCACCATATTCCATTCATCCGGGTAACACCAAAATGTACATGGATGTGAAGGAAAGATTTTGGTGGAACAACCTCAAGAAAGATATTGCAGAACATATTGCCTTGTGTGATGTGTGTAGTCGAGTGAAGGCGGAACATCAGAAACCGGCAGGGTTATTATAACCACTACCTATTCCAGATTGGAAGTGGGACAAGATTGGTATGGATTTTATCACCAGACTGTCAAGGACTAGATCTGTATATGATTCCATTTCGGTTGTGGTAGATCGCCTAACTAAAGTGGCTCATTTCATTCCCGTGAAGACAACCTATACAAGTGCTAAGCTAGCCAAGATCTACATGAACAAGATTGTGTGTCTGCATAGAGTACCCAAGAGTATTGTGTCTGATAGAGGAACTCAATTCACCTCGCATTTTTGGCGACAATTACATGAATCATTGGGGACAAGATTAGAGTTCAGTACATCTTTTCACCCCCAGACTGATGGACAGACGGAAAGAACCAATCAGATTTTAGAGGATATGTTGAGGGCATGTGCCCTAGACTATGGTGCTAGTTGGGATGAAAGTATGCGTTATGCAGAATTCTCTTACAATAATAGCTATCAAGCCAGCATTGAGATGGCACCGTTTGAATTTCTCTATGGAAGGAAATGTACCACACCATTGCTATGGAGTGGTGTTGGAGAAATAAATTTGTTCGGACCAGAATTGATCAAGCAAGCGGAAGAGAAAGTCAAATTGGTAAAGGACGGATTGAAGATAGCACAGTCCCGACAGAAGAGCTACACAGATCCAAAGCATAAAGAAGTCACATATGAGGTAGGTGATAGAGCGTATCTTAGAGTCTCACCACTTCGTGGTGTGAAGAGATTTGGAGTCAAAGGAAAATTGGCACCAAGATACGTTGGACCATTCAAGATATTGAGTCGCAAAGGAGAAGTGGCCTACGAGATTGAATTACCTGAATCAATGTCAGCAGTTCACAATGTGTTTCACGTAAGTCAGTTGAAGAAATGCCATCCGGAGATGGAAGAAACTTCTTTGAAAGATACTATACCCTTGGAAGAGGTTCAGTTGGAGAGTGATCTCACCTATGAGGAGAAACCTATCAAGATTCTCGAGACTGCAAAAAGAGTTACTCGAACCAAGACTATCAAATTCTGCAAAGTTCAGTTGAATCATCATTCCAAAGAGGAAGCAACTTGGGAAAGAGAACATGACCTTCAGAAAGATCACCCTCACCTATTTGCTAGCCAGTCCGAATCTCGAGGGCGAGATTCATCTTAAGTAGGTTAGATTTGTAACATACCAAAAATCATTAATTACAAAAGCTTGCATTTCATTCATGCATTCATGACATTCTTGACTTCCACAAAAATTTTCAAATCAAAACTCCAAATAAAACCATTTTTATGCCTATTATCTATATACCTATAAGGCATGGTTTTATTTTATTTTTCAAAGTATCAAAGTGTATTGGATTGAACAGTAGTGTTTTATACACAAATAAGTGCAATGTTCACTGTATAAAAATTTAGAGAAGGTTTGAATTCAAACTTGATTGAATTAGGGTTTGAAAATCAATTCTGAAAAATCAAATAGAAAAAGAAAAGGAGAAAAGAAAAAGAAAAATGCTGCGCTACCTAATCGGCCTTGTGCCAGAAATGTCCCAGCAACCGACCCAGGGCATACCCCTCCCACTCTCTCTCTCACGCGCACCAGCCCTACCCCGCTGTCACTGCCCAGTGGCCCCGCGCCAGCTCGACATCTTCTTCCCCACCCCGTGCGCGCAGACCCTGTCGCCACCGCCGTTTCCTCCAGAAATGCCGCGTTGATTTCGGGCGTATTGACATTGATTCCGTGCGTAATCTCCTCGCCCCCGCTGGATACTTAACCCCCTCACCGCTGCAGTCATTTCCCCACAATCACCAGCACCAGAGCGCCCCCAGGATGGCCATATTTGCGCTTGCAACACCGCTGCCCGAGCGTCTCCAGCGAGATATTACGGTGAGCTCCGTCCACCCCATCCCCTCTCATTCTTACTATTGTGCTCCCCTTTTCCTTGCGAAGCTTACTGTGCCCTTGGTTTTCCTTGTAGTGCCCCAGAACATCGACTCCTTCCTCGTCTGAGCGCCACCGACAACAAGCTCGACTCCGGCGACTTCTCCTGGTAAACCTAGCCCTCCCCTTCTCTATGAATGATGCTCGTGCATTCACCGTCCCCGTGCGCGTCTAACGCCACCCTGTGCTTGCCTTTCCGTGCCTTGTAGCTTCACCTCCGACGATGCCAGAGCGTGCCCGACGCCAGTAGCATCTCCGGCGACAAATTCCCAGCGACCTCGTGCGCCCCTTGGCCAACGGAGACCACCTCGAGCATCCCCTAACCATAGCGACCTTGGTAATTCCCGTACCCTCTGCCTTGCTTCCTGGAACCGCCGGAACGCCACTGACAGAGCGCCTCCGCCGCGCATCCGTCGCTAGCGCCGTCAGATCTTGGTCTGAGCGTTGTGAACCGTTAGATCTAAACTCTAGGGCGTAGATTAGATGACTTAATTGAAACTGTACGCTCTATCTATGCCGTGCGATCTCATTTAGATCCAATGCTCCACGTTGGCCAATCCGCGCGAAGCGGTATGGGCCAATCAGACACAGCCACGTGTCTGAGTTTTAGATTTAAAATCTATTTTTAAATCTATTAGAGATTCCAACTTGTAAAATGCATAACTTTTGTTCTGTTTATCCAAAAAATGCAAATAATATATCAATGGATTCAGAAAAATAAATACTACACTACTGTAGGCTTAAATATTTATTTTTCTTATGTAAAAATGGGATTTTGTGCAGAATCAAATATAGGCTTATTTTGGCTATATAAATTGTTTGGAAAATGATTTTAAAGAAAATTTAAGTTTATTTATACTATAATTAGATGGTTTTGTGTTCAGTACTATTTGGTTTGAATGGTTTAGTGTAGGAAATTCATTCCATTGCATTTTGCATGCATTCATATATTTTTGCTTGAATTATTTGAAAGTGAATTTGGTGCTATTATTTTGTGTGTAGATTTTGGTGCTAGTGGTGATTGTGATTGTGAAGATTGTTGCTAATCCCCCAACTACCAAGGAAAGTGGTGCTACATGTATTTGTCCTATTATTTTGACTATGCACTAGTGATATTTTGAATAGGGCTTGCATGGAATTTTGCTAAGTATATAGATATGCCATGCTTGGGAAATCCTAGTAGATGTAATATTAGTAGAATTTCTCTAAGTTAAGATACTTGACATGTTATCATGCTTATACTAGCTAGTAGAAAACAAGGGTGGAATATATTCATGCTATGGAAATTTTGCTAAGTCTTTGGACTTGTGTTTTGCTTAATAAAACAACTAAGTGAATGAATCACCTGGGTGGAATGGTATGATGGTTTGTGTTGAGTGGTTACACAAGGCCCATGTCTATGGTTTACCTTGTGTATCACACTTGTGGAAAGACACCTAGGAACAAAGGGATTTGAGATAATTAGTGTTTAGAAGCTTCTAGTGCAGCCACATGGCATATGGGCTCTGCCTTGATCATATAGGTTGCAATAACTTAGCCAGATGGATAGTGGATGGTAGGGTGATAGGATGGAACGCGTCCATGATGGTCTAAGGGAAGGCTTCTGAAAGGTCTCATCTCGATGCATGTCGAGTCTTGTGGGGAAAATGCACCACCTCTCGAGAGGGTAAAACCTAAGTACTTAGTCGTGTCCCCAGCAACAGACAATTTGAGCATCAAATACATTGAAGCTATCAAGGATCTCCTCATCCCAATTTCTAAGTTAAAAACTTGTGGTTGAACAAGGGTTAAGGTTCACCAATGCCTATTGGTGGTTCCTTGGGAGTTTTTGTCAAACAAAAACTTAGTGTTTTCAACTAATAGGAAAAACCTTTTTTGAGCAAAGCAAGCCTAAGCTACACTTAGCCAAATTCATATAGAAGTTAGATACTACTATTCTACTATGGTATCACTTGTCAATACAATTCCAAATGTATTGACCCACTGTGGCTGTAACTTATGATGTTGCAGGTTATTATGATGAGGATTAGGGTTATGAGTCTACACTCAACATGCTTGCGTGTGGCACATGAAGATGGAGACTTTACTTTATTTACTATGTTATGAACTCTTGTACTAGCCTTTGGCTATGGAGTTGTAAAAGACTATGTTTATCTCTGAATGACGATGTAATAAAGACCTTTGTATTTGTGTACTTCATCTTAAACTATGGATGCTAGCATTTGATCCAGGGACTAGCATTGAAATCATAGGGACCTTTACCTTATAAAGGTGGGGTCTTACACCGTGAGTCCGACTAACTGACTCAGTCCAAATTCGGCTCAGGTCCAACCCAACCAGATTTCCGGTTCACATCCAATCCGAACTTGCTCCCACTTTAAGTGTGTGACCGCACAGGCTCATGGCTACTTGGACACGATTAGAGTCCGACTCTCAATCGATCAGTCGGTAGCGGCTCCTAGCAGAACGTGCCGACTCCCAAGTACCAAATATTCATGACGACTTGCCTTTCCAATGTGACTTGCGTCTGAGTCCCTTTTGCATCACGATATACCTTGTCAGACTATAGGCAAATATTTGTCATCCCTTAAATAGTCCGACTCTCTTCTCGATATAAGATAAGTGATTCACCCGACTAACTCTTAGTCGATCGCCTCGGTTAACACTTAGTGCATGGCCATGCTTTCCGAATCATATCATCCGAGAGGGCCCAGAGAATATCTATCCATGTGGAGGGGCAAAATCCCATCTTGGTTATTCACATCACGCAGCTTGATTCTCAGTCGACCTGAACTCTGCCTTTATAAATGCCAAGTTACGGATCAGTGTTTGATAGAACCTAAGCCAGTGATTCTCAACTCGGACTATGCAATAACCTCAGGTCTAAGAATTACATTGATTGAGATATACAAATGAAAACTTGTTCGTTGTACCTCAATATGGGTCAATCCGACTCGCTAAACTCTTTAGCAAAATCTGTGCAAGTCGGAATAGCATCACCATGCCCATGACAAGTGGAACCGAGTCATCAAGACGACTTTCACATTGGTCTAAGTTGTGTGTCCAGCACAACCTCGATGACCAAGGATATTTAGTACAAACAACATGAATGTATAGTTCCACAATCGAATCACATATTCAATGATATATATCATGTGTTTATACAAGGACAACTTAATATCTTTATGAATACAGTGGGAAATATCATCATACATGATTGCCTCTAGGGCATATTCCCAATAGTCTCCCACTTGCACTAGAGTCAATATTCCGACATCACATGTATAGGCATCTAATGCCCATGGCTCTCAGGTGCGCCTCATGCTTCGGCTGTGGTAACGGATTTGTCAACGGATACGCAATGTTTGCATCCGTGTGTACCTTGCATAACTTGATATCGCCCTGATCCATGAACTGGTGAATCAGGTGGTATAATATGAGTATGTGCTTGTTCTTCTGGTGTTGTCTAGGTTCCTTGGCTTGTGCAATAGCACCATTGTTGTCACAATACACGTCTAACGGATTGGACGAGCCCTGAACCACACCAAGATCCATGAGGATATTCATCATCCAAACAACTTCCTTTGCTGCCTCCGAGGTAGCAATATACTTAGCCTCTGTTGTAGATGCAGACACAGTCTCTTGCTTGGAACTCTCCCAGCTCACAACACCTTTGTTTATAATAAATACATATCCAGATTGCGAACGAGAATCATCAATCAGTAAGATAACTTGCATCCGTGTAACCCTTTACACTGAGTTCATCTTCACCACCATAAACCAAAAACATATCCTTGGTCCTTCTCAAGTACTTTAGGATATTTTTAGCCGCTGTCTAGTGGATTTCTCCAGGATCAGCCTAGTATCTGCTTACAACACTTAGAGTATATGAAACATCCGGCCTAGTACAAATCATGGCATACATGATGGATCCGACTACAGAAGCATACAGAATCGCACTCATACGACTTCTCTCCTCAGTTGTCGAAGGACACTGAGTCTTGCTAAGTTTTACACCATGGGACATCAGTAAGAACCTCTTCTTAGACGATTCCATGTTGAACTTCTTCAACACTTTGTCCAAATAAGTACTCTGACTCAATCCAATGAGCCTCCTTGATTTATCTCTATAGATCCGGATTCCGAGGATGTATGTTGCTTCACCCAAGTCTTTCATTAAGAAACTCTTTTTCAATGATTCCTTGGTTTCTTGCAACATCTGGACATCATTTCCAATCAATAATATGTCATCCACATATAAGATTAGAAAGTTTACTTTGTTCCCACTAAACTTCTTGTATAAACGAGAATCATGATCACTCTTGATGAAGCCAAACGATTTGACTACCTCATCAAAGTGAATATTCTAACTCTGAGATGCTTGCTTCAACCCATAAATGGATTTCTGAAGTTTACATACCTTGTCAGCATTAGCCGGATCGACAAAACCCTCGGGTTGTATCATATACACGTCCTCGGTTAAATTTCCGTTAAGGAAAGCTGTTTTGACATCCATCTGCCATATATCATAGTCGAAATAGGCTGCTATAGCTAACATGATCCGAACTAATTTAAGCATCACTACGGGCGAGAAAGTCTCGTCGTAATCAACTCCTTGAACTTGTCGGAACCCCTTCGCGACAAGACGTGCTTTATAAACGGAAACATTTCCATCCATATCAGTTTTATTCTTAAAGACCCATTTGCAATCGACGGGTCTTGCACCGTCTGGCAGATCAACCAAGTTCCAAACTTGATTTTCATCCATGGACTTTAACTCGGATCTCATGGCTCCAAGCCATGACTCGGAATCAGATCCCACCTTCGCTTCCGAATAATTTGCCGGCTCATCACTGTCTAACAGTAATACATCACGAACACTTCGTAATCTCGCTGATCTTCGTAGTATAGGTGCTACTGCCGGCTCAGCTACCACGACCATCTCAACCTCTAAGGTTTTTGCTGACTCGCTACTAGCCGATTCCTCTCGAATTTCTTCGAGCTGCACCGTGCTCCCACTTACTCCCCGACTGAGAAACTCTTTCTCAAGGAAGACACCATTCCGAGCGACAAACATTTTGCCCTCTTCTCGGTTGTAGAAGTAGTAACCCAAGGTTTCCCTTGGATACCCCACGAAAATACACTTATCCAACTTGGCTGTAAGCTTGTCCGATTGAAGTCGCTTGACAAATGCTTCACAACCCCAAATCTTAAGAAAAGACAAACTCGGCTTTTGGCCTGTCCACATCTCATGCGGCGTATTCTCTACCGACTTTGATGGTACTTTGTTTAGTGTGAACGCCTCTGTTTCTAGACAATGACCCCAAAATGACAAAGGTAGATCTGTCCGACTCATCATTGATCGTACCATGTCCAACAAGGTCTGATTCCGCCTTTCCTAAACACCGTTCCTTTGCGGCGTTCCTGGCGGAGTAAGTTGAGGAACTATTCCACAATTCTTTAGATGGTCATCAAACTCATGGCTCATGTACTCGCCTCCTCGGTCTGACCGAAGAAACTTTATTTTATTGCCGAGTTAATTTTGTGCTTCATTTTGGAATTCTTTGAACTTTTCAAAGGCTGCCGACTTATGTCTCATAAAGTAGATATATCCATACGTACTCCAATCATCAGTGAAGGTAATGAAGTACTCATAACCACCCCTGGCTGTCGTGCTCATTGATCCACATACATCACTATGTACTAGTCCCAACAAGTCGGATGCCCTCTCGCAACTCTTTGCAAAAGGTGTCTTGGTCATTTTGCCGAGTAGGGAAGATTCGCATGTCTCGAACGACTCCAAGTCGAACAAAGTTAGGAGTCCATCATCATGGAGCTTCTTCATGCGTTTCCAACTTATATGACCAAGCCGACAGTGCCAAGAGTAAGTCATATTCAGATCAATTGGTTTTAACCTTTTAACATTTATGTTATAGACCGACTCACCATCAAGATTCAAAATAACACTACTAGAGAAAAGGCTATAGGAGACATGCTTATGCGAGGCACATTTGGCATATGCGCCTCCTATAAAAATAGGCGAGGCGCACTTTAAGATATGCGCCTCTAGTATAAAAATAGGTGAGGCGCATATGGACAGAATGCGCCTCGCATATTTTGTGTGGGCCCGCGTGTTGGTAGGTGCACGAATATGCGAGGCGCATATGGCTATATGCGCCTTCTATATTTGATAATATGCGAGGCGCATATGACCAGAATGCGCCTCGCATATTCTGTGTGGGCCCGCGTGTTGGTAGGTGCACGAATATGCGAGGCGCATATGGCTATATGCGCCTCCTATATTGGACAATATGCGAGGCGCATATGCCCAGAATGCGCCTCACATATTCTGTGTGGGCCCGCGTATTGGTAGGTGCACGAATATGCGAGGCGCATATGGCTATATGCGCCTCGCATATTGGACAATATGCGAGGCGCATATGGCCATATGCGCCTCAAGTGTAACACCCTCAGAATCGGCCCTATGCAAGTTTTAGCGAAAACTCGCCAAACCCGCATAGAAACGATTCGAAGGTGCCCACCAGGCACTTTCGTGCGGGTGGAAAACGAAGTAATAACATTACACAACAGTCCTCGATGGGACCCACAGAACAGATATATATACAACAGCGACTCAAAGAGTCAAGATTACAGATGTAATATACAAAGATCCAAATCACCTTGAAAATGATCGAGCGTCCGACTACGGACAAGATGCAAATGGGGCTAAGAGCCCTGAAGAATAACCAATGGCGTCCATAACCCTGCCCAGGCCAAGCCGGAAGGGTAACCCTGCTAACGGCGTCGATCTCAAAACCTGCTTAAACAAAAGGGGTGCCGACAAAGGGCAAAGGAAAAAAAGAGGAGCGTCAGTACTGAGGCCAGTACACGGCGAGGCTAGAATTCGGCGGTCCTCGCCTACATTGGTATGGTGGACTGAGCGGCAGCGGCAGCATGCACTGAACAACCTATAGAGACTCGATACAACTGGCGGCTATCAGAGAGGGGTAAGAAAGACCTATTCGGATCCAACCTGATACTAGCATCAAACAAACCCATCCTGGCGTTTCCCCCTCGAGACCAAACGAGGAAGTCAACCGAGGAACTCACACAGTTGGCAGTTTTACTTATTCAGTTGTCGTTGCAGCAATTACTAGTCAGGTTTAGATAATCGTCCTGATAAAGTAAGCAGTGGGCATTTTTAGTTAATCATTCCGTTGTAGTGGCAGCACTTACTAGTCAGATACATTTAGCATGAGATAAACCCAAAACCCAGCAGTTGTTGGTACTTTTACTTAGCCATTCCGTTGTAGTGAAGCTGATTACTAATCATATCGGAAAACAAGTCAATTTAAAACAATAAACTTTAGTTATAGTTGTCTATGATCAAGCACTGTGCTCCAAGTCGTCCATAACCGCGGACACGGCTTCTCGAAAAGATTAAACCCTGCAGGGGTGCACCAAAGTATCCAGAGGCACTTCGACCCTTTTTGCCAGATCAGTTAACATACACCCATCGGTATGTCGGCGGGGCCTAAGTCACGACGTTCCCAGACACAAAGCAAGTACATGGGGGCCACCCCACCGAGTCGACACCCGCAACGGAGTCGGCCGGTCTCCGAGACGGACTCAAGGTTTGGGTATACGGCTGTGCACGACAGCAAATCCCCAAACGGGGACTGTCGGCACCGCGGAATCGTGTCCCGATCCTAAACAGTACAGTGTGCAGTACCTCGCACAATCGTAAATAAAGCAGTAAATCATGGCATAAGTACAGGATAGTAATAAAGCCCCAAACTACTTGTGGCCCCCAGTACAATACTTTGAAATCAGGTAATTATCAATGGGGGGCCCATATCTCCCCGCCTGTGGTTAGCGCGCTCGATCTCGGAACAGGTGTCAAGAACTCGGATCCTACGGGACACAAGTGGGCGGTCGGAAACCAAATCTTACCTATCACCCACCGATGCCTCTGCTTAATTCAATTTTAGTTGTTAAACAGGAAGTAAAGTGAAACAATAATTAAAGCCATGATCATCTCCAACGTCAACATGCGGCAATTCCTCCAACAAAGGTGGTACTTGACGACAAGCAAACACTTGAGCAAGCGACTACGACACGCGGGTCCAACTAGCTACCAAACAACAGGTAATAGGATGTGTCCAGGGCTGTATATGGCTGCAAGGGATATCACGGGTACGAAACTAGAGCATCGCAACACAGATAGCAAAGATCAACAGGAGGGAATAAATACTAGAAAAGTAAGATAGGAAGAAAGGGGGAGATGCTCGCCTGAGAAACTTTGACGAAGATTCAACCGAAGGTCGGGGCAAAGCTCACATCAACTCAACGGCCTTATCCGCGAAGAAGCAAAACACTAGAAGAAACACCGGATGCAATATTTAATACTTCGGCAAAAGATCGGCATGATGCATGTATGATGTATGGCATGGCAAAAGGTGCAATGCAATTAGGTCATATTAAGTGGAACCGGGGTCCCGACAATTACTTAGGTGGTTCATGTTGTCTAGCTACCCCGCAATTTAAATGTTGTTAAACAGGGCAAGATAAGATACCGGTTCGCTACACAAGTTTAAATGAGGCCGATATGAGACTAGATTTGCCCGCATATGGGCCTCATATTTAATTATTAGGTGAATCGGCATAAGGCCCCCAAACCAATGATATGCATGCGAGATGACAATTAAATATGCGACAAGTTGTATTATGTTGTGAAATAGGGTTCGAGGAAAGGGTTCACACATCAGAGGGGGCTCGACGATCTTGGGTTCCGGGGTTCGGGGTCGGTCTCAGGGTTCGACGGATCTGGGGTTCGGGGTTCGGCGGAAGCGTTCTCGGCGTTCCATGAAGGAGTACTTGGCCTGGCGTCGGCATCGGTTCCGTCCCGGTTGCTGTCGTTCTTGTCGTTGCGAAGCTCTTGTCGGGTCCGCGCCATCGAGTCGATCTTGGCGTCCGGGGAGTTCCCGATGTTCCGTGGAGAAGATCTTGGCGCTCCCACCTCGAAGGCCTTGTTGTTCTGCCGTGGGGATCATGGTCATCGGGGGCCGGGTCTTGGTCAGGTTGCCGGTAGCTCTTGGTGTCCAGGGGTCGTCGCTCTGGGAGGTGGATCTTGTCGTATTGGCGTCATCGCCCCTAGTTTCCGCGGCGAGGTACTCGGGGTTCGGCCTCGGTTTCCGACAACGGACTTGGCAGCTCAACACTTGTAGCGGTACGGTTCACCAGCAGCGCCTCGCCGGACTCCGGTCGACGATCTTGACCTCGATGTTGGGCGAAAGGAGCCCGGTCGTCCCGTACCGGCGGCTCTCCTCGGCCGAGTCCGTGGACGCGCCGATGGCCGCGCTCTCCGTGAGTCTGTACCCCTGCAGGATCTCCACCTGCGGCTTCGGGTACGCGACCACGGCGACGAGGATGGGAGGCACGAGCGGCAGGATGGTGCGGGAGGGGCGCGGACGGGGCCGAGCGGGTCGCCGGAGCACGCGAGGCGGAAGACGGTTGACGAGGCGGTGGAAGGGCGCGGAGGCGAGGGGGTCGCGGGGTGGACGCGAGCTCGAGCTTCGGCGGCCACGGGGCCGGGGCGGAAGCGGCCAGGCGAGGCAGGAGGGGGGCGACGCGCGCGGCTGGACGACGGCGAGCAGAGGGGGCCGGCAGGGCGCTAGCCGGCAGCGGAAGGGGCGACCGGTGGCGTCGGAAGCTGGTGGAGGGGGCGCGGAGAGAGGTTGCGGGGCGACACGCGCCGGAGCGTGCGAGGGCGAGCGAGGCGGCGGGGCGCCTCGGGTCGACGGGTTGCGGCCAGAGGTGGGGGAGGCTCGACGACGGTCGCGGGCGGCCCGGCGGCGCGGCGTGGCGGGGCGGCCGCGGAAACCGGCGAAGACAGGGGCGGCGGATGCTGGCGGATGCTGGCGGTGCGGCGCTGCGCCGGGGCGCGCACGGCCGGGGCGGAGGCCGCTTGCGGGGGAGGCGGGTTGCAGGGGGTCGGGGAGGCACGCGGGTTGGGGGTGGCCAGAGAACTGCGGGGGGAGGAAGAGGAACAGGGGGAGAGGGACCGCGGGCGTGGGTGGGGCCAGGGCGCATGCGGGGCCCAGGGGGCAGGGGCTGAGCGGGGTGGTGCGTGTGTGCTGGCGCGGGTGGGTCTGGGTGTTGCGTGGGGTGTGCTGTGTGGGTGGGTTGGCAGGTGGGTTGAGAGAGGAGAGAGAGAGGGGTAGGCTAGGTGGCTGCACCTGAGTGGCTAGGGGGAAAGGGTGGGGTGAGGTGGCGTCTCGCTATTGGAGGGGGTGAGGTGGCCAGGGGGTGTGGGTAGGATATCTGGTAGGTTTAGGATATAGAGGTTGGACCGATCTGTTTACACGGGGGTGGTCGTTCGGGTCGGGTTGGCCCGTTCGACTGCCCCCACTAAAAATAATATAATTTTTATTTGTTTAAATAACATCGCTTGCAAACCGATAGCGGGCAAAACAAAATAATCCGGTGACCCGGGTTTTGATGTTTGAATAAAGAGGGGCGTTTAGAAAACAACACGGGCTTTGCAAACATAGTTTTATGCAACAATGCATGATGATGACGATGCAATGCACAAATTCAACGCGATTTTCTAGTAGTGGTTTTGCGGGATGCCACATCAAGTAACTCATGCGGGCCCGGGCGCTGGTAGGTGGCCGCATATGCGAGGCGCATATTGCTATATGCGCCTCCTATAGTTTGAATTATAGGAGGCGCATATTGTGCAATATGCGCCTCGCATAAGCTGCACCACTTTTTTTCTAGCTTTTTGCACATGGAGGCAACTAGCACCCCACTCACTTGTGTCACTTCTTCCTCCTCCACCAAACAAATCTGGTCGCCCCCCTCCTCCTCCCCACCTCATTTCCCCCATTGATTCACCTTCGAATCTTGCTCAACATCCATTGGTTGACACCCATATGTAAGTGAAGTCTCTTGCTCCTCTAGATCTACAACATGTCCATTTACTTCTCCTCCGGCTCTCTTGCGCAAGTCGTTGTTGGAGGAAGCGTGAAGGTGTTGCTTGCATGCATGCGCGTTGTCGGAGACTCGACTATATGATTGTGTTGTGGTGCTACTTTTTTTGCAGTGATTTCATTTGAGATGCCAATGTTTCGCCGGAATGTCGATTTATTTCTTTTCCGGCGAATTTCTGGCACTCGCGGATGTCCTCTTTTTAGGGGAGGTCATGCCGAATTTTTTCGGCGATCCACGTCCATATATGCTCTAATTATTCTCTTGCTCTTTGTATGTAAGGGGTCCCAATCTTTAATAAGATAGAGCCTCCTGTGTTTACAATGCTAGTCCCTGGATCAATAGCTAGCATCCACAGTTAAGATGTAATATCAAGAAACAAAGGTCATAATATAACTTTATAACCAGGAATAACATAAGTTTATTACATCAAACATAGCTCATTAGGCTATTTCATTACATTGCAGCGGAATAACTATGGTCAAGTGGTCCTTCATCTTCAAAGTGCCACAGGCAAATGTTGGTTGTAGACTTTGTAATCCTAATCAAACAATCTTCACTAAAATCAATCAAACCTGCAACATACAAGTTACAGCCACAAAGGGTCAATACATTTGAATTGTATTGGCAAGTGATACTATGGTAGTATAGTGGAGTCTATCATCTATATGCATTTGGCTAAGTGGAGTTTAGGCTTGCATTGCTCAAAATAGATTTTTCTTATCATTTTGAAAATACTAAGTTTTTGCTTGACAAAATCATTTTCCTCAATCAAAGATTTCAAGATCCTTGTACCAAGCCATCTCTCCATCAATGATTGAAGAATTCAAACAACCCTTGTTCAAACCACAAGATTTTAACTTAGAAATTTGAATGATGAGATTCTTGATTGCTTCCATGTCTTGATGCTCAAATTGTCCTTTACCAGGGACATGGCTAAGTACTTAGATTTTACACTCTGCAGAGGTGGTGCACTTTCCCCACAAGACTTGGTTTCCCAAGACAAGATCTTTCAGAAGCCTTCCCTTAGACCAAAATGGACGCGTTCCAACCTATCAAACACTACCACCCACTGTCCATATGGCTAAGTTCTTGCAACCTATATGATCATGGCAGAGCCCATATTGCCAAGTGGTTGCACTTGAAGCTTCTCAACATTTGACATCTCAAATCTCTTTGTTTCCTGGGTGGCCATCCACAAGTGAGATACACAAGGTTCACCAGTCCCCTGGCCTTGTGTAACCACTCAACCATTCTCCACCAAGCAAGCCCATTCCACCCAGGTGATTCATTAACTTAGTTGTTTTATTAAACAAAACTTAAGTCCACAGACTTAGAATAATTTTCATAGTGTGAATATATTCCACCCAAGTTTTCCATTAGCTAGGCTAAGCTTGGTAGTAGTAGGAATCTCTAACTTAGGAAAATCCTACTAAGGATTCATCTACTAGGATTTCCTATAACAAGGTCTATACTTAGCAAAATCCATGCAAGTTTTACTTAGCAAAATCACTAATGCATAGAGAAAGTAATGGGACAAAAGTATGAAGCATCACTTGCCTTTTTGGTAGGGAATGGTGGTTCACTCCTTGATCTTTCTAGTCTCACACTTCACTACAAGTCAATCAAGCAAACACTAATTCAATTTACATTCCAAACCAATAATCACTCAAACAAATTCACACACACAAAACAATGGAAACCAATTCATGCATGGGAGCATGCACAAGATAGTTTTATTTTGCAAAGGGTCTCTATGGGGTTTCTAAACTTTGTAAGATCCAAATTGGTCATTTACCAAAGTGGCAAAGTCATTAGCAAGAGGGTTTTGTCCAAAAATTATTTCTAAATTCATTCATCATTTCATGTGGTGAAAATTGTTTTTATTAAGGCAAAACTCTTAAGTTGTTCACCAAATGAGTTTGTTAATTTGCAAAACTTGGTGTTTTGGTTTAGTGGGTTTGATCCAACCATTTTCCTAAGGTTTTCTTTCCATAATCATTTTTATAACAAAAACTATTCTTTTTATTTGACTAGAAAATGGTTAAGTCAAGTAATCCAATCTAAATTTTACTAAAATCATTTTTTACACCAAGGGTTGGTTCCTAGGGTCAGTAAGGTCACAATAAACCAATTGGCAAAGGTTTGATCTCAAAATTCATTTTTAAATGATTTTTCTAATGTTAGCAAGCACACAAAAGAATCTGCAAATTCAAACAATCTATCAAATACTATTTGCTAAACTAAGGGTAGGGTTGGCTAGGGCTTGTTCTCCTGAATTCATTGATATAAAATTTGTCAAATTTGGACGTGTGGTTTGAAAGTTACAGGGGTTTGAAGTTTGCAATTCAATCTGATTTCAAATTCAGTTTTAAAACAGATCCTGCCACGTGTCGCTGTCTCATTGGGCGATACCGCTTCAGCCGGATCACGCTACGGTGCGTTGGATCTACTCCTATCGTGCGACACAGATTGCTTGATACCCCTTCGCGTTAATGAATCTATCTAAGCCATCAGATGCTCATCTAACGGTTCCTATCGCTGGGCCAGACAGCAGCGGCGCTGGCGGCGGTAGTTGGCGGCGGCGGGGTCCGTCAGCGGCGGAGCCGGTGAAATAGGAAGCGAGGTAGATTAAGAAGATGCTCACCAGAATCGCGGGATCGCGGTGAAACTCGACGTGGTTTCGAGGAGGCGAGGGGTGTACTGGGGCGGTACTAATTGCTCGCCGGAGTTTGCTCGGCGTCGGGCTTCTCTGTTTATCGTCGGAGGCGTCGACACAAGCCACGGAGAAGCAAGATAACCATTGCGTTAGTTGCATACGGGGTCAGTGATCGTGTGTGCATCAACGAGATAGAAGGGGGTGGTCAGATGCTACCTGCGAGCTTCGCCGGAGAAGAAAACAGGCGGCGGCGCTGTCAGGCTAGTCCAAGCCCAAGCTCTGGGGCGCCCGCGGTCGAGTGATTGCCACAGAAGGATGCGCCAGTGTATGGTGAGCGTGCTCGCGTGCTCAGGGAGGCGGAAAGGAGAGTGTGCTGGCCGGAGTTTGCGAGAGGGCTCGTCGGAGACGAAGCCGTTCGAGGACGAATTGCGACGGCCTGGAGGCATGCTCGGGGAAGAAGGCAGAGGGGAAACGGAGAGGAGTGGCTGGCGTTTAAAGGGGCGTGGTCATTACAAGGATTCAATGTCTCCTTTACGCGCAATCAATCGCCGGAGTTACTCACTGCAACGGTCAGGGCGACGGAGTCCGGTTGAAGACGATGAACAGAGGAGGGTGGGTCCGCTTGGCAGTGAAAGAAAGGGAGTGGTGGTGGGGGCCAGTAGTCATTCTCTTCGCGGTTAATTTTATGAGTGAGAGAAGGAAACGGTTCGGGGGATGGGAATCTGGGCTGTTGGGTTTAGTTGGGCTGGAGTTGGGCCAGATTTGTTGGGCTGTTCATATTTTTTTCTATCTAATTATTTTTCTTTTTCTGTTTCTATTTCCTGATTTGTTATTTCAAACAATTCTCAACCATTCAAAACATTTCAAATCTTCACCAAACATTGTAACTACAAATTTGGTACTGTTTAGTATTCTGAACCAAAAATCCTAAATAAGATAAATAAGACTTTAATCTTTTTAGGTTCCATCCTTAATTAAATAAGTAGGCTATGGTTTATTAATTAAATAAAGTTTTTGTTGTTTATTAATAAAATCTTTATGTGAAATCCAAATATTTTCAAAATCAAATTCAGTAGGTATCATTTGGAAATGAAATACTTGTTTTAAAATAAAATAACATTTTATTATAGGGTCCATTAATAATTAATGAAATGGGCCTTAGTTATTAAATCAAATAGAGTTTGATTTTATTATTAAAATCTTTATTTGAAACCTAAATATAAAATTAGTAGGTTTAATCTGGGAATATATAATATTGAGAAATTTGTTTTAAAACAAGATAACATTTTATTTTAGAGTCCACTATTTAATATAAAATAGACTTTCATTGTTAAATCCACTAGGGTTTGTTTTATTCAGAATATTTATTTTAAAATCTAAAGTAAAGTCAAAACATTTTAGTAGATTTTATTTGTGAATATAAAATACTTAGAAAAACTTATTTTAAATAATTTAATAAGTTTTGATGTTTCAATTAAATTGGTAAGACCTTTTATTCTAAAAGAGTTTGGATATTAATTATTTTATTTAAGAATCCTTTATTATTTTTAATTAAACCTTTGCTATTTTATTTAAAATAAATTGTTTTAATTCAAAAGCTTGGCCAAGTTTTATTTTGGTTTTATAAAATAACCCTTATTTGTAAATCCATCTTTTCTTTTGAATATCAAATCCTTTTATTAAAAGATCCAAAATAGTAATTTAAATATTTTTATTATCCTTTAGTAAATGTTTATCTTTATGAATCCTTTTAGGATTTTATTTAATTCAAATGAGTTTGAAGTTCCAATTGAATTCAAAAAGTTTCTTCTGGCTCTGAAAATCAAACAAAATTTTATTTTATTAATTTATTTTCACATTACAAGATTTGGAAAATCTTGGGATGTGACAGGCTACCACCCTTAAAATAAATCTCGTCCCGAGATTTGGGAAGGCTGGGGTACAAGCAAGTTCAAAACAACTAGGGTACTACCACCCTTAAAATTTTTCAAACAAGAATTACACATTGTCCTTCTTGGGATCCTGGGGAAAATTCTCTAAGCAAACTTTTGCATGTGTCCTTGGTTTCCATTCTTGACTCATGGGCCAAGGTTGAGATCTTTCATAGACTTGTTTAACTTGTTCTCCATCCTTTCTGGACAGTTGTTTGCATAGTGGCCTAGTTCCTTGCATTTGAAACATGTGACAAGGCTGATATCTCTCAAAGGCTGGTTTATCTTATGCTTCATCTTTTCTGGACAGTAGTTTGCATAATGTCCTAACTCTTTGCAGTATTTGCACATCACTTGGCTAAAATCCTTCCTTATCTTGGGTTTCACTAGCTTTTGTTTGTCTTCTTGTCTCTTCTTCTTATCTGGGCATTCATTGTAATAGTGTCCCATCTCTTTGCAAGTGTAACATTGCTCTTGAGTAATATCCTTCTTCTTCTTTTTGGGTCTCTCCAAAGCTAGGAGTTTTTCTAGTTCATGCTCTTCATGAGTGGGAGATCTTTCTCTCTTCTTGAAGCATTGATCTTCATGTTCCTTGGATGCATGATCCTTGTCTCTAAAAACATTGCTAGCTTGGGTTCCTTCTAGATTAGCTTCTTTGTCATCCTTGTTGTCATTAGCTCTTTGGGAAAAGTTTTCTCTCATGTTGATCACTTGAGTTACTAATCCTTGCAACAATTGAGATTGAAGTTTCAAAATCCTTTGTATGGTTGGGTCTAGTCCATTGTTGTTGGCTAAAAGCTGAGTTGTCTCTTGGCTCAACTGGTTTTGGGTTTCTATAAGTTCTCTCATGTTGTTCTCTTGGTTGTTGTTGTTGTTGTTGTCATCAACCTTGATGTTGGAGTTTCTTGGAGTAGTCATCTGTTTGGGTTGAAGGGAGATTAGAATAGGCAAAAGATTTCTATGTAAGGGTTCTAATCACACACACCACAATTCACACAAGCAATGTGCAAGCAATCACAAACAAACATTCCACTCAAACAACAAGTTTCAAGCATATTTTTAGGCAAACAAAAATATTTTTGTTACACCACATAAGTTGGTGGGTTTGACTTATACTAAATATGGTGGTCCATCTATATGGTTCACTTGTGATCATTCCTTCCTTCTTGGTTGCTTCTTCTTACTTGAGATCATGGTTTCCTTGAGAAAAACTCTTGGTTGCAATTTCTTCAAAGTTGTTGATGGCTCCTTCCTATTTTGCATTCTCTCAGTCTCTAAATCTTGAGAAAGATTTCCTTGTCTCACTTGTAGTCCTTAGTAGTTTCCAAGTTGGAAGTCCTTGGTGAATATGCTGAAGATGTTGAAGTCATTAGAGTTGAAGATGTTGAAGAAGTCCTTTGCTCATAGTGAGTCTTTGGTCATGGGGTAGGTTTTTCCATCAAGTTTGAAATAGAAGACAAGTAGAGTTGAAACCAAAATGGTTGGGGAAAGAGTTTACAATCTTGTTTCGTAAATAAGTTTTGGAACAAAACAACTCCTATTCTTCTAAGGGTTTTTGTCCAATCCTAGGGGTTTACAAATCCTACAGGCAACACAATGCTCTGATACCATCTGTAAGGGGTCCCAATCTTTAATAAGATAGAGCCTCCTGTGTTTACAATGCTAGTCCCTGGATCAATAGCTAGCATCCACAGTTAAGATGTAATATCAAGAAACAAAGGTCATAATATAACTTTATAACCAGGAATAACATAAGTTTATTACATCAAACATAGCTCATTAGGCTATTTCATTACATTGCAGCGGAATAACTATGGTCAAGTGGTCCTTCATCTTCAAAGTGCCACAGGCAAATGTTGGTTGTAGACTTTGTAATCCTAATCAAACAATCTTCACTAAAATCAATCAAACCTGCAACATACAAGTTACAGCCACAAAGGGTCAATACATTTGAATTGTATTGGCAAGTGATACTATGGTAGTATAGTGGAGTCTATCATCTATATGCATTTGGCTAAGTGGAGTTTAGGCTTGCATTGCTCAAAATAGATTTTTCTTATCATTTTGAAAATACTAAGTTTTTGCTTGACAAAATCATTTTCCTCAATCAAAGATTTCAAGATCCTTGTACCAAGCCATCTCTCCATCAATGATTGAAGAATTCAAACAACCCTTGTTCAAACCACAAGATTTTAACTTAGAAATTTGAATGATGAGATTCTTGATTGCTTCCATGTCTTGATGCTCAAATTGTCCTTTACCAGGGACATGGCTAAGTACTTAGATTTTACACTCTGCAGAGGTGGTGCACTTTCCCCACAAGACTTGGTTTCCCAAGACAAGATCTTTCAGAAGCCTTCCCTTAGACCAAAATGGACGCGTTCCAACCTATCAAACACTACCACCCACTGTCCATATGGCTAAGTTCTTGCAACCTATATGATCATGGCAGAGCCCATATTGCCAAGTGGTTGCACTTGAAGCTTCTCAACATTTGACATCTCAAATCTCTTTGTTTCCTGGGTGGCCATCCACAAGTGAGATACACAAGGTTCACCAGTCCCCTGGCCTTGTGTAACCACTCAACCATTCTCCACCAAGCAAGCCCATTCCACCCAGGTGATTCATTAACTTAGTTGTTTTATTAAACAAAACTTAAGTCCACAGACTTAGAATAATTTTCATAGTGTGAATATATTCCACCCAAGTTTTCCATTAGCTAGGCTAAGCTTGGTAGTAGTAGGAATCTCTAACTTAGGAAAATCCTACTAAGGATTCATCTACTAGGATTTCCTATAACAAGGTCTATACTTAGCAAAAACCATGCAAGTTTTACTTAGCAAAATCACTAATGCATAGAGAAAGTAATGGGACAAAAGTATGAAGCATCACTTGCCTTTTTGGTAGGGAATGGTGGTTCACTCCTTGATCTTTCTAGTCTCACACTTCACTACAAGTCAATCAAGCAAACACTAATTCAATTTACATTCCAAACCAATAATCACTCAAACAAATTCACACACACAAAACAATGGAAACCAATTCATGCATGGGAGCATGCACAAGATAGTTTTATTTTGCAAAGGGTCTCTATGGGGTTTCTAAACTTTGTAAGATCCAAATTGGTCATTTACCAAAGTGGCAAAGTCATTAGCAAGAGGGTTTTGTCCAAAAATTATTTCTAAATTCATTCATCATTTCATGTGGTGAAAATTGTTTTTATTAAGGCAAAACTCTTAAGTTGTTCACCAAATGAGTTTGTTAATTTGCAAAACTTTGTGTTTTGGTTTAGTGGGTTTGATCCAACCATTTTCCTAAGGTTTTCTTTCCATAATCATTTTTATAACAAAAACTATTCTTTTTATTTGACTAGAAAATGGTTAAGTCAAGTAATCCAATCTAAATTTTACTAAAATCATTTTTTACACCAAGGGTTGGTTCCTAGGGTCAGTAAGGTCACAATAAACCAATTGGCAAAGGTTTGATCTCAAAATTCATTTTTAAATGATTTTTCTAATGTTAGCAAGCACACAAAAGAATCTGCAAATTCAAACAATCTATCAAATACTATTTGCTAAACTAAGGGTAGGGTTGGCTAGGGCTTGTTCTCCTGAATTCATTGATATAAAATTTGTCAAATTTGGACGTGTGGTTTGAAAGTTACAGGGGTTTGAAGTTTGCAATTCAATCTGATTTCAAATTCAGTTTTAAAACAGATCCTGCCACGTGTCGCTGTCTCATTGGGCGATACCGCTTCAGCCGGATCACGCTACGGTGCGTTGGATCTACTCCTATCGTGCGACACAGATTGCTTGATACCCCTTCGCGTTAATGAATCTATCTAAGCCATCAGATGCTCATCTAACGGTTCCTATCGCTGGGCCAGACAGCAGCGGCGCTGGCGGCGGTAGTTGGCGGCGGCGGGGTCCGTCAGCGGCGGAGCCGGTGAAATAGGAAGCGAGGTAGATTAAGAAGATGCTCACCAGAATCGCGGGATCGCGGTGAAACTCGACGTGGTTTCGAGGAGGCGAGGGGTGTACTGGGGCGGTACTAATTGCTCGCCGGAGTTCGCTCGGCGTCGGGCTTCTCTGTTTATCGTCGGAGGCGTCGACACAAGCCACGGAGAAGCAAGATAACCATTGCGTTAGTTGCATACGGGGTCAGTGATCGTGTGTGCATCAACGAGATAGAAGGGGGTGGTCAGATGCTACCTACGAGCTTCGTCGGAGAAGAAAACAGGCGGCGGCGCTGTCAGGCTAGTCCAAGCCCAAGCTCTGGGGCGCCCGCGGTCGAGTGATTGCCACAGAAGGATGCGCCAGTGTATGGTGAGCGTGCTCGCGTGCTCAGGGAGGCGGAAAGGAGAGTGTGCTAGCCGGAGTTTGCGAGAGGGCTCGTCGGAGACGAAGCCGTTCGAGGACGAATTGCGACGGCCTGGAGGCATGCTCGGGGAAGAAGGCAGAGGGGAAACGGAGAGGAGTGGCTGGCGTTTAAAGGGGCGTGGTCATTACAAGGATTCAATGTCTCCTTCACGCGCAATCAATCGCCGGAGTTACTCACTGCAACGGTCAGGGCGACGGAGTCCGGTTGAAGACGATGAACAGAGGAGGGTGGGTCCGCTTGGCAGTGAAAGAAAGGGAGTGGTGGTGGGGGCCAGTAGTCATTCTATTCGCGGTTAATTTTCTGAGTGAGAGAAGGAAACGGTTCGGGGGATGGGAATCTGGGCTGTTGGGTTTAGTTGGGTTGGAGTTGGGCCAGATTTGTTGGGCTGTTCATATTTTTTTCTATCTAATTCTTTTTCTTTTTCTGTTTCTATTTCCTGATTTGTTATTTCAAACAATTCTCAACCATTCAAAACATTTCAAATCTTCACCAAACATTGTAACTACAAATTTGGTTCTGTTTAGTATTCTGAACCAAAAATCCTAAATAAGATAAATAAGACTTTAATCTTTTTAGGTTCCATCCTTAATTAAATAAGTAGGCTATGGTTTATTAATTAAATAAAGTTTTTGTTGTTTATTAATAAAATCTTTATGTGAAATCCAAATATTTTCAAAATCAAATTCAGTAGGTATCATTTGGAAATGAAATACTTGTTTTAAAATAAAATAACATTTTATTATAGGGTCCATTAATAATTAATGAAATGGGCCTTAGTTATTAAATCAAATAGAGTTTGATTTTATTATTAAAATCTTTATTTGAAACCTAAATATAAAATTAGTAGGTTTAATCTGGGAATATATAATATTGAGAAATTTGTTTTAAAACAAGATAACATTTTATTTTAGAGTCCACTATTTAATATAAAATAGACTTTCATTGTTAAATCCACTAGGGTTTGCTTTATTGAGAATATTTATTTTAAAATCTAAAGTAAAGTCAAAACATTTTAGTAGATTTTATTTGTGAATATAAAATACTTAGAAAAACTTATTTTAAATAATTTAATAAGTTTTGATGTTTCAATTAAATTGGTAAGACCTTTTATTCTAAAAGAGTTTGGATATTAATTATTTTATTTAAGAATCCTTTATTATTTTTAATTAAACCTTTGCTATTTTATTTAAAATAAATTGTTTTAATTCAAAAGCTTGGCCAAGTTTTATTTTGGTTTTATAAAATAACCCTTATTTGTAAATCCATCTTTTCTTTTGAATATCAAATCCTTTTATTAAAAGATCCAAAATAGTAATTTAAATATTTTTATTATCCTTTAGTAAATGTTTATCTTTATGAATCCTTTTAGGATTTTATTTAATTCAAATGAGTTTGAAGTTCCAATTGAATTCAAAAAGTTTCTTCTGGCTCTGAAAATCAAACAAAATTTTATTTTATTAATTTATTTTCACATTACAAGATTTGGAAAATCTTGGGATGTGACATTGTACCACGCAGGCGGCCATGGTCCGACCACTAATCAACAAAGCCCGCGTGGATAGGTGGATGACATGCGCGAGGGCCGACATGGAACGTGCAAACAAGACAGAGATAAGATGTCCATGTCGGGACTGCAAGCTGATGTATCTGATAAGGCATGATTCCGGAATGCTGGAGTCGCACCTGCTTCGACGTAGTTTCATGGATGGCTACACTCGATGGATACGTGATGATCACGAAGATCAAGATGCCAGTGATGATCACGAAGATCAAGACGCCAGTCACGATCACGAAGATCAGGGTGGTGGCACTGGACATGGACACGAAGATGATCAAGGTGGCGTCGGGCATGGACACGAAGATGATCAAGGTGGTGCCGACCATGATTCGAGCTGGTTGCGAGACCCTCATGTCCAAGATCTGCTTCTCAAGGAGACGAGTAACGCCAGAGCCGCCAATAGAGAGAAGGCTAAACTGGAGCAAATGGAGAAAGACGCGGTCACTCCATTGTTTGACAGATGCAACGAAGGGGATACCCGTCTAAATGTAACGCTTAGGGCTCTGGAGATGAAGGCGAAACACAAAATGACCGACGAATGTTTCGACGACAACATTGTATTCTGGCACGATATTCTTCCCAAGAAGGGGAACACATGTCCGACTAGTATCGCTGAGGCGAAGAAAGTCGTGTGTCCTCTCAATCTACCGCACGTGAAATACCACGTCTGCATAAATGATTGCATCATCTACCGGGGCGAGGACGCGGAGAAGACCACGTGTCCGGTGTGCAAGACCTCTCGATACAAGAGAGGGACCAAGAAAGCTCCTAGGAAGGTGGTGTGGTACTTTCCTCTAACTCCTCGTTTGCAGCAGTATTTCGCAGACCCTAAGGAAACACAGCTCATGCGCTGGCACGCGGAAAGAAAGAGGCTGGAAGACGATGATCCGGAGAAGGAGGAAATGTTGAGGCACCCTTCGGATGCTTGCCAGTGGAAGGCGTTGGACCTACAATATTACCAACATTTTGGGAAAGAGTCAAGGAACCTCAGGCTGGGCGTGAGCACTGACGGACTCAATCCGTTTGGAAGCCAGAGCAGCACACACAGCACCTGGCCCGTGTTTGTATGGATCTACAACCTCCCTCCCTGGTTGTGCATGAAGAAGAAGTACGTAACCATGAGTATGCTCGTTCAAGGGCCAAAACAACCTGGTACAGACATCAATCTGTATCTCACGTTGTTGAAAGAGGAGTTGGCCACGTTATGGGAAGAAGGAGCCCGTACATGGGACGCCTCGAGACAAGAGTACTTTGACATGAGAGCGGCGGTGATCACGACGGTGCAAGACTATCCTGGTTACGGATACTTCTCGGGGCAGGTGGTCCAAGGATTCTATGGGTGCGTTAGGTGCAAGGATAATACAACGTACCGCCAGCTACAGAAAGATCCCGGGTCCGGGAAAACCGTGTTCCTTGGGGCTCGGAGGTGGCTTCCCAAGAATCACGCCTGGAGAAAGCTAGGACATCTGTTCGATGGGACGATCGAGCTCCGAGGAATCCCACACCAGAAGAGTGGCGCGGAAATCTACAAGCTGTTGAATAAATGGAAGGAGTGCCCTGCGCCAGGAAAGACCCAGAAGAAGCCAGAGCCGTTGCTGAAGGTATGGAAGGCGAGGTCTGTTTTCTGGGACTTGCCATACTGGAAGATCCTCCGCGTGCCTCATAGCCTTGATCTCATGCATATCACGAAGAACGTGGGCGAGAGTTTGCTTGCCACCCTCCTTAACACCGACAAGACCAAAGATGGGCCGAAGGCAAGGAACGACTTGAAGCATATGGGCATCAGGGATGAACTTCAACCACCACCTAGCGATGATGAGGAGGAGGACGAGGTGGAGGAGACAGAAACACAGAATAGCCGTCGTCGCAAGGGGAAAAAGGTTAAGAAGGGAGAGGTCAAGCTCAAGGCCTCATGCTTCAGTCTGAGTAAGAAGGAGGCCATACAGTTTATGAAGTGCCTCCTCGGAGTCAAATTTCCGAACGGCTACACGGGGAAGATAAGCAGATGGCTAGACGAGGCGAAGCAGCGCTTCAGCGGGATGAAGTCTCACGACGTCGCGTGCTAATGACGCAGGTACTCCCGGTCGCGATCCGAGGTATAATGGACAAGCACATCCGTGAAACACTGTTTGGCCTCTGCAACTTTTTTGACGTCATCTCTCGGAAGTCGATAGGCATTAAGCAGCTCACGAGGCTACAGGACGAGATCGTGGTGATAATGTGCGAGCTCGAGATCTATTTCCCCCGATTTCTTCGACATCATGCTTCATCTGCTTCTCCATGTCGTGGAGGATATCGTCCAGCTCGGTCCTGCGTTTCTACGAAGCATGATGCCGTTCGAAAGGCTCAATGGACACATCAAGGGATACGTTAAGAACAAGTCCCGTCCAGATGGAAGCATAGCAAACGGCTTCCTGGCCGAAGAGTGCATCTCTTTCTGCTCGAACTTTCTACAAACCGAGACCCCTCTTGGTATGCCATTCAACAAGCACCTCGGGAGGCTCGCTGGATGGGGTCAGCGCGAGGGTCGACGTGCAAAGCATGTCGACATGGAGGGCCGAACCAAGGACTTTATACATGGCCACCCAAGTTCGAATCCTAAGCGCTGCAACACCTACAGGTGGTTGATCCATACATACATGAGCAAAAAGAGTTTATCAAGAAGAATTACGCTGATCAGGGGCGCCAGGTCCCGAGGGAGGAAGATGTTATCAAGGAGCACAACTCCGGTTTCACGCGGTGGTTTAGGGAGAAGGTCATAGCTAATCCACCGCAGGGCGAGTACTCGGAGGAAGATAAACTCATATTCTCATTGTCACAGGGCGCCTCGCACAACCTCATGACCTATCAGGCTTACGATATCAACGGATACACATTCTACACAGAGGAAAAAGACAATAACTGCGATTACGAGAACTCAGGGGTAACAGGGATATTCTACACCGGCGACATCCCGGAAAGATACTACGGAAGGATCGAGGAGATTTGGGAGCTCGACTATGTTACGGAGAAGGTGCCGATGTTCCGTGTCAGGTGGGCCAAGAGCGTCGAGAAAGAAGACCGGTATTTCACCATGATGGTTATACCGTCAAAGACCACCAGCGCGAACGCACCCGCAAGAAATGAGCCTTGGGTTTTGGCTAGCAAAGTCGACCAATGCTGGTACATCAAAGACCCATCAAAGCCTAGCCGGGTTGTCGTCAGGAGAGGCAAAAGGAACATTATCGGAATGGACGGAGTCGCCAACGAGCAAGACTTTGACCAGAACGGCGACCCGAAGATAGAAGACGGGTATGGCAACCAAACACCGTACACCACAACCCTACCTAAGAAAGGACTTCCGTTCAAGAGAAGTAGTGAAGACGTCCCGGACCTAACCTATGCAACCGCGACAAAGAAGGGCAAGAAGACGACCATTGTCAAGAAACGCTAGCGCGCTCCGACCATTATCAAGAACCGTCGTGTGTGTGGCCTACTATTATGTATCAAAACATTCTTAATTTTCATTATGTGTGTGTTATAATAATATTGCATTGAGAATATTATGTATCGACAAGACACATTCATTGAGAATACTCACTTTTGTTGTTTTAGCAATATTTGAATATTTAAAATATTTGTAGTATATTTTATAGTTCATATTTGTATGCTTTTACATGAAAATTGGCCTTTAAAAAAAATTTCCAAAAAATTGGCCCCCTTAGGATTCGAACTTGGGTGGCCAGGAGTGAAGGACAAGGCATGCTACCACTAGGCTGCTGTGTGATAGTTGATAGAAACATGCGCACTGCCCTATTTTTGTCTAGGAGTGCATATTATGCGAGGCGCATTTAGCCCAGATGCGCCTCGCGTAATATTATACGAGGCGCACTTTGCGATATGTGCCTCGCATAACCGTCACCCATCGACCAAGTCACACAACGCTAGCAGCTAGTACAGACACGACTTCACATATCTCAGAGGAGGAGCCCGACGCCGTGGAGGAGCCCGACGCATCGATCGAAGCCGTCGCCGCCGTGGAGGAGCCCGACGCTGCCCCGTGGAGGAGGATCCCGCCGCCCCGTGGAGGAGGAGCCCGACGCCGCCGTCCCCGTGAACGAGGAGGAGCCCGACGCCGCCGCCGCCACCCACGCCTCTTCCCCTCTCTCCGGTGAGTCCCCGCCCCCCACCCACCCATGCCTCTTCCCCTCTCCTCCCCTTCTGAAATCATTTCCTCCTCTTCCGGCGCCGACATGATTCTCTGATTCTCTGAACCGGCGCCGACATGTGGAGCGGCGGCGGGAGAGGGAACGGTGGCGGATCCCTAGCCCTCCCCTAGCCGGCTTGTCCCTATCCCTCCTCTTCCCCTTCTATTCCTCTCAATCCAGCAAATTTCTCCATTGTTTTGTTGCCTAAAAACTTGATCTGATTCAACTGCAAAATTCCAAAAGATTTAGTAGCACGTGAGTCCAACTGCAAAATTCCAAAAGATTTAGTGTCGAAATAGATATGCAGTTTGCCTATGTATTCTTCAAGGCTGACTGGCTCCACTCTGGTCCTTGCCCTCATGGAAGAACTTGTCACCTGTCAAGTTGATAGGAGGCAGTGAAGAGGAATCTGTTTTGCCTCTTTGTGTCTGCTGATGTGCCCAGACTAGCTAGGACAAATGCAGTCAAGTTAGAAGATGTTGTACTACTTATCTTGTTTAAATGATCATCCTACTAGCTACTTCTCCCTGTTTAGCAAATGTTATGTTGTTTACTGGAGATACTCTAAATAATATCAGTGTGCTTTTACTGCTCGTCGTGTGTATGGCTGCCATATGTGACACTAGTGCATGTATTGTCCCTTCTTGTTTTATTCGTGTGTATCTCTGTTGTCCTGCTGATTACCTTTTTTGGTTGATTTGTTGTCCACATGATGTTGCGGCGGTGTTGAGCTGCATCAGACCTTGTGCGTCGAATGAATTGTTAATTTGTGTAGTAGCTGATTTCCTTCCCGTGGTTGGGGCTTGGTGACCTGCTACTGTGGTCAGTCAATTTAAATTTAGAAAAACAAACGAACATCTTCCTAATGTTCAAGGTTTTGTTGCTAGCTGTTTATTCCTACTGTGTTGCCCAGCTGCTCCTCCCAAGTCCTCTCACTCGCCTTCCACAAAACACGATCACTTGTACTTTTTTTGAGGGAAACAACTATTTTGGCCAAACACCGACAAGACCAGTTCCTTTTCATCCTTAGTTCATGTGGCATGGTAGTTGGCTGGTGTAGATCTTAGAAAAGAAATGAAAGACAATAATGATAGGAGTAAGTAGATGACATGTGGTTAATTATCTTGCATTGAAAGGAACAGTTGCTTGCACATCAAGGTTCGAACTTGTGATCATTCTTTCCTGTAGAGCATATGTATATGTACGGAGTATATGTGTTCAGAGAACAACAAAAAGGCAATCTATGATGATTATGATCTAGTCGTTGGAATAGTTTATCTATGTGTTCAGTGAACAACAAAGAAGCAAATTTGCTCCAGTGAGGCTTTATATATCTCCTGGACTTTCGAGGGCCCCGTAAGCAAGCATTTCCTGAACAAATTTGCTCCAGTAACACTATGAATCATAGATTGCTTTTTCGTTATTTTCTAAACACTACGAATCACACAGAATACAAATTTGCTTGCTGGGACCTTGGTGTTGGAACATGCATGCACACATACAGACAGGTTCAGTTCTTTTTTCTTCCTTTCAAGAAGTGGCAAGACAGATTCAGCTCTGTGTATACATACATGCGTTGGTGACAATTTTTTAGTCTAAACCAAGTGGTGACAATTTTGTTTTCTCTGAACCTAGTGGTGACAATTTTTGAACTTTATTGTGCCCCTGCAGTTCTGTACATTTGAGCTTCTGATCATTTATTCCTTTAGTTCCTGGTAACTGTACTATTCATGCTCAGGTTGTTGACAAGCAAACAGATGATACATGGTGCCTCTGTGTATGTATGGCCTGGAGCATGATATATATACATGGTGTTTGTGTATGTATGCTAGCAAAATGGCTGTGATGATGGCTGTGTTTTGATCCTTTTTGTGCAGGTTTTTCTTTTTGAGTTGCCAATGTTTCGCTGGAATGTTGATTCATTTCTGTTCCGGCGAATTTCTGGCACTCCTAGACATAGAAAATTAGCAAAGTTCATGCCAAAATTTTCTATGAATTTTTATGCTTATTAGTTTCATTTATTTGTGTGTTTAGAAATGTCGGATCCGGGCCCTTCTAGCCAGAAGCCCTTTTGGGAGCAGCAGGAGGAGATGGAATCCCTAGAGGCCCCGGAATTTGTTCCGCGGGACGACGAGATGGAGGAGGACGAGGATACCTCGTCGGGCAATGAGGAGATGGGGGACGCCGATGGCGACGCCACTACCACTGATGGCGGCGGTGAAGCTACTACAGACGGTGGTAGCGCATCGAAGAAGTCTCGGAAGGATCGGACCCCGATCGTGGTCGACCTCAAAAGGTCCATCATCACAAGCGTGAGCCCTAAAGGTGCGCCTTTGGAGCTAGAAGAATTTGTTGGGGGTTACTCTAACCAGCTCGCGGCAATCCTCCGGAACACCGTCACGATCAACATGGAGAACCTGAAGGCCGAAGAGAACAGGGGTTTCCTCATGCAGCTTTTCCGGAAGCTGCACGCAAGATACGCGTTCCCGGGTGATGAGGAAAACAAGTATAATAATGACAATCTCAAAGGGAATCCGGTGAACAAGTATGCCCTCGGGAGGATGACCAAGGCCTTGTCAAATTGGAAGGCTCGGGTGAAGAATCTGATTTTCGAGGAGAAGCTAAGTTATCCAGAGCTCGTCAAGAAGGAGCCTCTGGTCAAGGAAGAAGACCACAATGTTTTCAAGGCCAGATGTAACTCCGCCTTGGGCAAGGCCAGGACTGAGAAGGGCAAGAATATGAGATCCCGAAACATTGGTACCCACCATCTCGGCTCCGGTGGTTATAGAGCCGCGAGGCCCAAATGGGATAAGGAGGACGCCGACGCTCGTGCAAAGGGGTTGACACGTCCCTTTGACGACATAAAGGAGGAGCAGGCAAAGAACTTCGTCAGGGCCCGGTTTGCCCCGCCGAAGAAAGGGGGTTCTGATTATTCTTCGGAGCCCGCCGGCCCCTTTGCTCCGAGGGTGATGGACTTCATGCAAAAATATGTAAGTAGTTTGCATGCAAGTCAATTAATTGCATTCATGATTAATCAATGAAGTACAGTTTTCTGATCAAATGCTTCGCGTTCCTTGTGCGCAGGACGAGGAGTGTAGGAGCTCCTCATCCCAGGGGTCAGCGCCACCGCCTGTCGCCAAGTGGGACACCACTTTTAATAGGGCGCTAAACCGGACCAAGAGTGTTGATCCCCTGGCGGCCCCGTCGGCTGGTCGTGTGGTCGGCTTTGGCGGCATATCATGGTCTGAGTACTATGGCACCTCGGAGCGGAAGGGCAAGAAGGCCGAAAGCGCCGAGGTAAAACTCCTAAGGGAACAGGTGGAAGCCTTTCCAAATATAGTCCAAGATGCCGTGAACAAGACTGTGTCAGCTGCCGAGACAAAGTTCCAAGAACAAGTCCAGTCACAAGTCCAGTCACAAGTCCATTCACAAGTGAACGAGAAGCTCAACACCATCCTTCCCGTCTACATGGAAAAGTACAACAAGTGGCAGAAGGGTGGTAAACGGGGGCCGCCACCGGTTCCCAACCTCAACAGCGCCCAATCGGACAATGTGGCGCGGCCGGAGGCATTGGTGACTCCTCCAGCAGGGCCGGTGGTGGTGGAGACTCCTCTAGCTCCGGAGCTTAACTTGCCCATTGCGGCGAAGGAGCCGGCCCGCACCACCGTGCCATCAGGCAGCCACTCCGCCACTTGCGTGCTCAAGCCTGTCGGTGTCGGTGCCTCGACATTGGCCGAATTTGACGCCCTCAAGGTAACTAACTAATTAAAGCGAGAGTTGGGAGGCTCAACCACACCGATGACTTGATCTATGTTTTTCTAACGCTCGGCCTACATGTCGATCTTTCGCAGGGAGACACTCCTTGCACTCTAATGCATTGGGTGGGCGGCCAGTGTTGGGAATATGCCCTAGAGGCAATCATGTATGATGAGATTTCCCATTGTATTCATAAAGTTATTAAGTAGTCCTTGTATAAACATCTGATGTGTATCATTGAATATGTGATTCAGTTGTGGAACTATGCATTCATGTTGTTTGTACTAAATATCCTTGGTCATTGAGGTTGTGCTGGACACACAACTTAGACCAATGTGAAAGTTGGCTTGATGACTCGGTTCCACTTGTCATGGGCATGGAGATGCTATTCCAACTTACACAGACTAGGCTAAAGAGTTTAGCGAGTCGGATTGACCCATATTGAGGTACAACGAACTAAGCTGTCATTTGTATATCTCAATCAATGTAATCCTTAGACCTGAGGTTGTTGCATAGTCCGAGTTGAGGATCACCGACTTAGGTTCTGTCAAACGCTGATCCGTAACTGGGCAGTTATAAAGGCAGGGTTCGGGTCGACTGAGAATCAAGCTGCGTGATGTGGATAACCAAGATGGGATTTTGCCCCTCCACTCGGAGAGATATTCTCTGGGCCCTCTCGTGAGATATGATTCGGAAAGCATGGCCATGCACGACTCGGTTAAGTGTTAACCGAGGCGATCGACTAAGAGTTAGTCGGGTGAATCACTTATCTCGGATCGAGAAGAGAGTCGGACTATTTAAGGGATGACATATATTCTCCTATAGTCTGACAAGGTATATCGTGAGGCAAAAGGGACTCGGACGTAAGTCGCATTGGAAAGGCAAGTCGTCATGACTCTTTGGTACTTGGGAATCGGCACGTTCTGCTAGGAGCCGATGCCGATTGATCGATTGTGAGTCGGACTCTAATCGTGTCCAAGTAACCATGAGCCTGCGGGGTCACACACTTAAGAGCGGGAGCAAGTTCGGATAGGATATGAACATATAATCTGGTTGGGTTGAACCTAAACCGGATTAGGACTGAGTTAGTGAGTTGGACTCACGGTGACTAGTGTTATATGGGCTTTAGTGAATGGGTCGCGCGAGCAGAGCCCACGTTCACTCCCTATATATAGTGGAGCACCGTAACCCAAAAAGGTGAATCGTTGTTCGGTTAGGTCATTCCATGTGTTGGAAACCCTAGCTCCACAGCAGTCCAGCCGCCGTAACGAACCTAGCAGTTCGCCGCCGGCGCCCCTCCTTGTACGTGTGGATACCAGCAGAGGTGCTGTACGATCAGCACCAGGACGATCGGATCGTGAGGACTGCACTGCATCAACTGACGCGCTTCATCAGTAATCCGCAACCGCGCTTCTAGTGGTAAACCTCGTGGCCTTCTACCTCAGCTAGATCTTGGGATCACCACGTTAGAGGAAAAAGTTTTGTTTTATCTCTGCGTGGCCCAACAGTGGTATCAGAGCGATAGCTTCTGGTTTTAGGCTCGAGATCTCGCATATATGATATGCGGTAGGCTATAGATGAGATCTATGTGCTGTTTTGGTGGTCGATCTATGAGATAGATCGGTTTTGTATGAAGTTGATTGGATCAACTGTACTCGGGGAATGGTAGATCTGATTTCCGTGATGATACTGCTGAGGTCGTGGAACGACATACCCCTACCGGTCGGCTTCCGCCATCGGGGTAGACTGTGACACGTAAATCCAGAAGCGGTGATCGAAGATCAAATGGTTTGATCGAATCGGAACGATGGTCGGAATCCATGTTCGGATCATAGATGAGATCTATGTTTTCGGACCGCCGGCTTCGCCCTGTCGTAGCGCCTTAGATGTCGTTGCGTTCACAACGCCGGTAGATATTGTATCTATGCATAACTTGTTTTTGCAGGAGGTTGTGAATGGTATGGTTCATGTGCATGTGATGTATGTGTGTAATCCATACGTGATCTGCGAATCACGGTTTTTGTCAGCCGGCTGGAGCCTAGGTGCTGTCATTTTATTGTATAACGACCTGCGTGTCGGATTCTCTATGTAATTTACTTTACTAAGCTAGTGTAGCTGTTTGAGAACCCGGAAGGCATGCAAGGCATTGTATATGTCGGCGACATGGAGTAAGACGGCAAGTGACAAGAGTTGGCACGAGTCGGATTACAGGCTTTGTGGAGATGGAGATCGCCATGAAGAGAGCCATACCATTTCACATTATAATTGCTTTATTTTGTGTTATTGTTATGTCTCAGTTTTACCTCTATTAGATAGTCGGTAAAATTTAATCCCTCAAAGAAGGTCTAGTCGGTTTTCCCTCCAGTGTTTGCACCATCACAAGTCGGACATTTTTGGTAGTGGGATCATAAAATTGAGGTGCTGCCAATTCTTTCCAACTAGGTGGGTTCGAGTCGGACTCTTACTGCAGAAACATTCGGTAAGCTAGACGGGTCTATCACAACGGTTGTGGGACTCGGGGAAAGGTCGGATGGGAGCCGGGGCATGTGATGCCACCCGTTCAACAGGAGTCGCATGAGATGCGATTGACAAGGAGTTGTCTACCTAGATCACTTGGCGGCTAGCGGTGATGCTAAAGCTCACTAGCCGACTTGCTTATTTAGGTTCCTGAATCACTAAGTAACCATCGGAGGGGTGTTGGTTCTAGTGGGAGCATAAAATATTAAAATGTTTAATATGCTTGCTCTTTTATGAATACATGTCTTAAAGTGTTTTGCATATTTTCTGTTGTAGATTATGGCACCAAGTAGCAGTCACTCTCAGATATCCGGTTTTGCGTTGAGAACCATTCTTGAGAAAGATAAACTGAACGACACTAATTTTACCAACTGGTATCGAAATCTGAGAATTGTTCTCAAACAAGAAAAGAAGGACCATGTCCTAGACAACCCACTTCCAGATGAGCCGAATGAGAATGCGACTGTCGCAGCCACCAATGCCTACCGTCGGGCTAAGGATGAGTCCACGGATATCAGCTGTCTTATGCTTGCTCACATGGAACCGGACTTGCAAAAGCAGTTCGAGCATGTTGAGGCCTACGATATGATCGAAAGCCTCAAAAGTATGTTCCAGGCTCAGGCGAAGACTGAGAGGTATCAAGTCTCTCAGGCTTTGCTGAGTTGCAAGCTTAAGGATGGTGATCCACTAAGTCTGCATGTGATCAAAATGGTTGGTTACGTGCAGTCTTTGGAGAGGCTTGGCTACCCCATAAGCGAAGAGTTCGCTACGGATATAATTCTGAACTCTCTTCCTAGTGCATATGGGCAGTTCATTTCGAACTACCACATGCATGGTATGGATAAGAAGCTCACTGAATTGCATGGGATGCTCAAGCAGGCAGAGGCGGATCTCAAGAAGGGCACCAGTCAAGTGTTGATGGTGCAGAATAAGGCTAAGTTCAAGAAGAGTTCTTGGACTAAGAAGAAGGCTAAGTCAGGAGGAAAGCAGGCTCAGGACCCTGTCCTAAGCGCTTCCTCAGGGACTAAGCCATCTCCTTCAGCCAGATCCACTTGCTTCTACTGCAAGGCGGATGGCCACTGGAAGAGGAACTGCAGCAAGTACTTGGCCGACAAAGCCAAGAGTGGAGGTATGACTTCCGACTCAGGTACACTTGTTTGCAATGTTATAGACATATATCTTGCTGATGCACCTAATAGTTCTTGGGTATATGATACCGGATCAGTTATTCACATCTGCAACTCGTTGCAGGGACTGGTAAGAACTAGGAGCGTAGCAAGAGGCGAGGTTGATATTCGAGTCGGCAACAAAGCAAGAGTTGCTGCGTTGGAAGTCGGCACGATGCAACTTCATTTACCTTCCGGATTCATTATGGAACTAAATAATTGTTATTATGTTCCAGTGCTCAGTCGAAACATTATTTCTGCTTCATGTTTGATGAGGCAAGGCTATGAGTCGAATATCAAGAATAATGGTTGTTCTTTGTATTTGAATGATATGTTTCGCGGCTTTGCACCCGTCCAGGACGGGTTATTTATTTTGAATCTTGATGGTGAGTCGGTTTATAACATAAATGGTAAAAGGTTGAAACCAAATGATCTGAATATGACTTACTTTTGGCACTGTCGGCTTGGTCATATAAGTTGGAAACGCATGAAGAAGCTCCATGATGATGGACTCCTAACTTCGTTCGACTTGGAGTCGTTCGAGACATGCGAATCTTGCCTACTCGGCAAAATGACCAAGACACCTTTTGCAAAGAGTTGTGAAAGGGCGTCCGACTTGTTGGGACTAGTACATAGTGATGTATGTGGACCAATGAGCACGACAGCCAAGGGTGGTTATGAGTACTTCATTACCTTCACTGATGATTTGAGTAGGTATGGATATATCTACTTAATGAAACATAAGTCGGAAGCCTTTGAAAAGTTCAAAGAATTCCAGAATGAAGCACAGAATCAACTCGGCAAGAAAATAAAGTTTCTTCGGTCGGACCGAGGAGGCGAGTACATGAGCCATGAGTTTGATGACCATCTGAAAATTTGTGGAATAGTTCCTCAACTTACTCCGCCAGGAACGCCACAAAGGAATGGTGTTTCGGAAAGGCGGAATCGGACCTTGTTGGACATGGTACGATCAATGATGAGTCGGACAGATCTGCCTTTATCATTTTGGGGTTATTGTCTAGAAACAGCAGCGTTCACACTAAACAAAGTACCATCAAAATCGGTAGAGAAGACACCGCATGAGATGTGGACAGGCAAAAAGCCGAGTTTGTCTTTTCTTAAGATTTGGGGTTGTGAAGCTTTTGTCAAGCGACTTCAGTCGGACAAGCTTACGGCCAAGTCGGATAAATGTATTTTCGTGGGGTATCCGAGGGAAACCTTGGGTTACTACTTCTACAACCGAGAAGAGGGCAAAGTGTTTGTCGCTCGGAACGGTGTCTTCCTTGAGAAAGAGTTTCTTAGTCGGGGAGTAAGTGGGAGCACGGTGCAACTCGAAGAAATTCAAGAGGAATCGGCTAATAGCGAATCGGCTAATAGCGAATCGGCAAAAACCTTGGAGGTTGAGCCGATCGTGGCAGCTGAGCCGACAGCAGCACCTGTACTACGAAGATCGGCAAGATTACAAAGTGTTCGTGATGTGTTACTGTTAGACAGTGATGAGCCGGCAAATTATTCGGAAGCGATGGTGGGATCTGATTCCGAGTCATGGCTTGGAGCCATGAGATCCGAGATAAAGTCCATGGATGAAAATCAAGTTTGGAACTTGGTTGATCTGCCAGACGGTGCAACACCCGTCGAGTGCAAATGGGTCTTTAAGAAGAAAACTGATATGGATGGAAATGTTTCAATCTATAAAGCACGCCTTGTCGCGAAAGGGTTCCGACAAGTTCAAGGAGTTGATTACGACAAGACTTTCTCGCCCGTAGCGATGCTTAAATCAGTTCGGATCATGTTAGCTATAGCGGCCTATTTCGACTATGAGATATGGCAGATGGATGTCAAAACGGCTTTCCTTAACGGAAATTTAACCGAGGACGTGTATATGATACAGCCCGAGGGTTTTGTCGATCCGGCTAATGCTGACAAGATATGCAAACTTCAGAAATCCATTTATGGGTTGAAGCAAGCATCTCGGAGTTGGAATATTCGCTTTGATGAGGTAGTCAAATCGTTTGGCTTCATCAAGAGTGATCATGATTCTTGTTTGTACAAGAAGTTTAGTGGGAACAAAGTAAATTTTCTAATCTTATATGTGGATGACATATTACTGATTGGAAATGATGTCCAGATGTTGCAAGAAACCAAGGAATCATTGGAAAGGAGTTTCTCAATGAAAGACTTGGGTGAGGCAACATACATCCTCGGAATCCGGATCTATAGAGATAGATCAAGGAGGCTCATTGGATTGAGTCAGAGTACTTATTTGGACAAAGTGTTGAAAAAGTTCAACATGGAATCATCTAAGAAGGGGTTCTTACCGATGTCCCATGGTGTAAAACTTAGCAAGACTCAGTGTCCTTCGACAACTGATGAGCGATGTCGGATGAGTGCGATTCCATATGCTTCTGCAGTTGGATCCATCATGTACGCCATGATTTGTACTAGGCCGGATGTTTCCTATGCTCTAAGTGTTGTGAGCAGATACCAGGCTGATCCTAGAGAGATCCACTGGACAGCGGCTAAAAATATCCTAAAGTACTTGAGAAGGACTAAGGATATGTTCTTGGTTTATGGTGGTGAAGATGAACTTAGTGTAAAGGGTTACACAGATGCGAGTTATCTCACCGACTCTGATGATTCTCGTTCGCAATCCGGATACGTGTTTATTATAAACGGAGGTGCTGTGAGCTGGAAAAGTTCCAAGCAAGAGACTGTGTCTGCGTCTACAACAGAGACTGAGTATATTGCTGCCTCGGAGGCAGCAAAGGAAGCTGTTTGGATGAGGAATTTCCTCATGGATCTTGGTGTGGTTCGGGGCTCGTCCAATCCGTTGGACGTGTATTGTGACAACAATGGTGCTATTGCACAAGCCAAGGAACCTAGACAACACCAGAAGAACAAGCACATACTCATGCGGTACCACCTAATTCGCCAGTTCGTGGATCAGGGTGATATCAAGTTATGCAAGGTACACACGGATGCAAACATTGCGGATCCGTTGACAAAGCCGTTACCCCAGCCGAAGCATGAGGCGCACCTGAGAGTCATGGGCATTAGATGCTTAGACATGTGATGTCGGAAGATTGACTCTAGTGCAAGTGGGAGACTGTTGGGAATATGCCCTAGAGGCAATCATGTATGATGAGATTTCCCATTGTATTCATAAAGTTATTAAGTAGTCCTTGTATAAACATCTGATGTGTATCATTGAATATGTGATTCAGTTGTGGAACTATGCATTCATGTTTTTTGCACTAAATATCCTTGGTCATTGAGGTTGTGCTGGACACACAACTTAGACAAATGTGAAAGTTGGCTTGATGACTCGGTTCCACTTGTCATGGGCATGGAGATGCTATTCCAACTTACACAGACTAGGCTAAAGAGTTTAGCGAGTCGGATTGACCCATATTGAGGTACAACGAACTAAGCTGTCATTTGTATATCTCAATCAATGTAATCCTTAGACCTGAGGTTGTTGCATAGTCCGAGTTGAGGATCACCGACTTAGGTTCTGTCAAACGCTGATCCATAACTAGGAAGTTATAAAGGCAGGGTTCGGGTCGACTGAGAAACTGCGTGATGTGGATAACCAAGAGGGATTTTGCCCCTCCACTTGGAGAGATATTCTCTGGGCCCTCTCGTGAGATATGATTCGGAAAGCATGGCCATGCACGACTCGGTTAAGTGTTAACCGAGGCGATCGGCTAAGAGTTAGTCGGGTGAATCACTTATCTCGGATCGAGAAGAGAGTCGGACTATTTAAGGGATGACATATATTCGCCTATAGTCTGACAAGGTATATCGTGAGGCAAAAGGGACTCGGACGTAAGTCGCATTGGAAAGGCAAGTCGTCATGACTCTTTGGTACTTGGGAATCGGCACGTTCTGCTAGGAGCCGATGCCGATTGATCGATTGTGAGTCGGACTCTAATCGTGTCCAAGTAACCATGAGCCTGCGGGGTCACACACTTAAGAGCGGGAGCAAGTTCGGATAGGATCTGAACATATAATCTGGTTGGGTTGGACCTAAACCGGATTAGGACTGAGTTAGTGAGTTGGACTCACGGTGACTAGTGTTATATGGGCTTTAGTGAATGGGTCGCGTGAGCAGAGCCCACGTTCACTCCCTATATATAGTGGAGCACCGTAACCCAAAAAGGTGAATCGTTGTTCGGTTAGGTCATTCCATGTGTTGGAAACCCTAGCTCCACAGCAGTCCAGCCGCCGTAACGAACCTAGCAGTTCGCCGCCGGCGCTCCTCCTTGTACGTGTGGATACCAGCAGAGGTGCTGTACGATCAGCACCAGGACGATCGGATCGTGAGGACTGCACTGCATCAACTGACGCGCTTCATCAGTAATCCGCAACCGCGCGTCTAGTGGTAAACCTCGTGGCCTTCTACCTCAGCTAGATCTTGGGATCACCACGTTAGAGGAAAAAGTTTTGTTTTATCTCTGCGTGGCCCAACAGCCAGTTGATGGATGTTGCCAAGGGTACTATTGTTCAACCAGAGAACCGCAAAATGCACAATGTCACAATGCCACCTGACATGATGAGGGTCAAATACAGTATGGTGCTTCCGGGCTACGAGCAAGTGGAACCTCCCTCTCAACCTCAAGGATGGGATGATGAGGACACGGCAGCGGTCCTCAATACCGGCTTCGGCTACTTGTACCTATGGCCGAAGAGCCAGATCCGTTTGGGGACAGAGGACCAGCTCAACATCACCCTAGAGGCAGCACAACCAGCACATGATGAAGACTTCGAGATGGGAGACTTGGACAACATGGCACAGAATCCCGATGATGATGAAGAAATTGACCCGAACTACGGTGACCAGTTTGTTAACACAAGGTTTTCTGATTTGTATGAGCCGGGACCATCAGGCACACATCAAGTTGCCGAGACCCAACCAGCACCAGCGAAACCCCCTTGCAAGGTGCGTCTCTTCCCAACTAGTCAGGAGACGCCGCCACCTGTACCCTTCACCGAGCCTCCAAGGCCAGTAGTTCCTTTGATCAGCCCCGGCACCCTCCATAAGACGGTCGGTGAGGTGAACGCAGTGGCCGAAGCCGTAAAGAGCAAGAAGGGTCGCAAAAGAAAGCCTAAGGGTGATCGGGGCCAGGATCCAAATCCTCTTTTCCGGGACGGTGTTGTGGGGCAAGCCAGGAATCAGCAGCACGTGGCAGGTGTACCGATGATGTGTAAATCGATGCTCGAGGTCACAGGCTCGCATATGCGTAGTATTCATTATGGATGTCTCACAATTGAGCAGTGCCGCATTCGCGACAACGATCAGTCGTACCTCGTTTTCAAGGCTAAGGTGCCTTCTCACATGCCGTGCTTCGTCACTGTACCCCCCGGGGATATCTTCTACGTGCGGCATACCGACCTGTTTGACATGTTGAACGGGTTTCGACTGCACAATACCCTGGTCCGGCTGTTCTCCCTCAATATGGCCATGGAGATCACCAGAGACAAGATCACGGGCATCCAGATAGTGGATCCCTACTTCATGCGTGACGCCGTCCTGAAAGATGCTGAGGCCATAGATCTGGCGACCGACTACCTCTCAAACTTCCTGCAAACATACTCGGACAAGGATGTGATTCTCCTTCCCTACTATCCCATCACGGAGGATGATCAGACAGGCTGTGTGCTCATAAGCTTGAATTTGAAACACTCAACAGCCTTGTACCTCGACTCAAACAGTGCGATCCAAAAAAACTACACCAATATCAAGAAAATTCTTGATGGCGCTCTCACCGGCTACATCGCAGCGGGAGGCGTCAAACCGGCAAGGCCACATGTAAAGTTCGGCGCGCACGTGTTCCGCCACACGACGAAGTTTGCCTGCGTCAAGCAGCCGCCTGGCAGTGGGAAGGATGCCTTCTACGCCATTTACCACATGAAGGCGTTCTTCAATGACATGGAGACCAAAACGCTGCCATCTGACCTCGTGAAGTGGGCTGAAAAGCTTGCATGCATACAGGCTCGCAACCTCAGGCAACACTTCTTCAACATCCAGGAGGATATCGCGACAATCGTGTACCAGGGAGTCATAAAAGCCGGAGCCACCTTCCACGGCGGCTATACACCGTCCAACAGGGAGATAGACGAACGCTTAGCGCAGCAGGGTGACGGCAGGATGTTCATGCAAATGGCGAAAACTCGGTCGGGCTTCATCAATGCCCCCCCAAAGCCGACTCAAGAGCCGAAGAAGACTTCATGATTGCATTGCCTGGGTACCTAGCTGTTAGTTCCGAACTCGTGTTGTAACCTCTTATCACTGTGTTAAACTTGCCTAGCAAAACCTCTAGAATGTTTCGTCAACCGTTGAACTTGATTGTGAGAGACACTAGCTAGTTATTTGTGTTACGAACTATTTTAAGTGCTTGTTGCTTTTCATTTGTCATTGCTTCCCTACTTTCTTGTGGTTTGCTTTCTTTGTCTTTCTTCGAAATGCCGATGATTAGAACGTGTTGTGGTGTCATGTGTATGACTATGCCGCTGTTTGATCTTGTGTGCCAAGTAGACTAGTAATTTGGGCATATACTCTACTTGCCGCACAAGATCAAACAGCGAGCATTGTTATTTCCGTGCCCAATCTAAGTATGAGGCACTAATCCATGTCATTCTTGGTTTGCTTTCTTTTGGTCTTTCTTCGAAATGCCGATGATTAGAACGTGTTGTGGTGTCACGTGTATGACTATGCCGCTGTTCGATCTTGTGTGCCAAGTAGACTAGTAATTTGGGCATATACTCTACTTGCCGCATGAGATCGAACAGCGAGCATTGTTATTTCCGTGCCCAATCTAAGTATGAGGCACTAATCCAAGTCATTCTTGGTTTGCTTTTTTTTTGGTCTTTCTTCGAAATGCCGATGATTCTATCTTTGTGAACTGCTAGCTATTGCTTTCCACTGACATAAGTAATATCATCTTTATTATGTGTAGGAGATGCCGAGGTGTTATGTCGTGTACGTCGGTCGGGTTCCAGGTGTGTACGAGGAGTGGAAAGACTGCCAGAAGCAAGTGAACAACTTCTCGGGCAACAGCTACCAAGGCTATGAGAGTAGAGAGGTGGCGGAAGAGAAGTGGAGGAGGCATGGAAGGAAGAAATGGAGGAACTTCCTCGTGATCACCACCTTGTTGCTCTTCATTGTAGGTTGTGTTCTACTTCATCTAGGTAGAGCTACGTCGTTGGAGTTGTAATGTGAATTGTGAACTTGTACTCGAAGGTGTAATGTGATTGTGAACTTGTACCGATCGGAGGTGTGAACTTGTGGCATTGATGTATGAACTTGTATGTCATGATTGATGTGTATTCATGTTGGTTCTATTATGCTTTGGCAAAATGCAAGTTTCTGAAAAATTCTGTGGACTATATTGTATATTTGAATATCTGTATATTATTTATATATAGTGGTCTGTAAAACTTGAATTTCGAAAATATTACCGGAGGCGCATATAGGATACTATTGGAGGCGCATATACTATAAATACCCGAGGCGCATTCTGAAACATATGCGAGGCGCATATACTATAAATACCCGAGGCGCATTCTGAAACATATGCGAGGCGCATATACTATAAATACCCGAGGCGCGTTCTGAAACATATGCGAGGCGCATCTGATATGCGCCTCCTATACTTCACATATGCGAGGCGCATATCGATATGCGCCTCGCATATTATTATGCGAGGCGCATATCGATATGCGCCTCGCATATGTGAAGTATAGGAGGCACATATCAGATGCGCCTCGCATAAGAAATACCCGAGGCTTGAAGCTAGAGGCACATGTGATATGCGCCTCGGATAGGCTTTTTGGTGCGCCTCGGATAGGCTTTTCTCTAGTAGTGTAAATAACCCGTCCTGGATGGGTGCAAAGCCGTGAAACATATCATTCAAATATAAAGAACAACCATTATTCTTGATATTCGACTCATAGCCTTGCCTCATCAAACATGAAGCAAAGATAATGTTTTGACTGAGCACTGGAACCTAATAACAATTATTCAGTTCCATAATGAATCCGAAAGGTAAATGAAGTTGCATCGCACCGAATTCCAACGCAACAAATCTTGCTTTGTTGCCGACTCGAATATCAACCTCGCCTCTTGCTACGCTCCTAGTTCTTACCAGTCCCTGCAACGAGTTGCAGATGTGAATAACTGATCCGGTATCATATACCCAAGAACTATTAGGTGCATCAGCAAGATATATGTCTATAACATTGCAAACAAGTGTACTAGAGTCGGAAATCATACCTCCACTCTTGGCTTTGTCGGCCAAGTACTTGCTGCAATTCCTTTTCTAGTGGCCATCCGCCTTGCAGTAGAAGCAAGTGGATCCGGCTGAAGGAGATGGCTTAGTCCCTGAGGAAGCGCTTGGGACTGGGTCCTAAGCCTGCTTTCCTACCGACTTAGCCTTCGTCTTAGTCCAAGAACTCTTCTTGAACTTAGCCTTATTCTGCACCATCAACACTTGACTGGCGCCCTTCTTGAGATCCGCCTCTGCCTGCTTGAGCATCCCATGCAATTCAGTGAGCTTATTATCCATACCATGCATGTGGTAGTTCGAAATGAACTGCCCATATGCACTAGGAAGAGAGTTCGAAATTATATCTGTAGCGAACTCTTCGCTAATGGGGTAGCCAAGCCTCTCCAGAGACTTCACATAACCAAAAATTTTGATCACATGCGTACTCAGTGGATCACCATCCTTAAGCTTGCAACTCAGCAAAGCCTGAGAGACTTGATACCTCTCAGTCTTCGCCTGAGCCTGGAACATACTTTTGAGGCTTTCGATCATATCGTAGGCCTCAACATTCTCGAACTGCATTTGCAAGTCCGGTTCCATGTGAGCAAGCATAAGACATCTAATATCCGTGGACTCATCCTTAGCCCGACGGTAGGCATTGGTGGCAGCGACAGTCACATTCTCATTCGGCTCATCTAGAAGTGGGTTGTCTAGGACATGGTCCTCCTTTTCTTGTTTGAGAACAATTCTCAGATTTCGATACCAGTTGGTAAAATTAGTGTCGTTCAGTTTATCTTTCTCAAGAATGGTTCTCAATGCAAAACCGGATATCTGAGAGTGACTGCTACTTGGTGCCATGATCTACAACAGAAAATATGCAAAAAAAACTTAAGACATGTATTCATAAAAGAGAAAGCATATTAAACACTTTAATATTTTATGCTCCCACTAGAACCAACACCCCTTCGATGTTTGCTTAGTGATTCAGGATCCTAAATAAGCAAGTTGGCTAGTGAGCTTTAGCATCACCGCTAGCCGCCAAGTGATCTAGGTAGACAACTCCTTGTCAATCGTATCTCATACGACTATTGTTGGACGGGTGGCATCACATGCCCCGGCTCCCATCCGACTTTTACCCGAGCCCCACAACCGTTGTGATAGACCCGTCTAGCTTACCGAGTGTTTCCGTAGTAAGAGTCCGACTCGAACCCACCTAGTCGAAAAGAATTGGCAGCACCTCAATTTTATGAGCCCACTACCAAAAATGTCCGACTTGTGATGGTGCAAACATTGGCCGGAAAACCGACTAGACCTTCTTTGAGGGATTAAATTTTACCGACTATCTAATAGAGGTAAAATAGAGACATAACAGTAACACAAAATAAAGCAATTATAATGTGAAATGGTATGGCTCTCTTCATGGCGATCTCCAGCTCCACAAAGCCTGTAATCCGACTCGTGCCAACTCTTGTCACTTGCCGTCTTACTCCATGTCACCGACATGTACAACGCCTTGCATGCCATCCGGATTCTCCAAACAGCTACACTAGCTTAGTAAAGTAAATTACAAGGAGAATTCGACACACAGGTCGTTATACAATAATATGACAACACCTAGGCTCCAGTCGGCTAACAAAACCGTGATTCGTAGATCACGTATGGATTACACACATACATCACATGCACATGAACCATACCATTCACAACTTCCTGCAAAAACAAGTTATGCATAGATACGATATCTACCGGCGTTGTGAAACTCGCAACGACATCTAAGGCGCTACGATAGGGCGAAGCCGGCAGTCCCGCTAGCCGGATAGCGGGAAGGGATCGAAGGGGCAGAGCTCGACGATTTTTCCAAAAACGTAGATCTCATCTACAATCTAGACATGGATTCCGACCATTATTCCGATTCGATCAAACTCTTTAATCTTCGATCACCACTTCTGGATTTACATGTCACAGTCTACCTCGATGGAAAAACCGACCGGTAGGGGTATGTCGTTCCACGACCTCAGCAGTATGATCAACGGAAATCAGATCTACCATTCCCCGATTACAGTTGATCCAATCAACCTCGTACAAAACCGATCTATCTCATAGATCGACCACCAAAACAGCACAGATCTCATCTACAGCTAACCGCATATCACATATGCGAGATCTCGAGCCTAAAACCAGAAGCTATCGCTCTGATACCATTGTTGGGCCACGTAGAGATAAAACACAACTTTTTCCCACTAACGTGGTGACCCAATATCTAGCTGAGGTAGAAGGCCACGAGGTTTACCACTAGACGCGCAGTTGTGAATTACTGATGTAGCACGTCTGTTGGTGTAGTGCAGCCCTTACGATCCGATCGTCCTGGTGCTGATCGTACAACACCTCTGCTGGTATCCACACGTACAAGGAGGAGCACCGACGGTGAACTTCTAGGTTCGTTACGACGGCAGGACTACTATGAAGCTAGGGTTTCCAACTCATGGAACGACCTAAGCGATCAACGATTAACCCTTCTGGGTTACTGTGCTCCACTATATATAGGGAGTGAACGTGGGCTCCACTCATGTGGCCCATTCACTAAAGCCCATATAATACCAGTCATCGTGAGTCCGACTCACTAACTCAGTCCAAATCCGGCTCGCTTCCAACCCAACCAGATTTCTGGTTCAGATCCAATCCGAACTTGCTCCCACTCTGAAGTGTGTGGCCCCGCAGGCTCATGGCTACTTGGACACGATTAGAGTCCTACTCTCAATAGATCAGTCGGTCGAGGCTCCTAGCAGAACGTGCCGACTCCCAAGTACCAAAGAGTCATGACGACTTGCCTTTCCAATGCGACTTGCATCCGAGTCCCTTTTGCCTCATGATATACCTTGTCAGACTATAGGTGAATATTTGTCATCCCTAAAATAGTCTGACTCTCTTCTCGATCTGAGATAAGTGATTCACCCGACTAACTCTTAGTCGATCGCCTCGGTTAACACTTAACCGAGTCGTGCATGGCCATGCTTTCCGAATCATATCATCTAAGAGGGCCCAGAGAATATCTCTCCAAGTGGAGGGGAAAAATCCTATCTTGGTTATTCACATCACGCAACTTGATTTTTAGTCGACCCGAACTCTGCCTTTATAACTTCCCAGTTATGGATCAGCGTTTGATAGAACCTAAGCCGGTGATCCTCAACTCGAACTGTGCAACAACCTCAGGTCTAAGGATTACATTGATTGATATATATAAATGACAACTTGTTCGTTGTACCTCAATATGAGTCAATCTGACTCGCTAAACTCTTTAGCCAAATCTGTGTAAGTCGGAATAGCATCACAATGCCCATGACAAGTGGAACTGAGTCATCAAGCTAACTTTCATATTGGTCTAAGTTGTGTGTCCAGCACAACCTCGATGACCAAGGATATTTATTACAAACAACATGAATGTATAGTTCCACAACCGAATCACATATTCAATGATATACATCAGATGTTTATACAAGAACAACTTAATATCTTTATGAATACAATGGGAAATATCATCATACATGATTGCCTCTAGGGCATATTCCCAACATGAATGACTTTGATCTCAAAGCTTCATGTGATCTTGGTTCTAGTGTCTCTATTATGCCTAGGAAGATTTATGAAATGCTTGATTTGCCACCTTTAGAAGATTGTTATTTGTATGTTCCACTTGATGATAATGCTAAGAAGAAACTAATGGGGAGCATTAATGATGTTCTCATCATGGTTAACAATGCTTATGTCCCTATTGATTTCTATGTTTTGGATGTTGAATACAATGCTTCTTGTCCTATTACCTTGCGAAGACCTTTTCTTAGAACTGTTGGTGCCATCATTGATATGAAAGAAGGCACCATTAAATATCAATTTCCATTCAAGAAAGGTATTGAACACTTCCCTACGAGGAGAGATAAGTTGCTTTTTTCTCCTCCTTTGAAAGCAAGGTTTGATGTTAATGCTTCCTCATCTGAAAATACTTGATTTCTTGGTTCTTGTGCCTAACTTAAAGGCATTAAAGAAAAGTACTTGTTGGGAGATAACCCAAGATTTTCCTTAAGTCTTGGAAGTTATTGCTTCAGTAATGACCTCTCCTTATCCTTTTGGTTTGCTTTTTTGCGAAGAATAACCTCTAATGAGAGGGAAGTAAGATTTGGGGAGTTGCTGTCCCGAAACAGATTTAAATCCTCCACCATAAAAATTCCTCAGGAGTCTCTGTAAGTCGGATTGAGCTGAAAATTTACGAATAAATCCCCCAGTATGTTAGATAACTTTACTTAGTTTAACACTTTTTTATTTGAGCAACATAATATTTTCTAAAAAATAGGTTTCTACCTGCTGGTCTGTTTTGACAGATTTCTGCCATTATTTGCATTTGCTTCTTACTGATTCCTTTTTGAGTTCTCTTTTGTGAACTGAGCTTTTTGAAGGAGTTGCTACAATAGCTTGTGTTTTTAGTGAAAAGTTTTGTTGTTCCAAAGATAAACCCAAAGGTCTAAAATCTTTTGAATACACTAATGTTGCTAATAAAGATTGTGTGAAGTGTTGTATGAATGAAAAACTTCAGGTGTAGAGAGAGAATGATGTAATGAGATGAAGAATGGACAAAAGCTCAAGCTTTGGGATTCCACCCCGGTGTGACCCCAAGAAATATCCAAGAGGTACAAGCGTCAAAGCTTGGGGATGCCCAAGGCATCCCCTTCTTCATCAATAAAAAGCTCAGGTATGTCTAAACACTTCGTTTTTATTGTTTCATGCACAAATTGTGTTGTTCTGAGAGCGTCTTAGTTTTTGTTTGATTTGCTTAGTTTGTTTAGTTTGATTGAATAAAGTAGTTTGGACCCCCATTCTCGCTGTTTTGTTTCAAATAAGTTGCTTGGTGTTCGAAAGGAGTAGGAAGTTCCTGCTTGAAAGTGCAAGAGGAGCTTGCATTGACTGTGACTTTGACTTTAGCATGACATGCTAGGTGTTGTTTTGACCTTATAATCAGTGGTTATTTCTGTAGCATGTCTTGTTGCAAACAATTGGGATTGCTTAGTGTGCCTTGAAAGAATTATGCGTTGTTTTAGCATGCAAAATCATAGTATTGTGGTATTCTCCTTTGATGCTTTGTTTGGGTTGACTTGACACATGCTCACACCATGTTATGACTATGTACAAGTCACCATAGCCTCTATGATCATTTAGTCCTTGACTTGTAGTACCACTCTATGCTTTGATTAGTAATGTTTTGTTGCTCTGCATGTTTATGGCCATTATTGCTCTCTTAGTTGGTTACTCCCAGTCTTTTGCTAGCCTCCACTTGTATGAGTAAGTTCTACTCATGCTTCCAACTCCCAAGAAACCAAGTTATTCCAAATTGTACACTATAAATTCCTATGCATGGTGTGTTACACCATTCCAAGTATATTCTTCTTTTCAGCTATCTTCCAGTTAAAAAGTATCTTTGTTATGTGAAAACTTAGTGATTAAAGCCCTCACGAACTTGATGGCACACTTTATATTCTTTGACACTAATAAACTTGAACCATTGTGTCATCTATGTTGTATATGCTTGCACTTATACGTTGGAATTAGCAGAACCATGCTGTCATGGGGAACATTTTCAACATTGCACTTGTACTTTGTACTCAGTTGATATCATGCTCTTTTGTCTATGGATGTCAACGGTGTGAAATAAAGAGGAAACTTATAAGTCCATGGAGTATGTATTTTGTGTTAGAGAAACGCCTGGTTCGCTAGCCTAAGCCATGCCTAATCATGGTGGAAACTTGCAGCATCACCATAATGAGCTATCTGTGAAGCATCCTCAATAAAAAATTGTGCACATAGTAAATAAAAAGATCGCTGAGATGCTCATTGTCTGCTTGCGTTGTCATTTTGGTTATGGGATAACTCCTGTACCATGTGCAAGGGGTACCCCGTTGGCGGTTCTCTATGATATGCATGTACTTACAATGACAAGAACTTACAGGTTACTGAAGTTGAGTAGCATGAGGTGTTGCCCTCGTATTCAAGGGACTTGAGATTGACAACTTATACATTGTCAAGCATATACTTGAAATCTCTGCTTATGATAGGGGCAATGAGGGCTAAAAGCTAACAAGTACCATAATTTTTTGGAAGCTCTTTTTGAAACTTGAAATCTCTGCTTCCCTTTGTGAAGGGCCTTTCTTCGACCATTATTTGAGTCTCCACCTTCTACTTTTAGGCACCATTAAGAGAGCATAGTTGCCATTCTGTGTGCAGTGTCCCAAAACTTATTCATTGATGCATATTGTGATATTACTTGTTCTTGTGCTACATGTATCTAATCACCATTGTGAACTTTGAAGGTGTCCTATGCATCTATTTGCTACTCTATGAGGGACAAGATGATTGCCACTATTCCATGTTTTCTGTATGTGAAAAAAACAAACGTTTTTCAATGCATGTTATTCATGATCTTTGTTTGTAGCCTTTCATGTTGCATGCATAGTTACTTTGTCCTATTGTTATAACTCCATCTTTCATGCACATGTTTAGAGTTCTTTGATCCCAGCCTTCAATGCTTGCAAATGGTTTGATATTCGTTTTTATGGTGCATGTCACCTCAAAAATTATTATTTTATCACTTACCTACTCGAGGACGAGCAGGAGTTAAGCTTGGGGATGCTTGATACGTCGGAAACGTATCTATAATTTTTGATGTTCCATGCTTGTTTAGTATCTACTTTGCTTTGCTTTGCTTTGCCAACACTTTTAGGTGTTTTTATATCTTTTCTGGAACTAACCTATTAACAAGTTGCCACAGTGCCAGTTGCCTGTTTTCTTCTGTTTTTGGTTCCAGAAAGGCAGAAAATCAATATTCTAGGAATTGGACAGGACAAAAGCCAGTCAATATTTTACCGTGGGCGTCACGAAGTCCAGAGGAGAGACGGAGAGGCGAACCAGGGCCACCACACCCCCCCTAGGCGCGAGTGGGACCTACCCTGCGCCTGGGTAGGGTGTGGCCCCCCTGGTCGCCTCCCAGCCTTGCCTCTTTGCCTATAAGAAGCCCCCGATGCAGAAACCCTAGGCACCCGATCAAAACTCCACGAAACCTTTTGTAGCCGCCGCCACCGTTGTCCCTAGATCGGGGGGATCTAAAGCTCTTCCCGGCACCCTGCCGGAGGGGAGATCATCCCAGAGGCCTTCTTCTCTAGTCTGATGAGTGAGTAGTTCTACCTTGGACTATGGGTCCATGTAGTAGCTATATGGTTGTATCTCCTCCTTGTGCTTTCATGTATAGATCTTGTGAGCTCCGTTCATGATCAAGATCTAATCTATTTGTAATCATGAATGTTGTGTTTACGGGGATCCGATGGATATTGAGATTACTATGTCATATTGATTAATGGTTTTGTCTATTTGATTCTATCATGTATGTGTTGTTTGTGATCTTGCATGCTCTCCATTGTTAGTATCTATCTTGGCCAAGTAGTTGCTAGTGACTCCAAGAGGGGGTATTTATGCTCGATAGTGGGTCCATGCCTCTAGTTTCCAAGGGAAGTGACAGAAATCTCTTCGGTTGTAGATGTGTTGTTGCCACTAGGGAGAAAACAACGGTCTCTTGTTCATGGAACAAGTGGATTGTTTACCTTACACACTTTTCTTAAAGCAGTTGTCTGTTGGTTGCAACTTAATACTGGAGGGGGTTCGGATGATAACCTGAAGGTGGACTTCTGGTCATAGATGCAGTTGGATGGCGGTGTATGTATATTGTTGTATTGCCCAATCCAATCTCATAGGATCTTTTTGTCTGGTATTGCATTGTTATGCCTTGCTCAGCTCTTGTCAATTGCCTTGTTGTAATTTGTTTACCCTTCATGCCATGTTGTTTATCTAAGGAGAGCACCTCTAGTGAACTATGGACCCCGGTCCAATCTTTACCATTGATACATCTTCCACTGTTACCTGTTTACTTGGTGCAAACCATTAACTTCTACACCATACAGTTAATCCTTTGTTATAGCAACTGGTGAGATTGACAACCTCACTATTAGTTGGGGCAAAGTCTTGAGTTTGTGTTGTGCAGGTTTCCACGTTGCTTGCAACAGCTATGTGACGTTTCTTTCCTCCTACTGGTTCGATAACCTCGGTTTCTTACTGAGGGAAGACTTGTTGTTGTGCTGCTTCACACCTTGCTCTTGAGGTTCCCAATAGTCTCCACATCAACTGAGCCATCAAAGACCAAGTAAACCGGAAGTCCTACACCATAGCCATGGTTAGCTTAACATACTGAAAAAGGTTCACCTTCAACAAAGTGTTCCAACCCTGCATTGGTAATTATAGTTTGGAAATCTTGGAAGATCTCTGCGGCTCTCATAAATTCAGGGCATGGATAAATGGAAGGGAAGACTCCTTCCTCACGATGGACTTTCATTGGCTCAGGTACCATCAAATCATATTGATTCAGTGGGTAAGCACACATCTTCCTTTCTGAATTTTTTAGACAAACATCAAACCAAGTGATTTACAAGTTGATAAATGATGAGAAACTACTATAGGAACTTGCTAGAGGGCTACACATGCATCAAAATGTAATATGTAAGCATAGAACAAGCATGCAAGCTCACACAACCTGTCACCTATAGCAGAAAAATACTCAAGATACAATCTACCAATCACAAATCTAATTGGACAAGCGGAGGAGGCACATACCAAGGAGCAATCCCTCCAAAAATCAGCAGCAAAGATGGGATGAGCAAGGAGATTAAAAATCGGGAGCAAGAACAGCAGGAACTCGAGCTTGAGAATGTTTTCCGGTGTTTTTCGGAAGAGAGAAAGAAGATGGTTGGGAGGAGGCACTTTGGAGGGCCACATGTGGGCCACACCCCTGCCAGGCGCCACCTGGGGGCTGGCCGCGCCACCCAGGGGTGTGCTAGCCTGGGGTGGCCCCTGGGCCACTCCTGGTGTCCCTCTACCCTTTTTTCGAGGAAAAATTTATTTTGAATTTTCTCGAATATTTTGGGAAACTTTATTTTTGGCCAATTTTCAGGGTATGAAAATTGATTTTCTCACAGAAAAGATTTTTTTAGAATAAGCAAAAGCAAACCAAAACCAAAACTACAGAAGTTCTAAGACACTGTAACAAGCAAACAACTAGCAAAACCAAATCTAACAAGAGAAAAAAGCAAAAACTAGGAAGGAGAAAAGTAAAAGAAAGCAAGAATAACCATAGTGAAAACATTATTTTGTTCATTAAAATCCTTTTGTTAACAAGGTTGATCAAGTCTTGTTACCAAAACAATCTTATATGAAACAAAACTTTGCATTCCACAAGGTGATTATGTTACCTCAAACTTGATAGCAATGGTCCCAATCATAATAGTTTCAAAATTTTCTTGTGGAATGGGACAATATATTTCTCCAACCTTGATGCTCTCAATATTTTCAATGGAATTCAGGCAATATCTCTTAGCAACCTTCTTGGGGAAATAAACAGTATGCTCTTTGTCATTAATATTAAATGTTACTTTTGCTTGATTACAATTGGTGACAGCACCTGTAGTATTAAGAAAAGGTCTCCCAAGAATAATGGACATATTATCATCTTCAGGTATTTCAAGCACAACACAATCAGTTAAAACCAAGCAATTATGAGCCACTTGAACAGGAACATCCTCACATATACCAACATAAATAGTAGTTGACTTATCAGCCATTTACAAAGATATATCAGTTGGTATCAACTTTTCTAACTAGAGTCTCTTGTAGAGAGAAAAAGGCATAACACTAACTCCAGCTCCCAAATCACATAAAGCAGTTCTAACATAATTATTCTTAATAGAGCAAGGAATAGTTGGTATACCTGGATCACCAAGTTTCTTTGGAACCTTACCATTGAAGGAATAATTGGCAAGCAAAGTAGAAATTTCCTCATTAGGAATATTCGTTTTATTAGAGACAATATCCTTCATATACTTTGAATAAGGAGACAACTTAATAGCATCAGTCAAAGGAATTTTCAAAAATAAAGGTTTCATCCACTCACAAAACTTGTTGTAGTGTTCTTCCTCCTTTGACTTGTGTTTCTTACCTGGAAAAGGCATAGGTTTCTACACCCAAGGTTCTCTCTCTTTACCATGTTTATTAGCAATAAAATCTTCCTTAGTGTACCTAGTGTTCTTAGTGTGCTTCTCAGTTTCTTCCTCAACTTCATCCTTATCAGGAGCATCACTTTTATACATACCACTCTTAGTTTCAGCATCAGAGACATATATACTATTAGGACCTCCAGCAGGTTCAAGTGGTTCCTCAACTATTTTATGTTTATTTTTCTTTCTCTTACGAGGCCTACCACTACTCTCACCTTGTTGAGAATCCTAATCAATTCTTTAGGGTTTCCTTCAGGATATAAAGGATCTTGAGTGGCTATACCACTCCTAGTTCAAATTCCATAAGCATGTTTATCTCCTAAGGCATTAACTAGCATATCTTTTTGTACCATAGCAAGTTGATCAAGTTGGGTTTGAACCATTTGAAAGTGTTTACAAATCATTTTAATATCATTAGAAGTTCTTTCTATAATATCTTTCAACTCATTAATAGCTCTAGAGTTTCCAATAAATGATTCTGAACTTGTTTATTAAAATTACCTTGTTTAACAATAAATGTGTCAAGTTCCTCTAAGCATTGATCGGGAGGCTTACCATAGGGAATATCACCTTTATCAAAGTGGAGAGAGTGTACCTCAATAGTAGATGAGTGGGGAATTGGCTTACATAATTCTTCTATAGGAGGTAGATTCTTCACATCTTCAGCTCTAATACCTTTCTCCTTTAGACATTTCTTAGCTTCCTTAATCACTTTATCATTTAATGCAATAACTCCCCTCTTCTTTGGTGTTGGTATTGGAACTGGTTCAGGCACAACTGGTTCAGGAGTAATAGGCTTAGGTGTATTTATCTCAGTAGAAGTCCAATCATCATAATTCTTACTTATTTTAGCCATTAATTCTTCAGCATATGTAGGAGTTATTTTCCTGAAAACATAATCAGCAAAGCTATCTAGGTATGTCCTAGAATCATTAGTTAGTCCATTATAATAAATATCAAGAAGCTCATTTTTAGGTAATGGACATCTAGTATGTGCATGAATCAAGGCACAGAACCTTGTCCATGACTCAGGAAATTTCTCTTCTTCCCCCTGTTTAAAATCAAAAAGTTTCTACAAAGCAGCATGTCTAGCACTGGGAGGAAAATATTTCTGGAAGAAAGAAGCAATCAAGCAATTAGGGCTATCAATGGAACCAGGAGGTAATCTATTAAACCAAGCCTTAACTTCTCCTTTTAGTGAAAAGGGAAGATCTTAGTAACAAAGTACTTGCGCATCTTAAAATCATTAGAGAATAAAGCACTCATAGTGGAAAACTCATTCATATGAGCCACAACACTCTCATTTCAGTCCCACAAAAGGGTTCTTTCTCAACAATGTCCAAATAGGATAAATCAAGAGAGAAATCATAATATTTATCTTTAATACCTATGGGAGAGGTGGCAAACTTAGGATCAGAGGACAGTCTAAGAATAATGGTACGCCTCTCAAGGAGACTCTTAATAGCACTAGCAACATGTGTGTTTCGGCACTCCTCAACAAATTTATCAGTAAACTCAATGTAACCATCATTAATATCGTATCTCTCTCTAGACTCAGGTGAGCTAACAGGTGTAACAGTGTCTTCACTAGGAGTTTCAGTATTTCCTAGAATAGCCATAGTAGCATCTAGGAAAGGACCTAATGAACCACTCGCATCAAGCACAGTAGAAGTAACATCATGAGTATCAAAAGTAGTTTCAGATTCAGCAGTAGTAGAAGTGTGTGTAGCATGAGTATGTGGTGGTGGTGTAACAAGCTTACTTATAACAAACGGTGAATCAAGAGCAACAGAGGTGTTTAGGACTGTACCTCTTCTTGTAGTGGATGGTAAAATAGGAAACTTTTCATCACGAGACTTTCCCATGATGGAAGGAGTAGTAGTGAACAATAGTAGATCCAAGTGAACTTACAAATAAAGCTATGCTCCCCGGCAATAGCGTCAGAAAATAGTATTGATGACCCACAAGTATAGGGGATCACAACAGTCTTCGAGGGTAGTATTACCCAATTTATTGATTCGATACAAGGGGAGCCAAAGAATACTTGCAAGCCTTAAGAACTGAGTTGTCAATTCAGCTGCACCTGGAAATAGTTCTTGCCCACAGAAGTTTATCAGTAGCAACAGTTTGTAGTAGAAACAACAAAGAAATTGCAGCAGTGAAACAGGAGCAATAGTAATAGTAGCAACAAACAGTAGGATATGAGTGTGGTAGGCATAGGGATGGATGGACGGGCGTTGCATGGACGAGTCTAAACATGTAACTTCAAGATCTAGGGCAATTGCAGATAAATAAGAACAAGCATACAAGTACTAAACAATCATAGGCATGTGCTCCATATATAGTCATGCGTGCTCACAATGAGAAGTTGCACAACATCTTTTGTCCTGCCAGCCCGTGGCAGCGGGGCCTCAAGGGAACTACTGGTAATTAAGGTGCTCCTTTTAATAGAGCACCGGAGCAAAGCATTAACACTCCATGAACACATTGATCCTCACATCACAGCCATCCCCTCCGGTTGTCCCAATTTCTGTCACTTCGGGGCCTTTGGATCCGGACAATGATATGTGTACACAACTTGCAGATAAGATCACAAACAATACTATCATAATGATTCAATAATAAGTTCAGATCTGAGATCATGGCACTCGGGCCCTAGTGATAAGCATTAAGCACAACAAGTCGCAACAAAGTCAAATAGCACTAATAGAGATAATAGGCACCATGCCCTAACAATCTTATTCGATTACATGATAGAACTCATCCAATCCCTACCATCCCCATAGCCTATAGCGGGGGATTACTCACTCATGGATGAGGTAAACATGGATGGTTGATGGAGAGGAGTTGGTGATGACGATGGCGATGATCCTCCCCAAATTCCCCGTCCCGGCAGGGTGCCAGAACGGAGTTTCTGGATCCGAATCGCGGTTTCTGGTGGTGGCGGCGCATCGGAATTCTTTCTGGAAAAACGTCGAACCCCCCCAGAGTTTTTAGGTTAGAAGGCATCTTATAGGTGAAGAGAGAGGCCGAGGGGGTGCCTGGGCTGTCCACACCCCTCCCAGGCACGGGGTGGGCCCACCCGTGCGGCAGGGGGATGTGGGCCACCCAGGGCTCCCCTCCATCTTGTACTCTGGCTTTGTGGATCTTCTGGTGAAATAGGATTTTTGGTATATTTTCTGGGATTTTTCCTGGTAGTTGATTTTCTGCATAAAAACTAGACACCAAGGTAATTCTGCTGAAAACAGCATCAGTCCGTGTTAGTTGTATCCAAATCACACAAGTTTAGAGGATAAACAATAGCAAAAGTGTTCCGGAAAGTAGATACGTTTTGGACGTATCATCCCTCTCTACCAATCCCTACTCCAACCGCATCGAGCTGCTCGTCCTCGACGTCGATGACCGTGGCCTTCCTCTGCCTATTGTTCGAAGACCACATCGTCAGATGCTTAGCACGCATGTTTGTGCTCGTTGATGTAGAACGGTATATGGTCATCACCATGCCACCCAAGACAACCAAGCACGAAGCATGGAAGATAAGATGTAAGAAGCAACAGCTTCAAGACCGGAGTTTCCGACATCTGCATATCGAAGTCTCTGCTGCCTCCACACTAGAATCTTCTCCACGCCTCAAGGAAACCCGGCCCTACTCTCCTAGGCTCGTGACACCAGTGGTGACACCTTGCAGAACCCTTGATTGGAGACTGTCCAGAGACCGCCCGGAAACTCCAGCCTCGTGACCCTAGACTACAGCCTCCATCGCAGCGACACTGGAGCCTCTAGCCACACTGGAATCTTCGACCTACAAGCACTAGAGTCTTTGGCTCACGTATTGGGAATGCGAGGTCTAAGTTGGGCCTAGACCCATGTAACACCCTAATTCATCCGGAACTTCATGTTTATACCTAAATTACCCTTGTTTAAGTGGTTGGCTTATATATATTCCCTCACCTCCTCCTAGAAAACCTAGATAGATGGAGATGATGAATTAGAGAGAGCTTTGCTCCTTTCCCCCTCTTGTGGTACTCACTTAGAGATGATTCATGTCACATAACTACTCTTTTCCCTTGTGGATTCTAATATGCATGTGACAATCTTCACTATCATGGTTATAGTAGTGCAAAACTTTCATACTGTTCTATTGGTTGCTATTCTTCCTTGCTAGGGTTCTATTGGACGGTGGATCGGCCGATGTTGGTGATGGGTGGATTTCGTCCTAGACCTCTCACGGGACTCAATCCATGATTCCTACCCATGAAGACCTCAACACTCAAGACTCGAAGGCCTACACCTAGAAGCTCACAACCGACCTGATTCATGCGGCTGCAAGACGGCTCTCTAAAGATTTCTGAAGAGCAGACGTACATCTAAAGGAGATCGAAGATCAACTTGATGTGCAAGACAAGATGGAGTTCAACACATTTTTATGCAATCGCGAAACTGTGCAAACCGCCAGACTATGAAACATCAACATCGGATCTCCTGGAAGACAACCTTTGATGATTCCATGTATGAAATGCATTTAGTTCTTTTGATTTTTTCACTGTCTCGGAAGATTCAACCGACACCTACATTACTTATATGAGTATATAAAATTTCTAACTAGAATGTGAACCTTCTGATTACTAGCTAGGTCATATGTTTTAGCAAATTAATACTAATACTATTCGGCAATTTCTTATAATATGGTTTCTTCTTTTAGGAAAGGTGAATTACTCCCTCTGTTTTTAATACAATGCCACTACCAAAAAATATATTTTCTACCTCGATGATCTTTCCAAATACAAGTTTTGCATGCAAACATAGAGAAAGAGACATCACATTAAACATCTTTATGTAAGAGCAAGTTCAATAATAAAGCTCACTGCTGACTATATGCCGTTGCTATGTCACTTAGATCCAACATAATAGCCAACATATATAATAGTTAAATATAATAAAATACTATTTTATTAATACATGATCCATGTACCTCACATTCTCATAAGATACCTAGGAGCACATGCTGCATATGGCTCTAAGTTTAGAGTCTGCTTCTCTTCTCTCTCGTTTACTCACTCATCCAACTAAGAAAAAGTAATATTTTAATACTTATAATTAGTTGACTAGGCTTTATTGTACTTGCTCTAAATAGTCCGAAATACTCATAAATTTTATGCAATGTAACTTCATTAGCATTCATTCATTGCTTGTAGGTCCTAATAAATTTTATAGTTTTTGTCTCTAGGCTAAGTTACTTCTTACATAATTAGTTTGTTCTTTCGAAAGAACTATTTGTGTTTGTATACATAAGAACATTATCTTTCTGTTGTCTTTGTAGTTTGTTTTTCGTAATATATTTTTTAAGTAGATACCACCGTCTAGGTAGTATCCTTTGGTGTATGTATGGTCATTTATCTCATAGTTGAAGGCTAAGAAATGACCCTCGGTTAGCTTAGCAAACATAAGAGAGCATTGCAACACGTTGATACAATTGTGAGTTCCTGCCATGCCAAAGAAGCATGCCAAATCCAAAGGTCACGATGTGCCACGGCTTCAACTATCACACTGCACTTTTCGGTATGACTTTTGTACAGGCCTTGCCAAGCAACATGCAATCGATGCTACCACCCGAAAAATCCTCTAGCTGTAATTTGTGCCAGAATCCCATTTGTATCTCCTTCTTTTGGTTCTTTCTGTTGGATTATTAGGCATAATTTCCATGATTAATTCCAGAATATAAATCATGACAAAACCAACTACTAGTTCATGTAACTCGAACATACTAGATGTACTAAACAACAGGATGATCGGAAACAAACAACAGCTTAACATGTAGTTGCAGAACATGATGAATAACCAAACAGGATCACGTAGCACATACCGTTCGGTTGTCGTAGTAGAAACTTTGGGGAAGAGTGATCGCAGCAGATGGCGACGAAGACGGCGGTAGGCAGCACCGCCTGACTTGGATGGAAGACGACCCATGATGGAGAACTCGAGCAGTCGCACAGAGCGCTTCACAAAAACCTTATTCGCCCTCTCCCGTACAGGATCACAAGGGCGAGTGGTTCCGGAGACCTGCTCTCCCGTCCGCCGGTGCACGCCGGCAAGCGGAATGGAGTAGACTACGGTGATGGCGCAAGTAGAGGGGATGTCAAAACCCTAGATTGGTTTTCGGTGGTGTTGTGGCGGTAGACGCGCAGGACTTTATATAGAGAAGCTCAGGAAACCCTAACGGAGGCGAACGTGGGCCGAGTCCACGTTACGCATGTTCGGGTCGGTTACAGTATCCCACGATCCGGAAGCGACCCGAATAAGCTAACGGTTTCACATGTCTGTCAAAACCTCACTTTTTTCCTGAGCAGCAAAATAAAGCTCGGCTCGGCGAGATTCCCGCAACCCGCGGCGCGCGCGCGTCGTGACGTGACGAGACGAGCGGGCGTGCGAGCGGCGGCATCGTCGGAGGAGGAGCGCGCGCGTGTATCTCTCTTATTTCTACTCACTTACAAAGTGGTGCAACACTCCACCTTATAAGGTGGTGCAACTCTCCTCCAACTTTCCATGTGGGACTAAACTTGAGCTCCCACTCCACTTCCATGTGAGCTGCCACAAACATGGGCCCAAACACATATGGGCTGCCACAAATTTGGGCTTTGAGATTTAGGGAAAATCTGAAATACACATGGGCCTAAATGGATTAGCCCCATTATTTCTAACAATCCCCCACCAGATCTCAAATGCCCATTTGAAGATTTGCCAATCCTTGCTACTTGTTTATATACCAGTGTTTCGGCAGAGACTGTTCAGTTGAACTTCCGCCTAGAATCTTGAACTACGTCTATCAACAACTTGAACAATGGACGAACCTTGAATTGCAAGTTTGGTGCCAATAGATTTCGCTCAAAATCATAACTAGTACTTGGTGGTCAGTAGCCTACCCCGTGGGTTGGAGCATATGCATCATACTCCCTGGTCTCTTCATGAGTTTACTAGAGATCACCCAAATCTCATAGACCGCGACGTTTATAGTCGAGCTCATGTAGGTGTGTTCTTTCAAGAATGCCTTGTAGGACGGCATCTTTGCTAATTAAAGCCAACTGAAACACATTAAGGCATGTTGCCAACCTGCCTTACAGATTATGAGAGTCATGCATCTTCACATAGAGAGGGTTACAAAATACTCTCCTCAGTCAAACCACTAGCTTGTTCTTCCCAGATCCTATTTCATGGGATCTCCGATCACATAGGTTGGGTTACCACTAAGGTGTGACATCCATGGGTCTCAACCCCATCTCCCTCAATGCACTTTCTATCACATTTCGTGATAGTCCCTTTGTAAAGGGATCTGCCAGGTTTTTGTCTGTTTGAATATACGTAACAGTTATTACTCCGGAGTTTCTCAATTTCCTGACAGATTTCAAACGTCTCTTCACGTGTCTTGATGACTTCGCGTTATCCTTAGAATTGTTCACTTTGACAATAACAGTTTGGTTGTCACAATTCAAAAGGATTGCCGGCACAGGTTTCTCAACCACAGGCAAGTCCATCAAGAGCTCACGCAGCCATTTTGACTCAACAGTGGCTGTGTCTAAAGCAGTAAGTTCTGCTTCCATAGTTGACCTCGTCAATATGGTTTGTCTACGAGACCTCCATGACACTGCGCCACCTCCAAGGGTAAACACATACCCGCTCGTGGCGTAGAGTTCATCAACGTCGAGATCTAATTCGAATCACTATATCCTTCAAGCACAGCAGGATTCCCTGAATAGTGAATCCCATAGCTCATTGTACCACATAGATAGCGCATGACCCTTTTAAGTGCATGCCAATGATCAATACCCGGGTTAGACATGAACCTACTCAACTTGCTCATAGCAAAAGAGATATCGGGTCTTGTAACGCTTGCTAAGTACATGAGAGAACCAACAACTTGTGAATATTTTAGCTGATCTGTTGGTTCCTTCTTATTCTTTCGTAATGTCAAACTAGGATCATAAGGTGTTGGAGAAGTCTTGCCATCATTAAAGCCAAATCGGATCAAGACCTTCTCAACATAATGAGATTGCGTTAAAGTAATCCCATTCTCGTTCTTAATAAGCTTGATGTTCAGAATGACATCAGCCTCTCCCAGATCTTTCATATCAAAACTCTTTGACAGGAAAGACTTGACTTCATTTATCACTTTCATGTTTGTACCAAAGATCAGAATGTCATCCACGTACAAACATACTATAACGCTATCGCCCCCACTGTGGCGATAGTAAACACACCTATCAGCCTCATTAATGATAAAGCCAGCAGAAAGCAGAGTTTTGTCAAACTTCTCATGCCATTGCTTAGGTGCTTGTTTCAGGCCATATAAAGATTTTAATAACTTACACACCTTTGTCTCTTCACCTTTTACCACAAACCCATCCGGCTGATCCATATAGATCTCCTCTTCCAACTCTCCATTAAGGAAAGCTGTCTTCACGTCCATTTGATGAACGAGAAGACCATAAGAGGCAGCCAGGGATAGTAGTACTCGAATGGTAGTCAGTCTAGCGACAGGTGAATAGGTGTCGAAGTAATCTTCACCTTCTTTCTGTGTGTAGCCCTTAGCTACAAGACGCGCCTTGTACTTCTCAATAGTACCATCAGGCCTTAGCTTCTTCTTGAACACCACTTACATCCCACAGGTTTACAACCATAGGGTCATTCTGATAATTCCCAAGTTCCATTAGAAAGAATCGAGTCCATCTCATTTTGGACAGCTTCTTTCCAATCATCTGCATCAGGAGATGCATATGCCTCAGTAATGGATCTGGGAGTATCATCCACAAGGTACACGATGAAGTCATTACCAAAGGATTTTGCAACCCTCTGTCTCTTACTCCTCGTGAGAGGTTCATCGTCATCCTTCTCAAGAAATTCCTCATGTGGTTGTTCAGAATTCTCAATAGATGCACTAGATTCAGGAAGTATTTCAGAAGAAATCCTACCAGTGCTATGCATATCTTTCATAGGAAAAATATTCTCAAAGAATTTTGCATCACGAGATTCCATTATAGTATCAACATGCATATCAGGTACCTCAGATTTAACCACTAGAAATCTATAGCCTACACTCCGTGGAGCATATCCTAGAAAGATACAATCCACTGTCTTGGGGTCCGAGCTTGCGTTTCTTGGGGATCGGTATGTTGACCTTCGCCAAACACCCCCAAGTGCGCAGATACGAAAGTGATGGTTTTCTCCCAACCCACTCCTCATAAGGGGTCTTTTCTTTATTCTTGTTAGGAACTCTATTCAGGACATGACATGAAGTCAACAAAGCCTCCCCCCACCATGCCTTTGATAAACCAGCAGTGGCTAACATGGAATTCACCAAGTCAGTCAGCATGCGGTTTTTCCTCTCGGCAACCCCGTTTGATTGGGGCGAGTAGGGAGGCGTCCTCTCATGAATAATTCCGTGTTCCTGACAGAATTCATCAAATATTTTGGGAAAATACTCACCACCACGATCCGACCTAAGACGCTTGATCTTTCTCTCTAGTTGATTTTCAACTTCGGCCTTATAGATTTTAAAGTAGTCTAAAGCCTCATCTTTAGTTTGCAACAAGTAAACATAGCAGAATTTAGTAGCATCATCTATCAAAGTCATGAAATATCTCTTTTCACCTTTTGTCAACACACCATTCATCTCACATAGATCAGAATGTATGAGTTCTAGAGGTGCCAAGTTTCTCTCCTCGGCAGCCTTGTGAGGCTTTCGAGGTTGCTTTGATTGCACACAACTACACTACAAGAAATGTGCTATACTATGACCTTTTGATAGTGACCCCGAAAGAAATCGTCATAAATTTATGACGATCTTGCTGCAGTTGGTCATGAGCTGTTTGGAAGGGGCAAAGGATAGCAAATGCATGACGATTTGTCCCAAAAACGTCTTAAATTATTTACACGAAATCGTCATAAGCTGGTGTGTACTGTTTGGGGCCTTGTTTGGAGCATACTACGACGATATAGAATCGTCATAGTGAGATATAAGAGAAGAACAAATATCAGCCGTTGATGTGAACTTGATGAACGGTGGGATGGTGGTCTATAAAAATTTGGCGTGGATTGATGACCTGGCATCCATCGCGCGCGTATAGTGCAAAAATTTCATTCGCACACGCGGCACGTACCAAATCCCCCGCCGCCCTGACCCCCTCCATCCTCTAAAGTCTAACCCTAACCCTTATCCTTCTCACCGCCGGGCGCCGCCACACCGCGCAAGTGACCATTCCGCTCGCCCACTTCTCGTCCCTTGAACTCCTCACCACCTCGTCGGCCACCCAGATCCCTGGCGCCCCTCCTCCCCCTCCCCACCCATCACGCCCCACCGATTAACCAAGGCAAGAAGAGAAGGAGAGAGAGAGAGGCGAGAAGAGCTTCAAGAAACGCCGTAGAGAATACCGGAGCCGTGGCTGCGCTCACCGGCGTGGAGGAGGGGTCGCGGGTTGCGCGTCTCCAATCGTTCTTCTCGACCGTGCTCTCGGGGATCTTTGGCCAGGGCGAGGAGGAGATGGCCACACACAACCAGAACGTCGCTGCCGCTCCGCAGCCTCAGCAACAGCAGAACAGAGGTGAGCGAGCGGAACTCGTTCTTTGGCGTGGTTCTTTGCCATGAATCTTGTCTGATTTCGCTATGACTTTCCCAATTTCTCTTCGATTGGTCTGTCCCAACAGAAATCTGAAGAAAGATTTGTTTTGGTATCGATTTGGTGTGGTTTTTCTCGTTATTGGTCTGCAGCTTCCGACAAATCGAAATTCTCATGGTATTGTTTTTCTCGTTTCCGTTGTGCAGTGCTTGGTGGTGGTGTCCCCGCTGCGGGAAAGCAGAAGGCCGCCATGGCTGGCAGACCCGAGACCAAGCCCCGGCGGGGAGTCCTGCGCGACATCGGCAACATCGGCAACCTCCGCGTGGCCGAAGGGTAAGCAGGAAACCGACCAGCTCCAGTATGCATGATTCCCCTTTGTTTCTATGGAATTTTCCACTCACGCGTTCTTGGGAATAAACAGGAAGCAGCAGCTCTAGGAGCCGGTGAATGCTCACCGCCCCGTGACCAGGAACTTTGGTGCTCAGTTGATTAAGAAGGCGCAGGAGAAAGCCAAGGTACCGTCCCTGTTCCTGCTCCCTCCCCCCTCTATCCTGAAGCGCTAATTTAGTCTCGTGTTAATCAATCATCGCTTTACTGCTGCAAAATTCGGCGAGGCTGGCCAGAGTGAAGCTTGCCCCTCCTCCCCCAGAGCACGTCATCGAGATCAGCTCCGACTCCGATGTGAGCAAGTCGACGGAGGGCAGCTTCAGCTCTGTCCGCAAGCAATCGTGGAAGAAGGCGATCAACACCCTTACTTCTGTCCTCTCGGCACGCTCCAAGGTGCGTACAATCTGTCCATGAAAACACTGCTCTGTTCTAGCATCATAAACCTGTGAAAATTAGTCTGAGTGAGATGCAATTGCAATTGCCAGTACGCGGCTCGAGAAGTGATCCAGGACATCGACAAGCTGGACGGCGACAATGAGCTCGCCGTTGTTGATTACATCGAAGACATCTACAAGTTCTATAAAGTCGCTGAGGTAGTAAACCTTGTGATCTGCTTGCATATGCTCGTACACAAAGTCTCTGCAAACATTGTGCTTGTATCTGAAGGTGGTCTCTCTCTGTGCTTCTAGCTGTAACTGTTGGATGCTCATTCGTTTGGTTATTTTAGTCATGCAATCTTTAATCGGTATTCCAAGTTTTTAGTAGCTTGTTGCTTAGCTATTCAAGGAATCATTGAAAATATCTAGGATCTCTCTTAACATTGAATGCCTGGATGTTGAATTACTTGCTAAGTACTTACATGATTAGTAGGCCTAGTACTTACATGACCTGTATCTTTTGAATAACAACTCGAGTCCATGCATGATCAGGTTATAAGGCAAATACCTTATTTGTGAATTACTTGAGTCCATGCATGACCTGTATCCTGTGAATTACTTGTTCAGCATATAGTGTATTCATTTGTTTGGTATGGAATCTAAGTGAAATGAATAACTGGTTTCGGTGTAATTTGTTTCTGCAAGGAGGAGCTCCCTAGTATGCACAACATATCTGTTGGTGTCGTCTTCAGTTCTTCATGACATCAACCACTTCTACGATTAGAAATTGGTGCTAGTTTTGGTTAGTTGTTCTTGCTCGGACATGTCTGCTATTCTTGCACCATAGATCCGAGAAAACAATAAAATGATTACTACAGAGTTTTTAGCACTCAAGTTAGTTATCGTTCTCTTACTTTCAAAGACAACATAGGTCTGTTCTTTTATGTAAATCAAATAGGCTGATATATAGAAGTAATGATTGAAAAGCTCCTGCTGCAGTATACATTGAAGTACTGAAATGACTTTTAAATTGTTAGCTTTTGTGTAATATATAGTTTTGAGTACAATGTATGAATTAAAGCAATCAATCTATTATTGAAAATGCAACAACCTTCCAGAGATGAAGCAGCCAAAGGAGATGAAGTGTTCATGGAGTTGATACAATGTTGCTTTCTTACCTTGCTGTTGTAGTCACTCTTATTCATTGTAAACATAAATAAAAGATCTACCAACATGATTGCATACAAAATTCCATGTTGTTTGATAGCCTAATTTCCTTAGATTAAGATCTTCATAGATATGAATGATGATATGTTTTTCCTGATTCCAATATGCTCGATGCATTGTCTTCATGTGTCCCTTCCTCACCAAAAACAAAGGAAGATACAATAGTAGGTAGTACTTTTAAATGCTACAGAACAAGTAGTATGCTTTGTGAGACCAATGCTGCACAATGTTTTGTTTACTTGTAACTAAAACTTGCAACTACTACCATTGATAGCTTTTTGTTGGTTCATTTACTTTCCTTTCACACCAAAATACAGATGCACGGCCAAGGCTTTCTCTTCTGACTAAAATGTTTGGGAAATTGCTTTCCTAAGTCTAAATGAAGATTTTGTTTTTCTTTTAACTTGCATCCTTATAAGATTGTTTGTGTGTTTTGTGTCTACAGGGAGGGGTTTAGGAAGGACTACAAGGAGAAGCACCCCAACAACAAGCTGGTCCCTGTGGTAAGCGACTCTCTTCCCCTTGCATCTATATATTCTTGTTGGTTGATTGATGCATCTGGAAACTTAATCTCTGAGGCAGTTAGATACTATTTTGATTCAGTATGAGAAGAAGAAATATATGGTTAGTAGTGTGTTATTGATAGTAATCTGCCTAGGTGGAATTCGTAGCAGCTTTTACTTGGAGTTTTAGACCATAAGTCTATGCAGTTTGCAACTATAAGTAGTCAATAGTCTATGCAGTTTGGATATGACGCAAAAAGTCTATGCAGTTTGCAACTATAAGTAGTCAATAGTTGGATATGACTCTGTTATTGGTTGTATAGCTGCTGGTACATCATTTTGAAGCTAGGCATGCATGTTTTGTGCATGTACAAGACTGTCTATTGTTTTTTATTTGAATACATGTTTTTGTACTTGAAAACTGTTATGGAAATGGACTTACCATAGCTAATATGCTGCTATTTATTTATCCAATTCGTATCACTTATGCTAGTTTTCTGTTTGACAGAAATAAGAAGGCCGAAGGAGGATATTTCGAAGTTCTTGGATGTGGTATAGGCCAGCAACAAGGGCGCCATAAGGAGTAGTAGGGAGCTATGCTCCAGGCCAGTCCAGTAGCTAATCTGGAATGTTTACATTCTGATTATTTGGTTATTGTGTATCAATTTTGGCTGATGTTTCTTTGTATCTGCTGTCATGTGTATATCTACTATATCAGCTATTTATATCTGTTATAGTGTTATATGATAATCTGGCTGTCATGTCCTGTTATACCGAGGTCCTGTTATACCGTTACCTCGTGGCTGTCATATTTAAATTCTAGATGTTAAATTGTTATGTTGTGTAAAATATATATTTGGAAATGTTGCTGGGATGGTTTGGTAGTAGCTTCGGGCCTGTTCTGGATATAAAAAAGGCTACATGGAATTAGAAAAAAAGGCTGAAAAATAAAAGAGAAATCTGATATACAGAATAAAGGCCCAAAAGGGAATACACCCTAATAAAGCCATGGCCCATAGAAGAAATGTACCATAAAAGGCCATGACACAAAAAAGAAAAAGGCCAGAATTATTGGGCTGGCCCATATAGACCACCATAATGGATTGGGCTGATTCCGATTTAAGACGATTTAATTTCGTCACAATTTTGCCACGTAGGATCAGCCACGTAGGATCTGACATGGCATGGCTAGATGGCCCGTGACGATATTGAATCGTCATAGACGTTATGACGATCCAATATCGTCATAGACAGTTATGACGATTTTATCAAAAACGTCGTTATAGTTCATTTGCGACGCTCAGCTTTCGACGATCTCAAAATTGTCATAGAATCGTCATAAATAGACTACTATGACGATTCTGTGACGAAAATGGAGGGTCATATATTGCCATATTTCTTGTAGTGCTATGGCACTTAGAACCTTTGGCAATAGTGAAATTCGGAATTAAACTCATGCTGGACATCCGAGATATCAAACCAAAATTAATGTGACATAAATGAGAATGCCAAATACTGGTATCATCATTAACACCACCACAAATATGATTCACGGATTTATTACAAAACTCTGAAAGTGAAAACCGGAACAAGCCTCCGAACTCATAACCTTTACCAATAAATTGTCCATGTTTTGAAACAACGACTTTATTAGACTCTAAGACAATCTTAAACGCATCTCTGTAGAGAAGGGATCCACTAACGAGATTCTTGTTCATAGTAGGAACATGCTGCACGTTCCTCAGCTGCACGATCTTTCCGGAAGTAAACTTCAGATCCACCGTGCCAACACCACGAACAGAAGCATGTGATCCATTCCCCATTAGGACGGAAGAATCCCGAGCGACCTGATAAGAAGTGAACATAGAGATGTCAGCACACACATGAACATTAGCACCCGTATCAAGCCACCAACACGGTGATTGAAATAATGAAAGAACAGTAAATAAATTACCATACCCATCAGTATTGCTAGCGGTCACGACGTTGACAGTCTTGGCCTTTTTTCCTCTGTGGTCTGCGTGTTCTGGACAGTCCTTGGAAAAGTGGTCGGGCTCTCCACAAGTGTAACAAGACAGTTCACTCTTGGCCCTGTTCGTCTTCTTCTTCTTGAAGGTTGTAGTCTTTACAGGCTTGTTAAAGGAGGGTTTGAAGTTCCCTTTGTTCTTGCCTACAGATTTGCCTTTCTGCACAAAGTTGGCAGTAGCATGACTCTCTCATTTCTCAGTAGTGTCCTTAGCCCGAGCCTTCTCCTCAACATCAAGGGACGCTATCAGATTTTCAACTGATATCTCCTGTCTCTTGTGTTTGAGAGTTGTGGCAAAGTTCCTTCATGAAGGGGGCAATTTAGCAATAATGCAACCCGCCACAAACTTGTCGGGTAAGGTATACTTAAGGAGTTCGAGCTCTTTGGCAATGCACTGTATCTCATGAGCTTGTTGAACCACAGGAAGGTCCTTTGTCATCTTAAAATCATGAAAGCTCTCCATGATATACAGTTCACTGCCAGCATCTGCAGCACCAAACTTTGCATCCAGTGCATCCCAGAGCTCCTTCCCGTCTTTTATGTGTATAAACACATCACACAGACGGTCAGCAAGAATGCTCAGAATACATCCCACAAAGACAGTATTAGCATCCTCGAACTTCTTCTGATCCTCGTCAGATATAGTTCCCTCAGGTTTTCCTTACTGATGTGGAACACTTTCATCGTGGTCAGCCAAAGCTCAGCCTTGTACTGCCACCTCTTAAAGTGCACACCGGTAAACTTATCCGGCCTCAGTGCATCGGTAAAACCAGCCATTGTTAATTCAGGAAATTGCCTACAATAAGGTTTTTGGATTGTTGGATTATTAGGCATAATTTTCACGATTAATTCCAGGATATAAATCATGACAAAACCAGCTACTAGTTTATGTAACTCGAACATACTAGATGTACTAAACAACAGGATGATCGGAAACAAACAGCAGCTTAACATGTACTCGCAGAACATGATGAATAACCAAACAGGATCACATAGCACGTACCGTTCGGTTGTCGTAGTAGAAACTTTGGGGAAGAGTGATCGCAGTAGATGGCGACGAAGACGGCGGTAGGCAACACCGCCTGACTTGGATGGAAGACGACCCGTGATGGAGAACTCGAGCAGTCGTGCAGAGCGCTTCCCAAAAACCATATTCGCCCTCTCCTGTACAGGATCACAAGGGCGAGTGGTTCCGAAGACCTGCTCTCCCGTCCGCCGGTGCACGCCGACAAGCGGGATGGAGTAGACTACGGTGACGGTGCAAGTAGAGGGGGTGGCAAAATCCTAGATTGGTTTTCAGTGGTGTTGTGGCGGTAGCCGCACAGGACTTTATATAGAGAAGCTCAGGAAACCCTAACGGAGGCGAACGTGGGACGAGTCCACGTTACGCACGTTCGGGTCGGTTATAGTAGCCCACGATCCGGGAGCGACCCGCAACCCGCGGCGCGCGCGTCGTGACGAGACGGACGGGCGGGCGGGCGGGCGGGCGAGCGGCGGCGTCGTCGTCGAAGGAGCGCGCGCGTGTATCTCTCTTATTGCTACTCACTTACAAAGTGGTGCAACACTCCACCTTATAAGGTGGTGCAGCTCTCCTCCAACTTTCCATGTGGGACTAAACTTGAGATCCCACTCCACTTCCATGTGAGCTGCCACAAACATGGGCCTAAACACATATGGGCTGCCACAAATTTGGGCTTTGAGATTTAGGGAAAATCTGAAATACACATGGGCCTAAATGGATTAGCCCCATTATTTCTAACACTTTCAAGTATATTTGTCCAAACACTGCCACGACTGGCTGTCAAAATCTGAGGACGCTCTCAGCGCATGTACTCTCAAACATGGCGTAGGTAGTCTTCTTGTGTATTTGGAGGAGCTCCATACGCAAGATACCATAGGGCAGGGTGCATTTCTGAATTCATGAGAAACCCCACAGTCCGGTGTAGTCTTTCTTACACATGAAGTAGTCATCGTACTCTCGGGCGCTGAACACAATCTTCATGAACAACTTCTTGTTCATCGTAAATTGCTGGCGAAAGTCATTTGACGTATGTGTTGCGTTCTCAGTGAAGTAGTCCATGTCAAAAAACAGAGCACTCGTCAATTGATGTCGGCCCTTGTTCCTTGTCTTTCTCATCCTCGAACCACCACGCCGAGGAGTGGCAAGGAGGTGCGGTCAGATACGTCATCATCTATTGTTCTCGGTCAGCGGCAACATCAGCCTCCTCTTTCATCAAGATCTCTATCGACATCTTCCAGCCTACGTCATCATCTATTGTGAGTCTGTTCATTGAGGCTAAATGTTGAGCACCTTGACAATGAGGCAAGCAAACTGCATTGACGATCATTCTATTGTCAAAGAGGAGGACATAACATAGACCTGTGGTAGCAGCGGTATAACTCAACGAGGAAGGTAAGGCCAAAGGTGAGGCAGAAGCTGCTGCCGAAGGTGTTGTCAGAGGAGTTGCCAGGATTGTAGGGAATCTGAGAGGTAGGCTGGAAGGCAAGCACTAGGAGGCACCAGATCGGCAATGCCAATTCCGATGCTGGCTAGGGGTGGGAGCAAACGTGGCCAACGGGGCCGGCCCGGCACGGCCTCAGCCCGGCACGTGGTAAACGGGCCGGCACGCGGCACGGCCCGTCGTGGCCCGTCAGGTCACGTGCCGTGCACGCGTGCCCCGCCTGGCGGCCCGAGCCCGGCCCCGGCTCTACCACGGGCCGGCCCGTGGCACGTGAGGCACGCGGGCCTTTTGGCTTTTTTCGTTGGCCCGTCTATTTAACATATAAAAGGGCGCGTGTCTACTATAGAACAGATAAATTTATGTAGCCTGTTGGTTGAGGGACCGGACCTGAAGGGGTAGGTCGCGAGTTCGACCCCCCGGGTGGACATATTTTTGCCTAATATTCCTATTACTCACCGCATGCGTGCTTGACGGGCCGTGCCGGGCCGGCCCGCGTGCCTGACGCCGCGGCACGGGCACGGCCCCGGCTTCTCACGGGCCATCGCGGGCCGGGACGGGCCTGTGCCGGGCTTTCCTCGCGTGCTCACGGGCTGGCCAAAGGGTGGGAGGCGAGATGGGTAGAGCTGATGGGTAGGGAATGAATGTTTTGGCTGGCAGAAGGGCCTCGTGGCTGAAAACCGACGTGGAGTGGAGTACCGGCACAATGCAGCCCTTGCAGGTAGGGGCCGGCGTGAGAGTTCGAGTTATATTCTATTGGGCTTCAAAGTGAGCCGGCAGGGTTTGAGACGCGCCGGTATGAGCCCGCTTTTGTCCAGGATCCAATAGGTTTGTTGGGGGTGCTACGGGGCTGCCAGTGGAGATGGTCTTACCATTTTCATCGCTGCCACGCTACAATTTAAGTAGTGTGAGCTACAAGTTTAAGTAGTGTTTTAACAATAGTGTTTTTAACACATAGAGAGCAGTTGGAAAAACACACATGCTTCCAAAGAGCATAGACAAAAGAAATAATGATGAATAGATCGATGTCGAAGTCATGAACACATATTAGAGCATCTCCACTCGCCCCCACCTAAAGGCCTCCTAAGGGTGAAATGGGGGAGCCGGCGCCGAAAAATCCGCGTAGCCTCCCCCCAAAACAGAAATGGCGCCGGGCGGCCCAACTAAACATCCGGCGCCCCCAGGACGAACCCAACATGAGGGGTCAATTGGGGGCGTCGGCGCCACTTGAAAAAGTTGCGGGCCAGCCCTTTCGGAGGGACACCAAAATCTTCCCTCCCTCCCTCCTCCCTTTTCCCCCTCCTTTCCTTCCTGCCCGCCCAGTCCTGCCATTTATCCCCCTCGTCGCCTCCCAGTCTCGACATTTCCTCGCAGTACCTCTCCTCCCACTTGCTCCACATCCGCCGCCACCATGCCACAAAGAGGTACCAAACTCCCCGCACGTCAGTGCTCGCGAAGAAAGGGAAGGCCGACAAGCAGCGACCGAAAGTGGTGACCAATGCGGAGTGGGCGTTCGACATCTAGCGCAGGCATGTGGAGAACGCGAGCCGCCAGATGAGGGAGAAGAACCCAAAGCTGCGTCAGGCGGCGGAGGCACAGGAAGAGAAGCAGGCGGCTGCGTAGAGGGCAGCGACAATGGCATGGATGGCGGCATCGATCTACGGCGCTAGACAGAACATCGTATGGCCAGCGCCATCTATGGAGATGGCATCCCCGATCCACATTATTTCGAGACAGAATAGCGTCTCTTCCTCTCCGTCACCCTCCGGCCAGCCCCACACCTCACCTGTTTCTCCCCGGGCTACAACGACTTCGACCCGCTCGGCGGTTTCGACCCTAACTCCCTCGCCAATGACACCTCACAGGTCCATCTCCGCGTCCCTCCTTTCAGCGTCGGCGCGCCACAGAGGGCTGGCTTCAACCAGTTCATCGCGGGAAGCAGTCAGAGCGCTCCCAACTTGTTCGGCGCAGGCAATAACCCGAGCACACACAACCTGTTCAGTGTGCACCACGGCGACTCCATCATGACCGACATCATCAACGGCGGCTCGACACACGCCTTCACACAATAAGACCGTCATCTTGGGATCCTTGACCAGCGCAGAGGCTTGGAAGACCTCTATTTTAGCATTTTTCTTTGATTTACTATGAATTTTCTAGTGATAAAATCTCTAGTTTTAGAAAATAATTCACAAGAAAAGATATGTAGGCCAAAATTTATTTCCTCTTAGGGTTAGGAAGGTATGGATGGACTGGTTCACTCGGAGTTGGATCAACCTTAGAATAATTACCAAAATGCCCTTGAGAAAATCCTAAAGGCAGCTTTGCAAGATTTTTGTTTTTTTCACAAGATTAAAACTACATGAGATTTTGATAGGATTCCAAATACACATGTTAGTTATTTGAATTAATTTTTTGTAGAAATTGGAATCACTAATTTTGGAGTTACATAGTTACTGGATTGATTTTATTAGTGAAACAACTATAGAGAAAATAGTTTTATTTACTAAAAATCAACCAGGGCTCAATAAATAAAGGGATTCTTGGATAAGTTAGTTATGATGGTTTAGGTTTTCTCAGAGTTGGAATTAGACCAGTACACTTTTTCTGGCATAGGGAAATTACCAAAGAAAGATTTGGGTGTTTTTTGTTATTTTTGCTATAGTTATATTGTAGCTCAACTTGGCCTGAGACAAAGGCTAATAGATAGGCAAGCCCATTACCTTTCATAGGAAATTGGAATTACTCCAATTGGGATTGTGAGTCTTACTGAGGGATTTATTGATTGAATAGGACACATATTTGTATTTTAATTACTAGAAAATATCTGTAAAATATTTTGGTCTAATGCTACATGTTAGAGGGAACATTAAGGTGCTTGATAAAAATCATATCTTGGATTTACAACTTGTTTTCCATTTTCATACTAAATTAAACTAGTAGTGATAATATGGATAGAATAGATCTGTTAAAAAGAAAAACAGGGTGAGAGGCTTCGTGGGCCAGATCTAGTGAAGCAAGCCCTGGGCGGAGCCGGGTCGGCCGAACATCAGCTCCAAAGCGCACGGGAGGCCAGATTTCTAATGCTGAGGCCGGGCCCGCTATTTAGTGAGAGGGGCGACGAAGGGGTATGAGGCGCTCACGACCGTTCAATCAAGTAGGGATCAACGACCGTGCATCGCCTCCTAGCTCATGACACGGCGGCGGGGACCGAACCCTAGGCGAGACGGGGGAAGGGAAGGGATCTCACCTCAGGCCTCTCTAGCGACACAGAGGTGGCGGAGGAGGTGCGACGCATGCTGGCAAGCTCGGGGATGGTCGACATCGAGGGTTTCGGCCGTGAAGGCAGCTTGCACAACCGCACCGGCCTAAGCACTTCGGGAGCTCGTCGGAGCGCTTCCAGGGGTGCATGCCGCATCTGAGGGGCTCGTCCGGATGTGGTGGTCTTGGGGAGTACGTGGGCGATGCATGCAGCGGGGAAAGAGCTCGGGAGCTTCTAACTCGCAGGAGGAGCTCCACTTCGGACATGCATGGCAGCGACGACTGCTCTGGTGATCCTGCGAGAAACAGAGGGCGTGGGGAGATAGGTCTAAGCGAGAGGAGTGAGTATCAATAGAGAAAGAGAGAGGATGTGGCTTGGTTTGACAGTAGCTTCAACCTCTCAAATAATGGTCTGAGGGAAGCTTGGTACACTTGGTTACGATTTATGTTCCCTAATCTATGTATTTTCTAGAGGATGATCTCCTAGGATGGCTCATGCTACTTCCTAAGCAATCAACATCAATAAAATTCATCAAACAGCAAATCAAGACAATTCATCTTAACTAGCAACTCAACTACTACTGAGGTTACCATCAAGCCTGTCTTGACATAAGGCTAGGTATTTTTAAAAGGTTGTGTTTTGAAGTAAGATAAGAGTCTCTTGGTATTTCTACCAAGAGTAGAGTTCAAGAGGTTTTATACGAGGTTTCTAGAAAACCTAGAGGTAAGAGTATTTGTAAGTTCTGTTTTGAAAACATAAGGATATTATATCTTATATATCTTCATAATTTTGTTAATAGAAACTAATAAATCAGTTGTGGTGACAAGATCATCATGGCTCAAGTTTTGAAATGCCAGAACATTTGAGAATAGTTAAAACAAGCTAAGATGGTTTTGTTAAATAGATTTTGTCAAAAGGGGTTGAGGTAAGGAGTATCTCATCTACTCTACATTCAGCTGCATGAGCACGGACAAGCAAGCACGCAAACATAGCACCACACTTAACAAGAAAAAGTTTTTGTTCTCCCTGATTTTTGCATTCTGGGCAACAAATCAGGGTTGCTAAAATTGGGATGTTACAGAACTGGGCGATAGAGGACCGCAGGAAGGCGGCAGGCAAGGCGGTGGTTCACGGCCAGGCGCACGACCTTCATCACGAACACCTCCAATAGCAGGCCATCTGGTCCGCTAGGGCGACGATTGACGGGGCCGGCAGCAATAGCAACGATGGCCATGGTAATAGTGGCCACGACAACGACGACCAGTAGCCATAGTGATGTCCTCCTGCAGCAGTAGTAGCAGTAGAAATCCCCCTTTATTTTGTTTAAACGTGCCTTTTTGTAACTAGCAAGGCTAATCTAATGAAGTGCTATCATTTAAGTACTAATGTTTCACTTAAATATGTACACCCGCGCGGTTCGCCCTCGTCCGGGCCAACACAACTGTTACCCAAATTTGGTGCATAGATGGGTCGAGCCGGACGCGTCTGTCCAGATGGGTCATGCCGCTGGGGCACCACGCACGTCCCACGCATCTACACGGACGTGCTCGGACGGGTTGGGTCGACCCGGTGGAGATGCTCTTAACTAAGCATAACATCATAGGGTTGCTATCGCACGAAGAGGAGGCATGTGTTCTCTAGATCCAACTTCCAGCTACACCTGCACAACTATGAGTGGAAAATATGCATTGATATTAGAATATGGGACAATAAACTATAAGGTTCATGTATGCATTTTGCATGCATCATCCAATGATAGTCCGGAGGCCCATGTCCATCTAGGACAGGTCACTGCTCCCAACTCCGTCCCCATTTGTCTGTGGCGGGGATGTTTTTTGATAATTTTGCACACTACACACACATAAATTGACCTAATTGAATGAAAATAGTAACAACTTAAAGTATCACTATAAGTTATATCCTAAAGTACCAAAAGGATGGGACACACAAATTGAAGTGATAGAGTGGATCACATATCTTGATCATGGATCATATTCTTCTTCTCCAACATGCCCATTGAATTGGATCCATGTCCTCAATCAAGGGACTCATCATGATCTTAGCTTCCTCAGCGAGTAGGGCGATATCCAATTCTTTTTTCTTGTTATTTACATCCTTGGCTCTTGCACGACCACTGATCACTTCAATTTTGAGCTTCCTATGTTACATGTCATATAAGCTCTCCACGACCTCCTTTTTTCTTGGCGCTTCCTCTCTTCCCTCTTCTCACTTGGTACCTCTTTATCGGCAAACATTGTCCAATGAGGAAGCCTCACACTTCTCATATGCCTTGGAGTTATTCCTTTCCCTCGGCCTCTTTGATATCAGGGACGCACCAGCAAGATCGATGACATAGTATATCATCATTTTGTTGCATTGGAGCCTCCGTTGTTGGTCCATGACGCATAGATCTCTTTCCACTTGGGACAATCTTTGATTTTCCTCCAACAATGGACCATATTGAATGATTTCCCTTGATGGGAAATCTTGAAGTGATCCAAATCATGCAACACCTACACATACCAATATTTTCTAAGTAGAAAGGTGGAATAACATATACACCTAGCACGATCCTGTAAGTAGTTTGAGTCTAAAGGAATATACCATGTCTCCCATGCCAATGCCACTAACTTTTCTCTTCTTCACTGTGTCAGGCGTTGAAGTTGGTCCATTGCTCTTGGATAAAGTCCCACCTTTTAGTGAGAGAGTTATCATTGTGATCACTCTCAAAAGGGTGCTCACCCAAGTGCTTGTGCTCATGGAAGTATTTGGAAATCGTCTTCCAAAATACGCCTCCTTTTTGCTCGGTCCAACAAATTGGATGTTTTTCAATTTTCATCTGAGCCTCGTAAAGCATCACATCCTCAATGCTGTGTATGCTCCAGTTCTTTTAGACCCTCCTTTTACTCCAAAAACATGAGCAAGCTCGTCCTCGAACAATGGCGTGTCATCGATGGAGAACCCTTCATGTTGGGTCTCGTGGTGGGCGTCATGTTGGGTCTGAAGTTCGGTGTCATGTTGGGTCTAGATGCTGCCGACCTCATTGATCATGTTGGTCATGGTCGCGTCCACATCATTGAATAAGGTCTGCTAGATATGTCGAACATGGGGATGAATTCAAGGTCTATGTATAGACACATATAGGGGAGAAAAAGGAATAAAATAAGATGACTGCAAGTGCACAGATTATTTGTATCTAGTTTCAAAATAAATATATCGATCCCACAAGGACCAGTTAGCGAAAGACTAAAATTATTTTAACTAAAACTAAACGAAGTACTTAAGGAATAATTCTAAGGTGCAAGAAAAGTAGAATTTTTTTTGGGGTTTTGGTTGAGAGAAGCAATAAAGTAAAGTGAATTAAAACTTAATGCAGAAAGTAGTAATCGTGTGTGTAAGAAAGCTTGAAACTGCAATAGTGAAAAGGCGTCCTCGAGAAGTGGTGGATACACCGCTAGCAGTTTAGACTAAGTGATCAATATTATTATAACAAATATTCTCATGACATGTATGTATGTGGGAGGAGCTCCATATATGGACGAATAGGTAGCAACCACTGCTCACATCATCCTTCATAACCACAGCTGACAAATAAACGACATGAATCGTATTATCCCACTATTAAGGGATTTCTCCCGCGGCATGGACATGTCTTAATGAGTTCTCTTTGCTTCCCCAAGTTAGTACGTAAAGTATGATAACTACTTTACAGTCACAATAAGTGTTATCATCTCTCCGTCTACCAACAAGTAATCCCCTTCATCAAGTCCCTGTAAGAGGCAAATATTAAGGAGATGCACAACTCCTAACATCTAGATAAAGACAATTAACACATACATATAATGATGTATAACATAATAATCTCTATTTCATCTCAATCATATACTAGGGTTTCTCCATCCCCCAAGAACTAATGATCTACTCAAACATGGAGGCAAACAACATCATGGCAATGGTAATGGAAACGATTATAGATGAATAGTTCTTGTATAAATCCACAACTAGTGCTAGAATTACAACAAGATCTAGATGGGATGGATGGAGATGATAATGATGATGATGCAACGGTTGATGAAGATGGAGATCAATGCCTTGGCCTCCCAGATCTGCTTAGGGTGAAGATGGATCCCTAGGGCAAGTTCCCCATCCAGATCCCTTCCGGAGGTGAGGTTTTCAGCGATTTCTGGGTGTTCTGTATGTCGTCTCTCTGATCCAGTTGCACATGAAACTATTTGAGGTGGCGGTGTCGGTGCCTACTATACGGTGGGAACTATATGGCTGGAAAAAAATATCCCGCCATATAGTTGGTCATTAACCCTTCTGTATCCTCCAATCGCTTCGGGGTTTCTTCTGGTATTACTGATATTTTCCAAATAAGTGATTTACGTTATTTTTGGCTCCTTTTCACTCCAATATAACGGGTCCAAGAATTGTGTTCGTCAGATCCATCATTTGTCCTGATCCTGGTCAAAATAAACATAAAAGGTGCATGTGAACGCCGTAAAATACCAAGATCGTACCACTACAATGCAAAATAATATACAAAACAAGATGCAAATATGCAGTCATCAAATTCCCCAAGCTTAGACTCTTGCTCGTCTCGAGCACGTTGAGCTTTAATGGATGTGATCCTCATATTCATGAAGCTGAGTCAATAAAATAAATGAGGCATTACAGCATGTGATTGTCATATATGATACATAGGAATAAATTCATGAATAGTACCTTACTCTAACCATCCGAATAATATTAGTAGGCTTCCACACCTTAGTGATCAACAGTTCACAAAAGATGAATCTCAATATGATGTAACGTGTTTCGGTTCGACCGAATGAGTTAGCAAGATAGTCCCAAGTGTTTTAGGGTTAACATATTCACTTGGGATTCAAAATCTCAAACGTTTCTTTGTCTTACCACAAGACAGTGGTGTATGCCTACTTTCTCTTTGCGCATTCGCTCTTCTTCTTATTTCTCTTTTCTTATATATATATGCTCACACTTTTGTTTAAGTGTTGTGAAAAGGATCTAGATATACAATCCACTCCATGTAAGGATTCAAAGGTTAACGATCTCAATTGTCAAATTCCAATTGTATATTAAGCATCTTTATGGCTTGAAGACTTTACCTCGACTTGTTATCACTCTAATTTGATAGCACTTTTATTTTCATTTGTTCAAGATTTCTTTCTCAACTTGAATGATTAGATTATTTTTCTTTTTGTAAATCAAACCATCAACTTACAACATATTGACTGAATTATCTTTATATGTTCCATTAATACCAATGGTGTGGAAGACTCCTATTGCTATCATCAGGTGCAAGTAAAATTATACTCAAGCCATTGTTATATCTAATGAGACAAACTCAAACTCAATAATGCTCCATATATTATAATAGACTCAGAATTTCATAAATGGGATCAACTATTCCTGAAGGGGATTCTAATGATGCAATCTTTATTTCTAAACTCGAACTAATGCGAAACTAAAATACTAAACTTATAAGATTGATTACAAGGTTTTAAAGATCTCCCCAAGCTTCGAATCAAGCTAGGCGGGATCAAATAATTCTTTGCACAACCTATTCCTCCTCCTGGGTAGGAAGAGTATTGCCATCTTCGCTTGTGTTGATAACTTTAGCTATGCTTATGAGGCAGATGCTGAGCCCGGCCATGTCGTATTGGAGCTTCAAAAATTTCTTATGGAGGAATTTCTTCTCATCTGTCAACACTTAAACAGTTTTAATCAAGAAACCGACTCTACCATCGATGTCATTGACCTTTTTCTCAAGGTCTTTGATCATCATCTAGTAGGAGTCAATCCCTTCTCCAATAGTTTCAACACATGCCTTTGAAGCTTTCTCCAATTGATAGATCTTATCATGAATCTCATCTTGCCGCACCTTCTTGGGTTTAAGAGGTGACAGACTAAAAGGAGGTTTATAATAATATCCTATGTTGTGACGGTAAGGATTAGGGATATACCCATCCTTGCTCATCTTTGATCTGCTTGCCTCATCACCTCCATCCTTTGCGGGAACATGTCCTCCCAATTGGGAGACGCTTGATCTCCGAGCTGGATGACAATGATGCTTCTTTTGGCTCTACTTCCTTGATCCTCTTCACGGGCTTCTCTTCTTTCTTCCTCCAAATCTTATTGACATGGAACGGCTGCATGGCTTTGCTACAGGGATGTTATTAGAAGGGGCTTGAATGGCTATGGCGATGGTTTTTCGAGGCTGGAGGTTGTAGCTCTGCGAAAACTTAATGAAAAAGGTTAGATGCGGTTAACTTTAAAAGGGGAGGTTAAAACTGTCACATCCCAAGATTTTTCAAATCTTGTTGTGTGAAAAATAAATGAATAAAATAAAACTTTGTTGATTTTCAGGGTGAGAAGAAACTTTTTGAATCCAATTGGAAACTTTCAAAACCTATTTTGGATCAAATAAAATCCTAAAGGAATTTAAAAAGATAAATAAACAATAAACTTAAAAATATTTAAAATTACCATATTTGGATCTTTTAATAAAAGATTTGGTTTTCAAAAGAAAAGGTGGATTTATAAATAAAGATTATTTTATAAAGCCAAATTAAACCTTGGCCAATATTTTGAAATAAAATGTTTTGTTTTGATAAAAATAGTAAAGGTTTAATTAAATAAAATAATAAGGATTTAATATCCAATTTTATTTAAGTAAAGGCTTTTCCCATTTTAAATAAACACTAAAACTTATCTATTTATTTTAAATAAGTTTGCCAAGTATTTTATATTCTCAAATAAAACCTACTGAAGTGTTTTGGTGTTATTTTAGATTTCAAAATAAAGATTTTAATAAAACAAATCCTATTTGATTTAATAACTAAGGTCCATTTTATTTAATGATTAATGGACCCTAAAATAAAATGTTATTTTGTTTTAAACAAGTTTTCAAAGTATCTTCTATTTCCAAATAAAACCTACTGATTGGGTTTTGAAAATATTTGGATTTCAAATGAAGATTTTATTAAATAAATCAAACCCTATTTGATTAAATAACTAAAGGGCCATTTTATTTAATTAATAAATGGATCCTAAAAAGAATAAAAATATTATTTTATTTTGTGATTTGGTTTATGTTGATAAACAGAACCAAAAACTCATTGTAAAGTTTGGTGGAAGTTGTCTTGAATTGTATGTTTGAATTGTTTGTTGAATTGATTGTTTGAATTTCAAACAGGAAAAGATTTGGAAAAAGAAAAAGTTTCAGAACTAGAAAAAAAATAGAAAACAGGTCGACCCAACCCAGCAGCCCAGTCTAGGCCTAACTCCAGCCCACCTTTCTTTCCCTCAGCGAAACGTTTTGCACTCGATCACGCACCCATACAGACGATGACAAGTGGACCCTCCTTCCCTCTCTTACTCCGCCGACCAACCGGCCCCACGCAGCCAGCTCACCCTTCTTCCTCCTCGCGTTAAACTCGCCACCGTTGCTGCCATTGATTCTCCGGTTGAATACACCTTAATGCAGCATTAATCCCTCTCCGCGAGCACGCTGTCTTAATCGCCAGCGTCTCCTCCTCTTTTCCCCTCTGTCTCCTCCCCCAAATGCGCCCCAGGCTGCCTGAATCGAGCTTGCACACCCTCTCCTCCGATCGCCATCTCCGACCAATTCCGGCCGTGTCCTGCCACCCCCTGCCTCCTCGACCTAGCTCACACCTTGCCCACCTCCTGACGCATCTGTCCATGCCCCTCGTTTGACCGCGGGCGTCCCTGAGCGTCGACTCCGACCGAGCTCTGAGCGCCGCCGTCTGTCTTCAACTGCGACGACAACTCCGAGGTAAACCAGACCGCCCCGCGCCTCCTCGTTCACGCTCCCTCACTCGTCTCGACCATGCGCGTCTAACCACGTCTTCGTCTTGTCTTGGGGTGAACCACAGCACCGTCCCCGAGCACAACCAAAGCCGCCTGACGCCAGGAGCAACTCCGGCGAGGAATTACGACTGCCCCTGAGCGCCCCTTGTCAAGCCAGCAGTACCTTGAGCATCACCACAGCCCTGCGATTCTGGTGAGCTACCCCTCTGCTTCCCTCTCCTCCTAAATCACCGGCGACCACACCGTCTGAGCGTGCCGCCGCCAACCACCGCCGCCAGCGCCGCCACTTTGTGGTCAATTAGATCAGAGCCATTCGTTTTAGATCGGACGCGTAAGAACCAGCGACTTAAACGAAAGGGTATGCACTGATCAGAGCTGCACATATCCCTTTTAATCCAACGGTCTGCAGCGTGATCCACACTGAACCGGTATCATCCAACCAGAACACGCCAAGTGTCCAGGTTTCGTTTTAAAAACAGATTTGAATCTGTTATAGATTCAATTTTCAAACCTCTGTAACTTTTAAACCACATGCCCAAATTTTGCAAACTTTATATCGTTGGAATCAGTAGAACAAACCCTAGCCAACCATGCCTTTGGTTTAGCAAATAGTATTTGTTAGAGTGTTTGTTTTTGCAGAAACATTTGTATGCTTGTTAAGGATGTAAAAAATGTTTAAAAATGAATTTGGGGTTAAAATATTTTGCAATTGGATTGCTTTGAATCTACTGACCCTAGGAAACACTTTTTGGACTCAAAAATGTATTTGGTAAAACAAAATAATGATTCTTTGATTTAAAACTATTTCTAGTCAAATAGAAATGTGGTTTATTTATTAAAATGGTTTTGGAAGAAAACCTTTGGAAAATGTTTTGTTTTAAACTCTCTAACCCTAAAAACAAGATTTTGAGGTTTGAAAATATATTTGGTGAACCTTGGAGATTAATGCCTTGGTAAAAATATTTCTACACCACATAAAATGATACTTTGTTTTGAAAACGGTTTTGAAGTGAAACCTTTTGTAAAATGACTTTGCCACTTTACAAAATGACCATTAGGTGTTTTCAAATGTTTATAACCCATTAGGAACCACTTTTTTAAACAAAACAAAGCTTGTCATGCTTGCATGCATTACTTTGATTCTATGATTTTATGTGATGTTTTGCTTGATTGGTAGATTGAGTTTGTGCCTTGTTTGATTGAATTGTAGTGACTTGAAGAGTGTGATTGTTGCAAGGACAAGGAGTGAACCCATACTCTACCAAAAAGGCAAGTGATGCTTCATACTTTTTGTCCCATTACTTTCACTATACATTAGTGATTTTGCCAAGTAAAACTTGCATGGAATTTTTGCTAAGTATAAACCTTGCTATAGGAAAACCTAGTAGATGAAATCTTAGTAGGATTTTTCCTAAGTTAAGACTCCTACTACTATCCAGCTTAGCCTAGCTAATAAAAAACATGGGTGGAATATATATTCACACTATGGAAAAATTTCTAAGTCTGAGGACTTGGTTTTTGTTTAATAAAACAACTAAGTTAATGAATCACCTGGGTGGAATGGTAATTGCTTGGTGGTTTTTGGTTGAGTGGTTACACAAGGCCAGGGGACTGGTGAACCTTGTGTATCTCACTTGTGGATGGCCACCCAGGAACAAAGAGATTTGAGATGTCAAATGTTGAGAAGCTTAAAGTGCAACCACTTGGCAATATGGGCTCTGCCATGATCATATAGGTTGCAAGAACTTAGCCATAAGGACAGTTGGTGGTAGTGTTTGATAGGTTGGAGCGCGTCCATTTTGGTCTAAGGGAAAGCTTCTGAAAGATCTTGTCTTGGGAAACCAAGTCTTGTGGGGAAAGTGCACCACCTCTGTAGAGTGTAAAATCTAAGTACTTAGCCATGTCCCTGGTAAAGGACAATTTGAGCATCAAGACATGGAAGCAATCAAGAATCTCATCATTCAAATTTCTAAGTTAAAATCTTGTGGTTTGAACAAGGGTTGTTTGAAATCTTCAATCTTTGATTGAGAGATGCCTTGGTTAAAGGATCTTCAAATCTTTGATTGAGAAAAAAAAAGGATTTTGCCAAGCAAAACTTAGTATTTTCAAATGTTAAGGAAAAATCTATTTTGAGCAATGCAAGCCTCAACTCCACTTAGCCAAATGCATATAGATGATAGACTCCACTATACTACCATAGTATCACTTGCCAATACAATTCAAATGTATTGACCCTTGTGGCTGTAATTTGTAATGTTGCAGGTTTGATTGATTTTAGTGAAGATTGATTGATTAGGATTACAAAGTCTACAACCAACATGTCTTCCTGTGGCACTTTGAAGATGAAGGACCCCATGCTTATAGATATTCTGCTGCAATGTAATGTAATAGCCAAATGAGCTATGTAAGATGTAATAAATTATGTTATTCCTGGTTATAAAGTTGTATTATGACCTTTGTTTCTTGATATTACATCTTAACTATGGATGCTAGCTATTGATCCAGGGACTAGCATTGTAAACACAGGGGACTCCACCTTATGCTAATAAAGGTTGGGACACTCCCTCTACATTGCAGGTTTGATTGATTTTAGTGAAGATTGATTGATTAGGATTACAAAGTCTACAACCAACATGTCTGCCTGTGGCACTTTGAAGATGAAGGACCCCATGCTTATAGATATTCTGCTGCAATGTAATGTAATAGACAAATGAGCTATGTAAGATGTAATAAAATTATGTTATTCCTGGTTATAAAGTTGTATTATGACATTTGTTTCTTGATATTACATCTTAACTGTGGATGCTAGCTATTGATCCAGGGACTAGCATTGTAAACACATGGGACTCCACCTTATGCTAATAAAGGTTGGGACACTCCCTCTACAGATGGTATTAGAGAATTGTGTTGCCTGTAGGATTTGTAAACCTAGGATTGGACAAAAAACCCTTAGAAAAATAGGAGTTACATTTGTTCCAAAAACTTATTTACAAAAACACTTGTAAACTCTTTCCTCAACTATTTTGGTTTCAACTCTACATCTCTTCTATTTCAACTTGATGGAAAAACCTACCCATGGCCAAAGACTACACCATGTGCAAAGGACTTCATCAACATTTTCAACTCTAATGACTTCAACTTCTCCAACTCTAATGACTTCAACATCTTCAGCATGTTCACCAAGGACTTCCAACTTGGATATCACCAAGAACTACAAGTGAGATAAGGAAATCTTACTTAAGATTTAGAGACTGAAGGAATACAAAAGTTAGAAGAAGACCACACCACTAGAAGTGTTGTAACCAAGAGTTTTTCTCAAGAAAACAATGATCTCAAGTAAGAAGAAGCAACCAAGGATGATGGAAAGATCACAAGTGAACCATATAGATGGACCACCATATTTTAGTTAAGACAAAACCACCAACATATGGGGTGTAACGAAAATATTTTGTTGCCTAAGTATGTGCTTGAACTTTGTTGTTTGAGTGAAATGTTTGACTTGTGATTGCATGCACATTGTTTGTGTGAATTGTGATGTGTGTGAGTAGAAATATTTCCTTAGAAATATCTTGCCTATTCTAATCTCCCTTCAACCCAAACAGATGACTACTCCAAAAGACTCCAAGGTTGATGACATCAACATCAACCAAGAGGACAGCATGAAAGAGCTCATAGCAACCCAGAACCAGTTGAACCAAGTGACAACTCAATTCATAGCCAACTCTAGTGGAGAAGATCCAAAGCTACAAGGATTTTTGGAAACTCAAGGCCAAATAATGCTTAAGGTGACTGATCAAATGATCAAAATAGAAGAAAGCTATCCCAAAAGAGTCTTTGACAACAAGGATGACAGAAATATTATTCTAGATGGAGCCCCATCTTGCATTATTTGTGGAGACAAGGATCATACATCCAAGGAGCATGAAGATCAATGCCCCAACTGTGAAGAGAAACATCCTGTTGGACAATGCCCCACCTCTCAAGCCACTTGTTATTTGTGTGAAGGAAACAACCATGTTCCTATCCAATGCCCCATCTATTCCATGGTGGAACAAAGGAAACAAGAAGGATCCAAGTTTACCAAGAATGTCGATGGCAAAGGAAAAGGACCACATATACCTCCAAACAAAACAACCCAATTCAAAGGATCAAAGAAACCAAAGAAGCAAAAGATAGACAAAAGCCATGTGCAATGTTATAAATGTAAGGAAATGGGACATTATTCTGGTGAATGCCCAGAGAACCCGAAGAATAAAGAGATTGGCCAAGTAGTGTGCAACAACTGCAAAGAGCTAGGCCACTATGTAGCAACTTGTCCACAAGAGCCACGTAAAGAACTCAAGGACATCCACTATTTCAACTGCAAGAATCCAGGACATTATGCAAGCAACTATCCAGAAAAGATGAAGAACAAGTTAAACAAGCCTATGGAGAAACTCAACCTTGGCCCATGAGTCAAGTATGGAAACAAGGGACGCAATGCAAATGTTTGCTTAGAAAATTTTTCCCAGGGTCCCAAGAAGGACAATATGTAATTTTTGTTTGAAAATTTTTAAGGGTGGTAGTACCCTAGTTGTTTGTAACCCTAGCCTCCCCAAATCTCGGGACGAGATTTATTTTAAGGGTGGTAGCCTGTCACATCCCAAGATTTTTCAAATCTTGTTGTGTGAAAAATAAATGAATAAAATAAAACTTTGTTGATTTTCAAGGTGAGAAGAAACTTTTTGAATCCAATTGGAAACTTTCAAAACCTATTTTGGATCAAATAAAATCCTAAAGGAATTTAAAAAGATAAATAAACAATAAACTTAAAAATATTTAAAATTACCATATTTGGATCTTTTAATAAAAGATTTGGTTTTCAAAAGAAAAGGTGGATTTATAAATAAAGATTATTTTATAAAGCCAAATTAAACGTTGGCCAATATTTTGAAATAAAATGTTTTGTTTTGATAAAAATAGTAAAGGTTTAATTAAATAAAATAATAAGGATTTAATATCCAATTTTATTTAAGTAAAGGCTTTTCCCATTTTAAATAAACACTAAAACTTATCTATTTATTTTAAATAAGTTTGCCAAGTATTTTATATTCTCAAATAAAACCTACTGAAGTGTTTTGGTGTTATTTTAGATTTCAAAATAAATATTTTAATAAAACAAATCCTATTTGATTTAATAACTAAGGTCCATTTTATTTAATGATTAATGGACCCTAAAATAAAATGTTATTTTGTTTTAAACAAGTTTTCAAAGTATCTTCTATTTCCAAATAAAACCTACTGATTTGGTTTTGAAAATATTTCGATTTCAAATGAAGATTTTATTAAATAAATCAAACCCTATTTGATTAAATAACTAAAGGGCCATTTTATTTAATTAATAAATGGATCCTAAAAAGAATAAAAATATTATTTTATTTTGTGATTTGGTTTATGTTGATAAACAGAACCAAAAACTCATTGTAAAGTTTGGTGGAAGTTGTCTTGAATTGTATGTTTGAAATGTTTTTTGAATTGATTGTTTGAATTTCAAACAAAAAAAGATTTGGAAAAACAAAAAGTTTCAAAACTGGAAAAAAATAGAAAACAGGTCGACCCAACCCAGCAGCCCAGTCTAGGCCCAACTCCAGCCCACCTTTCTTTCCCTCAGCGAAACGTTTTGCACTCGATCACGCACCCATACAGACGATGACAAGTGGACCCTCCTTCCCTCTCTTACTCCGCCGACCAACCAGCCCCACGCAGCCAGCTCACCCTTCTTCCTCCTCGCGTTAAACTCGCCACCGTTGCTGCCATTGATTCTCCGGTTGAATACACCTTAATGCAGCATTAATCCCTCGCCGCGAGCACGCTGTCTTAATCGCCAGCGTCTCCTCCTCTTTTCCCCTCTGTCTCCTCCCCCAAATGCGCCCCCAGGCTGCCTGAATCGAGCTTGCACACCCTCTGCTCCGACCACCATCTCCGGCCAATTCCGGCCATGTCCTGCCACCCCCAGCCTCCTCGACCTAGCTCACACCTTCCCCACCTCCTGACGCATCTGTCCATGCCCCTCGTTTGATCGCGGGCGTCCCTGAGCGTCGACTCCGACCGAGCTCTGAGCGTCGCCGTCTGTCTTCAACTGCGACGACAACTCCCAGGTAAACCAGACCGCCCCGCGCCTCCTCGTTCACGCTCCCTCACTCGTCTCGACCATGTGCGTCTAACCACGTCTTCCTCTTGTCTTGGGGTGAACCACAGCACCGTCCTCGAGCACAACCAGAGCCGCCTGACGCCAGGAGCAACTCCGGCGAGGAATTACGACTGCCCCTGAGCGCCCCTTGTCAAGCCAGCAGTACCTTGAGCATCACCACAGCCCTGCGATTCTGGTGAGCTACCCCTCTGCTTCCCTCTCCTCCTAAATCACCGGCGACCACACTGTCTGAGCGCGCCGCCGCCAACCACCGCCGCCAGCGCCGCCACTTCGTGGTCAATTAGATCAGAGCCATTCGTTTTAGATCGGACGCGTAAGAACCAGCGACTTAAACAAAAGGGTATGCATTGATCAGAGCCGCACAGATCCCTTTTAATCCAACGGTCTGCAGCGTGATCCACACGGAACCGGTATCATCCAACCAGAACACGCCAAGTGTCTAGGTTTCGTTTTAAAAACAGATTTGAATCTGTTATAGATTCAATTTTGAAACCTCTGTAACTTTTAAACCACACGCCCAAATTTTGCAAACCTTATATCGTTGGAATTAGTAGAACAAACCCTAGCCAACCATGCCTTTGGTTTAGCAAATAGTATTTGTTAGAGTGTTTGTTTTTGCAGAAACATTTGTATGCTTGTTAAGTATGTAAAAAATGTTTTAAAATGAATTTGGGGTTAAAATCTTTTGCAATTGGATTGCTTTGAACCTACTGACCCTAGGAAACACTTTGTGGACTCAAAAATGTATTTGGTAAAACAAAATAATGATTCTTTGATTTAAAACTATTTCTAGTCAAATAGAAATGTGGTTTATTTATTAAAAATGGTTTTGGAAGAAAACCTTTGGAAAATGTTTTGTTTTAAACTCTCTGACCCTAAAAACAACATTTTGAGGTTTGAAAATATATTTGGTGAACCTTGGAGATTAATGCCTTGGTAAAAATATTTCTACACCACATAAAATGATACTTTGTTTTGAAAACGGTTTTGAAGTGAAACCTTTTGTAAAATGACTTTGCCACTTTACAAAATGACCATTAGGTGTTTTCAAATGTTTATAACCCATTAGGAACCACTTTTTCAAACAAAACAAAGCTTGGCATGCTTGCATGCATTACTTTGATTCTATGATTTTCACTACTAGGAAACAGGTTGTTAGTGGCGCACCCAAAATGCCCATCCGTGGCGCACTAGCAGTGCGCCACGGGCCTTGCGCTACGGCTATCTCTTAGCCGTGGCGCACTGCCTAGTGCGCCACAGAAGTTTAGATACAGGCGTGGCACACATGCCAGTGCGCCACAGAAGTTTGGGCAGGTGCGCCACGCGTATGAAACGATAACCGTGGCGCACTAGGTGTTGTGTGCCACGGATATAAATTTCAAAATTCAAAAAAAAGCATCAGATCTGGATCTCGTCGTCAGTGCCGTCGCGCGTCGGTGCAGGTCGCCGTCGTCGCCTCCTCGTCGTCACCTTGTTGTCGTCGTCGGAACTGCAAGGAGGAGGAGGAGAATAGGAGGAAGAGGAGGAGAAGAAGAAGAGGAGGCAAAGGAGGAAGAGGAGAAGAAGAAGAGGAGGAGAAGAAGAGGAGGAAGAGGAGGAGAAGAAGAAGACGAGGCAGAGGAGGAAGAGGAGGAGAAGAAGAGGAGTCAGAGGAGGAAGATGAGGAGAAGAAGAGGAGGAGGAGAAGAAGAGAGGGAGGTAGGAAGAAATGGAGGAAGAGAGGGAGGAAGGGAGGTCGACGTCGCCTGTTGTCACTGCGAGGAGGAGGAGAAGGAGGTCGACGTCGCGCCGTCACTGCAAGGAGAGGAGAAGGATAAGGGAGAAGGGAGAAGGGAGAAGGGAGAAGGAAGAAGGAAGAAGGAAGAAGGAGAAGGGAAAGGGAGAGGAAGAGGGAAAAGGGGAAGGGAAAAGGGGAAAGGAAAAGGGAGGAGGGCGGGGTGGGGATTCAAATTTGAATCCCGCCCAAGCTTATCCGTGGCGCACTAGGTGTAGGTGCGCTACGGATAAGTCGTCCTATTTTTTTTCTGCAGGAAAAAACGGTTTTTTGACCGTAACTTTTTACTCTTTTTGAATTTTGAAAATCTAAAAAATCTCTAAACGACCATAGGTCGTTGCGAGCAGATGCGAAATCTCGTTCTCGTCATTTTGGTATATTATACGATTTTTTCGATATCGTATGCAAAAGTTACGGCCTTTTTACTGTGGCATAATTTTTTTTTGCAAATAAAGTCGAAACTCATTTTTGTTAATTTTACTAGAAGCTATACGACATTACCTACCTAAATATGAAAGGATTTAATTTTTTGAAGTGTTTATCATTTTCGTTTATTTTTTGCAAACCCTAAAAAGGCGATCCACGAGGGGGGGGTGGGGAGTTGGTGCATGCCACTTAGGCGTAGGGCACTAGGGCAGAGTGCCCTACGGCTAAGTTTATACATCTGTGGCGCACTATGCCATGTGCGCCACAGATGTTTGTGGCCGTTTCACAGCAGAGGGGGCGTGCGCTTAGGCGTAGCGCACCCCCCATGTGCGCCACAGATGACACTAACAACCGTGGCGCACATGACTATAGTGCGCTACAGATGTTTGGCGAGCGTCCAACACGGCCCTGGACCACACACATCTGTGGCGCACTATATTCATGTGCGCCACGGTTGTTCTAGTTACTAGTAGCGCACTGCCCACAGGTGAGCCACGCCTGTTTTAGCCGTGGGGCACTTCAACCATGTGAGCCACGGATGTGCTGATTACCTATAGCTGTTTTTCTAGTAGTGTTTATGTGATGTTTTGCTTGATTGGTAGATTGAGTGTGCGCCTTGTTTGATTGAATTGTAGTGACTTGAAGAGTGTGATTGTTGCAAGGACAAGGAGTGAACCCATACTCTACCAAAAAGGCAAGTGATGCTTGATACTTTTTGTCCCATTACTTTCACTATACATTAGTGATTTTGCCAAGTAAAACTTGCATGGAATTTTTGCTAAGTATAAACCTTGCTATAGGAAAACCTAGTAGATGAAACCTTAGTAGGATTTTTCCTAAGTTAAGACTCCTACTACTATCTAGCTTAGCCTAGCTAATAGAAAACATGGGTGGAATATATATTCACACTATGGAAAAATTTCTAAGTCTGAGGACTTGGTTTTTGTTTAATAAAACAACTAAGTTAATGAATCACCTGGGTGGAATGGTAATTTCTTGGTGGTTTTTGGTTGAGTGGTTACACAAGGCCAGGGGACTGGTGAACCTTGTGTATCTCACTTGTGGATGGCCACCCAGGAACAAAGATATTTGAGATGTCAAATGTTGAGAAGCTTCAAGTGCAACCACTTGGCAATATGGGCTCTGCCATGATCATATAGGTTGCAAGAACTTAGCCATAAGGACAGTTGGTGGTAGTGTTTGATAGGTTGGAGCGCGTCCATTTTGGTCTAAGGGAAAGCTTCTGAAAGATCTTGTCTTGGGAAACCAAGTCTTGTGGGGAAAGTGCACCACCTCTGCAGAGTGTAAAATCTAAGTACTTAGCCATGTCCCTAGTAAAGGACAATTTGAGCATCAAGCCATGGAAGCAATCAAGAATCTCATCATTCAAATTTCTAAGTTAAAATCTTGTGGTTTGAACAAGGGTTGTTTGAAATCTTCAATCTTTGATTGAGAGATGCCTTGGTTAAAGGATCTTCAAATCTTTGATTGAGAAAAAAAAAGGATTTTGCCAAGCAAAACTTAGTATTTTCAAATGTTAAGGAAAAATCTATTTTGAGCAATGCAAGCCTCAACTCCACTTATCCAAATGCATATATATGATAGACTCCACTATACTACCATAGTATCACTTGTCAATACAATTCAAATGTATTGACCCTTGTGGCTGTAATTTGTAATGTTGCAGGTTTGATTGATTTTAGTGAAGATTGATTGATTAGGATTACAAAGTCTACAACCAACATGTCTGCCTGTGGCACTTTGAAGATGAAGGACCCCATGCTTATAGATATTCTGCTGCAATGTAATGTAATAGCCAAATGAGCTATGTAAGATGTAATAAAATTATGTTATTCCTGGTTATAAAGTTGTATTATGACCTTTGTTTCTTGATATTACATCTTAACTGTGGATGCTAGCTATTGATCCAGGGACTAGCATTGTAAACACAGGGGACTCCACCTTATGCTAATAAAGGTTGGGACACTCCCTCTACAAAAACCCTAGCTACCTTTCGTAACGAGAAACTATACGGGCGCGACCCTTATAGATCCCGTCGCATAGTTATGAACCGACTATAGATTTTTTATCTACGGTGGTACCAATTATATGTCTGCAGCTATACGGCTAGGAATTTTCTTCCTGCCGTATAGTTGGTCGGTAAACCTTTTGTACCCTGGCCTCATGTGATACCTTGGCCCATGGCTTAATAGGATTGATAGTATACCCATACCAACAAGTTGCAACTTCTTTTCCGAAAGCTCATTCTCTAAGGTTAAGCGTGCTTGGCCTAGAGCAATTCTAGGATGGGTGACCAACCACAAAGTGGGTACCGGGTGCGCACGAGTGAGGACAAAGTGTTGCAGAAAAGACTAGTGTTGGTCTGTGGGGTTAGTCTAGAGATCCTATTGAGCTGCCAGGAGTGACAGCCGCCGGTCCGGAGAAGGCCAGTGTGTTACAAGTGGTATCAGAGCCGACCCTCGCGGTTACACGGGCGTGTGTGGGTCAGTGGCGGACATGTGGAGCATGGCGCGTCTGTCCCGGAGTGGACATGGCATGGCACATGTGCTGACACTGGATGCACAGACGTATGCCAAGAGGGGACATTCCTGGCTTGTGTTTGATCGACGAAGACGTCAATCTTCTAAGGGTGGATATATGTGAGACCCTGGCGCATGGCTTAATAGGATTGATAGTATACCCATACCAACAAGTAGCAACTTCTTTTCTGAAATCTCATTCAAAAAAAACTCTAAGGTTAAGCGTGCTTGGCCTAGAGCAATTCTAGGATGGGTGACCGACCGGAAAGTGGGTACCGGATGCGCACGAGTAAGAACAAAGTGCGCAGAAAAGACTAGTGTTGGTCTGTGGGGTTAGTCTAGAGATCCTATTAAGCTGCCAGGAGTGATAGCCGCCGGTCCAGAGAGGCCGGGGTGTTATACATAAAAATTTGGAGATGGGGTGAATAACTATAGGACCGCAACTATACGGCTGGAAATTAAATTTCCGTCGTATAGTTGGTCGTTAAGGCTACTGTTGTTAGACCCCTCCTTTATAAAGGAAAGGATCCCTGTGATTGCAATGCTAGTCCCTGGATCAATGCTAGCATCCACAGTTTAAGATGAAGTACACAGATACAAAGGTCGTTTATTACATTCATTCCAGAGATAAAATATAGTCTTTTACAACTCAGGGCCAAAGGCCTAATACAAGAGTTTATGGAATAAGTAAATAAACATAAGTCTTCATCTTCATGTGCCACAGGCAAGCATGTTGAGTGTAGACTAGTGACTCCTATTCATCATCGGAGTAACCTGCAACATCACAAGTTACAGCCACAGAGGGTCAATACTTTGGAATAGTATTGGCAAGTGATACCTTAGTATATTTTAAGTGGACTAGATTACTATATGCATTTTGTCTAAGTGTAGCTTGGCTTGCTTTGCTTGAAAATAGGTTTTTCCTATTAGTTGAAAACACTAAGTTCTTCTTTGTCAAAAACAATTCCCAAGGAGCCACCAATAGACATTGAGGTCCTCCACCCTTGTTCACCCACAAATTTTTACTTAGAAGTTGGAGTGATGAGATTCTTGTAGCTTCCATGTCTTGATGCTCAAAGTGTCCATTTCCTTGGAGTAGGCTAAGTACTTAGGTTTTCCATCTGCAGAGGTTGTGCACTTTCCCCACCAGACTTGGTTTCCCAAGACAGGACCTTTCAGAAGCTTTTCCTTAGTCAAAATGGACGCGCTCCAACCTATCAACCCAACTACCACCAACTGTCCAAGTGACTAAGTTCTAGCAACCTATATGATCATGGCAGAGCCCATATTGCCAAGTGGTTGCACTGTAAGCTTTCTCAACACTTGGCCTCCAAATCCCTTTGTGCCTGGGTGGCATACCACAAGTGAGATACACAACCCAAGTCCATGGCCTTGTGTAACCACTCAACATAACCCAATCATTCCATTCCACCCAGGAGGTTCATTTGACTTAGTTGTTTTATTAAGAAAACACAAGTCTCTTTACTTAGAATATTTTTATCATAAACCATATAGATGTTCACCACCCTTGTTTGATAAGTAGCTAGACTAAGCAGAATATGATAACCTAACTTAGGATAATTCCCTAGCAATTCTACTATTCCACTCTACTTAGGATTTCCCATCTTAGCACTAAGCAAAATATCATGCAATACTTTAGCAAAATATCTAATGCTAGTACAAAACATAGGACAGAAATATTCATGAAAATATCACTTGCCTTGGTAGTGGGGAGAGTAGCACTCTTCACAATCACAATCACTAGCAAAATCTACACAAGAAATAATTGCATACAATTACACACAAATACATACAACCAAAAAATAATATGAATGCATGCATGCAAGAATCTACTAAGTGGTGATTTTTTTTGAAAATTCTACTAAGTATGCTCATGACTACAGAGGCTTAACATAACACAAAATTTGCCAACTAAACTTATTTGGCATCCATATAATTTACCAAAATAATTTCTACTTAAAATGGCCTTAAAACATGTTCTACAAATAAAATCATTTTAACTGTTACTATATGCTAATTAAATTGGATATTCTGAAAGGCCTCGTTTCACTGAATCCAACGGTATAAAGTTTGTAAAAATCTAACGTGGCAATCAAAAGTTATAGTTGTTTGAAGTTTGGATCTAAATCTGGTTTAAATTTTGTTTTTGATTTAAACTCTAGCCACGTGTCGCAGTCTCACTGGCGCATACCGTTTCGGTTGGATCGCGCTCTGCGGACCGCAGGATCTAAGTGGGATCTGGCAGCTCAGATGCGTGCTTACCCCTTCGTTTACAATCTATCCTAGCCCTACGATCTGGATCCAACGGACACAACCATCAAGCCACAAACTGGCGGCGCTAGCGGCGTTTGACTGCCGGCGGCGCGTCTGACTATGGTGGCGTCGGCGTTCTAGGTCGCCCGGGGAGGAAGGGAGATGCTTACCGGAATCGCAGTGGCGTGCTGAAGCTCGACGTGGTGCTGGCTTGCGAAAGGGCGCGCGGAGACGATCTCTGGAGCTCGTCGGAGTTACGGACGGCGACAGTAGCTTGCAGACGTGGTCCTTGCCGAGGTTTGGCTTCGCCCTAGCACGAACGAGTGGCATCAGTACATGCGCAAGTCACCGGCGAACAGGCTCATGTGAGGGAGGAGGCAAGGGGCGGTCTGGATTTACCTTAATTGGTCGCCGAAGTTTGTCGGCGGCGCAGGTGGTTTCGGCTGTGGACGGAGATGACAACCTGGGTCACTAGCGGCCAAAATAAAAGTATCAGAGGGTGCGCAAGAACATTTTGATCATCCTTGTTTGAACCAGAGAGGGAGGGATGGTCGAGGCTCACCGTATTTGGTCGCCGGAGTTCTCGGTTCTGCGGAGCTTCGAAGGCAATTGCGCGCAGCCTGGCGGCGGAGTGAGCGAGGTGAATGGGGAGAATGCTCGCGAGGCAGAGAGGGTTTAAATACGCTCATGTGCGACAGGAAACGCCTGCTGATTAATGGTCAATTACACCGCGCCATTACCGGACTTGACTGTAGCAGCGACGTGGTCGCGGGCGCGGTTTGGGGAGGACGAGGGCTACGTGGACGAGGCCCGCTGGACAGTGAAATAATCGGAGGGAGCATGGGGTCTGGCTGTCAGCGACTGAGTGCGTGTGCTCGCGCGTGAGAGAGAAAAAGAAAATCCCCGGGTGGGCTTGCTGGGCTCGGTTCGTTGCTGGGCCAGAAACCTGGCGCCTGGCCCTTTTCTTTTGTTTGCTTCTTTTCTTTTTCTATTTCTATTTTCTGGAATGATTTTTGATATGAATTCAAATCCTTTTGAATTCAAATAAAAATGAGGATCTTTTGCAGGGTTCTGTGGTTCCAAATACAGTTATTTAACCATGTGGTTACCTTGTAAAGGCCTGGTCAAACCTGGGTTTGAAACAAATAGAGACTTGTCTCTAGTTTGTGAATGATTAAAATAGGATTTAGAATATTCTATTAAATTGAAAACTTGGGTTAAAATGTTACACCTAATCTTTCCAACAATGGAGGCAAGCAATCAAGTTCTTAAACAATCCAACCTCAAAGGGTGATGGCCAATTGGGTTGAATTTGTACACATGAAATCATAGCTCAACTTCTGTCTCTAAGTGATTTTGAGAAAAACCCTAAATGGATGAATGATGCAAAGATGATATGAATGAGTTTTGAAACTATGATTTTTGGGATGTTACAAATCTAACCCCCTTAAGATGAATCTCGCCCTCGAGATTCGGGTTGGCTAGCAAATAGGTGAGGGTGGTCTTTCCGAAGATCATCTTCTCTTTCCCATGTTGCTTCCTCTTCGGTGTGATGGTTCCATTGCACTTTGCAAAATTTGATAGTCTTGGTCCTGGTAATTCTTTCTGCGGTTTCTAGAATCTTGACAGGCTTTTCCTCATAAGTGAGATCACTTTCTAGTTGAACTTATTCCAAAGGTATGGTATCCTTCAAAGAAGACTCTTCCATTTCTGGGTGACATTTCTTAAGCTGACTCACATGAAACACGTTATGGACTGCTGATAGGGATTCTGGCAATTCAACTTCATATGCAACTTCTCCTTTGCGACTTAGAATCTTGAATGGCCCAACATATCTTGGTGCCAACTTTCCCTTGACTCCAAATCTTTTCACTCCACGAAGTGGTGATACCCTGAGATAAGCTCTATCCCCAACTTCGTAGGTGACTTCTCTACGCTTAGAATCCGCGTAGCTTTTTTGTCGGGACTGTGCTATCTTCAATCTGTCCTTAACCAATTTGACTTTCTCTTCGGCGTCTTTGATAAGATCTGGTCCAAATAAGCTTCTTTCTCCCACACCATTCCATAACAATGGGGTGGTACACTTCCTTCCGTAGAGTAACTCAAACGGTGCCATTCCAATACTAGATTGATGACTGTTATTGTAAGAGAACTCTGCGTACGGCAAACTTTCATCCTAGCTTGCTCCATAGTCTAAAGCACAGGCTCTCAACATGTCTTCAAGAATTTGGTTGGTTCTTTCTGTTTGTCCATCCGTTTGAGGATGAAAAGCAGTGCCGAATTCCAATATCGTTCCTAAGGATTCGTGAAGCTGTCTCCAAAAGTGAGAAGTGAACTGAGTTCCTCTATCTGATACAATACTCTTTGGCACACCGTGAAGGCATACAATTCTGCTCATGTAAATTTTAGCTAACTTGGCACTTGTACAGGTTGTCTTCACGGGTATAAAATGAGCCACTTTAGTTAGGCGATCCACTACTACCCATATGGAATCATACCCTGACCTGGTCCTTGGTAATCCGGTAATGAAATCCATACCAATATTTTCCCACTTCCATTCAGGAATAGGCAGTGGTTGAAGCAAACCCGCTGGTTTCTGGTGCTCCGCTTTGACTCTGCTGCACACATCACACAAAGCAATATGTTCGGCGATGTCTCTTTTGAGATTGTTCCACCAAAATCTTTCCTTCATGTCCATGTACATCTTGGTATTTCCTGGGTGAATAGAATATGGAGAGTTGTGTCCTTCTTGTAAGATCAGTTTCCGCAACTCTGGGTCTCGTGGAACACATATACGTTTCCCGTGCCATAAAGTACCTTGTTCGTCAACATGGAAACTCTTAGCCTTCCCTAGACTAATATTGTCCTTAATCTTTTCAATTTCCTCATCAGTCTTCTGAACTTCTCGGATTTTGTCCAGTAGTGTGGGTTGAACATCTAAGGACATGAGATATCCTTCTGGTATAATTTCCAATCTGAGTTCTTTGAATTGCTTACACAAGTCATCTGGCAATTCCCCTTTTGTAAGGCCATTTACAAACGTCTTACGACTTAGAGCATCGGCTACTACATTCGCTTTACCGGGGTGGTATTGCAAACTTAAGTCGTAATCCTTGATAAGTTCTAGCCATCTTCTTTGTCTCATGTTGATTTCCTTCTGGGTGAAGATATACTTCAAGCTTTTATGATCGGTGAACACTTCACAACGCTTCCCCAAAAGGTAATGTCTCCATGTTTTGAGTGCATGGACGACAGAGGCTAACTCCAAATCATGAGTAGGATAGTTTACTTCATGAGTTTTGAGTTGTCTTGAAGCATAGGCTACGACTTTACCATCTTGCATTAGTACGGCACCCAAACCTTGATGAGACGCATCACAATATACTTGGAAATCCTTTTCTAAATCTGGCAGACATAGAACTGGCGCTGTCACTAGTCTCTTTTTCAACTCTTGGAAACTGACTTCGCAACCTTCAGTCCAAGCAAACTTCTTGTCCTTTTTTAACAATTCAGTCATTGGCTTAGCAATCTTTGAGAAATTTTCAATGAACCTTCTGTAGTAACCTGCCAAGCCGAGGAAACTACGAACTTCTTTCACATTCTTGGGTGATTCCCATTCCTTCACAGCTGAAACCTTAGCAGGATCAACTGCCACACCATCCTTCGTCATCACATGACCAAGAAAACCAACTTTCTCTAACCAGAATTCACACTTGCTGAATTTGGCATAAAGTTTATGTTCCCTTAGTTTCTCAAGTATCAAGCGTAAGTGTCTTTCATGTTCTTCTTTGCTCTTGGAGTAGACTAAGATATCATCGATGAAAACGACAACGAACTTGTCAAGGAATTCCATGAACACCTTGTTCATCATATTCATGAAGTATGCCGGAGCGTTGGTTAAACCAAAGGGCATCACAGTATACTCATACAATCCATACCTTGTGGTGAATGATGTTTTTGGTATGTCTTGTTCTCTTATCTTGAGTTGAAAATAACCTGACCGGAGATCAATCTTCGAGAATACACATGCTCCTTCTAACTGATCAAATAAGTCGTTGATTCTTGGCAAAGGATATTTGTTCTTGATGGTTACTTCGTTAAGAGAACGGTAGTCAATACATAACCTTTGTGTTCTATCCTTTTTCTCCACGAACAATACTGGGGCTCCCCAAGATGAAGAACTTGGTTGAATAAACCCTTTCTGTAACTGTTCTCCTAGCTGCTTCTTGAGCTCTTTCAATTCATCAACTGACATTTTGTACGGTCTCTTAGCTATTGGTCCGGATCCTGGCACCAAATCTATCAGAAACTCCACATCTCTATCTGGTGGCATTCCTGGTATCTCCTCTGGAAACACATCCGGATATTCACATACTATTGGCACACTGTCCATGCTAACCCCCTTAAGAGAATTCAGCTTACTTCCTTTGGATTCGAAGTTTGACTTAAATTTTATTCTTTTTCCCTCGGGGGTTGTGAGTGTAACGGTTCGATTGGCACAATCTAATACTCCTTCATACTTAGCCATCCAGTCCATTCCCAAAATTACGTCTAGTCCTTGGGAATCTAGGATTATTAGGCTTACTGGAAACTTATGCTTACCAAACTCTATGGTGAGATCCCGGCATCCAAGGCTTACTATCATGTCTCCCCCCGGAGAACTAACTTTTATTGGACACCCAATTTTTTCCGATGCAAACCCATTTCTATCAACAAATGCCTTTGATATGAATGAATGAGATGCACCGGTATCAAAGAGTACAAATGCTGAAATTGAATTGAGTCTGAACTTACCAGCCACGGCATCAGGTTCCTCATAGACCTCCTCCACATTGATGTGGTTAACCTGTCCTTTCTGAAAAGGATTTGGCTTGTTAGGTCCTTCAACTTTCTTCTCAGGGCATTCATTAGCATAATGCCCCAGCTTTTTGCATTTGAAGCACTCAACCTGACTGATGTCCTTTTTAGGATGTTGGCCTCCACTTCCACTACCATTTCCACCATAGTGACTCTTATGTCCACCCTTGTGGTTCTTGTACTTATCCTTGTCATGACTGCGGTGATGCTTGTGGTCATGACGGTTGTGGTTGTGCTTGCTGAATTTCCCATGTTTATGGGATCCTGAGCTGCCATTGTCATCATAGTGAGATCGTTTGTGAGACGATCCCGAGCTGTGCTTGTCGGAGTGTTTCCTCTTTCTACTCTCGACTTGCTTCATTTTACTCTCCAAAATAGCAGCCTTGTCACACAAAGACTGATAAGTTGGAACATATGCCACGGACAACTGCAGATTCAGCTCATCATTTAAGCCTTCCAGAAATTTTTCCTTTCTTTTGGCATCTGTGTCAACCTCATCTGGTGCATAGCGCGCCAGATTGTTGAACTCTTCTATGTATTCTGCCACGCTGCGGTGGCGCCGTTTTAGGTTGTGAAACTCCTTCTTTTTCAGACTCATTATCCCTGATGAGATATGAGCCGTGCGAAAACCATCTTCAAAGATAGCCCAAGTCACCTCATCAATAGGAGTGGTGATTTGGAAGTTGTCCCACCATGTGGCGACTGGTCCTTCCAACAGATGAGCTGCGAACCGGACCTTTTCAGCATCCGTGTAGCCCACGGTCACTAGGTCTTTGTTCACAGAACGTAGCCAGTCATTGGCTACCATGGGATCAGTTGTTCCCGAAAACTTTGTTGGCCTCAAACGCAGAAATCTGGTGAGCATATCGAAACCCGGAGGGTTGTTGTTGTTGTTGTTGTTGTTATTGTTGTTGGGGTTGTTGTTGTTGTTGTTATTCTGGTTCTGGATGAAGGTTGTCATCATTTGCATAAGCTGTGTTTACGCATTCATCATTTGTTGCATTTCCGGGGTGATGTTGTTGGGGTTGGGGTTTGCGCGACGGGGAGGCATCTGTGGTTTGTTCAAATAGATAAGAATTTGATACCCATAGATGTTTTATGCACAATACAACATAAGCAAACACATAACAAGCAACATAAGAATAAAGGTTCAACAACCACATAATAAGCTCATGAAGTAAAACACACAAGTGGCAAGCCATCCACATGTCGGATGGTCCAATAATAAGTTCACAATAACAAGTATGAATATGAAAGGTAAACGAGTAGTCGAGTCTACTCATCAGCGTCAATCTCCTCCTCGACGAAGGTAAGACCTGCGTTCTCCATCGCGGTCTTGTTCTCCTCAATCGTAGTGGTCAAGGAATCGACCTTGGCCTTGAGAGCCCTCTTCTGGGAGCGAAGCCTCTCAATAACCATCTGCTGCTGCTCAAGATCGAAGTCCTTGGACTTCAGTTCCTCGGTCATGTCCCGGATCTTCTTGTTCCTATCCTGGACGCGTTTCTCCTGACTCTTGAACTTGCAGTCCTGGGCCTCGAACTTTGTCTCCATTTCCTTGATCATATCATCCTGCTGCGCAAAAAGCTTGTCCTTCTCGCGAAGCTGTACCTGAAGCTCGTCATTACCTAGCATGACGTTCGTCCTGTCCGTATCTACGTGCCTGAGAAGAGTCTCTAAGTCCTGAAGATAAAGACGTATCGGCTCCGCAGTGCTCCTCGAGTCGTCCTCAAAATCGATGGACTCTCCATCAACATCACGTCTTCCAAAGACGTGGAATTGAGTGCCCCTAACCTGACGGGAGTGACGGCCTAACAGTCGTCCTATCAGATCCTGCATGACTACCTCCATGCCTCTCTCCCTGTCGTCGTGCATCAGCTTGAAGACGATGGCCTCCGTAGTGGGCTCAGTCTGGCGTCCGGGCTGGTTCACCTTGAAGCCCCAGAGGTCCTTCCTCTCGAACTTGGTGAGTGGGTACACCGTGATAGTAGGAAGAGGGAGATCAAGCAGAGTGGTAAGCTCAATGATACGGGGACCAAAACGAGTAACCCGAAACTCCTCAACAGTGCTGATGGCAATAGGCATCTATTTATAAGATTGAAAAAGTTAGAACAATGCAATTCAAGGTAAATCAAGACAAACATTCATACATATCCATGAAACATAATTGTCACACAAGTCATGCATACATAAGTCTATTACATCATTCAAGGTCCATACTTATTTAAAATATCTTTTGGAAATAAGGTGATAGGTGGTGGTCCAACTAACGAAGTGTCCTTACAATCCAATCTCATGGGATCTATTATTAAACACAATGTTCCTAGAGGCAATCCACCAATCTTTCTCTCTTGACTCTATCACTAAGTCTATAACATCTCCCCTTATCTCTTGGTTGGTGTCTTCCAACTCTTGAGTAAGCTCCTTCTCTTTCTCTAAGTCCTTTTGGAGGTTGAGCATTCTGCACTTGACTCTAGCACTTAGTTCTTTGATAGTCCTCCAAGCTGCATCCCTGGCTGACTCAAAGAATGTGGTGTGCATTGTAGTGTTGGTGTACATGCAGAATCCTCTTTCTTTGTGGTTGTCTTCCTTGTTTTTGTACAAGTGAAGTTGCACCCACCAATACTCCACTCCTTCATCCATCACTGGAAAGCCCTTGTACACGGCTTCACCATGTGCATCCATTGCCTCCATGAGGTCCTTGAGAATGTTGGGAAACTCAGTTTCACACTCCAAGGTCATGGTCATGAGTGGTCCCTTCTTCACAGCTTCGTTGATGGAGTTCATCTACAATGGAAGTCGAAAGAGATTAGAAAAGTTTTACGAGAAGAATAGACAAGTGTAGAAGTAGTTGAAAACTTTTTCCTTAGTGGTTTTCCAATCCTAGGGTCATAATCCTACAGGCAACACAGTGCTCTGATACCATCTGTTAGACCCCTCCTTTATAAAGGAAAGGATCCCTGTGATTGCAATGCTAGTCCCTGGATCAATGCTAGCATCCACAGTTTAAGATGAAGTACACAGATACAAAGGTCATTTATTACATTCATTCCAGAGATAAAACATAGTCTTTTACAACTCAGGGCCAAAGGCCTAATACAAGAGTTTATGGAATAAGTAAATAAACATAAGTCTTCATCTTCATGTGCCACAGGCAAGCATGTTGAGTGTAGACTCATGACTCCTATTCATCATCGGAGTAACCTACAACATCACAAGTTACAGCCATAGAGGGTCAATACTTTGGAATAGTATTGGCAAGTGATACCTTAGTATATTTTAAGTGGACTAGATTACTATATGCATTTTGGCTAAGTGTAGCTTGGCTTGCTTTGCTTGAAAATAGGTTTTTCCTATTAGTTGAAAACACTAAGTTCTTCTTTGTCAAAAACAATTCCCAAGGAGCCACCAATAGACATTGAGGTCCTCCACCCTTGTTCACCCACAAATTTTTACTTAGAAGTTGGAGTGATGAGATTCTTGTAGCTTCCATGTCTTGATGCTCAAAGTGTCCATTTCCTTGGACTAGGCTAAGTACTTAGGTTTTCCATCTGCAGAGGTTGTGCACTTTCCCCACCAGACTTGGTTTCCCAAGACAGGACCTTTCAGAAGCTTTTCCTTAGTCAAAATGGACGCGCTCCAACCTATCAACCCAACTACCACCAACTGTCCAAGTGACTAAGTTCTAGCAACCTATATGATCATGGCAGAGCCCATATTGCCAAGTGGTTGCACTGTAAGCTTTCTCAACACTTGGCCTCCAAATCCCTTTGTGCCTGGGTGGCATACCACAAGTGAGATACACAACCCAAGTCCATGGCCTTGTGTAACCACTCAACATAACCCAATCATTCCATTCCACCTAGGAGGTTCATTTGACTTAGTTGTTTTATTAAGAAAACACAAGTCTCTTGACTTAGAATATTTTTATCATAAACCATATAGATGTTCACCACCCTTGTTTGCTAAGTAGCTAGACTAAGCAGAATATGATAACCTAACTTAGGATAATTCCCTAGCAATTCTACTATTCCACTCTACTTAGGATTTCCCATCTTAGCACTAAGCAAAATATCATGCAATACTTTAGCAAAATATCTAATGCTAGTACAAAACATAGGACAGAAATATTCATGAAAATATCACTTGCCTTGGTAGTGGGAAGAGTAGCACTCTTCACAATCACAATCACTAGCAAAATCTACACAAGAAATAATTGCATACAGTTACACACAAATACATACAACCAAAAAATAATATGAATGCATGCATGCAAGAATCTACTAAGTGGTGATTTTTTTTGAAAATTCTACTAAGTATGCTCATGACTACAGAGGCTTAACATAACACAAAATTTGCCAACTAAACTTATTTGGCATCCATATAATTTACCAAAATAATTTCTACTTAAAATGGCCTTAAAACATGTTCTACAAATAAAATCATTTTAACTGTTACTATATGCTAATTAAATTGGATATTCTGAAAGGCCTTGTTTCACTTAATCCAACAGTATAAAGTTTGTAAAAATCTAACGTGGCAATCAAAAGTTATAGTTGTTTGAAGTTTGGATCTAAATCTGGTTTAAATTTTGTTTTTGATTTAAACTCTAGCCACGTGTCGCAGTCTCATTGGCGCATACCGTTTCGGTTGGATCGCGCTCTGCGGACCGCAGGATCTAAGTGGGATCTGGCGGCTCAGATGCGTGCTTACCCCTTCGTTTACAATCTATCCTAGCCCTACGATCTGGATCCAACGGACACAACCATCAAGCCACAAACTGGCGGCGCTAGCGGCATTTGACTGCGGGCGGCGCGTCTGACTACGGTGGCGTCGGCGTTCTAGGTCGCCCGGGGAGGAAGGGAGATGCTTACCGGAATCGCAGTGGCGTGCTGAAGCTCGACGTGGTGCTGGCTTGCAAAAGGGCGCGCGGAGACGATCTCTGGAGCTCGTCGGAGTTACGGACGGCGACAGTAGCTTGCAGACGTGGTCCTTGCCGAGGTTTGGCTTCGCCCTAGCACGAACGAGTGGCATCAGTACATGCGCAAGTCACCGGCGAACAGGCTCATGTGAGGGAGGAGGCAAGGGGCGGTCTGGATTTACCTTAATCGGTCGCCGAAGTTTGTCGGCGGCGCAGGTGGTTTCGGCTGTGGACGGAGATGACAACCTGGGTCACTAGCGGCCAAAATAAAAGTATCAGAGGGTGCTCAAGAAAATTTTGATCATCCTTGTTTGAACCAGAGAGGGAGGGATGGTCGAGGCTCACCGTATTTGGTCGCCGGAGTTCTCGGTTCTGCGGAGCTTCGAAGGCAATTGCGCGCAGCCTGGCGGCGGAGTGAGCGAGGTGAATGGGGAGAATGCTCGCGAGGCAGAGAGGGTTTAAATACGCTCAGGTGCGACAGGAAACGCCTGCTGATTAATGGTCAATTACACCGCACCATTACCGGACTTGACTGTAGCAGCGACGTGGTCGCGGGCGCGGTTTGGGGAGGACGAGGACTACGTGGACGGGGCCCGCTGGACAGTGAAATAATCGGAGGGAGCATGGGGTCTGGCTGTCAGCGACTGAGTGCGTGTGCTCGCGCGTGAGAGAGAAAAAGAAAATCCCCGGGTGGGCTTGCTGGGCTCGGTTCGTTGCTGGGCCAGAAACCTGGCGACTGGCCCTTTTCTTTTGTTTGCTTCTTTTCTTTTTCTATTTCTATTTTCTGGAATGATTTTTTATATGAATTCAAATCCTTTTGAATTCAAATAAAAATGAGGATCTTTTGCAGGGTTCTGTGGTTCCAAATACAGTTATTTAACCAAGTGGTTACCTTGTAAAGGCCTGGTCAAACCTGGGTTTGAAACAAATAGAGACTTGTCTCTAGTTTGTGAATGATTAAAATAGGATTTAGAATATTCTATTAAATTGAAAACTTGGGTTAAAATGTTACACCTAATCTTTCCAACAATGGAGGCAAGCAATCAAGTTCTTAAACAATCCAACCTCAAAGGGTGATGGCCAATTGGTTTGAATTTGTACACATGAAATCATAGCTCAACTTCCGTCTCTAAGTGATTTTGAGAAAAACCCTAAATGGATGAATGATGCAAAGATGATATGAATGAGTTTTGAAACTATGATTTTTGGGATGTTACAACTGTATTTATCAAAATTTTATCTGTTTCTTTGGGAATTCTTTATTAATCTGAAACTTAATGAAATACCAAGTTTTGATAGAAATATGACAGCTTAAATTTTCGACCAACATTAACATTCACTGAACGAGATTTTTATCATAACCAAATTTCTTCTATTTCACTAGAGCTTCAAGTGTTCCTTTATTCAAACACAAATTTAACTAAAACTTACTTGAAAATTTAAAAACTTACTCGACCCTTTATTTCACATGGGTTGCCTCCCATGAAGTGCTCTTTTATGGTCTATAGCTTGACGATAGTGTTGCTCACTTCGTATCAATTTTATCCTTCTTCCAGTTGCCATTCCTTCTAAACTTTTGCTCAATCAATTCTTCTGGGGTAATCACTCGTAAGGTGATTGCACTTATATCTTATTTTTCTCGATAATGCTTCAAGCGTTGTCCATTCACCACCCATGAAAGAGAGAGTGTTTTCCCTTGGAGCTTCACCGCTCCCGAGGCATAAGCTTCTTCAACTATATAGGGGCCTTCCCACTTTGATCTGAGCTTTCCTGGAAACAACTTAAGACGAGAGTTATAGATAAAAACCTTATATCCACTTTTAAAGACCTTATTCTCCATTTTCTATCATGCCATGTTTTTACTTTTAAACAATCTAGCACTTTCATAAGCCTCACTCCTAAACTCATCTAACGCATGAATGTCTAATAAATATTTTTCTCCTGTTGCTTTAAGATCATAGTTTAAGTTCTTGATTGCCCAAAAGGCTTTATGTTTTAATTCTAAAGTTAGATGGCACGCCTTACCATATACCATATTATATGGTGCCATACCCACTGGATTTTTAAATGCAGTTCAGTATGTCCAAAGAGTGTCATTTAGCTTGTATGACCAATCTTTTCTTGATTTATCCACCGTCTTCTCGAGTATGGTTTTTAGTTTTCTATTAGTTAGTTCCACTTGACCACTCGTTTGAGGATGATATGGTGAAGCAACACGGTGAGTTACTCCATATTTGTAGAGGATCGTCCTGAAAGTTCCTTTCATAAAATGAGAACCACCATTAGTAATTAAAAATCTAGAAACTCCAAACTTGGGAAATATGACATCCTTGACCATCTTCACAGAAGTAGTTGCGTCTGCATGGTTAGTTGGAATAGCTTCAACCCATTTAGTAACATAATCAACATCAACAATAATACGAGTGTATCCATTTGATTCTATAAAGGGTCCCATAATCCATTCCCCACACATCAAATGGTTCAATTATAAGACTATAATTCATTGCCATCTCTTGTCTTCTGCCTATATTACCTCTTTTCTGGCAAGCATCACAATGTTCTACATACCTCTGTGCATCCTTGAACAAGGTGGGCCAATAGAATCCGGATTGAAGTACCTTTGTTGTAGTTCGCTTGCCTGCATGATGTCCTCTATACGGGCTGTCATGACAAGCTTGCAAAATTGCATTCATTTCATGATTAGGAACACACTTTCGAATCATTCCATCAAGTCAATGACGATAAAGAAATGGGTCATCCCAAAAGTAATATTTAAGATTATTAAAGAATTTCATTCTTTTATTTCTTTACATACTAGAAGGTACAAATTTTCCTGCAAAAGATAATTAGCATAATTTGCAAACCAAGGGTCAACAACTTCAACATTTTCTAAGTATTCTCCCGAAAATGACTCTGTTATAGATACGGGGTCAGTAATTATTCCCTCCATCCTAGAGAGATGATCTGCTACCGGATTATCCTTACCCCTCCTATTTACTATTTGTAAATCATATTCTTGTAGTAATAACACCCACATAATCAACCTGGGCTTTGCATCCTTTTTCACAAGGAGGTGACGCAAATCTTGGTGATCTATATGAATTATTACTTTAGAATTAATAATGTAAGATCTAAATTTGTCACAAGCAAAAATTATAGCCAGGAACTCTTTCTCTGTAGTAGCATAATTTTTCTGAATCTTATTAAGAGTTCTACTAGCATAATGAATAACATTTAAATTCTTCCCGTCTCGCTCTCCTAATATAGATCCTAAAGCATAGTCACTAGCATCACACATGATTTCAAAAGGTTCCTCCCATTTTGGAGATTGCATGATAGGTGCTGAAACTAATTTGTTTTTAAAAATTTTAAAAGCTGCAATGCAGTCATGGTCTAAGTAGAATGAAGTTTCTTTATCAAGAAGGTTAGTGAGAGACATAGATATTTTAGCAAAATATTGTATAAAATTCTTATAAAAACCTGCATGTCCTAGAAACATTTTTAAGTTTTTAATGTCTTGAGGTACGGAAAGATTTTCTATAGCACTTATATTGGTCTTATCGATTTCTATACCTTTTTTGAAACCTTATGTCCAAAAATTTTACCTTCTATTTCCATGAATCGACATTGCTTCCAATTCAAAACTAAATTTTATTGCCTGCATCTCTGCAAAACCTTGGTTAAATTGTAGAGATAATTATCAAATGTTGTTCCGTAAACAACGAAATAATTTGTCAGAACTTCCATAGTCTTCTCAACAAGATCTTCAAATAAAACTCATTCTTGAAAGGTTGCAGCTGCATTACATAAGCCAAAAGGAATTAATCTATAAGCATATGTACCATAAGGACATGTGAAAGTTGTTTTCTCTGTATATAGCAATTTGAGAATAACCGGAATAACTATCAAGAAAAAATAATAATTATTACCTAGTCTTTCTAAAATTCTATCCATAAACGGTATAGGTTTATTATTTTTCTGTGTCTCACGGTTTAGTTTTCTAAAATCGGTGCGTATGCGATACCCAACATTAGGTCTTAGGACCCGTTCGGGAACCCTCCACTCCGTGCATTTGCTTAGATCCGCTCCGCTCCGGATCATTTCCGCTCTTCCGATCGAGACAAGGAGCCAACAGCGTTCGGGGCGCTCCACTCCGCGTGAAAGCATGGGCCGCCAGACCATTATAGCAATATGGAGTCTTTTAAACATAAAAAGTCAATCCAGGTTTTTTGTTCTTTTCGGTCCCATTTTTTCATAGGTACAGACATGGTCGGGGTGCATCTAGAATTGAGCAACTTCTCGCAGTGGAGTTCGGGACGCGGACGCAAGGGAGCTCGTGGCGCCGAAGGTGAGGCCCTATCCGCGGCGGGGAGATCCTGCTCGATTCTGGCCTGGCGGCAGGGAACTTGTGCTCGATTCGGGCCAAGAGACGTGGATTCGGAGGAGAAATCTTGTGGAACGAAAGGAGGAGAGAAAAATTCGGCAGCGGCGCACCCGAATCGGCCGGCGACTAGGCTTGACGCAGTTGTGCAGGGACTTGGGCTGTCAAGGACGACGAGAGCAGACCACGGAAATAAATCGCGTACTGGTTCAGTTGCCACTTAGCGGTGGCATATTTTGTAATTTATATGTACTCCGGCTTTTCCTAAAACGACGAGCGAGGAATGTGCCGCTCCGTGTTTTTGCAGTAGAGACCACTCCGCTCTACGGTTTCAGATTCTCGAAGCTGAGGCGTTCGGCACCCCTCCGTGCACTCCGGCTGTGGAGCTGAGAGCTGGAGTGCTGCCGAATAGGCCCTTATAGGAACTAGCTCACCATCCCCATTCATAGCAGCATCAAGACCCCCATGTCTTGGTATGCAATAAGCTGGGCTAACCCATTTACTATCAGAAATAGGATATATTATGTCAGCATATAATAAGCGTATAACTTCTTTTCTTACTACTTTTTTCATTTTTGGATTAAGCCTTCTCCGTGTGTCAACTATAGGTACAACATCTTCAAGCATGGTAATCTTATGTGTCACAGTGGATGGATCTATTCCTTTAATATCACTTACAGTATACCCAAATTCTTCACGATGTTTGATCAAAACCGAAATAAGTTTATTTGTTTCATTTTCTAATAAATTTTTACTATAATAGCAGGACATTTATTTTCATTATCTAGAAATTTATACCTCATATTGTCTGGGAGTCGTTTCAATTCAATTGGTGGAGGTTCTTCGTCTCCTTTTCTTACCAGTTCTTCATAGTCATGTGGGTTTTGTGCTTCCGGAATGGAGTCAAGGTAATCATTCATGTCTTCTCTTTCCTCATCATCTACTGCCTCTTCCCAATTAACTAAGCTCCTCTCTAATTCATCTTGAGGAGTGCTGAAATGAATTGCGGCTATCTCGGCAATTATTTTCCCTTCCTTGGTATCTTCCACTTCATATGGTCTCTTCTTTAATTTGGCGAACTGGAATGTCATTTCCTCTTCTCCAAACATCATTGAAATAGTCTCCGTATTACCAATTCGATCTTTGGTTATAGAGACAAAAGGCCTGCCTAAAAGAATAGGACAAAAAGTATCTCAAGGCATATCAACAATATGAAAATCAAGAGGGTAAAGAAGCATGCCTATAATTAAGGTCAGTTAGCTTCAGGATAAAAAAGAATCATGCCCAGAGCTTTAAATAATGGCTGCAATCCCAAGTGTAATTATTTATTTATGACTGTAGTGCTTTTATTTTCTTCTTTTGTCTCCCAGCTACCTCAGCTGATTCATAATTTGTAAATTCTCAGTCAATAATATAAAAAAAGGCAGTGTGGGATTTCCCTCACTGTTTTCCCTCAAAAAAATCAAGAGGGTACACGAGTGATCCAATAAAGACATAGATATTTCGAATAACACCTTCCGGTTTATATTGGTTCTATTAGACAATTTAATAGTAGTGTCTACCAGTTCCACACCTGGATCATTTAAATTGTAGAAAAGTTCCTCATAAAGTGATGAAGGCATAATATTTATAGTGGAAATCGGCTCACAAATTCTGTATAAAAAAGTTTCTCCATAATATATAGGAGTCATAGGTTTAGAAGTTTCACTACCTCATATCTTACCTGTGATGAATTCTAAGGTTTCAAAGTCTAGCATAACCACTTCATTCTCCATGGTTAGTGCTTCCATAAGATCCTTAAATATAACAATATTTGCATTGGTAGAATTGGCGTCCTTCTCTGGTTTCTTTGATCTTATCCTTATGTGTTATTTCTCCCTGATACGTCGGAAACGTATCTATAATTTTTGATGCTCCATGCTTGTTTTGTATCTACTTTGCTTTGCTTTGTCTATACTTTGAGGTGTTTTTATATCTTTTCTGGAACTAACCTATTAACAAGTTTCCACAGTGCCAGTTGCCTGTTTTCTTCTGTTTTTGGTTCTAGAAAGGCAGAAAATCAATATTCTCGGAATTGGACGGGACAGAAGGCAAAGTTATTATTTTTTCGGAGCAACACAGAACCATGAAGCAGAGCCGGAGGGGGGCCACAGGGTGGCCAAACCCCCCTAGGCGCCGGCTATCCCTGGAGGTGCCTGGAGGGGGTGTGGGCCCCCTGGACCCCCACCGACCTTGATTCCTGCGCCTATAAGAAGCCTCCGATGGGAAAAACCTAAACAATCCATCAGAAAGCCACGAAAACCTCTGTTGTGCTGCCGCCACCGAAGGGGAGATTCAGGGGACAGAAAGTATCTGTTCCGGCACCCTGTCGGGACGGGGAAGTGCCCCCGGAGCCATATCCATCGATCTCCACCACCATCTCCATCACCGTTGCTGATTCCCATGATGAGGAGCGAGTAGTTCTTCATCGAGGCTAAGTGCTCTACCGGTAGCTATGTGTTCATCTCTCTCTCTATGCATGATGTAGTGGTCATGAGCTTTGTAATCAAGTAGATCTACCTTGCTACTCAAGTGCTTCATTAGATCTCTGCTCTCCCCATGTGTGTGAAAGTGACAGCGTGCACGCCATGGTGGCACTTAGGTTTGAGTCTACATAAATACTCTTTGTGCTTTAATAGATCTATGATTTTCCCCACGTGTGTGAAAGTGACAGCGTTCATACCGTGTGTGGCACTTTGGCTAGATTGAATATTTGTTATGAGATATATTTTGAGTTGGATGTCTCTATGAAATTGTGGTGTTTGTTGGAACCATGTAGCGCTCAAGGTGACAGTGTGGGGTTATCTAGATTGGGGAAGGCCCTACCGTGGATTAGAGTGTCCAACCAGAGAGTAGTTAAGAGTAGTATCATGAAGAGAGGATATTTATATGAGAGAGTGTTCACTAGTGAAAGTATGATCCCTAGGCCTTGTTTCTAAACATTGAAACACCGTTTGCATCTAGATCTGTTGCATGTTTGCTTGCTTTAGTCTTTACCTCACTGTCAAGCTATTTTATGGCACTTTTACCATTTGTATTTCACTATGTATTCGCCAAACTAGTGCACCTATACACCTGACAAGTGTATTGGGTGTGTTGGGGACACAAGAGACTTCTTGTATCTTGATTGCAGGATTGCTTGAGAGGGAATACCTTTGACCACTTCCTCCCTGAGTTTGATAAACCTTGGGTGATCCACTTAAGGGAAACTTGCTGCTGTTCTACAAACCTCTGCACTTGGAGGCCCAACAACTGTCTACAAGAATAGAAGTGCATAGACATCAAGCTCTTTTCTGGCGCCGTTGCCGGGCAGGTAAGGTAAAAGGTACTCACATCCTCCGGTGTGAGTGCTCGAAGTTATTTCCTTTAGATTCTGCAGTTTTGTCTTTTTGTTTCTTGTTTTCACTAGTTAGGCTTAATGGAAAACAACAACAAAATTAGAGAGCTCTATAGTGTTTATCTTGAGTTAGGAAATGAAGTGTTTGAAGAGAAAATTAAAAAACCTATGGAACTTTATTTGCATGCTAATAGCAATGTTATTAGTATGAATTCTTTGGACACCATTATTGCTAATGCTATGGAAACTTCTAAGCTTGGGGAAGCTAATTTTTATGAAAATGATCTTTTTAGTTCCCCAGCTTTAGAAGATAGCTATTCTATTGCTTATGATGATACCAAACCTCCAATATATAATGATTACAATGATGAATATGATATTTTCAGTCCACCTACTATTGAGGATAAAACTAATTGTGATTACAATATGCCTCCAATATTTGATGTTTATGGTGACGATAATAATAATGATAGCTTTTTGTTGAATTGTAACATCCCTAAAATCATGTTTCAAACTCATGCATATCATCCATGCATCTATGATCATATAGAGTTCATTTCAATCAAACCATTTCAAAAACAGGAGCATATGAGCTCATTATTTTATGTGATCAGCATTTGAAACAAATGCTACTCTCCAATGGGATATTGTTGTTCAAGAAACCAAACTTTGTTGTCTTATTGCTCTCAGGTTGTATTGCTAGATTTCTAAGATTTAAACCAAAGTTTCAAAATAAATATGATTTGAAAACCAATTTCAAAACCTATTCAAACTAGTGCTATGCCACTGCTTATTTTATTTTATTTTATTCCAAGTGACTAAGCCAATTCAAAGTGACCACTTGGTTTTATGCCCAGAAATGTGACTGTTGCACACTACAAAAATCCTGAAAATATTTGAATTCAAATAGATTTTGAAAACATTTGAATTTGGTTCCTGAAATTGAAAACAGAAAAAGAAAAGGAGAAAAGAAATGGAAAAAGGCCAGCGCCACCTATCTAGCCCAACTACGAATCCAGCCCATTAAGCCCACCCGGGTTCCCCCTCTCTCTCTCTCTCTCACTCGCAGACGAACCCACCAGGTCACTGACCACACGACCCCATCCCCTCTCTATTTTATTCGCTGACAAGTGGACCCTGTGACCACGTCGTCGTCGTCGTCAATCACGCGCGGCCGCGACGGTCGCTCCGCCGTTACCTCGCCGCAGTCACTGCGGGCTTAATTGCCATTGATTCTGCGCTTAATCGCCGCTCCCCTTCTGCCTATATAACCCCCTCTGCACCGCGGCCATTTCCCCTCACCTAGCGCCTCCTCTCCGCCACCAGGCTGCCCGCAATCGCCCTCGCGCCGCCACAGACAGACGCACTCCGGCGACGAATCTCAGTGAGTACTGACCGCCCCCAGCCTCTAGTTCAAACCATCGTGACCAGAACGACCTTGCGCGTTTACTGATGGCCTCTGTTTGCTTTCTCATGACCCAGAGCGACGTCTTCGTTCTCACCCGCGAGCACCTGAGCCGCCGCTCGACTTCGACGTGTGATTCAGTTAAAATGAGACCGCCCCTTGCCTCCCCTTTGGTACTGTCTTGATCGCCAGGCCCTTGCGCATCTCCTAAACCATCTGTCTTGTGCTAGGTCGACGCAGAGCCTCGGCAACGTCTTCGACAGCAAGCATCTAACGCCGCCAGCAACTCCGACGAGCTCCCTCGCCAACTATAGAGCGCCCCTTAACCAGCCGTCGCCAGGTTGAGCATCAGTGCATCCCTACGAGCCCGGTAAGCACCTCCGACGACCCTAGAACCCCCTGTAGCTGCCGCGTCGCTGTAGTCAGAGTAGCCGCCGCCAGTAGCCACCGCCAGCACCGCCCATCTGTGGTCGCTTGATCCAGGACCGTTGGATCTAGATCCAGCGCGTATAAACAGATCACTTAACGAAACGGTATGGGTAATCTGGGCCTTGCAGATTAAGTAGATCTAACAGCTCACAGACGCGATCCTGAGCAAACCGGTACGCGCCAATCAGAGCGTGACGCGTGGCTAGGGATTAGATTTAAAAACAGAATTTGAATCTATTAGTTGTTTGAATTTGTTTTAGCTATAACTTTTGATCCCCACGTTCAAATTTGACAAATTTTATATCATTGGAATCAGGAGAACAAGCCCTTTCTATTTATGCAATGTGTTTAATGTTTTGCTTCTGTTAAAATGGTTTTATTTATAGAAACATGTGTAGGGATATTTTGAGTATATGAATTGTTTGAGAAATGTTTTAAGGGTTAAATAAATGTTGTTTGGCAAGTTTTGAACTTGTTTATGAACCAGTACTGTACACTTGCTTTGTTGAGTTTTTAAAATCATCACATATCATATTGCATGCATTCATATATTTTTGTTTGTATATATTTTGTATGTGATTTGTTGCTATGATTTTATGTGTAGCTTTTGGTGCCAATAGTGATTGTGATTGTGAGGAGTGTAGGTACTCTCCAAACTACCAAGGCAAGTGGTGCTACACGATATTTTTATCCCTATGTTTTCTACTAAGCATTAGAAATATTTTGCTAGTCTTGCATGTTATATTTTGCTTATATGCCATGTTGGGAAATCCTAGTAGTTGTAGAATTGCTAGGAAATTTCTAAGTTAAGATACTTATCTATGCCATGCTTAGCCTAGCTAGAAGAAACCAAGGGTGGTGAAATATACATGCTATGATGAAAAATTTTCTAAGTCTTTGGACTTGAGTTTTGCCTAAGAAAACAACTAAGTAAATGAAACACCTGGGTGGAATGGAAGGAATGGTTTATGTTGAGTGGTTACACAAGGCCCATTTCTATGGCGTACCTTGTGTATCTCACTTGTGGAAAGCCACCCAGGAACAAAGAGATGTTAGAGGCCAAATGTTCAGAAGCTTCTAGTGCAGCCACTTGGCAATATGGGCTCTGCCAGGATCATATAGGTTGCAATAACTTAGCCATTTGGACAGTTGGTGGTAGTGGGATGATAGGTTGGAGTGATTTGGTCTAAGGGAAGGCTTCTGAAAGGTCCTGTCTTGGTGAAAATCAAGGCTTGTGGGGAAAGTGCACAACCTCTGCAGATGGAAGAATCTAAGTACTTAGCCATGTCCCTGGAAAAGGACAACTTGAGCATCAAGACATGGAAGCTATCAAGAATCTCCTCATCCCAATTTCTAAGTAAAACTTGTGGGTGAACAAGGGTGAAGGACCTCAATGTCTATTGGTGGCTCCTTGGGAAAAGTTTTGACAAGGAAAAACTTAGTGTTTTCAACTAATAGGCAAAACCTATTTTGAGCAAAGCAAGCCTAAGCTACACTTAGCCAAATTGCATATATTATCTAGTCCACCAAAATTATACTAAGGTATCACTTGCCAATACTATTCCAATGTATTGACCCACTGTGGCTGTAACTTGTGATGTTGTAGGTTACTCTGATGAGGATTAGGAGTCATGAGTCTACACTCAACATGTTTGCCTGTGGCACATGAAGATGAAGACTTTTATCTATTTACTTATTTAAACTCTTGTAATAGGCCTGTGGCCATGGAGTTGTAAATACTATGTTGTCTCTGGAATGACTGTAATAATGACCTTTGTTTCTGTGTACTTCATCTTAAACTGTGGATGCTAGCATTGATCCAGGGACTAGCATTGCAATCACAGGGATCCTTTTCCTTTATAAAGGAGGGATCTTACAGATGGTATCAGAGCACTGTGTTGCATGTAGGCAGGGGCGGAGACAAGGGGGGGCTAGCAGGGGTCAGACCCCCCCCCCCCAACTTTTTTCAGTAGGTAGTACTAGGCATATACGTATATATGATGTACCGTATGTATCACTTAATTAGCCCATTTTAATAATCAGCATGCAGAATTAACTAAGCCCAATGACCAAGGCACAAAAGCCCATGTACCAGGCTTAGCCATCGTGGAATATGGAGGCAGACTCCAGCTGATCAATCTGAATATGTAGGATTATGACCCTAGGATTGGAAACCACTAAGGAAAATTTTTCAAGAACTTCTACACTTGTGTATTCTTCTCGTAAAATTTTCTAATCTTCTTTCTCATCTCTATTTGTAGACGAACTCCATCAACGAAGCCGTAAGGAAAGGACCACTCATGACAATGACTTTGGAGTGTGAGACAGAATTCCCCAAGGCTCTCAAGGACCTCATGGTTGCAATGGAAATACATGGTGCAGCTGTGTACAAAGGTTTTCCTATGATGGATGAAGGAGTTGAGTACTGTTGGGTGCAACTTCACTTGTATAAAACCAAGGAAGACAACCACAAGGAATCAGGATTCTGCATGTTCACCAATTCAGTGATGCACCCTACATTCATTGATTAAGCAAGGGATGCAGCTTGGAAGACCATCAAAGAACTTGGTGATAGAGTCAAGTGCAGAATGTTCAACATCCGAAATAGCCTGAAAGAAGAGAATAAACATACCCAAGAGTTGGAGGCTACCAACCAAACCTTAAGAGGAGACATTATAGACTTAGTAATGGAGTCATGTGCTCAAGATAGAGTGATTTCTTCTAGAAATTTTGTGTTAGCCAACATATCTAGTGAGTTGGGATTGTAACTTACTTCGTTAGTTGGACCACCACTTATCACCTTATTTTCCAAATGTTGCTTAAAATAAGTTGAACCTTGGTTGTTGTAATGGATCCATGTATGCCATGACTTGTGTGTTTTGATTTCCAAGGATATGTATGTGATGCTTTGCCTTGTGTTTTTTTATCTTAAATTGTATTGTTCTAACTTTTTCTATCTTATAAATAGATGCCTAATGTTACCATCAGCACTGTTGAGGAGTTCCAGGGAACTCGCTTTGGTCCTCGTATTATTGAGCTCACTACTTTGCTCAATCTGCCTCTTCCTACTATCATGGTGCTTCCCCTCACCAAGTTTGAGAGGAAATACCTTTGGGGCTTCAAGGTCAATCAGCCCGGACGCCAGACTGATCCTTCCATGGAGGCTATCATCTTCAAGCTCATGCACGATGACAAGGAGAGAGGCCTTGAGGTGGTCATGCAGGATCTGATAGGACGTCTGTTAGGGAGACACTCTCGACAGGTTAGAGGTACTCACTTCTACGTCTTCGGTAGACGTGATGAGGATGGAGAGGCCATCGACTTCGAGGACACTTCGAGGGATACAGCTGAGCCGATTCGCCTATACCTCCAGGACTTAGAGGTTCTTCTTAGGCACGTGGACACTGATAGGACCAACGTCATGCTTAGCAATGACGAACTTCAGGTGCAGCTTCGTGAGAAGGACAAGCTCTTCGCGGAGCAAGATGAGATAGTCAAGGAGATGGAGGCAAAGTTTGAGAGCCAGGACAGAAATTTCAAGAGTCAGGAGAATCGAGTATAGGATAGGAACAACAGGATTCGGGACATGACTGAAGAACTGCAAGCCAAGGACTTCGAGCTCGAGCATCAGCAGACGGTGATTGAGAGGCTTCGATCTCAGAAGAGGGCTCTCAAAGCCAAAGTAGAGACCTTGACCGCCAATGTCGAGGAATACAAGACCGCTATGGAGAATGGAGGTCTTACCTTTGTTGAGGAGGAGGTTGATGCCGAGGAGTAGAGTTGACTACTCATTTATCATTTATTTATCATACTTTATTTGTGTCACAATGACCATCCAACATGTGGATGGCTTGTTATTGGTGTGGTTACTTTGCAAACTTGTCGTTTTTATTGTTGAACTATTATTATTATGATGCATGTTTTGTGATTGATTATGTGATGTATTGTGCATGAAATCATCTATGGGTATTTCATTCTTATCTCTATTGAAAAAACCACAGATGCCTCCCCGTCGTGCCAACCCCAACAACAACAACATCACTCCTGAGATGCAGCAAATGATGACAGCTCAAACTCAGCTGATGCAAATGATGACGACGTTCATCCAGAACCAAAACAACAACAACAACAACAACAACAACAACAACAACAACAACAACAACAACAACAACAAAAACAACAACAACAACAACAACAACAACAACACAACAACAACAACAACAACAACACAACAACAACAACAACAACAACAACAACAACAACAACAACAACAACAACAACAACAACAACAACAACAACAACAACAACAACAACAACAACAACAACAACAACAACAACAACAACAACAACAACAACAACAACAACAACAACAACAACAACCCACCGGGTTTTGACATGCTTATCAGGTTCTTGATATTGAGGCCAGCAAAGTTCTCAGGAACAACTGATCCCATGGTGGCCAATGATTGGATACACTCTGTGAACAAGGACTTGGTAACTGTGGGTTGTACTGATGCAGAAAAGGTCAGATTTGCAGCACATTTGCTGGAAGGACCAGCCGCCACTTGGTGGGATAACTTCCAGATCACCACTCCCATAGAAGATGTGACATGGGCTATCTTTGAGGATGGCTTTCGTACTGCTCATATCTCATCTGGAGTGATGAGTCTGAAAAAGAAAGAGTTCCACAATCTGAAGCAGCGCCACCGCAGCGTGGCTGAATATATTGAGGAGTTCAACAATCTGGCGCGTTATGCACCGGATGAAGTTGACACCGATGCTAAGAGGAAGGAAAAGTTTCTTGAAGGGCTGAATGATGAACTGAACTTGCAGCTATCAGTAGCCTATGTTCCCACATACCAGTCTCTTTGTGATAAGGCTGCTATTTTGGAGAACAAAATGAAGCAGGTTGAGAGTAGAAAGAGAAAGCACTCAGACAAGCACAGCTCGGGATCGTCTCACAAACGTTCCCATTATGATGATAGTGGAAGCTCAGGATCCCACAAGCATGGGAAATTCAACAAGCACCACAACCACAACCATCATCATGACAACAAGCATCACCGTAGTCATGACAATGACAAGTACAAGAACCACAAGGGTGGATATAAGGGCCACCACAGTTGTAGTGGAAGTGGCAGTGGAAGCCAACCTGTCAAGAAGGACATTAGTCAGGTTGAGTGCTTCAAGTGCAAGAAGATGGGGCATTATGCTAATGAATTCCCAGAAAAGAAAGTTGAAGGACCCAACAAGCCCAACCCTTTTCAGAAGGGACAGGTGAACCACATCAATGTGGAGGAAGTCTATGAAGAGCCAGATGTTGTTGCTGGTAAGTTCAAACTCAATTCTATACCATCATTTGTTCTTTTTGATACTGGAGCATCACATTCATTCATATCAAAAGCATTTGTTGATAGAAATGGGTTTCCAACTGAAAACATTGGGTGTCCAATAAAAGTTAGTTCTCCAGGTGGAGAAATGATAGTAAGTCTTGGATGCCGGGATCTAGTGATAGAGTTTGGAAAGCATAAGTTTCCAGTGAGTCTGATAATCCTAGATTCCCAAGGACTGGATGTAATTTTGGGAATGGATTGGATGGCTAAGTATGAAGGAGTACTAGATTGTGCTAATCGTACCGTTGCACTCACAACCCCGGAAAGAAAACGAATTAAATTCAAGTCTAACTTCGAATCAAAAGGGAGTAAGATAAATTCTCTTAAGGGGGTTAGCATAGACAGTGTGCCAATTGTGAGTGAGTATCCGGATGTGTTTCCAGAAGAATTACCGGGAATGCCTCCAGATAGAGATGTGGAGTTCCTTATTGATTTGCTGCCAGGATCTGGACCAATAGCAAAGGGACCTTACAAGATGTCAGTTGATGAACTGAAAGAACTCAAGAAACAACTTGGAGAACAGTTGCAGAAAGGATTTATTCAACCAAGTTCTTCATCTTGGGGAGCCCCAGTTTTGTTTGTGGAAAAGAAGGATAGAAGTTAAAGGTTATGCATAGATTACCGTTCACTCAATGAGGTCACTATCAAGAACAAATACCCTTTGCCAAGAATCAATGACTTGTTTGATCAGCTAGAAGGAGCTTGTGTGTTCTCAAAGATTGATCTCCGGTCAGGTTATTTTCAGCTCAAGATAAGAGAACAAGACATACCTAAAACAGCTTTCACAACAAGGTATGGATTGTATGAGTATACCGTAATGCCATTTGGTTTGACCAATGCTCCAGCATACTTTATGAATATGATGAACAAGGTGTTCATGGAATTCCTTGATAAGTTTGTTGTCATTTTCATCGATGACACTTTGATCTACTCCAAGAGCAAAGAAGAACATGAAGGACATTTGCGATTGATACTTGAGAAGCTTAGAGAGCATAAACTATATGCCAAATTCAGCAAGTGTGAATTCTGGCTAAATGAAGTTGGTTTTATTGGACACGTTGTGTCAGGAGATAGTGTTGCAGTTGATCCTGCTAAAGTTTCAGCTGTAACTGAATGGGAATCTCCCAAGTCAGTGAAAGAAGTTCGTAGTTTCCTTGGCTTAGAAGGTTACTACAGAAGGTTCATTGAGAATTTCTCCAAGGTAGCAAAACCCATGACATAATTGCTAAAGAAAGACAAGAAATTTGTTTGGTCTGAGGGATGTGAACTCAGCTTCCAAGAATTGAAGAAGAGACTTGTGACAGCACCAGTCTTGTGTTTGCCAGATTTAGAGAAGGATTTGCAAGTGTATTGTGATGCATCTCATCATGGTTTGGGTGCAGTACTTATGCAAGAAGGAAAAGTTGTGGCTTATGCCTCGAGACAACTCAAAACTCATGAAGTGAACTATCCTACTCATGATTTAGAGTTAGCCTCTGTTGTCCATGCACTCAAAACATGGAGACACTATCTTTTGGGAAAGCGTTGTGAAGTGTTCACAGATCACAAGAGTTTGAAGTATATCTTCACCCAGAAAGAAATTAACATGAGACAAAGAAGATGGCTAGAACTCATCAAGGACTATGACTTAAGTTTGCAATACCACCCCGGTAAAGAAAATGTTGTAGCAGATGCTCTAAGTCGTAAGGTTTTTGTGAATGGCCTTACTAAAGGAGAATTGCCAGATGATTTGTGTGCCCAATTTAGAGATCTCAGATTGGAGATTGTGCCTGAAGGACATCTCATGTATTTGGATGTTCAACCCACTTTGTTTGACAAGATCAAAGAAGCCCAGAAGACTGATAAGGAAATTGAAGAAATTAAGGAAAAGATTGGCAAAGGAAAATCCAAAGGATTCCATGAAGACGAACAGGGTACTTTATGGCATGGGAAACGTATCTGTGTTCCACAAGATCCGGAGCTTCGGAAACTGATTTTGAAAGAAGCACACAACTCACCGTATTCCATTCATCCGGGTAACACCAAAATGTACATGGATATGAAGGAAAGATTTTGGTGGAATAATCTCAAGGACATCGCCGAACATATTGCTTTGTGTGATGTGTGTAGTAGAGTGAAAGCGGAACATCAGAAACCAGCAGGTTTGCTTCAACCACTACCTATTCCTGATTGGAAGTGGGACAAGATTGGTATGGATTTCATTACCGGATTACCAAGGACCCAGTCAGGATACGATTCTATTTGGGTAGTAGTGGATCGCCTAACTAAAGTGGCTCATTTCATACCCGTGAAGACAACCTATACAAGTGTTGAGTTGGCCAAGATCTATATGAGTAGAATTGTGTGTCTACATGGAGTGCCCAAGAGTATTGTGTCTGATACGGGAACTCAATTCACTTCCCATTTTTGGAGACAGCTACATGAGTCATTGGGAACGAGTTTGGAATTCAGCACTGCTTTTCATCCTCAAACTGATGGGCAAACAGAAAGGACTAATCAGATTCTTGAAGACATGTTGAGGGCATGTGCCCTAGACTATGGAGCCAGTTGGGATGAAAGTCTGCCTTACGCAGAATTTTCTTATAACAACAGCTACCAAGCCAGCATTGGGATGGCACCATTTGAGTTTCTCTACAGGAGAAAGTGTACCACCCCATTATTATGGAATGGTGTAGGAGAAAGAAGTTTGTTCAGACCAGAAATTATCAAAGAAGCCGAAGAGAAGGTCAAGTTGGTTAAGGACAGATTGAAGATAGCACAGTCCTGAGAGAAAAGCTACACAGATCCTAAGCGTAGAGAAGTCACCTACGAAGTTGGTGATAGAGCTTATCTTAGAGTGTCACCACTTCGTGGAGTGAAGAGGTTCAGAGTCAAAGGAAAGTTGGCCCCAAGATATGTTGGACCATTCAAGATTCTGAGTCGTAAAGGAGAAGTTGCTTATGAAATTGAACTTCCGGAGTCTTTGTCAGCTGTTCATAATGTGTTTCATGTGGGTCAGCTTAAGAAATGTCATCCAGAAATGGAAGAAACTTCTTTAAAGGATACTATACCTTTAGAAGAGGTTCGGTGGGAAAGTGACCTCACTTATGAGGAGAAACCTATCAAGATTCTTGAGACTGCAGAAAGAGTCACACGGACTAAGACTATCAAGTTTTGCAAAGTTCAGTGGAACCATCATTCCGAAGAGGAAGCAACATGGGAAAGAGAAGATGATCTTCGGAAAGACCACCCTCACCTATTTGCTAGCCAATTCGAATCTCGAGGGCGAGATTCACCTTAAGGGGGTTAGATTTGTAACACCCTAAAATCATGTTTCAAACTCATGCATATCATCCATGCATCCATGATCATATAGAGTTCATTTCAAACAAACCATTTCAAAAACAGGAGCATATGAGCTCATTATTTTATGTGATCAGCATTTGAAACAAATGCTACTCTCCAATGGGAGATTGTTGTTCAAGAAACCAAACTTTGTTGTCTTATTGCTCTCAGATTGTATTGCTAGATTTCTAAGATTTAAACCAAAGTTTCAAAATAAATATGATTTGAAAACCAATTTCAAAACCTATTCAAACTAGTGCTATGCCACTGCTTATTTTATTTTATTCCAAGTGACTAAGCCAATTCAAAGTGACCACTTGGTTTTATGCCCAGAAATGTGACTGTTGCACACTACAAAAATCCTGAAAATATTTGAATTCAAATAGATTTTGAAATCATTTGAATTTGGTTCCTGAAATTGAAAACAAAAAAAGAAAAGGAGAAAAGAAATGGAAAAAGGCCAGCGCCACCTATCTAGCCCAACTATGAATCCAGCCCATTAATCCCACCCGGGTTCCCCCTCTCTCTCTCACTCGCAGACGAACCCACCAGGTCACTGACCACACGACCCCACTCCCTCTCTGTTTTATTCGCTGACAAGTGGACCCTGCGACCACGTCGTCGTCAATCACGCGCGGCCGCGACGCTCACTCCGCCGTTACCTCGCCGCAGTCACTGCGGGATTAATTGCCATTGATTCTGCGCTTAATCGTCGCTCCCCTTCTGCCTATATAACACCCTCTGCACCGCGGACATTTCCCCTCACCTAGCTCCTCCTCTCCGCCACTAGGCTGCCCACAATGGCCCTCGTGCCTCCGCAGACAGACGCACTCCGGCGACGAATCTCGGTGAGTACTGACCGCCCCAGGCCTCTAGTTCAAACCATCATGACCAGCATGACCTTCCGCGTTTACTGATGGCCTCTGTTTGCTTTCTCATGACCCAGAGCGACGTCTTCGTTCTCACCCGCGAGCACCTGAGCCGCCGCTCGACTCCGACGTGCGATTCAGGTCAAATGAGACCGCCCCTTGCCTCCCCTTTGGTACTGTCTTGATCGTCGGGCCCTTGCACATCTCCTAAACCATCTGGCTTGTGCTAAGTCGACGCAGAGCCTCGGCAACGTCTTCGACAGCAAGCATCTAATGCCACCAGCAACTCCGACGAGCTCCCTCGGCCACTACAGAGCGCCCCTTGACCAGTCGTCGCCAGGTTGAGCATCAGTGCATCGCTACGAGCCCGGTAAGCACCTCCGACGACCCTAGAACCCCATGTAGCCACCGCGCCGCCGTAGTCAGAGTCGCCGCCGCCAGTAGCCACCGCCAGCGCCGCCCATCTATGGTCGCTTGATCCAGGACCGTTGGATCTAGATCCAGCGCGTATAAACAGATCACTTAACGAAACGGTATGGGTAGATCTGGGCTGTGCAGATTAAGTAGATATAACGGCTCACAGACGTGATCTTGAGTGAACCGGTACGCGCCAATTAGAGCGTGACGCGTGGCCAGGGATTAGATTTAAAAACAGAATTTGAATCTATTAGTTGTTTGAATTTGTTTTAGCTATAACTTTTGATCCCCACGTTCAAATTTGACAAATTTTATATCATTGGAATCATGAGAACAAGCCCTTTCTATTTATGCAATGTGTTTAATGTTTTGCTTCTGTTAAAATGGTTTTATTTACAGAAACATGTGTAGGGCTATTTTGAGTATATGAATTGTTTGAGAAATGTTTTAAGGGTTAAATAAATGTTGTTTGGCAAGTTTTGAACTTGTTTATGAACCAGTACTGTACACTTGCTTTGTTGAGTTTTTAAAATCATCACATATCATATTGCATGCATTCATATATTTTTGTTTGTATATATTTTGTATGTGATTTGTTGCTATGATTTTATGTGTAGATTTTGGTGCCAATAGTGATTGTGCTTGTGAGGAGTGTAGCTATTCTCCAAGCTACCAAGGCAAGTGGTGCTACATGATATTTTTATCCCTATGTTTTCTACTAAGCATTAGAAATATTTTTCTAGTCTTGCATGTTATATTTTGCTTATATGCCATGTTGGGAAATCCTAGTAGTTGTAGAATTGCTAATAAATTTCTAAGTTAAGATACTTATCTATGCCATGCTTAGCCTAGCTAGTAGCAACCAAGGGTGGTGAAATATACATGCTATGATGAAAATATTTCTAAGTCTTTGGACTTGAGTTTTGCCTAATAAAACAACTAAGTAAATGAAACACCTGGGTGGAATGGAAGGAATGGTTAATGTTGAGTGGTTACACAAGGCCCATTTCTATGGATTACCTTGTCTATCTCACTTGTGGAAAGCCACCCAGGAACAAAGAGATTTTAGAGGCCAAATGTTAAGAAGCTTCTAGTGCAGCCACTTGGCAATATGGGCTCTGCCAGGATCATATAGGTTGCAATAACTTAGCCATTTGGACAGTTGGTGGTAGTGGGATGATAGGTTGGAGCGCGTCCATTTGGTCTAAGGGAAGGCTTCTGAAAGGTCCTGTCTTGGTGAAAATCAAGGCTTGTGGGGAAAGTGCACAACCTCTGCAGATGGAAGAATCTAAGTACTTAGCCATGTCCCTAGAAAAGGACAACTTGAGCATCAAGACATGGAAGCTATCAAGAATCTCCTCATCCCAATTTCTAAGTAAAACTTGTGGGTGAACAAGGGTGAATGACCTCAATGTATATTGGTGGCTCCTTGGGAAAAGTTTTGACAAGGAAAAACTTAGTGTTTTCAACTAATAGGCAACACCTATTTTGAGCAAAGCAAGCCTAAGCTACACTTAGCCAAATTGCATATAGTATCTAGTCCACCAAAATTATACTAAGGTATCACTTGCCAATACTAGTCCAATGTATTGACCCACTGTGGCTATAACTTGTGATGTTTCTACTCTGATGAGGATTAGGAGTCATGAGTCTACACTCAACATGTTTGTCTGTGGCACATGAAGATGAAGACTTTTATCTATTTACTTATTTAAACTCTTGTAATAGGCCTGTGGCCATGGAGTTGTAAAGACTATGTTGTCTCTGGAATGACTGTAATAATGACCTTTGTTTCTGTGTACTTCATCTTAAATTGTGGATGCTAGCATTGATCCAGGGACTAGCATTGCAATCACAGGGATCCTTTTCCTTTATAAAGGAGGGATC